>OX345700.1:1250000-2500000 GCA_947044815.1 Apomyelois bistriatella
AAAAAAATGCCTTGGCGACTGCGCACGGTATTCAAATTTTATGGCCAAATATATTTTGAAGCCGTAAATCTTGCGATACAATCAAGATAGCTTCTTTGATTATCTATTAAATAATTAAAGGAAATTATTTTTGAATTTTGAATCACCGGGTAAGTCATTTAAATAATTGGCACCACAGAAAATTGGTAAGCTATTATTGAATTTTGAATCACCGGGTAAGTCATTTATAAATAAGCATTACAGAAAATTGGTAAGCTATTTTTAATTTTGAATCACCGGGTAAGTCATTTATAAATAAGCATTACAGAAAATTGGTAAGCTATTTTGAATTTTGAATCACCGGGTAAGTCATTTCAAAATAAGCATTACAGAAAATTGGTAAGCTATTTTTGAATTTTGAATCACCGGGTAAGTCATTTCAAAATAAGCATTACAGAAAATTTGGTAATCTATTTGTGAATTTTGATTCACCGGCTTTGAATAAGTCATTTAAAAATTGGCACTCCCGGAACGGAATGATAATTAAATCTATGATCATCATGATATTGTGTGGAATATAAGGTCAACTGACCATGCACACTCTGCTATCAGGGGGGTTACTACCATCTCTTAAAATCATGCAAGTTCCAGTGAGTAAGCGAAACAGCGCAAGACATAATGTAAGGCGATATCTCCCTTACTCACTGGATCTTGCATGGTTTCGGAACTAACGAATCGCACGATGGCAATTTTTTTTTAAATCTATCACCTCTGACATAGAATTGGGAATCGCGCGGACAATTTTATTTAATTTATGGCCTCTGACGTGGTGATTTAACGACCACCAAAGGGTAACCCGGACCGAAGCCTATGATAAATTTCTATCATCATCAGGTATCCATATGACACCACCAAATCTCCGGCGTACGAGCTGACGTACAGCCACCAGGTGTATGCGCTGTTCGTGGCAGCGTTCCTGAACGTGGCCAAGGACACCGTGGTGACCAGTCTGCTGGCCCAGTGCCACTGCCGGCTGCAGCTGCTGGCCTTGTCTTTGAGGACTCTGTGTCGAGATCTACCAGTCCAGGGGCTTGTATGTATCTGACGATTCGGAATCAGGGGTCTGTTGTAACGTAATGCCTCGTTTTTTACTAACAGGCATATACATTCAAAAACAAGCGGACCCTGGTAAAAAAATACCAATTTATATAATAAAAAAGTACATAGTACTAATAATATTATAAATGCGAAAGTCTGTCTGTCTGTCTATTACGCTTTCATTGCTTAATCGCTGGATTTTGATGAAATTTAGTGTGGATATAGTTAAGAATTAGGGGTCAAACATAGGGTACTTTTAAGTGCGATATAAATGAGTCTAATGCGGGCGAAACCGCAGGCAACAGCTAGAATGAAAAAAATGAAGTATAAAGATGCTACCTATCAAATTCAAATCTCAGCTAGGAGACACAAAAAATACTAAATACATATACATATTATCAAATGCAGTTTCGTCCAATTGTAGACAAAGCCTGGGGCAAATACTATATCATTTTTGCGCCATCTTTACAAAAAAACAGTTTTATTTTTGTAGAAAACTCGCATGCTACTACGAGTCAGCTACGACACTTCAGACGTGCAACGCCACTGCTACGATGTTCGTAGCAGCGTAGCAAATAGTTATAATACAATCTAAGAGAGGGCGCTTAAAACAAAACTTTCATAATCAAATCATTTATTTCATTGTGTTTTTTTTTATTAGAACGAATATCTATTCTGTTTTTTTTGTGTCAATAAAATATAGTTTGCTTTTTCGTATGATATAAAATAATAAAGATGTCTGATAGTGGAATAGCCAAAATAGTATTTATTGTATATACCATCACAAGAGTACAAGTTGGGCCACCGTTTAGACTATACTCCATCAACACATGATGTCATAACTACTTAGTTGTCTTAGTTGCTAACATCTCTCTTTCTTATCTTAGCGTTGCTTTGGATCCTATGGTCCGCTTTCCTGCTTTTTGCAACCGCGACGAAACATCTCCTAATAAAGAATTATAACACAATTAACAATCCTAACTAATATTATAAATGCGAAAGTTGTTTGTTTGTTTGTTACCTCTTCACGCCCTATTTACTGAACCAATCTTCCTGAAATTTCGCATACACATAGCTAGGAGTAGTGAGAGGGACATAGGGCCCTTTCATCCCGGGAAAAAGCACTCTTCTCGTGGTAAATGCGGTCGAAACCGCGGGCGAAAGCTAGTATATTATACATTTCTTTTCGTCTCTACACCCAGAACCTACTAACCCCTCAACAAGAGAAGACCCTCGTGTCCCGCTTGCGGCGCTGCGTGTTCCACCATCAGACCGCGCTGGAGGCCGCCAAGCAGCTGCAGCTCTACTTCTCGGAGCCGACCTTCGCGCAATTCAACGTCTCTCTGGTCATCATCTGCGTCACTGCTTTCCAACTGGTGTCTGTAAGGCGACCCATCCTTCTAGCTTAACCTCTTTCGTTATCAACCGAGCTGGTAAAACAGTCACAAGAGAAGACAACCGCTTAATAATTTTTAATGTACATACATACATATAATCACGTCTTTATCCCATACGGGATAGAGATAGCCTAGGGCCATAGGACTTTAGACCACGTTTAGCATTATGATAGTTGAAACAGGACATCAATAGTGATGGGTTGCTAGCCGCATCGCCTATGTCATGATTTCCGAATTCGCCAATTCCCTCAGTCGACTTTTACGGCTTGCGCGGGAAGAGAAGCAGCCTGTACATTCTATGTTTTTCTTTTTCTTCCAGACCAGCATGGAAAGATATTATTATTTGTAATGTGCTAGAGTTTTTTGGGCCCTAAAGCTAAAGGTAAAAATATTGTTACGAAATTACAATAATGCCTCATGGTTGGAAACCACAGAAAAAGTTGAGAAACACTGACTGTGGAAATTTCTCGTACACTACTGACGAATCCCCGCAATAGGACATTCACCGTGGAACACACTGGAATGATTCTCATGAACCTTATATGTATGGACATAAGGCTTAGAATCGATTGGCTCGCGGGTTCTAGAAATCGGTGCGTATGTACCAGGCCTAGAACGATCGCGAAATAAAGGAGCGAGATGGCTATACCTCCGTCCCTGTCTTACTCTTCGGGAGTTATTGGGAATGTTCTGGAAAGTACCTGATCGAGTTCCTGGACCTATTTAAGTGGCGGATCGTGACGACGTGAGTCAGTTTGTGTTCAGGAGTGATACAAGTGACTTCGAAGCGATAACTAAGGAGTGATAACCAACGACCTCGGCGATTATTACGGACAGTGAATACGTAGTGTTTTGGACATTTTGTGACCATCAGTGGATATATTTGTGTTGGACGAGAATAAAGTCTACTCAGTGTCATCAGGCGTTTCTTTCTCCAAATTGCGAACCCCCAGCTCGTAACAATTGGTGTCGGAAGTGGAATTTGGAGATGCCATTGACTCCGAGAGACGACGTCACCAGCGAGGGAGTGAAGACGAGGGCGAAGCGTGCTGCGGAAGCCTCTTCGACTGATTCTGCTCACCAGGCCACGCCTCCAGTGGCCACGCCCACGTCGATGGAAGTTCCGCCCACTGGCTCCGCCGACCAGTCCACGCCCCCCATGGCCACGCCCACTTCAGCGGAAGCCCCGTCCACTGACCACGCCCGACAAGCGACGTCTCCAATACAGGACACGTCCACCTTCGATTTTTCGGAATTGATGCGGATGCTGGACAGCAAGTTTACCATGCAAGAAAAGCTGTTGCAAGAAAAATTAGAAAGCCAATTTACTGCCGCAAGAGAGCAACAGCAGATGGAGTTTCAACAAATAAAAGGGGATCAACGGCAGCTTCTGTCAGCCTTCAGTGAAGTAAGTGGCGTGGTTACCAAACTGCGGAAAGATGTTGACTTAGTGGAGGAGCAGGTTAGCAGCCTTGGGTCGGACATGGAAAATGTGAAGACTGACCTCATCACATTGCAAAAAAAGGTCGTGCGCCTCGAGACAACGGGTGTAGCAGTCGCCGCATCGAGTGGAACTGTCGGGGTACATCATGGGCCTAATGTAAAGCTTCCTCCATACGACGGTACCTCGTCCTGGACAGCATACCGTCAACAATTCCAGACGATTGCCGCTGCCAATGGATGGACGGATGAACAGTGCCTGACCGCTCTCACCGTCGCGCTCCGAGGACAAGCTTTGACGGTCTTAGAGGTACTTCCTACTTTGGGCAGTGGCTTCAAAGACCTACTGGAAGCACTCGAATCCAGGTATGGGGAACGCCATCTAGAACATGTTTTCCGCGCCCAGCTACGCGACAGAGTCCAGCGTTCCGGAGAAGGTCTACAGCAATGGGCGTTGGAAATCGAGAAGCTTGTCCGGAAGGCGTATCCTGGAGCCGACACGAAGATGCTTGAGACCAACACCGTGCAAGCATTCGTCGACGGAATCAAGGACTTAGAAGTCAGGGCCGCAGTGAGGCTACGCCATCATGCCTCATTGAAGGAAGCGTTGGCCAACGCATTGGAAGTGGAAGCCGTTCGGCATGACATTCGACCTGCGATGACCCACAAAGTCCGCGAGGTAGTGGAGGAGGTCAAAGAACTAAAAGCTCCGCTAAAGAAGGGATCTGGAGCCATGTGCTACAAGTGCGGTGAAAGAGGGCACTTGCAGATGAATTGCCCACAAAAGGACGCCCAACTGGTAAGACTTAAGAAACTTGAGGATCATGTAAAGGAACTTATGAAGAAGCGTGAAGTTCCAACCTCACCTGAAGATCTCCAGGGAAACGAGTAACAGCCAGAACTAAGGGGCGAGTACTGGCTGGCGCGGAGGAAGCCCCGACAACTGTCATCTCAAAGGCGTGCAACGGAAATAGTCTCACAATATCTGGAAGTGTAAATGGAACCAACTGCAAGATGACGCTGGATACCGGAGCATCAAGGACAATAGTTCGACCAGACTTAGTAAAGGCCATGATGAGAAGCAAGAGGAAACTTACTTGTCGGCTTCTTTCTGCCTCCGGCCAGCCAATAAAAAAAAACCCGTCCTGGGAGAAGTGACAGTGAAGATGTGTTTGGGAGAAACATTGTATACCCACAATGTCATCGTTGCTGAAATTATGGACGACTGCATTTTGGGTTTAGACTTCATGAAAAAGAACAACTGCAGAATAGACGTTGCTAGTGGTGTATTCAAGTGTGGTGAAGATGAAATCATCATACTGGGAGGCATCAACGGCAAGGTGACTTGTTTAAGGCAGATGGTCATACCTGGAAGAGCGGAAGCCCAAGTATTAGTGAAGCTGCCAGCTACGAGGAAGAGCAAATCGACCGGATGCGTGTTGATCGAGGACACAGCTTCTAAAACTGCTCGGGGACTCCTGACTGCGAGGACTCTTGTGAAAGGAAGGGAAACTGCAGTAGTAAGAGTGCTGAATCTGGGCGACCAAGAGATGACCATAAACGAAGGCGACATCATCGGGAAATGTGAGGAAGTTGTCTCGCTAAAGAAGTGCAGTTCAACACAAAGCTCAGATGCATCGAGTGCTAGGAATGATTCCACAGTTAAGGAGCTTCTATACGACTGTAAAAGTAACCTCACGTACTCGCAAAGCATCAAAGCAAAGAAGTTCCTGTTGCGCTTCACCAACATCTTTACCAACCAAGATGGAGAACTGGGAAGAACATCATTAGTACAACACAGGATCGATACCGGAAACGAAAGGCCCATCCGACAGCGAGCTAGAAGAATTCCTACAGCAAAAGAGAAAGAAGTTAAAGAACTGCTGGAGGATATGGAGAGAAACAAGATCATTGAACCATCTGCGAGTCCATGGTGTTCACCAGTCGTGCTTGTAAAGAAGAAAGATAGAAGTACGCGCTTCTGTGTTGACTACAGACGACTTAATGACATTACCAAGAAGGATAGTTACCCGTTGCCTCGGATCGATGACACCTTGGATACCCTAAGTGGCATGAAGTGGTTCTCAACCTTGGACCTTAAATCTGGCTACTGGCAAGTGGAAATCCATCCCAAAGATAAAGAGAAGACAGCGTTCTCAACGGGCAAGGGATTGTGGCAGTTCAACGTCATGCCATTCGGATTATGTAACGCACCAGCTACTTTCGAGCGACTAATGGAATGTGTACTAGCAGGATTGGTAGGAGAAGCCTGTCTAGTATATTTGGATGACGTGATTATTGTTGGACGAGATTTTGAGGACCATCTGCGGAACTTGGAGCAGGTCTTCACAAAGATTCACGGAGCCAACCTAAAGCTAAATCCGAAGAAGTGTCACTTATTCAGGAACGAAGTAAGCTACCTGGGACACGTCATCACCAGTGAAGGCATACAAACCGACCCAGAGAAGGTAGAAGCTGTACAAAAGTGGCCTACTCCCAAGAACAAGACTGAGGTACGGGCATTTCTAGGCCTTTGCTCGTACTATAGGCGCTTCGTGAAGGGGTTCTCGGAGATTGCTAAGCCGTTACATCGCCTCACTGAAGATAAGCGACAATTTAGTTGGGATGAAGCTTGTGAGATTGCCTTCCAAGAGCTGAAGAAGCATCTATGTGAAACACCAGTCTTGGGATACCCTCAACCTGAAGGCCAATTCATAGTGGACACAGACGCAAGTAACACTGCAATCGGTGGCGTTCTGTCTCAGAAACAAGAGTACGGGGAAGTCGTTATTGCGTACTTCAGTAAGTCACTATCGAAGCCTGAGAAGAACTACTGTGTGACAAGAAGGGAACTCTTGGCTGTGGTGAAGACGTTACAACACTTCAGCAAATACCTTATCGGCAGGCAGTTTTTACTTCGTACGGATCATGCGGCGTTGAAATGGCTATTGCAGTTTAAGAACCCAGAAGGTCAAGTAGCCAGATGGATTGAGCAACTCCAGGAGTATGACTTCGTGACCGAACACCGACGCGGGAAGTCTCATGGGAATGCAGATGCACTGTCACGCAGACCCTGTCCGGAGGACTGCAAGCACTGCATCAGGCAGGAGTCAAAAGAAATGACATTAAAGTTGACTCGGACAGAACCACTGGAATCCTAGGAAAATGAAGCAATGAAGAAAGCTCAAGAGAGTGATGACGACCTGCGTTACATCATCAGGTGGAAAACACGGGGAAATGACAAACCGCAGTGGAGCGAAGTTGCACCAACAAGCGCTGTTGCCAAAGCATACTGGGCACAATGGGATAGCCTTGTTTTGCAAAACGGGATACTCTACCGAAAATGGGAGAAAACCAACGGCAGAGAGTTCCAACTGCAAATAGTTGTACCAAGAGCTAAGATACGAGACGTTCTTCGGGAAGTACACGATGGCATTTCAGGTGGACATCTGGGAGTCAAGAGGACACTTACCAAAATACGAGAGAGGTTCTACTGGCTTCACTGTCGGGAGGATGTGCAGGATTGGTGCCGCAAATGTACAACATGCGCTGCAGTAAAAGGTCCCCATACTAGGAGTCGAGGTAATCTGCGACTTTACAACGTAGGAGCACCTTGGGAACGCATCGCAGTCGACGTGGCTGGACCATTTCCTGTTACTGATTCAGCGAACAAGTATTTTATGGTTGTCATGGATTACTTCACCAAGTGGCCAGAGGTATTCGCCATTCCTAACCAAGAAGCTACAACAGTGGCAACCAAAATAGTTGAAGAAGTCATTTGTCGTTTTGGTGTACCTTTGGAAATCCATTCTGACCAGGGCAGGAACTTCGAGTCGCAAGTGTTCCAGGAAGTATGCAAAGTTTTGGGAATGCATAAAACACGAACGACCGCATACCACCCTCAATCTGATGGAATGGTCGAACGATTTAATCAGACGATCGAGAGGCATTTGGCAAAAATAGTGGATGCCCATCAAAGGGATTGGGACAAGTATATCCCACTGTTCCTGCTCGCCTACAGAACAGCGGAACACGAGAGCATAAAAGCGACTCCAGCGTACGTCAACTACGGTCGAGAGCTACGGTTACCAGTGGATCTTCTTACAGGAGGGTCACCGGACGAACCTCAAACCGTACAAGACTACGTCTCTGAACTACGCGACCGAATGCGGGAAATACATGCCTCAGTTCGAGAAAATGGGTTACAGTCAAGTGAGAACATGAAAACCAGATACGACAGAAGGTCAAATACAAATGGCTTCGAGGAAGGCGCTTTAGTCTGGCTTCATAACCTTTTCGTTCGTCGAAAAGGAAAATCGCCGAAGCTACAAAGCAGATGGGAAGGTCCATACAAGGTGGTTACGCAACTAAATGACGTGACGTATCGCATCCAACGACAACCAAGAGGAGCATTGAAGATTGTTCACATAGACCGCTTGGCGAAATATCACGGCAGTAATGATGATGCTCGGGACGAGCATCTCTAAGAAGGGGGCAGTGTTACGAAATTACAATAATGCCTCATGGTTGGAAACCACAGAAAAAGTTGAGAAACACTGACTGTGGAAATTTCTCGTACACTACTGACGAATCCCCGCAATAGGACATTCACCGTGGAACACACTGGAATGATTCTCATGAACCTTATATGTATGGACATAAGGCTTAGAATCGATTGGCTCGCGGGTTCTAGAAATCGGTGCGTATGTACCAGGCCTAGAACGATCGCGAAATAAAGGAGCGAGATGGCTATACCTCCGTCCCTGTCTTACTCTTCGGGAGTTATTGGGAATGTTCTGGAAAGTACCTGATCGAGTTCCTGGACCTATTTAAGTGGCGGATCGTGACGACGTGAGTCAGTTTGTGTTCAGGAGTGATACAAGTGACTTCGAAGCGATAACTAAGGAGTGATAACCAACGACCTCGGCGATTATTACGGACAGTGAATACGTAGTGTTTTGGACATTTTGTGACCATCAGTGGATATATTTGTGTTGGACGAGAATAAAGTCTACTCAGTGTCATCAGGCGTTTCTTTCTCCAAATTGCGAACCCCCAGCTCGTAACAATATGTAATTGAGTAATTATACTACGAAGAATTTGAAAACGAAAGCACACCAATTAAAAAAATCCTACTATATTATAAACGCGAAAGTTTTTATGGATGTTTGTTATTCGTACACAGGAAAACGACTGAACCGATTTGGCTGAAATTTGGAATGGAGATTGCTTAGACCCTAGAACAACACATATGCTATATTTTATCCCCGAATTCCCACGGGAGCGGAGCCACGGGATACAGCTAGTATATCTATGAGTTTTACTAGCTGTTGTCCGCGAATTATATCACGCCTAAAAGTAGCCTATGTTCGACCCCTGGTCCTTAAATATATCCATACCATATTTCATCAAAACCGGCTTAGCGGTTTAGCCGTGAAAGCGTAACAGACAGACTTTTGCATTTATTATATAATACGGATATATATATACGCGGATAGTATGAAAGTATGGATTAACATTTCAATAATTTTTAGCAAACCGATAACATGGTTCGTCTGCTGTCGATGTGCACGTACCTGGTGAACATGATGTTCCAAGTGTTCCTGTACTGCTACCAGGGGAACCAGTTGTCAGAAGAGGTAAGAGCCATTTTCTAATAAGAAAATCTATAAGTGCATACATTTAATAAATCGTGCGACGTAATGAACAAAACCAGTTCTTCTTCTACTTTTCGTGTCAATGACAAACTATTAGATACGATTAGCCCAGTGCGAGGCCACCTCAATGGCCTTCCGATTTGCCTCTATCAAGTCGTCCACTGAACAGGATGCGGCAGAGGCGGGGCACGACAGCAGTGTACCATGGTTTGGGTATTCCCGCAGCGACACCTGTCGTCATCTGAAAACCCCCACCTCTTCCGCAACTCCGGGCATCTGCCGACCTGTACCCGAAGCCTGTTCAGTGATCTCCATATAGGCCAGGGTAGATTGTGGTCCGGTGGAAGCTTTTCACACTAGTTTTCAGCATAGAATAAGGTAATCGCGCGTCATTTTTGCACATTTTATAATCTAATTGCATAGCTTTTATCGCGGGCTTTGAGCGCGGCGAGTTAATCAAGAAATTTCGTAACAAAAATAAAACCTAACACCCCTTTACCATGTCCTCCCCGCCTACGATGTAGCGGCCGAGCGTTCGCACCACAGAATTCAGAAATATTAACAAGAAGTGGCATAGCGCACATAAAACGTGTCACTAGTTTGGCTTGCAAGCCAACGTTTCATACAAAAAAAAAAATGGGCGGAGAATTTGATTGCGTCATTTCTTGCCACTGTTATTGGTCGATAACATTAGGAGGCTTTGTTGTAAACTACGTAATACATTTATAATAAGGTGTGGTGTGGTTTACATGTATGAATTGAAGGTAAGAAGAAAGAATACGCTAGCCACACTGATCCTGAAACTAAATCCGCGTCAAAACATTTCTATTCGGATATTTTTTCTGTTCTGGGGTTCGCACTTATTATATAAGTTAATAAAAAATGCTATGCAATAGCTTTACCGCGGCAGTCCCCGAGATGAACACGTCTTTTTTTTTAAATTTACGATCAAATGTCTATGCATATTTGTTCAAGAGCTCAGAAATCTCCAGCGCAGCGTTTCTATCTCCCTGGTACACCATGTCTCCTGCTCGTCGAAGGGATATCCTCTTCATCATGACCAGGTCCAGGAGGATAGCTCGCATCACCGCCGGGGGGTTCACCACCTTATCATTGGCTTCATTTATGGCGGTAACGTTTTATTATTACTATACTATATTATATCATTCATTAATTCATTCATTTTTATACTATTAAACCCAAACAGACAGAACCGATGCCCTAGGCGAAAGGGCATCGTTCCTGTCTGTTTGGGATTGAAGTGCGAGTCGGATTTACGATCTGAGGGTTCCCTATCACCAAAACAATACTGAAAGTATGCCCTAATCAATAATCATGACGACATTTAATGTGACATTTGGCGCCATCTAGAAACACCTTCCAGACTCCGAAATAGTACAGGTTAATGTCGAGAAAATCCTATTATGTCGTATACTACTTGATCGATTTCGTTCAAACCAATTCGTTTGAAGGTTTTATTGAATAATTGATTTTATTTTGACAGACTTTCGAAGCGAATATTTCACAAAATATTGGAATAATCAGAAAACCGTTTTTGAGTTATAAAGACCTATCCAACTATTACTACACACGGTTATGCTTAGAAAAAATCACCCCTCAGTAACATGTATGAATAGTGCTACCCTTAATAATTTTATTTTTCATAAAAACATACTTTAAAATTTTGTAGCAGTTTATTCAATACTACCTTCCTTTCAACCTTATAACACGCATAGTTTCCTAATAAAACTACTGTGACTTACGGAGAGACAGACAGACAAAATGAATCTATACGTTACGTTTTTGCCATTTGGCTATGGAACCCTAAAAAGTAGCCTGTGTTATTCCCGGTCGTTTCCTAAGCCAAAAATAAAGCGTCGGGTTTTGGCAGACCAAGGGAGATAAATAAATAAATATAAATATATACGAACAAATCACAGAGGTTGAGCTAGCGTGAGTTCGAGACTTGTGTTATGGGATACTAACTCAACGATACTATATTTAATAACAAATACATATATAGATAAACATCCAAGACCAAGGCCAATCAGAAAAATACCATATAATAACATATTTTCCTTTCTTTTTCAGATAATAAAGGCTTCATATTCGCTGTTCACCTTGCTGAAACAGGTTGATGAAACTAATTAAATAGCTTTGCCATTTTCGCCTCGTTGAGTGTCAGTGAAAATATTAAGATATTTTTTTGTCTATCAATTAAGTTATATTGTATTCTATATTTTCATTATGATTATGTTATACGAAAAAAACAATTAAAAGTTTAATTTAATAGAGGCCGGAAAGGCTGAAAAAGATCTGGTGTTTATTTTTATTATTATAACTACTTGTATCCCGCAGTTTCACTCGCCTGTACTGTGTATGTACTATGACTTTCTTTAAGAAAGGCTATCAGAAAGAATTTCTTAAATCCGATCATTTCCAAAGTTATAAGTGTTTAAACAAATAAAACAAAACAATAACACTGCAATATTTAACTCAAGGCATTAATTTGTTTGTGAAAAGAATAAACTGGGCATAGACCCTCGGACTGCAAAGTATAAGTAAGCGCCACGCATTGTCATATCGTCTTTATTTAAAAAAATCATGACTTTCCTGAAGCCTATATTTACCACGACGTTTAGTGTCAAAATGGGCGTTTTATTTCTTATACAAAAACCGAGTGTTACTTTTTCTGTAAGCGAGAATTACCCTAATGACTTAATTGTTACATACTGCAGTGTTTGCCCAACCCACAACCAAGGACTTGGGTTCAAAACAGTCTGGCGATGTTAAACATTTTGAACAAAACTGTTACAATAAAACATTATTAAAGTTTTTAAGTTGCTATGTCTTCTCGTCCAAAATACCTCAGTGCCCTAAAACTAAGGTCTTTGACCTGTGTGTTACCAGTGATGACATACGGATCCGACTCTGCCAAGAGTGTACGACTAAGAATTTGAGTTGTGTGGCCAAACCCCTCTTTATTCTAAAATGTCCTTATTCATTAATCTTTCTCAAGAGATTAAAGAATAAGGTGTAAATATTATTTGACATTTATGTAGTGCCGACGCAAATCGGCGCGCAGGGCTTTACCCGACTTCGGTGACAAGTGGGCAAGGGCTGCCGTGTCTGGGGAGGCACTATTACCACTTACTCAATTTCAATTTCATTTATTCGCATACATGTAAGCATAATAGGTAACAAATAAAAAGTGCAGTTATACATGAACCCAGTTTGGGCATAGCGACATTAAGCAATATCTAGCAGTCATTAGTAATATAAATATACATAATATAATATGAAATTAAATAGAATAAAATGTCAGGATTTGAATTACATTGATATTTCAAAATATCAATAAGTTGCAAATTATTATATACATACTCACTGCCAAGAATGCCGTAAATAGGGCGAAGTGGTGTAGAAAAAGTAGGAAAGCGGACCTAGCTCCGAGGCAACCGCCTGAGGAAGCCAGGAAAACGCTAGGATGAAAAAGAAGAAGATAAACAAGAAGAGATACTCAATGCTCAATAATAGGCAAAATATGGCTGTTATAATACGATGAATTATAAGTTAATCCAAATGTTTCCAAGCACTGCACCACAAAAGCAAATAAAAACACGTAAACACCGCTTTTTTAAACAATCAATGGCATAATTATGAGGCTTTTTGTACCCAACGTGTTGTGGACACTAAGGGTGTGTCTCACCTACCTTCGGGTAGGGGGTTTCTGGTGGCCAAAGAGACCAGGAAAAGGGAACAAAACTATTTGGAATATTATCACAGCTATATCTTTCCTTTATTTGGATGGTATGTATTAGAAATACAATCATTTGTTATGTTTAAACTGTGTAACAAAATGTCAGTTCATTGTATTCAGTACCCTCCTACCAGATGGTTGGATAATGAATGAATGAATGAATAAACACTGTTTCAGCCAACTCTGCTACCAGAATGTTTAAATTTAGCAGTGGAAGCGTGATATGATAGCAAAGTTAGGCTGAACACTAAAAATAAACAAAAGAAAAGTACCTTACGCGCTTGGGCGTGACTTGCTTATTAATCCGAATTAATTAAACCCGTTTAAGCCCCTTCTCATGAGATTCCTACACATCCCCTATTAATTCGGTGTCGATCCGGCGATATAATGTATAGGGTATAAGATGGGTCTCCACACAGGTTATTTCACTACCGAGTGTTCAATTGTCAATATACTTTAAACTTTTATCCACTAGGCAACCGGGCCTCACTCACGATATCAATGCGCAATTATTCCCGAAGATTGAACGCAAATCGTATTAAAATAGTCTATCCAGAGACTTCACAAGTAATAAACAAAAAGGAGAATGCATCTAACCGCGGCCGCGCGGGTAAGTAGACAGCTGCACACTGCCCCTGTCATGGCGTCAGGCGCGTCCAAACCACCTAGTGTTGTACCAAAACCGAAACTTGTCGACTATCGAGTCGAGTAAATTCAACGTGAATATATATTTGTCTGATGAATGTTTTATCCGAAACATCCCCCGCCCTGAAATGTATCCCGACATTTCACTAGTAAACCATACTAGTCGTTTGATGGAAGGCGGGCCAATGAAGTGAGTGCGCGGGTCAAAATTGATCCGTCTACCAAAACCTCGGCAACTCGAGGGATTCCGTCCGTGCCTGGTATCAACTTTAAAATGCGGCCTCGCCGCCAGCACAGGGGGACCAAATTAGGCTCCTTCATTAAAACAATGTCGCCCTCTACCGGAGGGTTAGTATGATCCGTCCATTTGACTCGCTGCTGCAACAAGTGGAGATATTCGGCAGACCAGCGCCTCCAGAAATCCTGACTCATCTGTTGCAGCATCTGCCAACGCGATAGCCGAGAAGTACCTTGATCCCGCCAAGGATACTCTGGGAGGGCAGTTACCGGCTGCCCGATTATGAAATGGCCCGGTGTCAACACGTCAATATCATTTGGGTCCTGAGACACTGGGCATAGTGGACGGGAGTTCAAAGCGGCTTCCACCTTACAGAATATGGTGGCCAACTCTTCAAACGTAAGAGTGGTCTCCCCCACTACTCGCCGTAAGTGTGTCTTGGCCGATTTGACCGCGGCCTCAAATATTCCGCCCCAGTGCGGACAGGCTGGTACCGAAAACCGCCATTCTATGCCCCGTTGGGCACAGCCCTGCCCAATTTGGTCACTGTGTTGTTCCAGGAACTCAGTGACGTCACGCAGATAGTTTGCAGCACCCCGATAGTTCGTTCCGTTGTCCGACCGAATCAAGGACGGCACTCCACGCCTTGAAACGAATCTATCCAGGGCCGCGACGAAGGCCTCGGTGGTCAATCCCGACACCACCTCCAAGTGCACCGCCTTGGTCGCGAGGCACACAAACACACACAAGTATGCCTTGGTCAATTTCCTGTTCTTGACCGCGGCTGGCTTTATCAGAAAGGGTCCCGCAAAATCCGTGCCGACCCCGACCCACGGCCTCGTGTATTGTACCCGATCAGCCGGCAGATCACCCATCTGCGGCTGCATGGTAGATGCCTTTGTCCGGTAGCATGCTACACATTTGAATATAACGCTCCTGACTGCTCTCCTCGCGGACAGGATCCAAAATTCCCTTTGTAGGATTGCTAACATCGCACCTAGTCCAGCGTGCGCGTTGCTAACATGACGGTGTGTTATTATGAGCTCGACAAGGGCCCCGCCCTTGGGAAGTAGTAAGGGATGGCGTCTCCCGTAGGACAGGTCCGACTTCCGGAGTCTGCCCCCCACGCGGATTAGACCATCCTGATCAATAAATGGGTTCAATCTGGCGACAGCACCCTTCAACTTAGCGCGTCCCGAGTGCAAGGCTTGAAGCTCAGACTTGAACCTGTCCTCCTGGACTAGGCGAACCAGACGACGCATAGCAATGCGCCGATCCTCAGCGGTCGCTACCGGCGCGAGCCTCTTCTGCTGGGGATGGCGACAATTGTGGATGAACCGCAACATCCAGCTGGTGACACCCAACAGCTGCTGTAACGGCGCAGCAGCCAGTCAAGCGCGGGTTGCGCCGTCACTGCGTGTACCAACACGCCTGGCAAATCCTAGACCAGGCCTGGCTCAGGTGTACTCGGCCAGGTCGGCTCTGGTTCCAGTAACCACTCTGGTACCCACCAGAGATGATGACGTATGAGTTCGGGGGCGGTGCAGCCGCGTGAGGCACAATCAGCCGGATTGAGCTCACCGGGCACATGTCTCCAGATTACAGTAACGTCCAGGTCCTGTATCTGGGCCACCCGATTTGCCACAAACACCTCCAGAGTGTGTGGCGCCGCCCGTATCCATGCCAATGCCACTTGGCTATCCGACCACGCGTAGGTATCCCTGATGTCTACCGTGGCCACCTGATTGAGCTCTCCCATCGTTGTGACCAGACCCAACCAGTCATCAAGCGGGCGGCCATCCAGCGGCTCGTCCCACGAGACACCCAATGTCCACAGTCTCTGTAGCAGGCATTTGACAGCAAACAGGACCGGGCAAATCCAGCCATTGGGGTCATACACCCTAGCCAGAGTAGACAGACATGTCCGTTTAGTCCAAACCTTCAGGGGATCCAATCCAACTCGGAAGGTGAAGATGTCTGCCACAGGTTTGTACTGAATCCCGAGTACAGCAACCATTTCAAGGTTTTCCTGATCCTCAAAGAGGTGCGGATTCTGTTGGTGATCATCCGGGATCCCTTCCAACAGACGTGGGTTATTCGACACCCACTTCCGCAACTCGTATCCTCCAGTGGCGAGGAGGGCGATGAGCTCGTCCCGCAGCCGGATCGCCTCCTCGATTGTAGCCCCGCCCGTGCACCCGTCATCAACATACAAGTCACGTGACAGCACGGCGGCGGCACGTGGAAACTGGCTTCTCTCCTGCTCGGCCAATTCCGTAGAAGGGAGACGGCCCACGACGGTATCCAGCACCGTCGCCGAAGCCCAAATTCTCCATCTCGTATCCTTATCTGCGGAGAATGCGAAGTGTGTTCGTCCGGTAACACCTGGTACCTCACTACCTCCGACTCCGCTCATTCCCGTGACTACGGAGTGTCGGGGTAGGCCCAGTGTCTTAGCAACCCGAGTTGACACCAGTGTACCCTGGGCCCCTGTGTCCAAAAGGGCTCGTATCCGGACGTAGCCCTCCTGAGGGCACCAAATGCGGACCGCCGCAGTTGGCAACAGGACGGTAAGGAGTTCTGTTGCCTTATGGTGACTGTGGCAAACTAGTCACTCGTTGTACTGGCCCGCGGGGGAGGGCGGCCTCGCCCAGTAGGGCGTGCGCAACATATAAGCACTTTGAGGCGGAGCATATCCCGCCGCCCTCCCGTACCGATGATACGGGGGGTGGTACTCCAGCCTCGGGTATTCGTGGAGCGGGGGCGAGAACCGGTTCGCCCTTGACTCCTGCACCGGCTCCCGTGCCGGAAATTGTGGCCTCTTCATAACCTGGGACTGCGGCGCCTGGGCCGCTGGAGTCCGGACTGCAGTCAATCCGGTGGCTGTCGTCGGCCCCTCCTGGTCGACCTGGGTTGGGGAGTTCACCCTGTCTGCGTACGCAGCACTTGGCGAACCTCGACCAGATGCCCTACCACTTCCAGGTGGTGATGCTCTGGAGCCCCCGCCCGTTTGGCGCTCCACTCTCGGTGGGTAGCCGTCCCTTCGATTACACAGAAGGGTATGGTGTGGTCCTCCACACCTGGGGCACGCTGTGGCCCTGGGGCAGTCCCGGTACTGGTGACCCCCTAGACAGCCGTAGCAGCGTCTCCCTTCTCTCGCCCTCCGGCGGCGATGTCCTACGGACAGTTTGATGAACTGTGGGCAGTCGACCTCCCGATGGTGCTGCCCACATCCCAGACAGCCAGTGTCTGGTGCTCCAGCTGTCACCGCATAGGCCTGCGTCGGCCCTCTGCGCTGCTGGGGCCTTCCCGTTCCCGAGCCGGGCGGAGTGCGTTCCGGCGCAGTCCTCCGGATCGTTTCCACCGAGGTCTCCGCGACCCTGGCCTCCCACTCCAGGAACTGGAGGAGATCGTTGAAGGTGGGGAGGTCCCGACTCCCAGCCACTTGTTCCCGATCGAACCGGGCCCGCATCTCGGCTGGAATCTTATCCAGCACCAAGTGCAGGAGCAGATAGGACCACTGGTCCACTGGGAGGCCGAGCAGCCGCAACGTGTTGGTCGCGACCCTTACCGGAAGGAGTATCTGCGACCTCAGCTGCGAGCGGCTGGTCACCCTGGGCAGTGTCAGTAGCTGCCTGACATGCGCGTCTGCCAGTAGACGCGTGTTTTGGTACCGCGATTCCAGCAGCTCCATCGCGGTATCGTACTGGTCACCTTCAAGGGGCAGGTGCTGGATAAGCGCCTTCGCTTCACCACGCACCGCCATCAACAAATAGGCCAACCGCTGGACCTTTGTGAGATCCTCCCGTTGTTCCACCAGGGAGGTGAACATATTCTTGAAGGCCACCCAGTCCTCCACCTTGCCGCTTAATTGCGGCAACTCCAGTGTGGGGAGGCGGCCTGTAACCCCTTTTCCTGTGGGGGCCGCGGCTGTCGTGTGGGACGCCGACGTTCCCGATTCGGCCCTCCCGCTGTCCAGTTCCCCGACAGCCTGGATGACCTCGTTGTAGAACTCCATGATCTGATCAAGGTCAGCAACAGCCTGATCTCTCCTCTTGGCCCCATCAGATCCAGATTCTGGGTCATCTGCATCCATCAACACGTGAAGGGCACCTTCGGCCCGAGCGAGGCGTTCCCGAGTCTCGCTGGCGCGCTGCCTGAGCGCGATCTCCCTGTCACCACGTCCTATCAGCGTCCTGACTGAGCTGAACCACCTCAGTTCAGACGAGATGAGGGTTGTTGGTTTCGCTGGTGCCATCTCGCTATGTCCAGCAGTGAGTCAAGTACCCAAATAACACAATAAGGAAACCAAAATAACAAAAAACAAAACAAATAAACAACGGCAATGACAGAATCCAGCAAGTCAGAAACCGGTACACTTATTTAAAATAAACCGAAAAACCGAAAAGAAAATAAACAAAACAATATATTAATGCACTAACATTAAATATTACTTGACTCGGTTATCAACAAGTGAAACAAAATATCATGGTAAACCCGTATCGGAGCCCGTACCGGATCCGGTCCGGAATCGATAAATCAGAATCAGAATTTGATGATGGTACAACCCTAGTGCATTCCGATGCACCGACCTACCTTCGCCAATTTTTTAATCTTTCACCCGCAAGATTATTTATCAAAAGTAGATTCCTAGATTTTACTACGGAAACTACGCTCTGCTACCAAATGTTTCAGCCAACTCTGCTACCAGAATGTTTAAATTTAGCAGTGGAAGCGTGATATTATACGTGATATAAAGTTAGGCTGAACACTAAAAATAAACAAAAGAAAAGTACCTTACGCGCTTGGGCGTGACTTGCTTATTAATCCGAATTAATTAAACCCGTTTAAGCCCCTTCTCATGAGATTCCTACACATCCCCTATTAATTCGGTGTCGATCCGGCGATATAATGTATAGGGTATAAGATGGGTCTCGACACAGGTTATTTCACTACCGAGTGTTCAATTGTCAATATACTTTAAACTTTTATCCACTAGGCAACCGGGCCTCACTCACGATATCAATGCGCAATTATTCCCGAAGATTGAACGCAAATCGTATTAAAATAGTCTATCCAGAGACTTCACAAGTAATAAACAAAAAGGAGAATGCATCTAACCGCGGCCGCGCGGGTAAGTAGACAGCTGCACACTGCCCCTGTCATGGCGTCAGGCGCGTCCAAACCACCTAGTGTTGTACCAAAACCGAAACTTGTCGACTATCGAGTCGAGTAAATTCAACGTGAATATATATTTGTCTGATGAATGTTTTATCCGAAACAAACACTTTATTGCACCAATTACATAAGTACATTATTGGATTGTACAGGATCGAAAATAAAAAATTGTACAAAGTTGGACTGATCGTTAATGCAATTTCTTCCAGCCAACCTTAAGGTAGGGAGAAACAAAAAATAAATGGAGCGCGCGCGATTCAGATAGCTAAATCATCATCATCATCATCATCATTTCGATCAGTCGAGCCATTTATAGGGCACTCGGGGACGCCGCGGTGAGGAGAGGTGGTCCGGCTGCAGGGGCTGTTAGTGGCAGCAGCGTTATAAAATCATCAAAAAGATCGGTCGCTGTTTTAAAGGCTTTAATTCTCACTCAGGTTCGTACTTGGTGCAACATAGATTAAAAAAAAGATTGCCCGCGCGAGGAGGGTTTGACGCATACCGTCCCATTCGCATTCGGTCACGAATTCAAAAATGGTCCCATTCGCATTCGGTCCCATTCGCATTCGGTCCTATTCGCATTCGGTCCCATTCTCAAAATGGTCAAAACCAGTGGGGGTCACCCCACAGATAAAAGTTGTTTTTAACATTTTCAACCTACAAGTTGAACTTTTTACAATTTTAATATTTATATAATTTTTTATAATTTTTACAATGAACAGGACTTATTGTCCCTATATATATTTGTTTTTTATTTACATACTAGCTGTTGCCCGCGGCTCCGCCCGCGTGTAGGTCACTTTTCGCGAAACCTGTTGAAACTACAACTATCCAGACCTATAGTTAATTCTATTGTATCCTTTTCCCGTGCCAATTTTATAAAGCCGTTACATTGCTACGATATCGTTAAATATTAGGGCCACTTCTTTCTCAAATACCGTTTTTAAAATCAATAGGAATCAGTATTAAACAGTCGTAAAATTCTGAAAAAAATATATGTTTTTAGTTGAGGATCTAGCAGAGTGAAATTCGCTTACAGTACCAGTAACAATATCAGACAAAATTCGCTCGATAGAAAAATCAAAGTTGCCTCCTTTGGAAGTTTATTTTCAATACTATGCCTAAAATAATGAACTTATTGTCCTGCTTTTATGTTATAGCCTTTAGATAAAGTATTTATATAGTGAAAATCGCTGAAGTAGATTTTGTAGTGTTATTTTCCCAAATATGATGTCTAAATGCCTACAAAATGAGTGAGCGCCGCGACTACGCGGCTTACGGACAACGGACCTTCAGAAGAAGGAGCTCTTAACATTCATCTATCAATCTTTGTCTCTAAAAGAGTAGACGTAGCCTATTACAGAGTCATTAGGACCTAAAATCCACTCCCAAAGTTTTAGTGGGCGTGTAAAGTGGAGAAAATCTCAATAAATAGTGATAAGTCAGATAAATTCGTCCTTACGACACGACCGTATGTTCCGTGAAACACTGATTTGATTATTTTTTAAACCAAAGCCAACCCAAACCAACCAATCAATTCAAATAGCTTACAATACAACACAACAAACGACCGATAAACAAACCAACCAATAGTACTAAATCAACAACCAAATTTTTTTTAAATAAGGAAAAATTTCAATCTGCTATTAAAATAAAGTCAGCGCCATCTATTGGTATTTTATGTAACTAAATCATACGCCCACAAACATTCAATGTGTTATTTTATTAAAATTTAATAGAGACTGCAGTGTGTTTCTGTCTTTATTGATATAAGTAGAAATTTTAGCTTTATCTAAATTAAATACGTTTATGTAAATCGCATTCAACTGTTTAAAAGTTTTGAAGCAGTGCTTGTAGTAAACTTTAAATGACCATAACTTCTATTTCCCTTAACCGATTTTGATGAAACAAAGATTTTACAACGCTCCTAATTATATGTAATTCACCTGTGAAAACAAAAATTGTTTTTTTTGGTTTTTATTACTCTTCTTTAATTGCCCCGTAGAGGTTTTTTAGAAAAATATTTAATGTACAGACACTCGATTTTTACTGTCTTATTATATGTATAGATAGATAAGTACAAAATACTTTTATATTAACGGAGTTAACGCTAAGAGCTTTCTCTAAGTAAGAAAATAATTCTAGAAAACAAATAAAAAACGAAAACAGAAAATTATTGTTTATGGCAGGATTCGATCCAGCTACTTTCTAGAAACATTTCTTTACTAAAATATTTAAAAAAATAGACTTCTAAAAAATTAATACAATACAAAAAAAGGGTAAAAACAAAAGAAGTAATGTCTAGCAGGATTCGAACCCTCTACTTAAAGAAATGATCCGCGACCTCTACCGATAGGCCAACATGCTTTGCTTGTTACTGCCGAAATTTCAAATGGGTTTTGTCTATAGGTACGCAACTTGCAGTGTATGAAGTAAATTTTCAATCGACCATAACTTCTTTTTCCCTTAACCGATTTTGACGAAACAAAGTTTTGACAACGCTCCTAATTATATGTAATCCAACTGTGAAAACCGCGTTTAAATCCGTTGAGTATTTCCGAAGTTATAACGACAGACATACATACATACATACATACATACATACATACATACAGACAGACAAAAATTCCAAAAACTGTCTTTTTGGTTTCTGTTACTCTTTTTTAATCGCAATCTATCAGTTTTTTTGAAAAATATCAAATGTACAGACACTCGGATTTTAGTGTCTTATTATATGTATTGATGAATGTTGATTTTTTCATAATACTTAATTGTTTTGTTGAATTTGTAAGAATTTTGATTTTGGAACATTACACATAATTATTTAAAGCTATGTTTTTAATTTCAAGCCTACCTTTTTTGAAACAATACCAAAGTTCAACTTGTAGGTTGAAAATGTTAAAAACAACTTTTATCTGTGGGGTGACCCTCACTGGTTTTGACCATTTTGAGAATGGGACCGAATGCGAATAGGACCGAATGCGAATGGGACCGAATGCGAATGGGACCGAATGCGAATGGGACCGTATGCGAATGGGACCATTTTTGAATTCGTGACCGAATGCGAATGGGACGGTATGCGTCAAACCCCGCGAGGATTCGAACTTCTTTGTGGACAAAGGTTGTCCATAACAATAAAGCGTGGCAATGCCGCCCGTGACAAGGCAATTTTGCACCAGGGACCATGAGTGGTTTGCTTGCAAATTAGGTATTTTCATGTTATAATGCATTACAAAGATTTTACCTTTGATTATTTATTCAAGGCATTTTATATTAACAAAGAGAATAAATAATCAAAGATATAATGTAGCTATATTCGTATTTAATAAATGATTATAAAATGCATATAAAACGGCTACCGCGCCCAGTAGGTATCCTTCACTGCCAACGTTTTAAAGAAGAAGAAAAAATTAAGATGAGGATGAAAAGAGGGATGACTTTTGCCCAGCAGTGGGACACATATAGCCAACGTTACTGCATAAACAATATGAGGAAGAATGGCACTTGGGATACTATTATCCAAACCCAACTACTTACCTTATAAGAAATACTTAATTAGTGGCTCGACTTAATCCTAGTTAATCAGTTTTTATTTAACGTTAGGCATATACATACTCATCCAAGCTGCGGAATTGGTATCAGCATTTGGAGACGTGTCCAGGATGACCAGCGCCGGCTTCATGCTGTTCACAAACATGTGCCTTTGTGTGAAGATGCTCAACGTTATATGGAGGCGAGACCAGATACATGATATAGTTGATGACATGAATGAAAAGCTTAAAAATGTAACAGGCGATGATGAAATTGCTATTGTTAGGAGGTAAACAGTATTCGTAATTAAGTACTTAGTTTTGAAATCATAGTTTATGAACTACTAGCGACCCGCCCCGGCTTCGCTTGGGAATAAAAATCGTCCTCTTGAATCACTCTATCTATTATAAAAACCGCATCAAAATCCGTTGTGTAGTTTTAAAGATTTTGAGCATACAAAGGGACATAGGGACAGAGAAAGCGTCTTTGTTTTATACTATGTAGTGATAGTGATGTAGTGACGATTTAAATCTAGGCCCAACGCAGTACGACACACTTTTTGGTCCGATCGAGTCTGCGACGCACAAATTTCTGGCAAGTCGTGTGCGTTACTGCATATGATTTCATATGTTATTTTTACAGAGTAAAAATGTCACAGATAGTCTGTCGTCAGTTGGGCCAAAAAAAAACGTTAAATTTTACCCAATTTAAGGACATAAGTACAAAGGATCTCTCCTGTCTCGTGTACGATGTGCGATGTGGACCGAATAATCTGAAAAACTTTTAATGGTTGGCCCTTGCTCACATGATGTGTAGGGCTTACGGGCAAACTAACATCGCGCTGGACCGACCCTCTATTTACAGCTTTGAAATGCAACAACCAAGAACACTAGGGGGCTTACCACCATCTCTTAAAACCATGCCGCCCTGTCTCGCTTACTCACTGGAACTTGCATGGTTGTAAGAGATGGTAGTAACCCCCCAGATCTAGAATTGATTTGTCTAAAAGATCTAATGGTTTTGATCATTCTGGTCACGAGACACAGCTATTTTTTATTCTCAGCCTAACTAAATTATGTAATTGATATTAATTATTACTACTATTAATTTTCACTTAACACTGGACATATGAGATAAGTGCTTAACCTTACTTCTTGTCTTGCCTGCCATACAAGTTTCACAAAACAAGCCGCTCCAACTTTATCACACACACACAATAATGGCCAACTATGAAGATGTTCTCGATGGGCAACGGACATTAATGAATTTCTTATCTAAGAAAATGAGTGATTTTGAGACGCAACTAAAGGAATCTACAACTGTGGATCCAGCCAATCAGTCCATTGCAAGTTTAACTGGGCAATATGCGGCTTTCAAGAATGAGGTTTTTGATATGGTGTCACTCCTCTTCAAGCAGGTTCTCACTTCCTCTGTAGATTTTATAGAAGCTAGACACCGCAGGAAAAATCTTTTGATTGGTGGTATTTCTGAGGATGTAAAAAGTGGATTGTCTCAATTTGTGGTTAAGCTCCTTCATGATAATCTGGGACTGGTTGAGATTGTATCTGATAATATCACCGTGTGCCATCGTATCGGACAGTACTCTGAGGGTAAATGCAGACCTGTGCTAATCAGATTCTCGGAATTATCAATAAAGTTAAATGTCTGGGCAAAGAAGACAGCTTTCAAGGGAACCCCATATAACGTAGCTGAGTTCCTGACTCGTCAACGTCAGGCAGTGTTTATTGAGGCCCGCAGGCGAGTCGGTATGAGGCGGTGTTGGACAGCGAATGGTGTCATCATGGTGAAGCTACCCGACGGGTCGCTGCGGCGCCTCTTTTCGGAGGCTGACCTAAACGATATTCCTCAGTTGGAGGTGCAGGAGTCCCGGGTGAAGCCCGTTGCCGCTGCAGTTTCTTTGCCTGTGAGTCAGGAACCAGCAGGCAAATCCAAACGTTCGACCAGGATTAGGAAGTGAATTATTCGCCCCGTTTTTGTATCATCGCTCAACATCTTGTATTCCTTTTAGATTCTATGTACTTATTTATCGGCATACCCGATTTAAAACTGTTTTTTTATAATGCAGGATGTGTGTATATAGACTATTGTTTATAGTACATATAGTACATAATTGATTTGAAGTATATGACTGACTGTCAAACTTACTATGATAAACTAGGTAACTCCGGACATTGACAGCTGTCAGTTTTGTAATGTTTTTCGGCAATGGCTGCGAGCTCTCTAGGGCCTTTTATTTTATCTTCATTTATTTTTAGATCTTCAGATCTACTTATTTCAGACATGTTTGTTTAGCAACTTTTGCCTTAGAACATATGTACTTATTGTTGTTTTTTTGTTAATAAGGCTTTATATATTATAATATCTCTGGCAACTGGCAGGACAAGCAAAATAATCATAAATTATATATTAAGGATATAGATATTGGTGTAAGTATATTTATTATATATACATTTTGTATTAAGTATTATTATAAATATTTTATTTTATATGTTATTATGTCTGATGATGAATCGTTTCACTCTTGTTATTCCAGCAACGACTCTTTTCAAGAAACGGAGACTTTACATACTATATTGCAAAACAAAATGTCAGGATCATCTTTTTTCTTTAATGTCTGTCACTTAAATGCACAAAGTATTCCAGCTCACCATGCAGATCTTCTCGATACGTTTTCTTCTTCCTGTTTCGATGCCATACTGGTCTCTGAGAGTTGGTTTAGGCCATCCCATTCTTCTTTACATTTTCCTTTACCAGGCTATATATTGATACGCAACGATCGTGAAGATAAATACGGTGGAGGTGTTGCTATTTATCTCCGTAGTCACATACCCTACAAAATTTTAGTTGCATCACCTCCCGTTTATTCTTGCGAAGCTGAATATATTTTTCTTGAGATCTGCGTCAACGGAGCAAAAGCACTTCTTGGAGTCATTTATAGCCCGCCTTCTGTCAATTATTTCTCTCAAATTGAATCTGTTTTTGACTCTCTATGTTCGGATTACACGCATCACATAGTTTTAGGTGATTTGAATACTAATCTGAGGCGTAGTGATGATCCCCGCTCTCAAAAATTGCTTAATATTCTCAACTCAGTGAACCTCTCTGTTTTACCACTTGAGCCTACTCATGTTAATCTTTACACTGATGATACATGGCTAGACTTGATTCTGACATCATCTCCTGATTTAGTTATGAGGTTTGGTCAAGAACCAGCACCTGCCTTCTCGAGACATGATATTCTTTATCTGTCTTATAAATTAAAATCTCCCAAACCTAAGCCTACCATCATTTGGATGCGTAACCTAGCAAATATTGACCATGACAAACTGCTAAAGGATGCGGCTAAGTTAGATTTCACTCCTATACTTGAGGCTAATTCTATTGACGATAAAGTTTTAAAATTTAATTCTACTGTAATATCCCTATATGACACACACGCTCCTTTAAAAGCAGTCAAAATAAAACGTCCACCGTCTCCGTGGATCACCAAAGGCGTCCGTATGGCGATGTCTAAGAGGGATCGAGCTTTTCGTGATTATAAACGTGACCGCTCTGATGACGCTTGGTCTCTTTACAAGAAAGCCCGAAATCGCTGCAATGGAATGGTAAGAGCTGCGAAGCGGAAGTATTTCTGCGAAAACCTGTCTGAATCCTCATCTGCTGATATTTGGAAATTCCTCCGCTCTCAAGGACTTTCAAAAAGTAAAAACAGTTGCTCAACTACTTCTGCCTTTTCACTGAATGATTTCAACAACCATTTCTCTACTTCCTCATCTCTGGACCCAGCTCGTAAATCGGCGACTATTTCTCAGATTTCCGCTATGCCCCAATCTATACAAATTTCTTTTTCTTTTACACCTGCAACTGAAGATGACATCTGCAAAATTATAAAAGGCATTAAATCCAAAGCTGTAGGATGTGATGCTGTGAGCCGGCAAATGATCACAGACATACTTCATATAATTCTGCCTATTCTGACTCATATAATCAATTTTTCTCTCGTCACTGGCAACTTTCCCTCCATTTGGCGGAAAGCGTTTGTTATCCCTCTTCCTAAAATTTCATCCCCTCAAGCTTTAAATAATTTCAGGCCTATTTCCATTCTCCCTTTTCTTTCCAAAGTTCAAGAAGCCGTAGTGCATGCTCAAATATCTTCATTTATTTTTTCTAACTCTCTTCTTACTCCTTTTCAGTCTGGCTTTCGTCCTGGTCACAGCACTGCTACTGCACTGCTCAAAGTCACTGAAGATATTCGTTTAGGAATGGAGAGTACGATGGTCACCATACTTGTTTTAATTGATTTCTCGAACGCTTTCAATATGGTTGATCACGATATTCTTCTTGCTATTCTTCAACATCTGCGATTTTCTCCCTGTGTAGTAAATTGGTTTTCTGATTACCTCCGTGGCCGCCAACAAGCAGTTCGCATGGACCGTGAATTGTCAGACTGGAATACCCTCTCTACCGGTGTACCGCAAGGTGGCATTCTCTCACCTTTACTTTTCTCTATTTTTATAAACCTTCTTTCTTCTCTCATTGGCTGTTCTTACCATTTCTATGCTGACGATCTACAAGTTTACACACAGTCTTCAGTTGAGGATATTGATCTGGCAATCGCCAGGATGAACTCAGCGCTGTTAGCTGTCTCATCGTGGTCCGCTGACTTTGGAATCAGTGTCAACCCCACCAAATGTCAGGCAATAATTATCGGTAGTAGTAGACAAATTAATCAGCTTGATCTTAGTTCTATTTCATCAATCACCTATAATGGCAACGTTATCCCTTTCCATAATTCTGTAAAAAATCTTGGCCTTTATATTGATTCCACTCTCAGTTGGACCGCTCATGTCACTGAAATCAGTCGCTCTATAAATATTACTCTCCAGCAACTGAATCGGCTCAGAAACTTCTTACCCATCAAGACTAAGATTCTATTAATCCAAACGTTAGTTTTCCCTATTCTGGACTATGCTGATGTATGTTATCCGGACCTTAATCAAGATCTCCTCAATAAGCTAGACCGTCTCATTAATAATTGTATTCGCTTCATCTTTTGTCTCCGTAAATATGACCACATATCGTCTTATCGTTCCGAGCTTAGATGGCTGCAAATTCGTCAACGTAGACAACTTAGGCTTCTGTGTACACTTTTTTCGATTATTACGAATCCTCAGTCACCTGAATACTTAAAATGTAAGTTCAAATTTCTTGCAGACTCTCACGACCGACAGCTTCGTTCTTCTAACTCTCATTTGCTGTTTATTCCGTTATTTCGCAGTAGTTTTATGGCAAATTCCTACACATTACAATCCATCCGACTCTGGAATGCTTTGCCTGCCGATATATTTAAAGAAATTTCTTCTAAATTTACCTTTAAAAAAAGAGTTCATGCTCACTTCTGCGTGTGAAAGTTCTTTGTGAAAGTTTTCGTAAAAGTATTTATGTAGGCTTATATAATGTATATTTATATACTCGTATGTATGTGCATAGATGTATGTATATATATATATATATATATATTTAATATATGTAGATATATAAGTAAGGGTATAAGTATGTATATTTATGTATTGTGTATGTATGTTACGTAGTTTAATATGATATGCATTAAAATACCCATCGTGGTAAATTTGTTTATTTTTAAGTACCTATTTTCCCTTTTAACTTTTTTGCGCCGCACAGTTTTTCTGTTTCTCCCAATGGTTGACTGGTAGAGAATGCTTTTAGCATTAAGTCCGCCAATTGTATAAGTATTTTGTACTTATGGAACAATAAAGTTTTAATAAATAAATAAATACATACATATAGTCACGTCTTTATTCCATACGGAGTAGACAGAGCCTAGGGCCAAAAGACCTTAGACTGGGACGAAGGGACCATGTTTAGCATGATGACAGTTGAAACAGGAAATCAATAGTGATGGGTTGCTAGCCGCATCGCCTAAGTTAAGATTCCCACATTCGCCGATTCCCTCAGTCGACTTTTACGACTTGCACGGGAAGAGAAGCAGCTGGTACATTCTATGTTTTTCTTTTTCTCTCAGACCAGCATGGAAGTAGGAAGGAAGTAGGTACACTTGGATAAAATAATGTTATTCATATTCTTTTTAAGCATGAACAAGCTAACTACAAGGCAGCTGTACCTATTCTTGTTCCTGACTTTCAATACGGTTTACGGGTTGGCTGCAAGTGTCAAGAAACCTAACCTACCTTTGCCAGCATGGTTTGTAGACTTGGTATTCACTTATATTCCTTGTATATACTTAGATACCTTGGTGAAAACTAGCGCCACCATCAATTAAAAATCATTATTCACTGAAAACACAAGTTATCAAAAATCCGTCTTCTGTAATTATAGTTCTGGATGTTATCAAATTCTGAATCTAAAGATAATTTTAAACATATTAAATTATAGTTCCTTAAAGTTACAAATTCCAATATTGCTTAAAACGGCCACTTTTAGCAGTTTTGCACTTTCTTACTATATGGAACTAAAACTTAATAATTTAATATGATTAAAATTAACTTCAGATTACACAACACGGATTTTTGATAACTTGTGTTTTCAGTGAATAATGCAAGCTTTGTTTTACAGGTACCCTTATGACGCCAAAAAATCTCCAGCATTCGAACTTACTTATTTCCATCAGGTGTGTGAAAATATATTCTATTTCATTTATCGATTATAAAGTAACTATTAAGTTTGTTTGTAATTATATATATTGCTTTAAAATACACAGGAAATAAAAAAATATTAAAAACCAAATTACAATGGCGGACATATCCCAAGAGGAGATCTTTTAGAGTCAATCGGCGAATGACGAAAGGAAATTAATGAGGAAATGGTAGAAGCGCAAACAAAGACTGGACAAAGAAATAAAAGATTTATATAAAATGAACGTATACATAAACCAATATGTAGTAAAGTTAATTAAGCAAATACATTTCAGGTTACAGCCTTGAACCTCGCAGCGATGGTGAATGTTAGTCTGGACACGTTGGTGACGTCACTCATAGCACAATGTTGCTGTCGGTTCAGACTCCTGGCACTGTCACTCACAAAGGTGTGTCAAGACCTTAAAGTTACCGAAAAGGTATGAAGTTTGATTAATAAATGTAAATACCTATATCTTAAGAAGTACTTACCAAATTACTTTACGTGCTTCCGCTTGTACCAGTACCAGTCTGGCTGAGTCCCAGTGATAGGAGCGGTGTCGGAGCTTCAATTTTTACCACGTTTAGTGCCAGAACCTTAGACGCGAATAGATTAATGCGCCTAACCTAAGTAAGGTTGCTTTAGATTTCCATACTAAATCTAACTAGCGACGCAAGCAATGTTTTGAAAAATTATAGTTGACAGAAATTTACTGCATCAACGCCAACAGTTTTGGGGGTGATAAAAATGTCCTAACTTTACACATAAGTCTATTGCGAAGGACTAACTATTTTGCACGTTACTTCCAGATGATGCTATCAGAGAATGATGAAAGAATTGCTGTCGTTCGTCTTCGGATCTGTATTGATGAACACCAATCGATTCTAATGAGGGCCGCCCAAATCCAAAAGAACTTCTCCTTTCATATTTTCTGTCAGCTAAGTGTCTCCAGTTTTATAATCTGCGTTACTGCTTATCAGTTGGCTTTTGTAAGTACCTCATATAAGTTTTCAGGGTTTGCTTAAAGACTCTGGGTCTACTTTAGTACTTTTATCTTGATTTACAAGTTTGTAGTGCGCTAAGGAAACGGTAATGTAATTGGGTACGGTTATTGCGTATTTTAGACAGGATGTCAACGTTACTGTATAAGAAATTTACCCGCTCTCATCGAAATAAGTTAGATGTAGCATAAATACTAAGGAAGTCCAAGTCGCAAAAAGTCTCTGTCACTGGTGCGCAGGGTGTTGGGGAGCAGAAATATGGTTCTCAGGATGAGCGGACAGGATCAATGCGGCTATTTTAAGCAGGTTTACTGATTTTGTATTACCAGCAATTCGGTGATCCTACTGGGAGGCCGGCTCTTATTCTGAAATTTATTAATCATGAGTTCTTAAAAATACTCATATACTGTCGCCATCCACTAACCGACTGTATAGACTTAAATGTTTAAAAATAAACAATTTTATTTGTTTTCATATCTGAGGTGAGCAATTCGACTCGCGCTTGACAAATTCTCTTTTACAGGAGAAATTGACTTTCGTACGTCTGTGGTCTCTGTTGGCCTATTTAGCGGTGATGATGCTTCAAGTGTTCTTGTATTGTTATCATGGCAATGAACTATCTCTCAAGGTACTTACTAATAATAATCCACTTTTTAATTAGTAAGTGTACAAGAATAATGGACGAACCGATATGCTAAAATTTATAATCTAACTTAGGCTGTAGAGCCAACATGTTTTGCTAGTTACTGATAGGTACTCATTTCCTTTTTTACTCCAAACTATTATATCGTTTATCATAAAATTTACACAAATTCTCAGTCTGGCTATACGTAGATAACAAAAAGATTTTTTGAACACGTTTAATTTTTTGAGATATTCACAAACAACCATTTGTGAAGTTTGGCACACGTGTTTTAAAACCTAATCAAAATTAATAAACTAGTAAACATATAATTGAAAATCTGTCCAATTCTGAGTATAATAACACTCATACCTACGAGTAGAATTGATAATATAAACAAAATACCATTTCAAACACAATTTTTATTTCAGAGCACAGATATATCATCAGCAGCGTACAATTGCCCGTGGTATGTGTGCTCGAATAAATTTCGACGGATCCTTCTCATCGTGATGATCCGCTCGATCCAAGTGGTGTATATCACAGCAGGAGGGATTATTATACTCTCACTTGAGGCGTTTACGCGTGTAGGTATCTTGTTAACATAACATCTTACTAAGAACAGTAAGATAATTTCTGTGGTAGCTGTATTTTGAATTATGATCTAGCAGATTGGCTCTTTGAAGTAGCAGTGGTTGAAGCACATAGCATTAAGAGTCAACAAGCGCGGCGTTGGACACGTGCAGACCAGATGATCAGTAGGACCTAAAAGAGGTCGCAGGCAAGCGCTGGATACAGGCAGCTTCCAACCGGTCATTCTGGAAATCCTTAGGGAGGCCTATCATTGAACCGCATGCAGTGGAAATGGTGATGATGATATATGTTAATAGATTCAGGCATTAGCAGAAGTCATAAATGCAGTTTTTACCAAATTACTTTGCGTGCTCTTTTGTTTAAAACAGAAAAAGTAATTTGGCTAGTACTAGCAGCTATATTTTAAATCTTTGGATTAGCACTCAAGCATACGGCCTTTTTTTTTAAATTTAAATTTTTTTTTACAATATCTATTTTTATGAATTAAAAATGATTTTGGTGTCATTCATTTCAGATAATAAAGGCATCATATACATTCTTCACGGTGCTTCAGTCAGTTCAAGAATAGTCATAACATTATAGCTTAGATTGATATACCAACTCACGTCTAAGGTTTTGGTACTAACCATGAGAAGAATAAAAGCGCCAACCCCGCTCGTATCACTGAGACCTATCCCACAGCGTACTAGTTCCTCTTCCGTGCTATCTATGTTATCTACAGTTTATACACATAAAAGATTTATAGCAACTGGAAAACAAATACTAATCTATGCCATATTAAATAAGCATTGCACAAAAACATGTTTTACTTGCCGGATCTAAAGAGAATATTAAGTTATATGAAAATTTCCACAATAAAATCTATAGTTATAAATGTTTTTTAATTTCAATTTAATTTATTTCTTTTATAATGGAAACTTAGGTATGATTATGCCTTACTGTAAGTAAAGCTGTGATTTTGATAAAAGAGTCATGGCGAAACTGCATAGATCGTTTGTACGAATAAAAAATTGAAATACAGAGAACATAAAATAAATCGAATTAGTAAGAATACATAACTAGTAACACGTTAACCACCACAAAAAAAAATTAAGCCCCGGGGTTTTTTTTATATTTAATTTTTTTAAAGTCGACCTTTAGCTTTGTTTTCATTCGCCATTATTGTCGCAACTGAAACATTATGTCATCCTGACAGTTGTTAGTATTGTCAAAACGGTATTGACAGTTCATTATGGTAGGTTAGGTTCATAGATTAAGTGGTTGTGCCTGTGATTAAGCAATTAATTTTTACTTGGTGAAAAAGTGAGATGGCGAAATACCATGGAGTAAGGAAAGGACCAACGATATTTTTTACATTTTTGTCTCTGTCAACGTGGCAAGTTTTTCTTTGTTTGGCCAATTCGACGCCAAACAAAATCTTACACCAAACTAACAGTGAAATTATTTATTTTTTGTATTAAGAAATATATTCATTTTAAGTAGTAGAATTTGTACGAAAGATATACAAAAAATAAGGGCATTTGTTACAAAAATTGTGTGGCTCAGGAACACATTCCAGGGTGCCTACCACCATCTCTTAAAACCATGCAAGATCCAGTGAGTAAGCGAGATGTCGCCTTATATCATGTATTGCGCTGTCTCACTTACTCATTGGATCTGGACAGCGTAATACATGATGTAAGGCGACATCTCTCTTACTCAATCGTTCTTGCATGGTTTTAAGAAATGGTAGTAAGCTCCCAGGGTACTATATACATGTACTATATACAGTCTCTTAAAACCATGCAAGATCCAGTGAATAAGTGAGACAGCGCAATACATGATGTAAGGCGACATCCATCTTACTCAGTCGTTCTTGCATGGTTATTAGAGATGGTGGTAGGCACCATCTCTTAAAGCGTAATATATGATGAAAGTAGATGACGTCTTACTGTGTTACTCTGTCTCGCCTACTCACTTGTTCTTGTATGGTTTTAAGAGATGGTAGTAAACCATTTGATAGTGAGCCTGCTACTTAAAAAGTTGATGGTAACCCCCTCAGGTGGCTTACTACCATCTCTTAAAACCATGCCAGATCCAGTGAGAAAGCGGGACAGCGCAATACATCATGTAAGGCGACATCTCATTCACTCACTGGATCTTGCATGGTTTTAAGAGATGGTATAGCCCCCCAGGTACTAAATCTATGAATCTAACCTACCATAATGAACTGTTGATATCGCTTTGACAATGCTAACAACTGTCAGGGTGACGTAACGTTTCAATTGCGTTAAAAATGGCGAATGAAAACGAAACTAAAGGTCGACTTTTATAAAATGGAATATAAAAATAACCCCGGGGTTTAAATTTTTTTTGTGGTGGTAAACATGTTACTAGTGAAGTATTCTTACTAATGCGATTTATTTTAAGTTCTCTATATTAAATTTTTTTATTCGTACAAATTCCGCCATCATTCTTTGGCACACGGTTGTTCTTGTAATTTACAAATGAAGAACAAAATTTTGGCGCGAACCAAAGAGGCAGAGTCGAGACATCAGCAGATATATGTTTTTTCTTAATGTGATGTGGACTTCACGTCATAATATTATCTTATTTTAGATAAAGATGTAATAAATCGAAAAAAAACATTTATTGTAAATTCTCAGTGTTGTAAAGATTTATTGGCTTACTTAGTTTCAAGTTTGTCGACTGATTATTGTGATAAAAGATATATTTTCTCTTTTTAGGGATCCGTACAAAGAATGAAAAACACGGAACCCTTATAATATCACTCGTATGTCTGTCAATTCAAATGGATGTGATATGAAAAAGCTGATTTTTATAATTTTTTTAATGCGCAAAAATTGAGACTACTATTAACAAATGGTTCGAACTTATCCTCAAACGCTGTCCAGGAACAGACTTCATCATCTTCACAAACTTTTACTGGTTTTTCATTTATGAAGAATTTAACTTTGTAGTAGTTTGAGTTGACTGGTTCCGTGCAACTATAATAATGAATAAAAAATAATAATATACTTAGATGTATAACCGATAATATTACACCCATGCAAAGCCGAGTTGTGTCTTAATATAGGTATTTAAAGAAAATAACTGTAACTTTACTTACTTGTACAAAACTGCCAGAATATTAGCAGCAAAAGGAGTATTGATGCTAGCTCTCCATTTCCTTTCCGGGTTTCTCCTCTCACCAGAGATACCTTCATCATCTCGGAACAGACCCAACGCATCATAAACCATTTCTATTAGACTATCATGAGAGAAATATGCTGTGAATGAAGGTTGGGAACTATACACTGCTGTTCGGAATTTCTGCAGCAAATCGTTTAGTACTAGTTCTCCTAGTTTTGTGTTTGACTGTACCCCATAGCCGCTCCTAAAAGAATATTATAAAAAAATAATAGAATAGAGAAACTCTTTATTCCATTCAACAAATGTATACATGTTTTTTCTAAACTAGGTTAGGTACTAAGGCGGACTTATCGCTAATGCAATCTCTTCCAGTCAGCCTTAGGATGGATGGAACAACAAAATATAAACTAATCAAAAGGCGATGGCGCAGTATACATTCATAACTAAATATAAACACTAAGATATAAATAAAATAAAACTGTAAATATATTACAATATAACTTACACATATGAAATATAATAAAAAGGTTTATTATTCGGTTATATCCGTCCGAAAGTAGCTTATATTTGAACCCTGGTCCTTGACAGGATGTCCCATGAATCATGTGATCAAATCAACTGTTGTAACTTTTGTTGCGATTTTATGAACAGGAAATCTATATCCATACCAAATTTTATCTAAATGCAACAGACAGACAGAAAGACAGACAGATAGTCAATCAGACTTTCGTATTTATAAAATTAGAATGGTATAGTCTGGATATTTGACTCAGGTTACGTTCGTATTTTGTCTGTTACCAACTTACCCAATTTTGAAAAATAGACAATTGAATAAATAAAACATGAATACTAACCTGAAGTAATGACGTATATCTTCAACATATTCCAATACTTTTAGGTTTTGTGTCGAAAAAAGAGCGCACCATGGCGAGCGTACAGTTTCTGAGAACGAACGATGAAACCGACACAGATCATATAACCCTGATATATTCGATACTGATAGTGGTTCACTCAGACCTGTTCTTCTTTGAATGTCTTCCAAAACCTGGAAAAAAGACATGAGGTTTCCCTTTTGATTTTAATTCATAGATATAATTATAAAACTGTGGCGCTCTCTCGTTTCGGAGGCCAAGTCGGGTCGCTCAGCCGAGTGTTTTGTTTGTTAATTCAGATAATTCTGTATTTCCCGGTCGCATCTTCAGCTTACGCTTCAGAGCCCAGGGTACGCTATTAATGATGGTCTTCTTTGGCGGTACTGGTTATTAGAATAAACTGACTGCCGTCTGGCCTCCGTAACCCTTTTATCAGACCAATATAGGAACATGATCCGGGAGTGTCATGGCCTACACTGATTTTGAGATTTTACAGCCACCTTAGTTCAGCGGTGTTAAATAATTATTATAAATGTAAATGTATGTGTGTTTGTATATTTTTCCTTATTTTACGTCAAAACGGAGTGACGGGTGTAAACAAATATGGCATGAAGATATCTTGAATTATGAGGTTGGAAATGGGCAACTTTTTGTCGGGATAATCGACAACGACGCGGGTGATGCCGCGGTGGTTGGAAGCTAGTATACCCATAACCCCCGGACTCCACCAAAGCGGAGATGACGAGAAGAGATCTCTTCTAGTCATCTTCATCTCTCTCATCTCTCAGCTGAGCGAAGATGCGAACTGACTAGACTGTGCATTTTTCATATTTGGGTGTCATAATAGACTGGTATTACATAGTATAAAACAAAGTCTCTTCCCGCTGTCTGTTCCTTTACCTATATGATAAGATCTTTGAAACTACGCTACGGATTTTGATGCGGCATTTTTAATAAATAGAGTGATTCAAGAGGAAGGTTTTAATGTAACCCATAATATTGCACCCGTGCAAAGCTGTGCGGGTCCCTAGTAGTGATGTGCCGTTCCCAAATTCCCGTTCCCGGGGAATGTTCCTCGTTCCCGTTTCCGGGAACATTCCCGGGCATGTACCCAGTTTTTGGGAACGTTCCCAACGAAACAAAATATATTTTTGAATTGTTTTACTTTTGTATATCCTATCCCTATTCGTACTTTTGTAAATATACTGTAAAAAACTGTAAATATTTTTTTTTTATTACAACTTTCCCTAACATTTTCATTTTGAGGGAACGTTCCCGGGCACGTTCCCGAGCTTGTGGGAATAAGTTCCCGGAAGGAACGTTCCCGGGAACGGTACATCACTAGATCACTACCCTAGTAAATAATAAATATATCTTACATTTTTATAATCGTTGGTGTCATAATATTTTTGCAATTCAATTTCTCGTCTTGGGCCATTCCATGCTTCCCTCAGGTGGATTTCACAGTTCCTGTAAGGCTGTAAGTAAAAACCTATAACTACAATGGTAAAGAAAATAAGGAAAGGAAAGTCGAAGAAAATACAGAAGGTATAGAAAGTTAAATATAGATTACATCGCTTTTAGAGAAGCTATATGGAAATTCGTCAAAATTTTCTGAAAACTGAAATATTAACTTTATGAATATGGTTATACAGTGTAAAATTTATTTATTTATTTATCCAAAATCCACATCTCTTATACATTTTACAATAGTTCCTTAAAATTCACTAACAGCCAATAACGGATTTAGATTATTTCGGTATAAAATAAAACGAGAAGAAATTTAAGATAATGTTTAGACGTTATTTATAATTAAATTAAGTTAAATTAAACACAAAAACAAACACCATCGTTGTTAGCATCACGTTAAGACGAGACCTCGGTGAACACTAGCGCCACCATAAACTAAAAATCATTATTCACTGAAAACACAAGTATAAAAAATCTGTCTTATGTAATTAAGGTTCTGGATCTGAAGTTAATTTTAAACATATTAAATTATAGATCCCTATAGTTGCACATTGCAATATTTCTTAAAACGGCCACTTTTAGCAATTTTGCAATATGTATATGATCCAGAACTTTAATTACAGAAGACGGATTTTTGATAACTTGTGTTTTCAGTGAATAATGATTTTTAAATGATGGTGGCGCTAGTTTTCACCGAGGTATCGTCTTAAGACGTACAGACGGTCAACAAAGTGATCTTATAAGGGTTCCTTTTTTGCCTCTTGAGGGTACGGGGCTCAAAAAATAACTTACCAGTAAAATATAATCTTTATCTTTCTTCAGAGGTACTTGGATTTTATATCCCAGTTTGGAGTCCAGTCCGCTAAGGAAACTCTTGGCGCTCTCAATAGTTCTCTGCTCATCAGTAGACCTTATAAAATGAACCTTAAGTTCTTTCAGCAGAGTATAAAATGTTTCATTTATTCTGCCACCAATTTCTCTCAGTTCTTTATATCCTCTGGAAGTGAGGAAGTATGGAGTTTCGTCTATAGTGTCGTTCCATTTCCACGATTCTAGATTGGTAATGTCCTGTAATCGGAAAAGTAAAGAAACATTATTTTTTAATCTTCAATATTTGCTATGTTATTAAACTCTCATACGTAAACTAAGAAATCAATATTAAAATTTTCAATCACACAATTAAACTAACATTAATTTTTTTAAAAACCCACGACACATTTTGTTTTTAGGCTGATTGATTTCTCTCCCCCCCCTACATATTATTTGCAGATATTAGGTATTTTTCTAGTCAGTGTATCCTCTAATTTGCAACACATAAGTATTATTCTGCTATGTGCCTATAAATAACTAGCTGTTCCACGCGATTTTGCTCGCCATTAGTGTGTATGCACTTAACCTATAACCTTCCCCAAGAATCAGGCTTTCATATACAAAAATAATTTTGCAAATCCGACCAGTAGTTTTCAAGTCTTAAGATCAAACAAACAAACTAACTCTTCAGCTTTATTATACCGTCAAAGTAGTGTCCGTAAACCGACTTTACAGACAACCAATTTTTTTATAAAAATAATTAAAATACCAGTACTGCCTAAATGGAGCAGAGTATCTCACCTTATCGCATAGTTCTCCTCTCCCCTGAGCATGACTCTTGAGAATATCTTCCCTTAATCGCATCGTTTCCTTCATATATCTGATGTTCACTTCGCCAGGATTGCGGGAGCCGTGGCGCGATAGTAGCCATATACTGATTGGTGTACAACCTGAGAGTTTGTGGATTTCTTTATTTTGCTTATATAAATACTAGCTGTTCCCCGCGGCTTCGCCCCGCGTGGGTCTCGGTTATATCGCGCCCAAAAGTATATAGCCTATGTTTGACCTCAGGTCGTTAACTACATCCCTACCAAATTTCATCACTATCAGTCCAGCAGTTTAGCCGTGAAGAGGTGACAGACAGACAGACTTTCGCATTTATAATATTAGTATGGAAGTATGGATATGGAAGTATGGATATGGATATGGAAGTATGGATGGAAGTATGGATAAACAATAACTTATAATAATATCAATTGATACTAACCACTAATATTACCTATCAATGCGTTTGTTTGTTACCTATTCACGCCCTATCTACGAAACCAATCTTTCTGAAATTTCGCATACACATAGCTGCTAGGAGTATTGAAAAAGGACATAGGGTAAGCCCGGGACGATTCCGATGTACTGTTTCCGATGCACTGTTCCCGATGGAAATTCACGCGGGCGTAGCCGCGGGCGAAAGCTAGTAATTCATATTTATAAGAGTGATTACTCACTGATTCCCATAAATTTTAGTTAAGAAAAAAATAACTAATTATTCTGGGGTTATGATACACTACCAAACCTTCGAAATAACCTATAACCTACGAAATATGCACGATAGCCCAAAATAATTATAATGTGATTTTTATGTGCCTGCTGTGTACACACAGCAGACACATAAAAATTACACCCCTCTTTTTTGTCGAGGGTTAAAAATTAAGGAAAATATCTATATAGTAATTACTTACTAAGTAATAATATTGCAATTTACTATCAATAATGATATCTTGGACTAAAACGTAAAGGTCAATCGATTATAAACAGATAAATAGTTTTTATATTTAATGGGATTTCCCCTAATCACTATCACTACATCACTATCACTATCACTACATAGTATAAAAAAGTCGCTTTCTCTGTCCCTAAAACCCTTTGTATGCCTTAATCTTTAAAACTACGCAACGGATTTTCATGCGGTTTTTTTTGATAGACAGGGTGTTATAAAAGGAAGGTTTTTATGCCCATGCGAAGCGGGGTGGGTCGCTAGTAAGTATAGAAACGCTGCAACTTATGTGCATTGGTGGTGGTAAGTCCGACACACTCCTCCATGGTCTGACTCATCATTTTAGCCGCAGGCTGTCCACTGCTGGACATAACCCTATCGCATGGATTTTAAGAAGTTATTAGTTTTTCGGCATTTTCAAAAATTTTACCTTTTGTGGTATGAAAAACGGACCATATTTAGTATGAATTAGAGATGTTTATACAGATTATAAAAGAAATATATGAAATAAATCTGGGCCCTATCTTATTTACAAGCGAGGCCTTAGGTGTTGTTTAGCTAAACGAGTATTTTTTTATGTGTTAAGATTCGTAAGTCTCTACATTTATTTAAAAGTATATTATTATATTGTTTTAAAACTTTTCTTGTAACTTTTGGTACCCAACAAAGGTCATTCGCATATCTGACTAGTGCATAACCAGATTTTCTTGATTTACCAGGTAATTTCGTCACATTGTCAGGTAATTTCGTAAATATGTATATTTACCAGGTAATTTCGTCACATTGTCATGTCGTATATCGCCTCTCACATCGTCGTATAAGGTTTTCCCGCCAAAATATTTGTACGGAGTAGAGCTCCAATAACAGTCTTCAGCAGACACTACACTCACTAGCACTACTATTAGAAAAAAAATAGTGGTCATTGTCACTTCTTTGTCAATTAAATAAAATAAACACATAAAGTTTGTTCCGTAATATAAGTAACTTATTATCATCCACTCGTCAGAATATGATAATCTCACAACATATTTGATTGATTCTTTAATATTAAGAGCGGTATTTTTTTTTTAAATTTAATTTGGAAATGGAATTTCCAATTTTATTGTCAAAATCTATAAGCAAAACAAAACATTTAAATTTTAAATACAGAACACTGAACTCGGGAAAATATTTGTTTATCGCGAACCATTTTGTAGATTATAATTAACACCAAATCGAAAGTAATGTTGAAAATTTTATCACACACAAAGGCGGACTTTGTCACTGACCGATGTAGTTTTTAATTACCATAGAAATAAAAGAATTAAATAATTACGAATTTACACACACGGTCGCCATTTTGGCCGACCTCGTCGACACTGAATAGAAGTTAGTACATTATAAGTAATTTAGCGTTGAGGTGATTATAATTGTTTTTATGCTAAAGCTAGGATCACAATGGCATTGAAGATTATTAAGTATTCATACTTCTATATCCATATTTCCATAGTATTTCCATACTTCATCATCATTATCATTATCATTATCATTACATAGTATAAAACAAAGTTGCTTCTCGCTGTCTGTCCCTATGTAGATATGCTTAAATCTTCGAATCTACGCAACGGATTTTGATGAGTTTTTTTTTAAATAACTAGAGTGATTCAAGAGGAAGGTTTTTATGTGCGAAGCCGGGCGGGTCGATAGTATATTATGAATGCTATCTGTCTTTTATAATTGCATGCAACATGTTCAAGATTTAATTACATAGGTACAAAGAATAGCGGCGTAACTAAATTAAATTGTGACGGAGTTGTGGTTTTCGTATAAGTTCGAGATCAAAGGGAAAATACATGACAAGAAAAAAAAAAAAAATAATAAAATAATAATAATAATATTTAATAATGTTCCTTTTACTATGTATTTTAAAGCAATAAAGATATTACAAACAAAAAAACAAGAGAGCCGGCTCATAGAAATAGGTAGCAGTGGCTATTCAGTGCGGTATTGCAGCTGGGGTTCTTGGCACCAATACATATATAATACATAATTTTTAGTTATTATGTAAATCTTAGGCTAAAAATGTAGAGAAGACCAAAATTTGGAATGAAGTAAGAAAATAAGTGACGAAAAATAGGAAAGTTGATGAGATTATATTATAACCCACATTTACAATGTCTTTTTAGCAATGTTATATTGTTTTATTGTTTACTTTTCTGATTTATGTTCTAAGCAAAACTTCGAACACTGTTTGTAGTATCGAAATTGTTTCTTTACCAAATAAAAAAAAATTGAGTTTGAAAGTAGATGGGTTATAATTTGTGACATATCTATGTGTTCTTGGCTTTGGAGTACAATCACATACAACAATTCCGAGTCTGTAATAGTTCCCATGATTGTTAAACAGCGGACTTATCCATAGATACTACATAATTATAAATGCGAAAGTTTGTGTGTGTCTCTACCTGTCTTATACACTTTCACGGCTAAAACGCTGACCGATTTCGATGAAATTTGGTATGCATATAGTTGAGGACCAGGAGAAAAATATAACTTTTGGGCATGATATAACCGAAAACCACGCGGGTGGATCCGCGCGGAACAACTAGTTTCTTTGATGTGACCATAGTATATGTCATCTAATTACTATCTTATAGCGTGCATACATATAATCACGTCTTTATCCCATACGGGGTAGACAGAGGCTAGATCATAAGACCTTAGATCAAGTTGAGCATGATGATAAGTTGAAACAGGAAATCAATAGTGATGGGTTGCTAGCCGCATCGCCTATGTCATGGTTCCCCCATTCGGCGATTCCCTCAGTCGACTTTTACGGCTTACGCGGGAAGAGAAGCTGCTGGTACATTCTATGTTTTTATTTTTTTCCCAGACCAGCATGGAAGAGTATATCTTATAGAGTATACTTGGTTATAAGATAATCTTTGGTTTCCTATATTGGTTTATTGTTACTTCAGTACCCCTACTATGAGATTTCATAAACGCAGATGCTAACGACTGCGTAAGAGTGTATGGAATTTCTTAATTATCTTACTATCCGCCAGAGCTGTACAGGTTTGTCATACAAAAACGCTAACGCAGTAACGTCTGCGTTTATAAAATCTCATACTAGGGGTTCTCCTAGGATTTTATTACTGCTTTTTCTTCTAAACTTTTCATATGACTCAATTGCTGTCTGCTACCATAGAATATTAATTAGATACAGCACACCGTCATCAAGCTAGCATTTTTTGAGTTTACCAGACATACTTATAAAATTAACTTATTTGTATTTTTGCATGCCTAAATAACAACATCAATCTCGTACTAAGTTTTTCTTTTTCCCAGTTTTATTTCCTTTTTTGGTTTTCTGCAAGAGATTGTTGAGTTATCCTCTTTTTCTCCATTTATCTATATAAAGGTAGGTATTGATAGTTATGTTTCTGTTTGGCAATAAATATACTTTAATTTCTGTAAAAGATATTTTGTAATAGCTTATTAACTCTACCTTTTTTTTATCTTAATTTATCGAGTGTATTCACTAACACAGTATAGGCCACTGCTGATACTTTGTAATTTTCGAAGCTGCCCGAAAGCATTTGACAATTACCAAACAAGGTAAGGCTGGAGTAAGAATAAAACTTCAAGTTTAGTATTTTATGACAACGATATCGCTTTATTAGATGGCAAAAGAGGTGAGAGAGGAGTGCGCGCGCGCCGCCGCCGGTGCGGGGGTGGGGGGCGTGTCTCTGATGAACTAGCGGCGTCGGCGCATGCGCATCCCTCCCCCCCTCACCTGGTACATACCACAGTAATAAATAATAAATATAAATAAATATCAACAAGTTACAAAATAGCCTTTCGTAAAAAGATTAAATCACTAGTGTATATTTTTTTGTGGTTTTAAAAAAAATACAGTTTCTCGTTTCACGCTTTCGTAACATTCAACTGCTTATAAAAAAAAATTAAGTTACATTTCAACGAAAAATCTGTACAGTCCGTTTTTGTTTGTGGAACGTTTAGAAATCTTCGGGCGCCAGGTCGAACCTAGGTGGGAAGGTGCCGAAGGCGTCTGAGAGTGTGGGACGCGAGCGCTGGGGCTGCAAAAAAACAATCAGATTACAATCCTGTTAAAATTAGTCCTAGTGCTATGAAATCATCTGTTCTGGAGGATAATTTGTAAATTTACGATTAATGCTTCAGCACCCAAGCGGTCACTGGTTATCGCGTAACGTTATTTCTTTATTAAAAGAAACTCAAAGCACATACAGTTTCCCATGGAGTGCTATCTATTATTCATTCCCCTCTGGTAGCTGAGGTATATTTAGGCATTCATTTAAAAATTAAGATATTTTCGCAAAAACCAGAACAGATAAAATTATCGCACTATATTATTGTGACATGCAGGATCCATGCCAGGAAGTCAAGACAAGAATATACTAAGGCCATATATACTGGGGTGTATTTATAAGGCACTAAGTCTACATTGGTGGTATTACACAGGATCAGCACTGTTCCAGGTGCTCTAGGGGAAGCAACGATAAGTTGCCAACTTACATTAAAACTCCAGTGCTGACTTAGGGACGCCCTTTAATGGACGCCTGAATGAAAGAAATTCTGTTTAGTTTGATGAAGAAAGAAGAAATAGATTTATTGGATCGAATTTGGGTGGAAACTCACCGCCGGACTGACTCCTCTCGCTGCGGATCCTGCGCGTCCCTTGCCACGGAATTTGCTGATGGCCTGTTCAGCCAGGTCTGCCCTTTCTTCAGCCTCCTCCAACTCTTGCTGTGCCTTGCGGAACTTAGCCAAGTTGAGGGCGGCGATTTCTTCTGCTTCTTCGATCTGCCTCTTGTAGGTCTTGATCTTCTGTTGCAGTTTGTCGACCAGGTCTTGCATGCGCTCATGGTTCTTGCGGTCCTCCTCAGCCTGGAAGGTCAGCTCCTTGATACGCCTCTCAGCCTTGCGCAGGTTCTTCTGTGCGTCGGCGTGCCTCCTCTGTTCTCCATCAAGCTCATTTTCGAGCTCTCTTACCCTCTGTTCGAGTTTCTGGATAGCCTTCTTGCCTCCCTTAAGAGCGTTGGCTTCAGCCTCATCCAGTCTGACCTGCAGTTCCTTGATCTGTTGTTCAAGGGCCTTGCGGAGTTTCTCCTGTGTCTGGGCGTGTTCCTGTTCGGCGCGGAGCTCATCAGCGAGACGAGCGGCGTCAACCATGGCCTTCTTCGCCTTCTCCTCAGAGTTCTTAGCCTCATTGAGGAGCTCGTCCAGGTCGGAGTGGAGGGTTTGCAGTTCGGATTCGAGTTTCCTCTTGGCAGCAGACAGGGAAGCGTTCTGGGCGGAAAGTTCGTTGAGCTGTTCGTGAGCATCGCCAAGTTCCTGTTCGGCCTGGCGACGAGCACGGTCGGCCTGTTCCAGAAGAGTACGAGACTCCTCGAGCTCGTTCTGGAGAGCGTTGGCACGGCGTTCGGAGATGCCGAGCTGTTCGCGGGCATCATCGCGAGCGCGCTGTTCCTCCTCCAAAGCGGTCTGAAGGTCCTTGATCTGAGCCTGGTAGCGCTTGATGTTCTTCTGTGCTTCAGCGTTAGCCTTGTTGGCGTGGTCAAGGGCAATTTCGAGCTCATTGATGTCGGCTTCGAGCTTCTTCTTCATGCGAAGGGCCTCAGCCTTGCCCTTAGCCTCGGCTTCGAGGGAAGCCTGCATGGAGTCGAGAGCGCGCTGGTGGTTCTTGCGTGTGTTCTCGAATTCCTCCTCCTTCTCCTGGATACGCCTGTCGATCTCCTGTCTGACCTGGGACAGCTCGAGCTGAGCGCGCAGGACCTTGTTCTCTTCCTGTTCGAGGGCAGATTCGGCCTCCTCGAGGGCAGCCTGGAGTTCGTCCTTTTCGGCCTCGAGGCGCTTCCTGGCCTTTTCGATTTCGTGGATGTTGCGGCCACCTTCGCCGATCTGGTCGAGCAAGTCCTTGACTTCGTCGGCGAGGTTCTTGTTCTCGCGGCGGACGGCCTCGAGCTGTTCCTGGCCTTCCTCGTAGGCACCCTTGAGGCGGAACAATTCGGTGGAGTAGTTGCGGCATTCCTTCTGGCTGGCGTCGAGCTCGGCGGCGAGGTCGTCGACCTTGAGCTTCCATTCGCCAATGATCTTGTCGAATGCCTTTTGCTTCTTCTCAGCAGCGTTGGCAATAGCGGTGGCACGGTCAACCTCGAGTTGCAGATCCTCGACTTCGGTGGCGAGGCGCTGCTTGGTCTTCTCGAGGGCGACAACCTTTTGGTTGAGGGACTCAATAGTCTCCTCTGCTTCGGCGAGGCGGGCCTGGAGCTTGCGCTTGGCCTCCTCGAGTTCCTCGGAGCGGGCAACGCCCTCGGACTCATACTTGGAGCGCCACAGTTGAGCTTCGGCGTTGGCCTTGGACAGCTGGCGTTGAAGGTCAGCCTTGCCCTCGGCTTCCTCTTCAACCTGTTCGCGGATGTTGTCGAGGTCGTGCTCCAGGTTGCGGAACTTGCCAAGAAGGGTGGCGCGTTCCTGTAGACAAAATAAAAATAACAAATTAATACATTATTCAATAAATTTGTTACATAAGGATTGTAACTGAGAATAAGGTGACAAAATATTTAACTCATCAAGAAATTCTAAAACTAACCATTCACCTCTAATAATGAAAAAAGTTTAGAAATAATCCTTCAAATTTAAATTTGAATACTTTCTTACCCTGGCCTCTTCGTCGGCGAGCCTCTTGGTGTCCTCCAGCTGGGTGGTGAGCGACACCTTGATCTTGGACAGCTGCGACACCTGAGACTCGGCCTCCTCCAATTGGCGGAGAAGGTCGGAGTTCTCGATGGACAGCTTCTTCTTGGCGGCATCCAGGTCGTTGAGGGTGCGGTTGGCCTCATCAGCCTTGCTCTGGACCTCGTTGAGCTGGTGCTGCAGTTGTTTGACGATCTTCTCTTGGGCAGCCTAAATATTATGGAGGTGTTAGAATATTTAATTATATATAAAACAGTACTAGTCGCTGAGACCTTTGGTAAAGAGGGTTGATATAGTTGTCCAACATTAAAATAAGAATTATCAAATTTAAGTCGACACTGAAGATCAAAATACTAAATAATAAATTATTATACTTTAATAAAACTAATAAAAAAATTGCTATAAAAAAGATTGTGAATTTGAATTGTTGTATTTAAAATAACCGATTTAATGAACCGGAAACATAAGTCATAACTTTGAATCTACAAAATATATTAATAGTATAAATTGTGGAAAAATGTAGTTTCGTTATGTATATATGGATGAATGTTTTAATTGATTAGATGAGTTGATGTTTACAATTAGATTTAAAATCACACTATAAATTTTCTAATAACGATGTGAATACAATTTTGTTGTTAAGATTATTTCATTATCATGCAATCTTATAATTACATTAAAAGTTATTATATGAAGTAAATTTTCACACAGCCTTTAGCTTCTATGCTAGTCTATAATTTGTCACATGAAACATTTTGTTATTTATTAGAAACATTAAATGTCAAGGTGATCAGTGTAGATGTTTTGTGTTTCTCTTTTCATCTATTCTGCGAAAGCGAAGCGTCATCCTGCAATGGCTGATGGCAACACATTTTATCCATTTATACCTTTTCGTTGGACAAGTGGTCGACCCCAGCGCGAAGGTCATTGACTTCGCTAAAGTATTGAGAGCGCTCTTTCTCAGCCCTGGATGGATAGACCACAAAAACAATTTAGTAATCGCAAAACCTTCCACGTTGAGAGAAATTTTTCATCGAGGATCAAAGGGATCAATGACAACGTGTACAGTACTGTGTTGTATTGTCCAGGTATCAAGGTTCCATGCAAGGTGGTCACCCCAGGCGGTAGACATGCCTCTAAAGTGGACATGTTACCTTCTCCCTCGCGACTTGGTCAACGGCTGCGCGCGTGTTGTTAAGTTCGTTGTAGCAAGACGCACGGTCATGCTCAGCCCTGGATTTGCATCATCGATAAATTATCTTACTAAATTAGCTATTTGTAAAATGTTTACATTTTTTTGATAATACATTTATTGTGCGAATTGTTTCCTCAAGCAACAATTGACACTCATCAATTATAGTTAAGTCATTTTCTTGAGAATCAATTAAAAGTTTTCCAAATATTCTAAAGAAATGACAAAGATAACCGTTAATGATAGATATACGTTTATAGTGATCTACTTACTTAGCCTTGAGCTTGTTGAGCTGGTCGAGCTGCTCGCCCATCTCGGCAACAGCATCGTTGTGCTTCTTGCGGAGGTTGGCGAGGGTGGACTCGTGCTGGATGTTGGCCTCCTCCAGGTCGCGGCGGAGTTTGCTGAGCTCAGCCTCACGCTTCTTGTTGAGCTCGATCTGAGCAGAGGTGGCGCCACCGGCTTCCTCCAGGCGCTCACCCAACTCCTCGAGCTCGCGGGCGAGGTCAGCACGCTGTTTCTCGGCCTTAGCGCGAGCCTGGCGTTCGGATTCAACCTCCTCCTCGAGCTCTTCGATGCGGGCTTGCAGTTCCTTGATCTGTTTTTGCAGCTTGCTGACAAGGGACTGCTCATCCTCCAACTTGGCGGTGAGGGATGAGATTTCCTTGTCCTTGCGCTGGATGGTCTGTTCGAGCTCCTTCTTGTTGCGTTCGAGGTCGGCAACGGCCTCCTGAGTGAGCTTGAGGTCACCCTCAACCTTCCTCCTCTGCTTCTCAACGTCACCACGGAGTTTCTTCTCGCGTTCAAGGGAGTCTTCCAACTCATCAAGGGTCTGCTCCAACTTCTGCTTAACCTTGTTGAGGTGGTTGACCTTGTCTTCGGCGGCCTGGAGTTCTTCAGAGGTCTTCTGGGTAGTTTCACCCTGCATCTTCTTCTCCTTGTTGAGTTTGTTGATGAGTTCATCCTGGTGGGCGATCTCATCGTTCAAGTTGCGGATCTGGTGATCCTTGGTGGCCTTGTCCTGCTCGGACTTTTGGACGCTCAATTCGAGGTCCTCAATATCCTTCTTCAGGCCAGAGACTTCCTGCTCCAACTTCTTCTTGGCTTGGAAAAGCTGGTTGCGGGCATCCTCCTCCTGGGTCAGGCGGTCTTGCGTGTCCTACAACAAATGAAAATAGAATTAGTAAATCCGGTTCAAATTCCAATTGTTTTTGTAAATGTGTGCGTCTTGTCAGCTAACACATAATATCGGCAATTAATGGCCCGCAATAAAACCGCACCGGCTGCAGACGAAGTATTTTCAACTCTTCAAACTATTCCCAATACATAAACAAACCTGTGTTTATTTAAAGAAAACACATCGACCGTATCCCGCCGTGAAGTAATTTGCAACACTGTTTTCAAGTACCTATTTATTTAACTGAAACTAGGTAATTGGTATTTTTAATCTTAAATTAAATTCTCGGTCAATTTCATCAAATCAATTGGCCTCCATTAGCTACATGATGAATTGCATGTAACTAATTAGCAGACTGAAATTATGTGTCGTAAAGTATCATCAAACTCTGAAATCTTTGTATATTTGGGAAAAATTTTCACAAATAATAAACCTGTTGTCATCTGCATCAATATTATTACAAAATTATGAAGTTCTAAAGATTTAGACTTACAAAATATACTCGTGTTAAATTTAGACATAATATCAATTTTAGACATAATATAGTCTATTTGTATTAATTTGATATAATAAAACGTACACAATTATAAATTTGTGTCTTCGTTTTTATTATCTGATTGATTGATTGAATTTGATTAATTAAAGAGCCAAATTATGTTCTTATTATGTTTTTTAGGCATCAAAAATATACTCGTATTAACAAATGCAGAATTTATTTGTAAGAACTAAAAATAAGTGTTTCCTAATTCTTGAGATTTCAGCTTTTAGAAAAAGGCTTTCTTCTGCTTTCATTATGTTTCATTATTTGGCTTTCATTAATGATAGCATGTCACAATTAAGTTTAAAATTTTATTGCTTTTACTTCTATTACTCCAAAATATGCCAGTACCAATTGAATGTCACCACACCAAATTTAGGATTGATAATTAAAGAAAAATGTGTTTTAAATGTGAAAGTACTTACCCTGAGTTGCGACTCGAGGTCAGCCTTTTGCGCCTGGAGCTTATTGGCACGGTCCTGGAACTCTGAGAGAGAGCCCTTCTCTCCCTCGAGGTTGGCCAGCAGCGAGGTCTTCTCCTCAAGCAGCTTGGCGTTGAGAGCCTCCAGTTCTTTGCGGAGTTTCTCCTCCTTTTCGAAGGCCTCCTGTGCCTTCGCTGCCTTCTTTTCCAATTCCTGTAATACGTCGTCACTATTAGTCATAATCCCACCCCATTCAGATACGTGAACTGTTGCCGCCATCTTTTATTTTATTCACATCAATCAAACAAATCAAATCACTGAGGAATGGAATTTCGGTTCGTTCGTGAGAGCTGGAATGGTGCGCGCGCCGCCGACCGTTCCGCTACTGAGCGTCCTGGAGTTTTCCAGCAGGCGGGATATTATCGCCCCCGCATTAATATTGTGTAAGGAAAAAGCGCGATGCGGCTAGAGTGGGGAGGAATCCAGAAATGGACGCGGCAGGTGCGGTGTCACGTAACCGCCAGGTGGGCGCGGTCAGTTCTATTTGCGTACCCCTGAATCATGCCTGCTCTGTATATTGGGTCAGCGTACTTAATCATTTTAATCAGGTAAGTGCCGATGAAAGATGTTTACCTCGATCTGGTCCTCGATACGAGTGACGTTGAGGAGGGGCTTGACCCTCTGCCACAGTTTCCACCAGGGCCAGGTGCGGAGTTGCAGGTATTTGCGCAAGTTGCGCTGGACAACTTGGAGAGCGAGCCTGGATAAAATATATTGTTTTCAGAATTTGATTAATTGTTTATTTTTTTTTTTTGGGATGATGGACATACTAATGTTGATTGAAAAGAAACGGAACTATGAATATTATCGTTAGAAAATGAAAGTTAAAGAAATACAAGTGTAACTTGTATTTAAAAAAAAAAATTATACTAATTGATACAAGTCAATCAAGTTTTATTTCATTTCTAATGAAAATGTAAAAATTAAAGAGTTCTCGTCAATTTCGTAATGACTTTTATTATAAATTGTCTTAAAAATTTAAAAAAGGTATGAAGATTCAAGTTTACATACCTCTGTTCCTGCAGCTTCTTGTACTCCTTACGGGACAAGTAACCACGGATGAAGGCCTGGAGCCAGGAGACGATCTTGGACAGCCTGTCGTCACGCAACTCTTCCATCTGACCCAGGACACCGGCGCGGAAGAACACCTATTCATTGATTGAGTATTAGCATACGAACTCGTTGAACGCGGAAGTCTAATTTTCTTTCAGCAATATGATCTGACAAACCAGATCTTTGGACAGTAAATTATTAGCTACATTGCTATTATGCACATTAACGTTGCTTTTGATGATAAAATATATATTAAAGTTTATTTTTTTGAATTATTACATAGAAATAAAGTACTTACATATAATAATACATACATTGTATTATAAAATATAATAATAAATATTCATGAAAATCATTAGTGACACTTTAACATTCAATCAACAATGAAAGACACAAATAAATGGAACAAAACAATATAACAAAGGATATAAATCGCAGGTACATCATTAAGCGGGGTTGTTATTATCATGCTGAGAATAATAGAAATTAGTTTGTATGTGTGTACGCATGCTGTTGCTACCTTCGTCTTTCCGAGTCTGAAAGACTCCGAATCCAAGCCGGTGATTTCGAGAATTTTCTCGGTGGCTTTCTGTGGTGTTATCGGTTCTTTGATCAGGTTCGGGCACAGAATTTTGTATCTGCGTTTGGAACACACGAGATATGATAATAATGTGTATAGTAGGATAGTGAAGGAAAAACAAACGAGAGCCGACGTAGCTAGGGCTCAAAAGGGTAAGCTGCAGAAAAATTCGCTGATCAAATTATTCCACCAGTCTTTTAAGGTGATATAATAATTTGACAAAGCATAAGAGAAGAAGCGTTGCCGCCCGTTCCACGGGTCACGTTCAAACGGCTAACTACTGAATCGGATTTGGGACATGCCTTGGTGTGACCCAGACGGTATGACTCGACATCCAAACCCGTCGCATCCAGGATGACTTGAGCAATTTTCTTAGGGTCAGTTTCCTTGTCTACAGCTTGGGGTGCCAGGATCTTGTAGCTATATTATAAAATACATGGGCACACATTGAGGGCATGGTCAAAAAAATACGCTAACAACTTTAGGATATAAGAGGAATTTGGAAAATTTCTAACACACGAGTTACTCTGATTTTTTTTCAAGTTTAGTTTTATAAAAAGTTATATCTAGATGACAAGTACGTGGATTAGAAATTTTCAAAGGTAAAAATAAACACGCATTTCATAAATGTTTATATGGTCTTCAGGTCTATTTGGGGAATGTATAAGGGCATATCGATTATTGACAAGTGCTAATCAATCATTCATAAACCCTAAATCAACAATGATTGTGAATTTACTGTGGATAGGAATAAAACAACTCTATTCTTTAGAGTGTCTAACAGTTGGTATTCTAACTCATGCGGAAACCATTCGTGGGTGATTTCTTTTCCTTGCCTTAGTGTGACCAATACGATAACTTTCAGGGTCGAGTTCGACCGACTCCAAACACTTTCTAGCCGCCTCTTTGGGATCTTTTTCGGAAGTCATGATGGCGGGAGCAAGAATCATGTAACTGTTTATTAAAATAAAGAAGAGCCGCTGATTAATCATTCGAAAATCCCACTACAAAAAATATTCTAAAACATATCATCAACCCAAAAAAAAATCAGCACTGATGAAGTGTTGTGTAGAAATGGAAACAACCTCATCAAAATAAATTTAGAAAGTGTTACTCATAGTAATGTATGACTGGAAGGCTACATGACGTCAGGAGTCAGCTGCAGTACCTAAAATTAACCGTTCCAGAATCCAGAAGTAAAGAATTTTGTTTAGACTTAGCAACAGAAATAAAATTTCAAAATATATTTAATCTTGATTAGTAACAAAAATAAATTTCCCAATTTTATAATCTGCTGCTCCAGTATTTTTTTATATTTATCATTCAGCTATGAAAGAGGCTATGCTTTTTATATAGGATATTTAATTTGACATGTTACTATCATGATTATTACAGAACCCATTTTAGGCTAACTCATCAGCTTGATATAATCATGTCTAGTCAACATCGAGTTAAAAATTGTTTTGAATCTTACCGGAGCTTGAAGTCAGGGTAGACCATCCTGTTGGGGAAACCTTTACGGCAAATACGGATACCCTCAAGCACACCGTTACAGGTCAGCTGGTGCATTACAAGGTGAGAGTCGATGAGACCTAAAAGATACACAATATGATACAACAATTGATTTAGAAAATAAGGATAAAGGTATTGGAAGAAAGGAAGAAAACTATATATTGTCGACCTTCGTGGCGTAATGGTTAACATGCCTGACCGCTACTCAGGAGGTCCCGGGTTCGATCCCCGGTCAGGTCAAGATGAAAAATGATCTTTTTCTGATTGACCTGGGTCTTGGATGTTTATCTATATATGTATTTGTTATAAAATATAGTATCGTTGAGTTAGTATCCCATAACACAAGTCTCGAACTTACTTTGGGGCTAACTCAATCTGTGTGATTTGTCCCTATATATTTATTATTATTATATTTATTATATAAGAATTGTAAATTATTTAGAATTATCTAACATACAAAAGAAAAGAGATAATGTTTTAATAGAGGTTAAAAATGATGTGAAACTTACCAGCCTGCTTCAACTCGTTGGGGATGATACAACGTACGAAGTGAGGTTGAGTTGACCTCAGAGTCGCCATCAAGTTGTTAAGTTGTTCCTGTGGATATGGATACGAAATTAAAGCAAAAAATATATTGAATATATTATGTACTAAATGCGTTAAACAAAAGACATCATTCATATTTTAAGATACAAATATTTCATAATTAATCTGTTAGCAGGTTATTTCTACGTCTTAAGTTAGAAATAATCTGAATGTCATAATTTACACTAACAAAATAAACAAATTTGAAGATAAAAGACACACCAATGAAGAAGATAAAGATGATGTTTTGAGAAATAAAAAAAACACAAAACACGTTAAACATTTAAACACACAAACAAACAAAAGCTTAGTTTTACCAGCAGCAAAAGTAGCAAATATTCCAGGAAAATTTATCTTTTTTTTCCCCATAGATTCGTCAAAAAATGACCATTTTTAAAAATCTTTTGTATTATATAGGGGTTTGAAGATGGTCTCATTTGAATCTCGTAAGTTATGATGACCATTTTAGTGATAAGTAACTATACATTAATTTTGTTATGCGCTATAAATTAATAGCAACCCTAAACAATAACCCAATAATGGAACTACTATTTTATAAAATGTTGCGTTTAAGTATTTGAAAACCAATATTGATTTAAAACTACTTTGCAGCTGTGCCAGGATATGGGTGTGTAAAAATAAAATGGAATGGTGCGTTACGTGTTAGAAGTATCTACGTAACGTCAAGTATTTATATGCGATTTCTAACAAACAAATTAACAAATAAAATCTACAAAACAGGTATTTAGATACAATAAAAAAAAAATTGTAGATCTACATCCAAGTAGTTCTCTACATCAATCGGGTGACATAAAACAACATTTACAATACAAATTTATATGAACCTTGTAAGCGGAGGAGACAGTAGCGAAACCACCACCCTTTTTACCGCGACCGCCTATGGATATACATTAAGAAGCAAATATTAGTTTGAGGACGATCACATAGCGCTGAGACCACAGATTGCCATACAATTCATACTTTACACCAAATAGCGCCGACATGAGCTGCTGTAAAACATACGCTGACACGGACGAACATGATTATTGTGAAAGCATGAAAAGGTGACTCCTCATAGTTCATACATGGACCAATAACAACAATGGTTAATGTTAAATGATTATTAAAAATGACATTGGAACACTACTAGAGGAGCCAGCCTTAAGCGTGTTGATAGACGAAGACAATAAGCCGATTGGAGTACACAGAAGCGAATTGCTTGATATCCTGTTTACCCTGTAGAGTGATGATACGGTCTGGAAGGCAGAACCCTTGGCGCGCTTGCCACCAGCGCCTATTTTATAAGATGAAAGTGTCAGAAGGTAAGGAATCAATAAACTGATAAGGTGTAGTTATCAGTTTGGTAAAATAACATAGTGTTATATACACAGGTGTTCAAGTTGGCATAGATGCGTATATATAAGTTTTCAATACGCATTTATATGAGTTCAAGTGAATAAAAACTGACAAAGTTTGAATGTCAGTTTTCATTAATAGCTGTAAATGTTAACACAAATGAACCAAGATCACAGAAGTATTGTTGTGACTTTGGCTTAAGTTCCATGATGAAATTTCAATGATTGTAAAATACCAATGTGTGATTATGTCACATACCATATGTCTCCTCTGGTATTAATCGTATGTTTACAGAGGTGAGTTCAGCTCACACCTGGACGCTTTACTATCATTTTGTTCATAAATTTGCTATGGGCTTAAATTTAAAAATTAAGTAATTTCAAATGTAATTATTTTATTTGTGTTTATATGATACATACCCTTAGCAGCATTAGCATCACCAGACTGACCAGGGTGGTCAGCAAAGATCTCAATCATCAGTTTGTTTGACCCCTTCTTGAACTGGTCTACGACAGTGTCGTTAAGGGGATCCTTGTTCTTTTCAAGCCATCCAGTGATGTTGTAGCCGACCTGTATCCCAAGATAATTAAAATTATTGTCATGAATTCAGTCATGGAGATTTGATCCACGCAGGATGAATGCCATACGCAAAATTTTTGTAGCAGACTTTTAATTTTCCTAAAAGCACGGAACTTTTTTCAATCTGATTTGTGAAATATATTAATGTGTATTTATAATACAGTAGCCAAAATCAATGAAACAAATAAATACAATCCTATTTTAGTTATTAGGATAAAAAGGAAAAAAGAAGTTCTTTATCCTAAAAACTAAAATAAGATTGAAAAACCTTGCTATATATAAGTATATAGCTTTCAGTTAAAAATGAAGTAAATTAAAATAAAATGTTGATACTTACATTACCGGCGTAGTGACCAATAGCGAAGTGGGCGGCTTGGCAACCAGGCTTGGGTGGCTTGGGCTTCAGGAAAGGAGCGGACTTGCCCAAGTGGTTGTTGTTCAACTTCTCAACGAAGGTCTGATCGGTGGCTTTGGGGAACATAGACTCTTCCTCAAGGATGGAGAGGATACCCATGGGCTGAAATCGTACCGGCGAGATTAGCACACGAATGTCATAGTTGTGTGAGGTTGGTTAAATACTTCTTTGAATTTAAGGGACATAGTGATTAAAGTAATCTACAATTGAACTGTAAAAACATACAGAAATGTCTGATTGCAACATTTAATAAATATAAAATTGAGTGATAATTTCAATAAGACAAAAAAGAAAATTCGAGTTGGTGGGTAAATATTTACCTTATACTAGTTAGTTGTATGCGTTATTTAATAAAGCAACATGCATTATAAATAAGGTAGGATATGAATATACACTACTGCAGCTGTAGCATATTATTGTGTAGTTATTTTGTTGTGTAAAATAAAGAAGCCTATTGTAAATTTATTGTTATGTACCTACTGCAATTTGGTATAAACTACAATTATTAGTGACGTTTGTGTAGAATTATTGACTATTTACGAAAAAAAGTATTATTGATAAACTACAATTATATTGAAATTTCTGTGCAGACTGAACAGCGGTGGATTTAGAAATTTATTGAAAATTATGCTGGGGAATTTATTTCACAATTATATACATAGCCTTGCCATTCTTGCGTGTGTAAGCGTTTGCTTCTACGACGCAAATTGACAGCGAGGGTTGCAGCTAAAATTTTAACTTGCGTTTGCAGGCGTTGTCTTAATTTTTCAGCCTGAAGCTTCTTCTAACGCGGCCCTATGCTTCAAGCCATTAAAGTAACCTCTAATACCTTTTCTAATAAATCTATTGTCGGTTGTAGATCCATACCAAAATCTATGAAGGTCCATTGGATCCCTTCTCTTTCATATTCCTCTTGTTCGAGCACAAACATAAAATGGTTAAAATACTGTTGCAATTTTTCGTTGGTAAAGTTAACGCAGAGCTGATTAAACCCGTTCATCTGCATGAAACCATAAATCCAACAGGATTGTTAGGTAACACAAATATAAATTGTTTGAGATTGTGTGCTAGTGTTTGATAGGTAAAACATAAAAAAGAAAGTAAACACACACGAAAAAGTCACAAGATACATATCGAGCATTTAGCATTGATCTGTCGCTCGAATAATGTCATAAAAAATAATTTGAACAAAATATACTTAAAAACAAAATTTAAACATGGTTAAATAAGTGATGATTGGGACGTTATTCGAGGACCGAATTGGCGAGTTGCAAGCGTTCATTGTTGCGTTTTCGCCATCTACCTTTTCTATAAGGTCAATGCAATTTTGGAGATCCATGCCAAAATCAATGAAAGTCCATTCGATGCCCTCGCGATGGTATTCTTCTTGCTCCAGAACGAACATGTGATGGTTAAAGAATTGCTGGAGTTTCTCGTTGGTGAAGTTAATGCAGAGTTGTTCAAAACCGTTGTACTGCAGGGAGGTAAGGAAGGTTAAGAAGGGGATAATAGGTACTGTTGTGGATTTCGTTCCACAATTCAGTAGGCCCTAACACCTGGGTGAGACCTATCTCTGATCGAGTGGTCGATATGGAGTTGTGCAAGTTATATCCCGTCTTGAGAGCCCCAGCGCCGACGGGTGTGAGTGATACCCGTTCGACTATTACCTTCTCGATCAGATCGATACAAGCGAGCAAGTCCATTCCGAAATCGATGAAGGCCCAGTTGATGCCTTCTTTCTTGTACTCTTCTTGCTCAAGTACAAACATGTGGTGGTTAAAGAACTGCTGCAGCTTCTCATTGGTGAAGTTAATGCAGAGTTGCTCGAAACCGTTGTACTTTTATAAAATACAGAACCCACATAAATGGAGAGGAAAACACAGTTAGGCACAGTCTATGCTAAAGTATTCATAAATTAGTCAGCGATTAAATAGATAAAGCTAATGATCACATGGAGCTACATATAGGACGCTAGAAGTGTCCAACCGAGGGTTGTTCACACTCGGTATACCTTCTCAATAAGATCTATGCAGGCCAATAAATCCATCCCAAAGTCAATGAATTCCCAATGAATGCCTTCCCTGGTGTACTCTTCTTGTTCCAACACAAACATGTGGTGGTTGAAGAATTGTTGGAGTTTCTCGTTTGTGAAGTTAATGCAAAGTTGTTCAAACCCATTGTACTAAGGAATAAATTTTCATTAATATCATAATAGTAGCAATCATTATAATTGTCTACTCTACTTATATACTAATTTTACTTATATTATTTTCCAATTCCTGTAAAATAAGTATAGGTATTATCAAAAATATAAAGATTTTTATTTTTTCAATTTATAAACATTAAAAAATCTTATACCATTTGATAAGACTTTCTAAAAAAATAGAGGCCAGTCAATTTCTTTGAAGCTAATGCAAACTATAGACACACATAAAATGTTGCTTGTTTTTTTATTTATTTTAAGAAACTAAACAGTAGGTATGTTTGTTTCAATTCAAATCGATTTATTGCAAATTAAACTTTAATAAAGTAATTTTGAAGCAATAAAGATAGTACAAACAAAAAAATTTACAATAATTGTAATTATCTCCGAACTATTACAACCCTATTAAGATCGTAATTATTTCAAAGTAATTATAATTAGGCTCTTTAAAGAATTAAAATTACCACAAATTATAGCTTCAACTGACTGGCCTAAGTCCCAACAGCAATACTCACGTCGAAGATTTCGAAACCAGCAATATCCAGTACACCGATGAAGTGCTGCCTCTTCTGTTTGGTGTCTAGGGTCTCGTTACACTTCTTGACCAACCACTTGAAGAGACGATCGAAGACACCCTTGCAAAGGGCACCGACGGAGTTGGTAACCTGGTCCTTGTTACGACCCTGGGTCACGAACTCGTTTCCGACCTTGATGCGGGGCTTCAACAAGTTCTTGTACAAGTCCTGGCAGTCGACACCGAAGAGCTTGGCGACCTTCTCACCATCCTGCAAAGAGGAAATTTGCGATTAAAACAATGGGTTTTTGAAATCTTTATAATCCTTTTTTTCAATCTATTCTCAAAAACCATCTGTTTTTGAGCCCTTTAACGTTTATATACACGATAAGGACAAAGATTAAATTGTCTAATGGTGTAATGACTAGCTTGATCATAATAACTTTAAGAAGAAAGCTAAGGAAGAAAGCAGGTAACATCAACTGTTGCTAATATAACCAGTAAAAGGCAAATTTGAGAGAGAGGGGAATCGGTTCTCAGAAATTAATCAATATCGGAAAAATATAAAGTGATTTAGTTTAAAGTGAATGTAACTTTATGACAAACAACAATACTTGCCTCAGTGCCGTCGGCCTCAGCCTGCTCTTCACGACCCCTCTGCTTGAACTTCATGCTACCCATGTGCATGACGGCGGCGGTGATCTTGTACACGTTGTTCTTCTCCTCTTGAGTGAAACCCAGGATGTCGAAGGCTTGCTATAATATCAAAACTTTGTTAAAAATATACAGTTAAAATTTAAGACATTTTAAAACAATTTTGACATAAAAAGGAAATAACGACTCGAATATTTAAATAAAGTCTTAATACGACAAAGATTAAGACATTACAAAATAGAAGATTATAACAAATTTAATTGGGAAAACAATTTTGTTTCTGTTAATAACAGATGGATAAACTGTGCAAATTTGAAAATTATTATGTTTTAATTAATTATCACATTAGACAAGGAAAGAGCAAAAGCTAAACATTGTGACAGTTGAAGATAAGCATAGGGCAATTCTTACAACAATATTTTAGTTTATTAGGAAGCAAACAAAAATGAACTGGGTTAGCATGTTAGTGCTTACGTTGACGTTGCTTTTCATCTCTCAAAAGGTGCACAGGTAACGAAAGTATAAATTTTGTGCCTACGGGAATAACATCTTCATCTAAAAGTCTTTATCTAAATTATATTTTAAGGAATTTGAAAAAGTGCCTTCAAGTACATTGTTGTGGCCTTACAACTATACTGGTGAGCTAGTCTCGTCAATAATCCATTAAACACATTTTAATGGTTGCTAATACAAAATACTAAATGTTTGGAATTGGGTATTCAACAATGATGCAGTGTGTGTCTTATATTCACTTTATTGAGACACACCATATCCTAAGAGTTTAAAACTTACATCGGTTAAAAGACATTCCTCTCCGTCATCGACGTTGGGGATAGTGATCTTACCCTGGGCGACGTTATAGTAATCGTGGATGTCGTTAGACAAGAGACATAGATCTGTAGATAAATTACACATACCATTAGTAATATCGTATTTCTCCTTCTGGCTAAACCTGAAATTGTCGTTTCAACATCCTATCTGTCTGTGTCGTGTCTGTATACATATTAGTTCACGTGGGGAGTGCTTGTGCGGGGCCGGGGATGGTCTATATCCGTGAAAAAAAAAAACCTGTGCAAATCCGCCTTTTGAACTCTTGCAAGGAGCGGGCATGTCATGTATAGGTCAGAAATTTGGCATCAAATATTTCAATATACGGATATCGGAATCAACGCACGCTCCATGCGCAGTTCGCGACTTACAACCGTCAGTTCGAACTCTTCGGCGTCGTTGACTCCAGGTATTCGTGTCTTCCCCTGACTTATGAGGGGGTAGTCCGACATTCGGTTGGTTAGCATCGTCATTTCTGTAAACATGGCCGGAATCTGACATACACATGCATAGACTGACTGCTCAGTTCAGCCCTATTGAAGCAGAAAGCAAAAGTGATTAAAAATGAGAGATGAGCCAGTAGGTCACATATTCTGGACTCACGTCGGTAATAGTCATTTCCTCTCCGTCATCCACACCGGGAATGACAGTCTTGCCTTGGGAGACAATGTGGTAGTCCATGATATCGTTGGACAATAAGCAGATACCTAGAACGGTCATCAATTACAGTCACATTTGATAATTGATAAACCATTGCTAATAGTAGGAAAACATGCTATGTTTGAAGGTTGCTCAGATTGAAATCAAACTATTCGTCATGATTCATCATGCCTGTTCATCGGCTAGATGCCCAGTTGCTAGCTGGTTCCAAGCAGCTTAACAATTGGGTTGGGTCACAAACACTTGGAAACTGTTGGCTCCTTGTCTCGGAAGGACTAACTTACGTCGGTCAATATACATTCCTCGCCATCATCTACGTTGGGAATGGTAGTTTTGCCTTGCGATATGATGTGATAGTCATATACGTCGTTTGACAGCATACATTGTTCTAAATATTGAAAATCATGTTATTAACATACATAAAGGTGCTTGTGGAGTGTAGTGTTTGACTTGATATTGCAATTCTCATAAAATATACATCAATGAGAATATTACTGTCTCAAAGCTGAATAAAGACTATTCAAACAATGATCAACCTCAATATATAATAATTAAAAGGAATATTAGCTCATCTGAAATATTTACCAAAACAATTTTTTTTTGCAAATAAGTGTTTTCAAGTAACCAGCATAGAATCTTACTTGTTCGATGATATTCAATGTAACTGGAAATAATAGTTTTAGATTACAATGCTTATGAGTTTGAAAGTTTGTGTGTTGAACAAACCTTTAAGTCCAGGGACGGAGCCAGACATCATCTGGTAGAAGATGTGGTAGGAACGCTCAAGAGCCTGTTGGGAGATGACACGAGCCTTCTCAAGCAGATCTGGAAAAAACATGTCCTTTGAGTATTCAAATAAATATACCTGATAATAAGTTAAAGTTGGTAAAGTAAGCATTTACAAACAAATTTTGCATGTTTTAAAATCTGGTCGAATTGCATGATTTGTAATTTTTGAAAAGAAAAAAATAATAACTAGGATTTTAAAGTACTTTACTTACAAGTCTCAATGTCAGCACCAGCCAGTTTTCCAGAGGGGCCGAAGTGAATACGGATGAATTTACCCTGGGTGAGAAAGAAACAAAATTAAGTAGGAAAGTTTTTGAATGTAGTATGTAAAGAGAATGTATCTTTTAAAATCTCCGTTTGTTCAAGTAAGTAGGAAAGATAATTTGGTTTGAAATAAAATAAATATTACTGTTACAATTTTATACTGACAAAATTTAATTTAAATAAAATTCCTCGACGAGATGCTATTGGATATTCATAACTAAAAGTATTTTTGAAGACAATCTACTTAAAACAGAGTAAATAAGAATTATCAACAATACTAATATGAAACTGTATAAAGATGGTAAAAATGGATACTTACGAAACGGGAGGAGTTGTCGTTACGCACAGTCTTGGCGTTACCAAAGGCTTCAAGTACCGGGTTAGTCTGTACGACCTGGTCTTCCAGGGAGCCCTTCTTCTCCGCGTTGGGGTCCTTCTTTGAAGAAGCACCGACGGTGGCGAAGTACGCAATTACCTTCTTCGTGTTTTCAGTCTTTCCGGCACCAGACTCACCGCTGTATAGGTATAATGTTTGGTTAGTTCTTTGGCGATTCTCGTACGTATGTTTGTGTGCATAGCAGCTGATACAAACTTTTCTGGTTGATTTGGGTAAACCCCTTTTTGTGACGGCTATAGTGCCTATCAAGTCAAATCATCTGACTAGTACTACAGAATATTTAACATTACATTTGTATTTTAACATAACATTAATTCATATTTCATACTAATATTATAAATGCGAAAGTCTGTCTGTCTGTCTTTCTGTCTGTCTGTCTGTCTGTCTGTCTGTCTGTCACCTCTTCACGGCTAAACTGCTGGACCGATTGTGATGAAATTTGGTAGGGATGTAGTTAACCACCTGAGGTCAAACATAGGCTACTTTTGGGCGAAGCCGCGGGGAACAGCTAGTTTATAATAATTATAGCTCTTATGACGGCAAATAGTTTTGGAGAGGATTTAGTTTTACAAATCCACTACAAATAAGAAAGAGATACATGAATATTTACACCAAAAATCTTTACTCACATTTAATAACATCTATGGGAATAGTATAAGTAATTTATTCTAAGCCAGATACACGGCTATCAACAAATTATTGATTTTATCTATGCCCTGATATTTTTACGTTTTTAATAAATCAAATTAATGTTTATTTGGTCTAGGGTCCGAATATGATTTTGTCCCTTTCGGTGTCGAGACCCTTGGTCCGTGGGGTCCTAGCGCTATGAGACTTTTTAAGGAAATAGCTAAAAGGTTATTCGACATCACAGAAGACCGAAGAACTGGCAGCTTCCTCGGACAAAGAATTAGTTTAGCTATTCAAAGGGTTAATGCTGCCAGTATCTTCGGAACCTTGCCTAAAGGGACTCCTTTAAAAAATATATTTTAACTATAATTTTAAGAAAACTTACGTAATCAACATAGATTGATTCTCGTGGTTGGTCAACATGTTGACGTAGGCACCGTCGGAAATGGCGAAGATGTGGGGTGGCACTTCCGAACGGCGCTTGCCTCGGTAGAGCTTGGCACATCGTGTCGTGTACACGGGGTATCTCTTGTAAGGGTTGATAGCCACACAGAAGAGACCCGAGTACGTCTGTTGGATAATTTCGAGATGAGTTTTGTGTCAAATTTTAATGGTGATGATAGAAATAATGATAAGAATGATGATGAGAAGAAATTTGATAAGGATAGGAAAATGGTTTAAAGTGAAAGTGACATTGAAAATCTTATTGAGTGGAATTAGCTTTTCAGTGAAAACAAGGTGAGAATAGACAAATAAAGTCGAAATGGGATGCGATGAACAGTTTATTTTTTAAAAAGGTCATATCATTACTCTAATTCAATCAAATAACAAAAATAGTTATATAACCAAATTTGTGATTGATTTTCTTGATTTATAAATAAATTTTAAATGAAGAAAATCAACTGACAAATTCATATAAATAATGAAGTTTCGCGACATGAGAATGATGAGTATGGTGATAAAAATAACGCAAATCAAAACACACAAGTACAGCAAGAGTATTGTATTGATACTTTACGCTGTACTTTAATCACGAAGTAAGAAGAATATAAAGTATTTTTAACTTTGTGAAAATTCTTGCAGAATTCTTTCTTATTACGATATTTATACAATTAGTATAAATAATCTTATAGCTACTATCGTTCAAGCTAAAATTTACTAATTCCAATAAATTTGTAAGAAAGATTTCTGCTAAATAAATAATTTAATACGGACGTCATAAGTCCTATATTTAAGCAGAATACGTAGAGTTAGGGTATTGTAATGATACCTTTATCTCTACATAAATTAAATTAATAAGAAAGACCTTCGAATAAAAATAACAATCGAGGTAACACACTAAAACGAGATATAAAACTAAACTAAACATAAATCTAATCTAAATAAAACAAAAAATAAAGTCCTTCCGTGGTTCTTTATCACCGCCTTGTCCTATGTAAAGGGTTCAAGAACGGTTTGGGAAGGGATTGTTTAGTGACAATAGGAGTTTGGGTTTTAGGGCTGTAGACACTATTTCGTCTGTTAGATAGATAATAAACAAAAAATACTAATAAATTGATATCATAGTTATTAAGATTCTTAAACTTCTGTGTATTTAAAAGCAATAAATTTATTATGCATATCAATTCGAGTGGCCGAAATAAACAATATATTTATATTAAGACCGACATCAAAGCCGATCGTAAAAAATGCTCATGAAATCGTACGATGAAAGATTGATATTATGAAACTGCTGAGCAGTTAATAGCAATAAATTCAAGATCTTCCATCAGTTATATCTGATGCATCATATCGTGTCGCGAGTAATACTTCCAAGCGACAAAAATAACCAACCAAAATAGATTCAGCCGGCGTGTCAATATTCTATTTTTAATCAAATTGAGAAATCAATCCAAGATTAATTGCGCCGTTCATGGACAGCTATTGCACTTTAATACTTGGTTGCTATCCAAAAGAGACGTGTCTATAGCGATGAGAGATAGGAAAGGTAACTCATGCACACTGCAACACTGCAACGCTGTCCTAGACCCGACTTACGTAAATAAGCTTATGGTAATATCTTTGCTTCAAGTTATACAAGACTGAAGCATCGTTGAGGTATGTCAAGTTGGACATATCCTCGCATTTCTCGTACTTAGGTGGGTTGACTTGACCTACAACATCCTTCTTGAAGTCTTTTGTCTGTGGGAGGAAAGATTACCATTAGTCATTAAAGTATGGTAAAAGCGCCTTAGCGCCAACTTACATAGATAAGTTTCGCATAGTATCGTTGTCGGAGGTTGTGCAGCACAGCAGCATCATTCAGGTATGTGAGATCCGCCATGTCTTCAGTTTTTTCGAATTTGGGCGGATTCACTTGAGAGATGAGCTCCTTTTTAAATGTCTTCTCCTGCTCATTTAATGTTAAGCTTTAGTTATTATCAATTATAAATCATTGAAAATACTAATGGAAATGAAGACAATTTGTCATTACCAATTAGTATGTATCCACTACATTTTAAATTAATGTTTCTAAAGTACTGTCAAACAAGTTACAGTAAGTTTTTTTTTTAACTTAGAGAATATTTTCTTGCTAATTGTATTGTTTCTGTTAAATTCCAATATTTGCCAATCTCCAAATTGAATAAAGTCTTGATAATATTATCTACTAAGTTGTAATTTTTTTTTCAATAAACAAATAAAGTTTTAGCATGTAAAACTTCCTAAACTTTTTTTAATGTCCTTCAGTTCAAGGACACACCACTTATTATTAATTTGGTTTAATAAAAAAATATCCTTTACCTCGCCTCCAGGTAGGCTGACAGTCACCAGGTCACCCTTGGTGGCCTTAATCTCGCCCTGCAAGAAGCCCTCCTTTTCGTCCGGAACCCAGCATGCTTTCTTGCCATCGTATGGCTTGCTCTGGTCGATACGTTTCTGCTCGAGAGAAACGAACAGGTACGGGGTTGGATCGGGGTCTTCTCCCTCCTGGACAACTGGCTTCGGCATTTCGGAGGGCTAACGAGACTTTTGGGCTAGTCGAGACACGAGAACAGAGCCCTGGAGCCTTCCTGCGAAACACAGCACACGTTAATCGAGAATCAACCGGAGGAGGCAAAGCCGGCCCAGCGCGTGCGTCTATTTGTGGATGTAATCCGAGCAGTGGCCGTTTCGGGAACGCTGCCAGCGCCCGTTTGCGTAATACTCAAGTTTTATGCGCGAGTTTTTTATTAGCATATCCCGAACGGCCCTTCGCGGATGTTACGTCACTAAGAATGCGAGTCTGGAAGCACGCCAACCGATTTAGTCGACCGTGGATTGTTGTTATTGTCTTTTATGGTGCTGGTCGATGGGTCAATTGGATTCCTATTTCTGATGCGATTGGTTCTATTAATGAAGCAACACGTTTCCAGAGTTCGCGCGTAATCACTGTTCAAATCAACTTTACCAATCAATCACTCAGTTATCCTTTGAGCCATGAACCAAACACCACCTTTCACCGGTAGACCACTTCACAAATCAATCCAATCGATATAAATCAGCTGACGTCCTTCAGCTACCGTCACTGGTGCACTCGCGTATTCGCACGCACTGGTCGCGTATAGATACGTGCGCGCGTACTCACGTTTGAAGCCGTTCTGACCAGCGGCGGGGCGCTCAGATGCTTTTTATACCAGCAATTCGATACCATCTCGCCCGACCACCCCATTTTAGGCGGATGCGAGCCTGGGCTCACTACTCTTTCAGACGAGCTTAGCTTTCACTTCAGCGGTGGCTGTGGTGAAGACTGTTCATTGTATGCACCTGGTCTCGACGCAGCAGCTGCTGGAGTCTCGTGTTCTGATGATTCAGTTAATGAGGATGAAATGTTTGAACAGGTTGCGGTTTTTACGGTGATTGCTGGATAAATTGTATACATAAGGATGAAAAGAAATTACTTATTTACAGTCTGTGCTTTATTTTATCGTTGTAATAAAACTATATGACTGTGGTTTACTAATTAATTATATTAGCTGTTGCATTACTGTATTAAATATAATTATAAACTAATTGGTGATGTATGTGTATTTTAATAAAGATTTTAAAAGACTTCACTGATGGAAATAAATTGATATTCTTGGAAATTTTATTAGCATATATTAAGAAAATTGAAGATGCATCTATTTAAGAATTAACGAGCTCTTTTTAATATTCATAAGCTTATACTTTCATAGGTCAGGTCATTGACCTTTGTTACTAGTCTATGAGTAATGATTTCATTCATATACGAAAGTGCTTTGAGCATTTATTTTCTATGAGACTTTTATGTGTTATTTAATTTTCTTTTAAAAGGACAATACTCAACGGTTCATATTAACTCCTAAACTTGCCAGATAGATACAAATAATTGTAACACGGAATAATAATTTTTTTATCAAAAGTGCTGCGTTGAATTGCAGGACCAGTCAGGGAACCGAGCGGTGCATTATAGATCTCGAATGAACCACGAACTCGATGGGCTTGTGTCTAACGAAAACATCGTAAGATTCTGCAAAGCTCAATGATTGAGGTGGGCGGGGCATATAGAGCGTATGCCGGATGACAGAGCCCCAAAGATCATGTCGCAATGGACACTCAAATCTCTCTCATCTCATCATCACTCGATGGAAATGGTCACAACAGAAAAGACCCAGGGGTAGACCAAGGAACAGATGGATGGACTGCGTGATGGAAGACCTTAGAAAGAGGGTCAAAATTAAAAACTGGAAGAAAGAGGCGACTTGATAGGTGGAAAAACTAGTAGAAGAGGCCAAGACCCACAGAAGGTTGTAGCGCCACAGGATGAAGAAATATAATATTAATAATTAAAACATCTCTTATTTTATAGTAATTAATTGCATCCTTGCATCTTTATTCATATAGGTTCGGAGTCTAAAATCAGGCTGAAGTTAATGTTAGGAATCCTTCAGCATTTGATATAAGGTGCCTCGTTAGATATAGATATCTTCACATTTATAAAAATTGGAATTTTCATGGCCTAGATACGCATGATATTGACGATGTGAACCCTCCTTGGGGATGCTAATGAACTAAATTACCTAGTGAATTCCCCCAGTAAACTTATTGTCTGTCTTCAAAGTATTTATAAAATAATTAACAGATTTACATGTCCATAAAGCGGGAAAATTGCAGTCAACAATTTTTAAATATGGAAAGACATCATTTCGTTTCCTTATCATAATGTAAGAGCTTCTTATTTTTTAAATTAGAGCAACATGCTGGGCTTGTGACGTGTATATTTAGCTTAATAATAGATTCATTAATCGTATAAATAGTTTATTTAATTCGACATTTTTAGAGTTAAGAGCGTTTTAAGTTTAAATTCTTTACAAAAACTGAGATTTACGGTCTTTTTCGGCTTTGAAATAATCAAAATTATACGATAATGCGATCAAAAGATATGACCGTAAATGGTGCAAATTTTCGAAAGTTTAGCGATTAGTGTTATCAGTATTCTAAATTAATCGATCGGTATAAATTTTTTACTTATGCTCGAAGTAATTTTGAATTTTAGTGTATTGGACAGTATGCAGAAATTAAGTATGGAGGTATGAGGAGGAATGATGCTTGTGCATTTTCACAGGACTACGAAGCCTTAAAGCTTGAAATCCAAAAAAATCTAGATCATCTTTTTCTTTTATCGTGTCAATGGCCAAAAACTATATAATTTTGGCGCAGTAAGATGCAATATTCACGGATCTAAAATCTAGATGACGACAAAGCTACTACAGAATCCTGAATTTAGCTCAACTATTTATTTAATAACTACTTAAACTCAACCGACAAGATCAGTAGCAATAATTCAATTAAAATCAAAACATTCGACTATATTTGCCACAACATGTCAAGATCCATTATTAAGTGTATTTAGTTTGAATGAAATAATATAATTTATATATAGCGTAAGGATATTTTGGTTTCAATTTATTTTGATATAAATTATCATCCATTTTTTTTGGGCCGTATAAAAAAGTGCAGAAATAAAAAAGGGTAAGAGTGGAATTATTTTAATCATGTTTCGCGGCCAGATCCGAAATGGGATTTTGTTTCCCTTATTGAAGCCAGCTACGAAATTGTCCGATAGGGATTTAGAGATATTTTATTTATTTACTAGCGACCCGCCCCGGCTTCGCATGGGCATAAAACCTTTCCTCTTGAATCACTCTATCTATTAAAAAAAACCGCATCAAAATCCGTTGAGTAGTTTTAAAGATTTAAGCATACAAAAGGACATAGGGACAGAGAAAGCGAACTTGTTTTATACTATGTATTAGGTGATAGTGATAGTGATTTGATACACAAACAGACAATAATTAAATTTCTTATAAAATATAAGCATTAGACATGAGATACAATTTTAAATTGTTATCCAATGACGAGTGTACTTATATATATTTGTTCAAGTATTTTATTTATTTTATTTAAGTGGGAATAGATACATTTCGAGTTACTTATATCAAGATTGGGAACTATAAATACGACTTCAGGTAGCGTTTCATTGGTCAAAGATTAATTAAAAGAAAGACCAGAGCGGGCATTTTGAAAAAAAAAAATCATACGAATTTATTTCTTTTTTGGGATTAGGACCTCAAAACAGTAACTGGATTCTTATTAGATTCTTTTTCTGTTTCTTCTTCTTCTTTTCGAGTCGAAATGGCAGTGCTATATATAAATAGATATTTTATATATGTTTCTACCAATACATAGTCACATCCACCGCCCTTTTGTTTGCCTCCACCAAATCCTCAGTCGTACAGAAGACTGGTTTTCTACCAATCATTTATAACCTTTTAAATGCCGTTGCGTTTTTTCTTGCAAATTCATTATGGACGCGTTCCTAAAAATACTTTTAATTTACCCCAGATATATGTTGATTTTATGCAACTTTATACTTAAAGCATTTGATAAATTTCGAAAAAAATATATATTGAAGTTAAGCATAGATAGGTTTATTTCGATGATTTATTTTTTGCTTCGCCCGACATATATAGGTACGTTTTCACGCTTGTTTTCTTCTGGGGTAGATAGACTATGCTATGATTCTCACAGACCTCCCTAGCTATCATTACACTCATCACCCTTGTCATATAGGGTACTTTTTAATATCTCCCTTTTTCAAGATATAATAACTTACTTAATGAACAATTGTCATCATTATCATAATTTCAGCCACAGCTCCCAAAAAGATTTCCAAAATGACCGGTTGGAAGCGGCCTGTATCCAGCGCCTACCTGACCATCTGGTCGGTGGGTGTTCAATGCTGCGCTTACCGGTGCGTGGTCGCCATTCTAGAACCTTTTTGCCCCATCGGCCATCGATTCGTCGCGCTATGTTCCCTGCCCAAAGAAACTTCAAAGAACTTATCAGCTGGGCTATGTCAGCAACATTTGTTCTCCTATGGATATCTTTATTTCTGATTCGGTCTCGTAAGGAAACACCGAGCATAGCTCTCTCCATGGCTCTTTGGGCGACTATGAGCTTTCTTATGAGCTTTTACTTAAATGAACAGTTGTATTAATGAACCATTGTAATCAAAGAAGTTCAAATCCGCGCGCGGAAGTGACGCAATTTTTTTTTTCTATGATTGTAATACTATTAAACCATGTTTTTGTTGTTAAACAGTTTAGTGTGCCGATAAAAAAAGTTAAAAAAAGTGTTTTACTGCAAATTAACAAATATATATATTTTTTTGTTTTGTCTATCTGAGATTCTGTATGTCTTCAAGAAGTAAGGACCTATTCTGACAGTTTATTTTTGTACATAAATTCTGGTCTATTACATACGTAGTAACTATTAATTAATCTGTACTGTTATTAGCACTTTTTATACTTCGTAAAACAAAAAATATAAAAACTATAGTAGCGATCCGCCACGGCTTCGCACGGGTTCATAATTATGGGTTAATAAATTCCTCGTGAATCACTCTTTAAAAAAACCGCATCAAAATCCGTTGCGTAGTTTCAAAGATCTAAGCATATATAGGGACAGATAGCGGAAAGCTACTTTGTTTTATACTATGTATAGTGTAATGTTTTTTGAAAAATCTTCCATTGAAGTATAATAGTCTATGCCCTACAAATACGGTGACACATACAGCGAAGAGTTGGCCCTGCGCCAACGCATCTCGACAGGTGAGGAATTGATATGTTTGTACCTGATGGACTCCATTAGATACCCCGAGTCTTGTGGCAGTGTTACTAATTTCTGGCTATTAGTTTATAGTTCCCAGTTAAATCTGAAAGGAGGTAACTATTTAATGTCTGGAATTAATATGATTTCGAGAGTTTCGCGCAAATGAGTTGATGTAGTAGTACATACTACATATACATATAATCACGTCTTTATCACTATAAGGGGTAGACTGAGTCCAGACCCTTAGCCCTCAGGCTACGTTTAGCGTGATGGTAGTTGAATATATATAATAGTGATGGCTTGCTAGCCAGTTGATAGCTGATCTAATACTTCTACTAATAAATCATTTATTTCAGGCTACAAAATATTTTTACAATATTATTGGCCCATAGAATAAATACCTTATAGTCTAGCATATACATAAGAATATTATAATTAATTACTAAGTATCATAAAAGGGTATTTTTTTTAAATTTATTCGTCCATTCAATTTCCTATAATTGAATCAATGCTCACTGTGCCTTTATATTCCATTTTCTAACATAGAAGAAAAACAATTAATGTGTGTTGTAAATCCGAGTTTGACTTTAACGTCTGTAACAAAACAAAGCGTCTCTCGCAAACCTGTAAATCTACTTTGTTCTTTATAGAGAACGTAAAACTTCTCATTCACTTTGAAAACATGTAATTTCTATTCAAATCCAAGATTTTTGTTGGTGCTAAATGGCATACTTCTTTTATTCGTGGCCTTGGGCGGGCCACATATCGCGGAAAGCTGATGGCCGAATGGGCAGAGAATACTTCAAATCTTAGTACCTACGGCTAAGAAAATACTTACCAGTGGACTCAATTTACTGTTGGTGGATTCCACAAACAACAGCTTCCCAAGAAGGTTTGAATAGGTAGGCGGCTAGTCAATAAATAATGCCAATTCTTTTACTTGGGTTTTCCACCTACCATGCTTATATACCACCTATAACTGCTGGCCATCGGGCGTAGGTAGATGCATGGGTAATGGAAAGAAGTGGGGCCTATCCAGCAGTGATGGCTGTGTCTGTGGCGCGATGCAAACGATGGACCACCTGCTGTCGTGCCCAGCAGTCCTTTCTCACGTACAAAGTGTGATTTGGCCTATTACTAATTCTGTGATTTGGCTGTGGCCTCTCACTTAGGCGCGGATATTGCACTTTTATTTAGTTTTTAGCCACTAACACGATAGGTGAAGAGTATTTGGGCGTAATCTTAATGCGGGTCTTATTGACCCTGACTACTCATAAATTAAAACAATAAATCGTTCTATTATTTTGTGTGGTTTAAGTTTTATAAGATGAAGAGCAGGTTCGGTGGTCTTCGAACAGCGTTTTAATATAGGTACTACATCACTACATAGTATAAAACAAAGTCGCTTTCTATGTCCTTATATCCCTATGTATGCTTAAATCTTTAAAACTACGCAACGGATTTTGATGCGGTTTTTTTAATAGATAGAGTGATTCAAGAGGAATGTTTTTATGCCCATGCGAAGCCAGGGCGGGTCGCTAGTCCACTTTATTTGCATAATATCTTAAACAATTTAAACAGTAATTCCAATTACAGTAGATCCAGCCCGAATTGTCCGTAACATTGGGCGCGATGCACAATCCCAGTTTATGTGTCGATGCCAAGAATCCCCAATTGTTAACTCGAACTCAGTTATTTTTGGTCACGGAGAAATAAAATAGTTGTCAGCAACGTTTGATCTTACATAGTTTTACTTAATACCGTTTAGTTACCACAGTGACGTTATCTAACTATTTTTCTGTGTTTCCTATACCTAACCTCCTCCAATAATCAGGCTAACATATGTGAAAAATGTAATCGGTTTGGTAGTCTTGAAGATTACCTTACAAACAAACTCATAAAATTACACACGGCCTCTTTATATTTTCGAGGTATTGAAGTATAAATTACTGTGGCTATCTTTATTTCTTAAACTCAGATATTTTGTTATATTTTATGAACAAAGTTCAGAATACATGTGTACCATGATATAGTAATCCGAGCCAGATAATCTGAAGAAAAAGAACCGCTTTCTACCGGTTAATCTAGAAATCCTTGGGGAGGCCTATGTCCTTGGACCTGAACTGGTTGCGACTGAACTGATAACGATGATGGTACAAAGATACTAAATTTACCGTTTGTTGTCCATAGTTATAAGTATTCATTTATTTACTAACTGTTTCCCGCAGATTTGCTCCCGTGCTTTCGTCTTCAAGTAAGTAATAATTAAAATGACCAAGCGCAAGTTGCACACTTAGGATAACTCTGATAACTAGTTCGAAGACCATATCGATAACAACGTTAGTTTAGCAACTTCAAAAAAGTTTATACAATACTTACTCGTATTACTATAGTAGTACCTGGGCGACCGAGCTTCGCTCGTTTTATGCAGAAATACTTTTTGAGTGAAAATATGGGTAAAATGAATTTTTACAAACATGTAACCTAGCAAGATTATTTTTTGACTATGTAAAAACTTGTTTTAAATTTCAAAGAAATCGTTAAAGCCGTTTTCGAAAACGCGAGTACAAATAAATTTAGGTTATTTTATAATAGGTTCCTGGGCGACCGAGCTCTGCTCGGTAGTTATGGTATCCATCCATACTAATATTATAAATGCGAAAGTCTGTCTGTCTGTCACCTCTTCACGGCTAAACTGCTGGACCGATTGTGATGAAATTTGGTAGGGATGTAGTTAACGACATGAGGTCAAACATAGGCTAATTAGGGCGCGATATAACTGAGTACCACGCGGGGCGAAGCCGCGGGGAACAGCTAGTTATAAATAAACGGAAAAACGGATTTTTTTTACTTCAATCAAGAGTTTATTTTTAGATTTAATTTTAGTATTTTTAGTATTATTTTATATTTTTAGTTTTACTACAATCGGAACAAACAAATGACATAGGAATATAATATTTATGACAATGGCATATAGCATAGTGTAAAAAATTGTTAAGTAAAACAACACAGCTTTCAATGCAATTTTTGTAAAAACACAACGATAGCGCGTTGTACTTTTTCAGTAAATAGATTACCGCCATCTAGCGTCAACCGTTGTTAGTTGTATTCCTTAAGTACTTTCCACGTTTCAGTCCTATTTGAATTGGTAGGTACACTATTTACTCCGTGGATTGGTAAGTATTTCCTTTGGGTCAGTGGTAGAATTTATCATTCAATTTTTAACCGACTTCAAAAAAGGAGGAGGTTATCAATTCGTCGGAATTTTAATGTTTGTTACTCGATTTCTGAAAGACGCGTGAACCGATTTGAAATTCATTTTTTGTCTGAAAGGTTGGACCGTCTAGTTGGTCCCATAGTTTCAACAGGTTCTGATGACGGAATCCTGAGAAAATGGTGATACTTGGATGACTTGTGATTTGAAACTATAATGTTTCTTAGGAAAATATTTTAATACGTTATTTATTACCGAATTAATAATTCTTTCAAGCCATTTTAAAATAATATATGCGCGATTTATACTGATTTAATACTTTTACTCCAAAACAAACAAAAAAAAAAGAAAAACAAAACTTTCTTTAGTTGGGATTTGAATCTGGAACCACCATAGTACAAAGCAGATGTCTTAACCACTGGGCTATTGAAGCAGACCCGCCGGCGCCGAAATTATTGTACTATAACTACGATTTCATGCGGAAAATCTTTTCGCTGGAAAATATGGGAAAAACGAATTTTCCCAGACATGGAACCTGACTAAATGATTTTTTTTACTTTATAAGAACCTATGTTTAAAATTTCAAAGAAATCGCTAGGGCCGTTTTCGAAAACGCGAGACAAATATATATATATATACAAATATTGCTCGTTTAATAGTATTGGATTATCAGCAAATATAAAAATTGATTAATTTATGATCAGGTTACACATTGCTGTTTTCGGAATTTTCTCTTTATCTGTGATTACTTTTTCAAATTATATAAATCTTGGCGTGGTCAATGGAAAGTGTTCTTGCCGAGCCAATTGAACATAATAAGCCTTATCTTTACAAAGTAGTTTAACTTTTTTACTGCTCTAAATCCAACTTACTTATTTACTGTTTATTGCACTGCAATCAAAGACAATAGGAATAATTAATAGGCATTGTCTATATGCTATCATATGGCGATTTTTTTTTAAATTAGTTAAAAAAGTCTCAACTTTCTCTTACGTATCTACCCCATAGATACTATCTATAGGGCCCTAATTTCAAGGAAGCACATCAATTCTTCGGGTCCTATTATACTAACCCCATTCCTCACTCACCAATGTAACAACGGCGGGAATTCTGAAGAAGTTTTCAGTTCAATATAAATAAACAATAAATATATAGGGACAAATCACACAGATTGAGTTAGCCCCAAACTAAGTTCGAGACTTGTGTTATGGGATACTAACTCAACGATACTATATTTTATAACAAAAACATATATAGATAAACATCCAAGACCCAGGCCAATCAGAAAAAGATCATTTTTAATCTTGACCTGACCGGGGATAGAACCCGGGATTCCCTGGGTAGCGGTCAGGCATGTTAACCATTACGCCACGTAGTCAGATTGGATCGATTTAGATCAGATCGATTTTAGTTAACTAACAAAAGACTGAAAAATAGTAATTTCTGGTCTGGTTGTAAATGAATCGATCTGTTTCTGTAAATATCTCAAAATATAAATTCAAAAAATATCTTCATCAGGAAACCAAATGTAAAAATACTTGGTTAATTCTTTAAAACTTTTCTTCATTTATTTAGATTTTTAACATATATTGATGTATTTTAATAAATAGCTTAAATAAATAACTTTTACAGTTGCACGAAGATTGCTCAAATAACAATAACCATACACTCGTCAAAGCAATCGGTTCGACATTCTCGTCCACATTCTAATTGAGCTTTACGTCTTCTCACCTCATTTTTGAAAATTCATACAATTTATTCACCTATTTTGACCTCATACACACCCACTGACACATTTAAACCAATACCACACTCCGTTATAACAAAATCTCAAATCACCTTGATCATAATACATTTCAAATTAATCCAATCGATTTTCTCTATCTCCTATCAACTCGTGCGCATCTCACGGGATCTCGAGATCAAAAAAAGCGATTTTTTTGTTACGCAAACACGTGTTGTAGAGAAAAGCAAAAGGAATCTCGACCCACATTGGCGTGCGATCTTTGTGTGTCTCGAAATAGATGAGCTGAAATAGTGCGCTGGGCATGGGACGGAATTAGATCGACTTTTGTTAACGGTTTGTCGCTAATGGCGCCGAGATAAGGTTTTCTGTAATAATAGAGGTCCTACAGGTGATACGTTTAAATTAATTGTCGTTTGAGCAATCAACTCACTGGAAAGTATAAATATAATTTTGCGGTCTTATGAGACTGCGAAATGTTATGGGTTCTATTGTTCCCCCTTTAGCTAAGGAATTTAAGATGCTTAATTTATTTGGATGACATACTTACTTATTCTTGTTATTTAAGTTTAAAAATTTACGACAACTGGTCACTAAATAATTATCTTCCCTGGCGGTTTTTCATTATCTTTGATAGATAGTTTTAGTTTTGAGACTTATAAATTAATAGTGAATACGTACCTAATGTCATAAATGTTATTTTTGCACCCACAAACTGTTCTCTGCTTGACCCAAAGGTTGACTGTTAGATAATGCTTTTAGCATTAAGTCCGCCTATTGTATTTTTACAATAAAGTTGAATAAATAAAATAAATAACGTCATAAATCCCTCTCTAATAAAAATTACCCTAACTATTCTAAAGCTACATCAAAGTATAAAATAAATAGTTCTTTATAGGTATTTACGAATACTATAAGTACTAGATTTTGTCAGCAGTACTTTATTCGGTATTTCTTTTGTTTCTAAAACAAACTTAAATTTACATATAGAACATAGGTAGTTAAGTTAGGATTAACATAAGTCAAAAAATATCGTCATCATCATTGTATCCATGTCTTGTAATAGTTTGTGTTTGTCAGAATTTAACATGGCCTCAATAAATTTCTGTCTTCCGCTACGCCTACAGCGATCGAACAAATGTTTGCGAGAATAACTACACTATGCTGTTCCAATCATATCACAATTCATCTTTGATCAGTGAACCAGAAGCAGACCTTGTTTTTTTGTTTGTAATAACTTTATAGTACCAAAAAAAAAGAAAGTAAATACAAAACCATACAATTAAAAACAGATGACAATGGCGGACTGAGAGAGGAGAAGCTTTGTACAGAGAGACAGAATGTCTGTTTTGTATAAAGAATCTCACTCTGTACAAAGAGAGCCGCTACCTTACTAAGTATGTTTCTGTAATTTGTACCCTTACCCTTACTCATCTCTGCCGCAAAACAGCGTAAACTTGTGGTTCTTCGGTTTGAAAGGTTCAAGGATACATAAAAAGAGAACCCAACGACGAAAACATAATTTAAAGATAACTATTTACATCATTTTTAATGACACATTGAATTTGGTTTTGACTTGATGTTTTAGATCTTACTAAAAAAAATTGGTTTGTGCAATTTTGTAAATTTTGTACAAACCAATTTTCTTCGTGTATTTTTTTATGTAAATATATAAAGAAATAGGAGACAAACAAATGTAAGAAATACTTTATTATAAACACGCAATAAAGTCGAAAGAAATTTAATGTTTTTTGATCACTCCTTTAGGATCAAAATCATTCAGATTGTTCATTTATGAAGCTCTGAATTATCTTAATCGGCATCATTTTATTTGCTTAAATTACAATGTGTGTTTATTAGTTCGCACATACAGATTTTGTTTATCTGTAAACATCAAAAGTGCATCATAAATTCATCAAAGTTGAAGAAATCTTCAAGTTTATTACGCAAAAAATATCAGATCTTTATTTCATTTTGTCGGAACAACAGACTAATTTATTAACTTCCATGATCATGGAATACCTATTAAATTCATCTTCATAGACTTCCTTCAGTCTTCGAAGGTCGAGGTTGGGTTGCTCGCATGTCCGTATATATGACAAAAAATGGTTGCCTGTAAAGTCGGTTTTACGGGCGAAGATTTTACGTGACAACGTCTTTTTCTCGGTAGAATATTTATTGATATGAATATAATCTGCCGCGCGCGGTCTGCCGCGCGCGGCAGACCGATCATAGTTGAGTGGGAGAGAGACGCAAGGCATTCGGCGGGCCTCTCTCTCGTTCGGTGACTCATCGTAACGTTACCGAGCGTTACACTTTTTCATAAGTGACTCCCAGCCGCAACCTAATTTAAGACGTTGTCACGTCAAAAAAACTTTCATAAAAAAATGAAAGGATATCCTACGATTAATCCTATGGATAAATCATACATATATTTGATAAATATATTTTTCAATGTGTGACGCTTTGCATGTTTAAATTGGTTTTGCACAAGCCAATATTAGGTATGTCTAGGAAAATCTATACCCAGACGATAGTCGGAGTCGGCCAACAGTTCCGTTGATAGATGGGCACAACTGGAACGCTAAGGGCTGCGCCACCACGCTGTCTCAATCAAGTTGGCATAATGTATTTTTATACTTGAAAAAAGAACTGGTTAACACGCACTTACCAGCGTTAAGGCCATTCTAATACAAATACCAAATTGGCAAAAATCAAAAGAAGCCCATAGTTCAATAGGACGCAAAAATGGGACTGTTGTGATAATTATCTGATAAAATTCAATATGAGGCTTCAGAAGTTCATCCCTTCATTATCGACTTTACAGATTTAGACAAATATGTGATACTTAGACCATTTCTTGTAGGTGACACGGTCAATCGATCATGCTCACATTGGTGTCAAAGTTCTTCAGAACCGCCTCTCACCTTTTGATGTGGTTGGTTCCTTTATCAACTACCAGATGCCAGGACCAACGGACCAACTTTATGCGCGTTCCGAAGAAAATCATCTTTATTCAGACATCAAGGATATAAGCCTGCAATATCCTAATCAAACTAGAAAAAACTAAACAAAGTATGCTTAGGATGCCTACTGTGAGAATCGAACCCACGAGCGCTGGGTCTACAGGCAAACGTCTTAACCACTTCAGCAGGCTGATTTCAGCTAAAATGGCGCGTCTTTCCAATATATAGTAAATTCCTCAAAACTTTAATCAAATTAGTTAAGAAACTTGGTGTCAAAATTAACGCAATTAACATAATTTTCACACCCAACCTCATTTGCAAGGAACTCATACGCAGTCAGGTCTGGTTAACTGACCTGACATGACTCAGCCTCAGTAACATTATCCACCTCACAACCGACTTTTGCCAAATCTATTCTTAATAAAACACACCCACAAACAAATTTAAATCTTATATCCTCATCAGCTGACTCCAAATTTGCTTCTCACTGTTCTACCAAATATTTCGAAGGAGTTTGAACTCTGTTACTTGAATTATTACGGTTGTTATTGACTGGCTTTGTGTTGGAATATTCGTAACGTCACTTTATAATAGATCGAACGTAATTGAATGTCACAGTGTCTAGATTAGGGCTAGAATATTCTGGGTTTACCTGCGGATATCAATATGTGCAGTGAATGTGTCCTTTGGCATAATGTCAAGTCAATGAATTGAGAACAACTACTTTATTCGAGAAAAGTGTTTCATATTCACGTATTTGCAATCTTATCAAAACATATCGCTACAAGAGTCAATTTAATTTTTAACTTTCAATCTAATGTATTTTCTTTAAATTCTAATTGTTTATTTTCAATATAGGATATTCTTTTCACTTATTCGAATTCAAACGGGTCATGTTCCTGTTGCTCTGGTTTCCCTGTTTATGAGGATTCCGGAGGTGACACTGCAGTCGCTCCAATGTAATAACCAATCAGGATCATGACTAATAGCGTACCCTGGGCTCTAAAGTGTAAGCTAAAGCTGCAACCGGTAAACACGCTTGAACGAACAAGAAGATATTCTGACGTATCATTTATTGACGTAAATTGTTACTTATTATAAGTTTACCACCACTTCCAAAGCGCAAGTGAAGAAGAAGTGGTGCAACAAACTCCATTGTAGCATTTTCTCCAAAAACGTCAACTTACAAAATTTGAGTCAAAACAGACAAATTTATATTGCTTTTATTAATTAATGAATGGACATAGTTTTGTTTTATGTCTATTCGAATAGTTATCAGCTAGAATAAGTTCTACTACTCTAGATCCGCACTCGGCCCGATTGGTATCAATATGTATTCGTTGACTCCTGCGAAATTACCTAAGTCATCCGAAAATGCTAATGGGTTTACTTTGATATCCGTTGTGTTATTGCTTCTCAAGTCTCTTATTATCCTTACTACTTACAAATAGTTTTCATATTTTTCAATATCCCGATGGAATAAATTAGATTAGTGTTCAAAAAATATATTTTACTCGTCAAAACTAAAACAACGGGGCGTTCAAATTGCAGGTGTTCTTCATCTAATGAACATTCATAACATGTGATTCAAGAGTATAGTTCTCGTGCGTCGAAAGGTCTGAATCGCTGAATAAAGTTCAGTTTACTAATATTTAATAAAGAGTAGGTATATAAATAAATATAAATACGTATATATACGGACAAATCACACAGATTGAGCTAGAATGCTTTTAGCATTAAGTCCGCCAATTGTATAAGTATTTTGTACTTATGGAACAATAAAGTTTTAATAAATAAATAAATAAATAGCCCCAAAGTAAAATCGAGGCTTGTGTTATGGAATACTAAATCAACGATTCTATATTTTGTAACAAATACTTATAAATATATCCATACTAAAATGCGAAAGTCTGTCTGTCTGTCTGTCTCTCACCTCTTCACGGCTAAACTGCTGGACCGATTGTGATGAAATTTGGTAGGGATGTTGTTAAAGACCTGAGGTCAAACATAGGCTACTTTTGGGCGCGATATAACTAAGTCCCACGCGGAGCGAAGCTGCGGGGAACAGCTAGTATATATATAGATCTCTAAACATCCAAGACACAGGACAATCAGAAAATCAACATTTTTCATCTTGACCTGACCAGGGATCAAACCCTGCTCCTTTGAGCTGTCAGGCATGTTAACCGTTACGCTACAGAGGTATGTATGATACTAATCACCTAAAAATTCAAAACAGATGAGTCAAGCCCCAATAGTGAAGGTTGTTTATGAATGGTCTACGTCACTCTGGAGATGCTCCAGTTGGGTGTCTTTCAAAGGGAAGGCTATTTTAAAAACGATGATTAGACTTCTTAAGATAGAATCGAATGCTTTGATAGATTTAGTAAAATACCTTTCAATGGATACAGTAAGATGTTTACTATATGACATCAGATGGGCATTTCAAATCTATGCTAAAATAATAATGCAATTTGACTTTAGATTTAATGGTCGGATTTGAATAATTAATGCTGCATATGATAGCCTAATTCTTGAGGAAGGTTATAAGGCTATACTAGGACATACACAGAAAAGGCTAAGCTAGGCTAAGGAAGGCTATAATAGTAAATACACACAACGGACGAGCTGAATTTCAGGGAAAAGTTATACTAATATAATTTAATATTTTTAATGTCTTGACATTGTGTGGTTAGGGATAAAAATAGGATAACGCAATGGGATGATATTACGTTAGATTTTCATTGTTACTAACACTAAGTAATATAGACTTGACGATACATAAACTAAGGTCATTTGTGTAAAAGAAAGACAAATCCATAGGTACCTACTTTAATATTATAAACGCGAAAGTCTCTCGCTCTCTGTCTGCCTTATGAACGGATTTAGATGGAATTTGGAATGGATATAGTTTAGGACTAGGGGTCGAACATATGTTACTTTTCGGCGCTATATAACCGAGTCCTACACGGGCGAAGCCGCGGCCAATAATTAGTTATTTATAAAAACCATTTTTAAGGCTCAAAAGTCCTGAAACTGGTCGATCGACCTGTAAATAAGACACACTTTTGCTTTATAAGCGAAGTCAAAATCTGGCGTTATACATTTCGACAATTGTTAATTTGATTCAAAACCAGCAACAGACGTAACAAAACTTATATTTTGCAAAAATATTCTAAATCAAATGTATTCGAAGGCGGACTTGTGTTTGGTATTTTTAGCTGATATGTTGTGTATTACGGGGGCTGTAATATCTCACGCTACTATTATATCTATAAATTATTGTCAGTTGAAAGCTAGACTGAGCGTTTTTTTCACTATCCGGTACGACACAGTCACGACAAATAACTCGCAAAAACAAAGTATGTTCCTATGAATTATTTTCTATGGTATATTGTACACACACTGTTTTTGCCCCCCTTTTTTGTGTTTGGTTTTAGTTTAGTATTCTATATATAGAGTTCATCTTTACTCACTGCCATTTTCCATTCCACATTATGGAACTGGAAGACATTTCTTTTGGCGAATTTTAAGTACTTATACAATAAGGTTTCAAATTTTTTATCCTAATGTCCAAAAATATACCATGTCATTAACTCACTAAAAAACCAATCCATAGACCTTATAAAACGACTCTTTGGAGTAGACTGGAGTCTGGATGAGCTCCTACTTTCTTCTACATAATGTCGTAAATTGTGCCGGCATCGCTTGAAAGAATGAATGAATGAATAAAACTTTATTGCACCAATTACATAAATACATCATTGGATTGTACAGGATCGAAAATAAAATAAGTAAGTACAAAGGCGGAATTATCGCTATTGCAATTTTTTTCCAGCCAACCTTAGGTTAGAGAGAAACAAAAAACATAGGAGCGCGAGCGACTAGACCTCTTGCATCAGGCAGCTTGAAAAATCTAACAGCAATACGACCACTAGCCTCCTCGATAAGGAAATAACAGAATAGGCACTGATATAATACCGGGCCCATAAGTTGGCCACAAACGGGACGTGGGGGTGGAAGGAAAATTTGTATTGAAAATCGGCTACTGCACATTCAAAGTCATTTCAGTATATTGCAAATTTATATGCCGCGAAACAAAGTCGCTTTCTCTGTCCCTATATCCCTATGTATCTTTAAAACTAAGCAAAGAATTTTGATGCGGTTTTTTTTAATAGTTATAGTAATTCAAGAGAATGGTTTTTATACCCATGCGAAGTCGCTAGTCATTGAATATAGCATTCATGCCTGTATCGTATAGTTTACCATGTCGTGTCGTCCATTGAAAAACGCAATGACGTGTGCGAAATTATTGTTTGCACAATAAACTAGCAGCTACTAGAGTATGTTATTTCAACGGATACGTATATCTAGATTGATTTTTAGGGTCCCGTGCAAAGAATAAAAAAACTGACTATTTCTAGATACTGCTTTTATTTATTTTTATTTAGTATGTGTAGGTTATATAATATTATTTTATATTTACATCTTTATTTTATTTATATCTTTGTGTGTATATTTATTTACGTATATATACTGCGCCTTCGCCTTTTGATTTGTCTTGGTTTTGTTTTCCATCCACCCTAAGGTTGACTGGAAGAGATTGCATTAGCGATAAGTCCGCCTTTGTACCTTACCTAGTTTTAACAAAATTATGTATACATTTGTTTGGTGCAATAAAGAGTTTTTCTATTCTATTCTATTCTATTCTGCTGTTCGTTCAGCCGTATATACCTATTTTATGATCAAGGATCGGAAACCTGTTCACGTTTCCGTCCTTTTAACAACGACCATAGGTTACCATATGAGCCATATGGTATTTACCCAAAAATGCCTTACTTAACCGTGTAAGTATTTAGTTCCTAAAAAAGATTCTCCCTCCAAATCCATTAAACAGGATTAAAACCGTTACTTTTGGGTCTAAAGAATAAATCTTATTAATATAAGATTTATTCTACAACAAAACAACACTCTAAAACAACTTTTGTTGATTATGAGTATTTATTTATGTTATCGCATTTATGTCCATACTTCCATACTAATATTATAAATGCGAAGGACTGTCTGTCTGTCTGTCTGTCTGTCACTCTTCACGGCTAAACTGCTGGACCAATTGTAATAAAATTTGGTAGTGATGTAGTTAACAACCTGAGGTCAAACATAGGCTACTTTTGGGCGCGATATAACCGAGTCCCACGCGGGGCGAAGCCGCGGGGAACAGTTAGTTATAGCATACATTAAATAAGTTTAAATTTACAGCTACCAAAGCTTCATATCTTTCAAAACTTAAACAATCAATTATTTCAAGCCACTACTGGTACGGAGCTCTTAGTACACTAATCAGATTCGCGCTTGGCCGGTTTTATTTAGTATTGCTTTTACGGGCAGTCGTAAAGGTGTTAAAGTGATGGACGACGTGTTCAAGAATTAGAAGAAGATGCCTTAAAATAGCCCAGCTGTGTAGTTTCCGGCCTAAAAATAGTCCACACATTTCATTCCGTGAATGTCGTGAAAGAAAGGAGCAAAAGGGACGCTCTAATTTTATGCCAGCTGTTTTAGATGTGGTTTTTTCCAGCAACAACAAACTATCAAAAATATGAGCAAGAAATGCAAGAATGTTTTTTAAAATCTCCTACCACTAGCTGTTGCTCGCGGCTTCATCCGCGTACTGCCTTATACTTTTTACCTATGACTATCTAAAATAATACAAATACCCATAGATTAAAAAAAAAATGCTTCACTTAAAAGCCAGAATTCCCACGGGAGCGGAGCCATGGGCAATAGCTGGTTATAAAGTAAATGAATTGTGAATACAACATTTATTCCGGATTTTACCTACAGCTAGTGACAACCCAGACCCGCTTGTGATATTGTTGATTGCTTTATGTACCTCTATCATCTCTTTTGATAATTTTAATGACATATTTTTCTCTATTTTTTAAACAGCTGATGCCGTATCTTCTTAAAAGCTAAGAACAATATGTCCCAAAAGCTTCAAAACCCGCAATATATTTACAAAACCCATCTCCCACTGAACATCTCGATTGGCCAGGCCAGTGAGTCAGCAAGCGTACCTACGTAGCTATAATTAAACTTACGACGTCACGCGCGTCACGACAAACAGACACGCATTCTTGACCAAATCTGAACTGACCTATATTTAGTACAGTGAATCTGGATTAGCAATTAGTTTACTCGATAATAAATTAACGTAGATTAAGGCATTTGAATGTCGTACGGTTTAGAGATAAATCCACCTTTGTATTCATTTTATTTTCGTTTCTATACAACATCATGAATATAATTATGTCCTTTTTTAAAAGGCGAAATTAAACGTTAAATCATTCATTCATTATTATGATAAGTCATGTAGGCTATATGTTGTCGGTTTTCTGACATGTTTTGTACTGCTTTTGACTTCATTATACCTATATTGTTACTATATGTTTTTTTTTCTTTTGCATTTTCAGCTGATCCGTGACAATCTGACTGCAATATCAGGTTATGGTAAATTTTTCATTAAATCATTTCAGTCATTTTACTTTTGAAATAATTTGGGCGGGAAATGGCAATAAATCTTCAGATCAGGCGCAGTAAATGGTTATGGATAGGCCACACCCTTAGGCGGGACTTAACACGTATCCCAAGACAAGCTCTGGAGTGAACCTTCCAAGGCAAACGGAAAGTTGACCGTCCCAAGCAGATCTGGCGGCGCACGATCGCAGAGGAGCTCAGACCCATCGGAATGACCTAGTCTGAAGTGAAATCGTGGCCGAACTCGATCGAAATGGCGAAGCATTGTTTTCGCTGTCCTTCCAGGAGGCCTTAGGTCACTAAGTAAGTCATTTGACTTTCGGCAAGGATATTTTTAGGAATTATTTTAATTGTGTAACTATAATTAATAATTTAATTTCAGTAGTAGATGAGCACTAAGATGTCACTGCAACATAAATCTTCATTACGAGTCGTGGTAAATTACATGATACAGTATAAACACGAAAGCATTTAGAAAACTAACTATTAAGAAGGTAGTCGGACTTTAAAAAAAGCCAAACATTTCACACATATTTTAACTAAAGTGGAAAGTTTGTTATGTTAGGCCTTGTAGAGTCAAAATCTTGGCTCTACACGAGATCGGAAAACTTTTTGGGTCTCGTATTGGCAAAATTTTACATAAAAAATGTTTTTGGTGATATCTATTATAACTGGTAGTATATTACGGATTCTATTTATTTTAGTATTTACAGATGTTTTTGTGGAAATTCGAAAAGGGCTGTAATTGATGAAAATTAAGAAATGATGTGAACGGAAGGAAAAATGAATAAATAGGTCTCATCTCTGGGCATACACAAACAAGCGAGCTTTGCTTGATCACCCAGGTACTAAAGCTTTAAGAGATAAACAGAGCTTTTCTTTAAATAGCCGGGATCGCTTCGGCCAACTGATTCACGGCTTTGGATCGTAAAACAGAGATATTTGGAGCTTTGTCGAAAGCTCGCGCGGTGGCCGGTGACATAATATGTTTGTCCATTCAAATGTTTATTTTATATACATACTAGCGACCCGCCCCGGCTTCACATGGACATAAAAACCTTCCTTTTGAATAACTCTATCTATTAAAAAAACCGCATCAAAATCCGTTGCGTAGTTTTGAAGATTTAAGCATACATAGGGATATAGGGACAGAGAAAGCGACTTTGTATTATACTATGTAGTGATATATACTTCTTCTTTTCGAGTTATAATGACTATATGGACTCTATATTGTCTTAGCCCAGTATTTGGCCACCTGCACGGCCCGGACGTTTGCCTCGTTCAAGTCCCTCATTGTGCAGGAGACAGGGAAGCTAGGGCACCACAGAAGGTGAGCCATCAACTACACCGTGCCGCAGTCACAAAGGCTGCTGTTAGAGAAACTTCATTTAACATACTCTCTATATATAAAAGGTGACACAAATAAACTGCAAATATTTTATGGGCAGATTCAGATACTGAACAACTTTTCCAAATAAACTGAACAACTTTTCCAAATAAACTAATATCGAAATAGGAAAATAATTCGATCTCCCCTACAGTGCAGTATGGAGAGAGAGAAAAAATTGCCGTATTTTGATATAAGTTTATATGGAAAAGTTTTGTATTGTGGTTTGAATCTGGCCTTAAAATATTTGCAATTGATTTGTGTCCGCCGTTGTATACAAGCTTTTACCCTCAGTTTTGCTCATGTAGATAATTTCGTAACTTTAATTAATATTGCACCCATCATTCACTATCACAAATAACTCAATCGATGACAATGATCCCCAATCAGTTGTGTAGTTCAAATGAGTCATTAAATTCGGCTGTCGATTTTAGTCTCCATGGCCGCGTGTTGACTAATATTTTACGGTGAGGACTTAGTGAGAGAAAAAATATTTATTTATTGAATAGTACAATAAAAAAACCGGTCAAGTGCGAGTTGAACTCGCGTGGAGACGGTTCCGTACAATGCCAATGTCAGTTTTTAAATTCAATTGTGGTATTTCAACTATCGCCCTATATAGTGGTTTTTTAGTGAACTAAAACGTTTTATATTGAATTTACCACTTAATTGTCAATGGACAGAGTTCTTGTAGGTTTTCCTGTAATCTACAGGCAATGACCTATATTCCGTAATTTTTAAAAAATTTTAGGCTCTGTAGTTTCTAAGATCAGGGGGGGGGAATGGTCAATTTTCGTCTTTTTTCATGAATAAAATCAAAACTATTTATGTTACAATAATAACAAAAATATATTTGAAATCCTCATAACGAGCCCTTTCTTTTGATATATAACACGGTAAACGGTAAAGTTAGCGAATCTTTTTTTTTTTTTAATGTTGTGATTTATCCTCCAAAAGTGACCCCCAAAGTCATAATTTATTTATTTACGTTACACATGCACCTTTGGGTCTTTAACTTACATATGTGTACCAAATTTCATCTCAATTGGTCTGTCAGTGGTTTCAGAGTAATCGGCTGTGACACGAAGCAAATACACAGTTCGTGGCTGTGACAGACGGACGGACAGACAGACGGACAGACACGCGAGTGATCCTATAAGGGTTCCGTTTTTTCCTTTTGAGGTACGGAACCCTAAACATTATTACTTCCTTACTAATATTATAAATGCGAATGTCTGTTTGTCTGTTTGCTTTCACGGCTAAATCACTGGATTGATTTTGATAAAACTTGGTATATGGATATAGTGAAGGATCAGGCTTCAAATATAGGCTACTTTGATACAAGATTACCAAGATTTTTTTTTTTTTTTTTTATTTATTTAACTTCATTACATACAAATGTAAATGGCGGACTTAAAGCCATAGGCTTTTTCTACCGGTCAACCAATCAGTGGTGCAGAGAAGAACATCTTTTTGGGGTAAGTCAAATGAGAGAACCAAAAAACAGTATATAAATATAAATCTAAAAATAAATAACTACATAAATATAATACCACATATAATACATACAAATATACATAAATACCTAATATATTCCAAAAACCAATACATATACTACACATATAGGTAACTTTTAAGTCTTATTGCAATCTGTGATTCATGCTTCATGTTTATGACAAAAATGCGCAAAGTATTTATTTTTAATTTTAGACAATTTTCCATTAAGAAATTCTTTTACGCCTAATCTGTCTGTCTGTCGAGAATGTTAGTTGTTGATGAAATGCATCACTAGTTGAACAGTGGTTCAAGAAAATATAGTCTGTTAGTTTTTTTGTCGCCTTTTGTGACACACCTTTTGCAACTCATTATCAAGTTGCTGAAAAGAGGAAATTTGGAAGAAATTTCGGCTATGGAACATCCGAGAATGGACCGGGATAGCAAACGCAGCTATAGCGAGCTATCCTAAGAGCTAGAGACAAGACAAGACAAAAATTCTATATTGAACCAGTAAAAATATACAATGAGAAAATTACAAACATACCTCTAAATAGTACGATAAGCTGCCTTATCACTATTGCACTCTTCCAAATAGAACTTTAAGAGACAATTCGCTAATTTTCACTTAATAGAGATTTCCTTAGAAGAAGATAATGACACACACCCGGGGAAGATCAGCGTCGTAGTTAAAACACCGCGACATATGCTGAGCGGGACCAAATGGTACATGCTCCACTGGACTTAAATATAATTATAATTATGTTGTTGTGCTGATTTTGTGGTACCAAATTAACAGCTTTCCTTTCTTTACACACTCACAGTAAGACATGCAGTGGTCTATTCTCTGGATTTCGGACTTTTTGCTCGCACTGTATCCTCTACCTTTGCTGCAAGCGTCACCTGTACCGCAATGTAATTGCATCTTGCCAAAGCATGCATTATGGGTTCAGGGTTGTAATCAGAGCAATGAAATATCATTAGTGTAGCTATACTCTATGTTCCAGTGGTACGTTTACATTTTAGATCGAAGTTTGGTTCCCACACAAAATTATTTATGCATTTATAAACTTTATCGTTCCATAATAACATAACTGCCTTCGTGGTCAAGTGGTTAGACCGCAGGCATCGAACCCACGACCCCGGGTTCAATTTCCACGGGAAGCATACTTTGTTTAGTTATTTAATGACCTAATTCCGTGCTTCGTAAGTTCCGGTTGCCATCTGGTAGTCGTTAAAAGGAAACACGTCAAGGGCCAAGAGGCGGTTCCGAAGAACTCTGACACCAGTGTGTGCATGGTCGATTGTCCGTGTCGCCTACACGAAATGATGATGGCGATGAATGCTAATATTCAAATACTTTGTGCAGGAAAACCTACATAATAGATGGATAGATTTTGTAAAAGAAAATATGACGCAGGCAATAGCTAGCAATAGATCTAAGTGAAAAGAACTTACACTCTGTGCCGACCCCACATAAGAATTTTAAGGTTATGTTAAAGGAAAATAAGAAGATTCTGAATACTTGTATTGGAAATGAGGCGCCTGGCACATCACATAGGAACAAACGACTGCCAAATTGTTTCCATGCGTCATTTACTCACCGACACGTATTTTCGGAGCTATCAAGATGCTCGAATTGGAGACGATATGTATTTTTGTAAACATTTACATGAAAGTAGAAAAGATAATAATAATAAATATATACGGGCAAGAATTTGCTGAAAATTTAGTAAATATATCAACAAAAAAAGGTATAGTAAACTGTCTCTATCCAGACACTATATGTAAGCAGAAACTAAGAATTGTTTAAGGGGCGAGTGTTATGTTCTTTTCAATAAATCGAGCAGACAAAATTTGAGAGGACACGATGAAGAAGAAAAAGTAGACGATCATAAAATAGCCGCCCAGTAGAACGACGACTAACGAAGAAGAAAGTATTTAAAAAAAAAACCGGCCAAGTGCGAGTCGGACTCGCGCACCGAGGGTTCCGTACAAACCTGCAAGGTTTGTTAAGCAGTTAGGACGCATTTAGATTATACAGCTACATTCACCAAAACATCGGGATTGAATGACGATGAGTGAGGTCGTCTTTGCCGTTTGAAAAATGTTGCCCTCCCCATACATAGTATAATAACTCGCGGTCATTGCTGTAACTACAATTATGTTTACAATCACAATTTTGACGTGACAACGTCTTAAATTAGGTTGCGGCTGGGAGTTACTTATGAAAAAGTGTAACGCTCGGTAACGTTACGATGAGTCACCGAACGAGAGAGAGGCCCGCCGAATGCCTTGCGTCTCTCTCCCACTCAACTATGATCGGTCTGCCGCGCGCGGCAGACCGCGCGCGGCAGATTATATTCATATCAATAAATATTCTACCGAAAAAAAGACGTTGTCACGTAAAATCTTCGCCCGTAAAACCGACTTTACAGGCAACCATTTTTTTTTGGTGGTATAACTACTTAAAATTTTAAGCTTTTCGGAATTTTTCTGTTACCTGTGCTGTAAGCTATTGCTTCTTACCAAATTTCGAGATTCTATGTCAACGGGAAGTGGTCTTTAGGTTTTAATTCCCTTGCGTGTAGTTGCAAGTTTCAAAATATGCGGTATCAATGGTTGTACTTTTGCGTTTTCCTTTTTCGCGTTGACTTGTAATTTTTTTTTTTTCACGGGTTAAAGGCAATTAGATCTAAGTATTTGATATGAATTTCAACTTGATAGCTCTACGCGTTCATGAGGAAAAAAGTAATAAGTTTATATTTATTAAAAAATATATATTTTGTAATGTAACTAAAAATTTAAGGTTTTCGGAATTTTTCCTTTATGTGTGCTATAAAACGTTGCTTCATGCCAAATTTCAAGATTCTAGGTCGACTGGAAGTACCCTTTAGGTTTTGACTCCCTTGCGAGTACTTGCGAGTTTCAAAATATGCAGCTTAAATTGCTGTTTCTTTTGATTGCGTTGACATAGAAGTTTGATTTTGCTACAGCTTAAAGGTATTATAGACCTGAGTATTTGGTATGAATTTCAATTTAATACCTCTACGCGTTTATGAGGAAATGGGTAGTAAGTTTAAAATTATTAAAAAAAAATATATTATGTGATGTGACTAAAAATTTATGGTTTTCGTAATTTTTCCTTTATCTATGCTATAAGACGTTGCTTCGTACCAAATTTCAAGATTCTGAGTTCACGGGAAGCACCCTGTAGGTTTTGATTCCCTTGCAAGTGTCGAAAATTTGCGGCATAAACGGCTGTATCTTTTGATTGCGTTGGCTTTTTTAGTTAGAAGTTTGATTTTTTCACAGCTTCAAGGGACAGTAGACCTGAGTAATTGATATAAATTTCAGCTTCATACCTCCACGCGTTCCTGAGAAAAAGGGTCTTGACAGACGGACGGACAGACGGACAACAAAGTGATCCTATAAGGGTTCCGTTTTTTCCTTTTGAGGTACGGAACCCTAAAAATAATAAAAAAAACCAAATGATTATGCTGCCAATATTAATTTATTACTAGAAAGAATAACACACAAAGCGAATTCGTAATATAATCAAAATCTAAAAAAAAGAAACTACTATCCTGGCCAATAAGAAAAAACCTAATAAAAAGCATTCGTCTCGTCCCATTCCCTACAGTTCTTCAAGTACTCCTCATGTTTAGAACTGGTGTTGACCGCGTCAATGTTGTCCTTGATCTTTGGGAATTTTATTGTGGGTCTGATCACTGTTGACCAGACCTTCCCGAACATTCCCATGACTCCGATCACAGACAGCCCTAGTAGAAACCCCTGGAATATTAAAAAAATACTTTTAAATAGGCGATGACGCAGCCTCGGTACTTGTACCTCTGTGTTATATGTAAAATTTTGGTACAACATTTTTTTATAGGCAATCAGGCCTACGGTCCACGTTATGGAAAGCGGTTACCGTAGTCTTTGAGACGTCAACCCCAATGTCGCGAGCACTCGCCAACCTTAAAGGAACCTTTCGTTCCTCTCAAGAAAACCTTGAGAAAACCGGCAGGAGTTCATTTTATAACATGAAGTTTATAATATCATAAAAAAAAATATTATTGTAACGGGAGAAAATTTCTCTTGTACCGTGTTTTACGTGCCAGGGGGTCAGTTTCAGGGGGTTTAAATTGACGAATAACCCCTTTCACATAGCCCGGTATGAACCATGAACAATTAACAGTATGGCCAAACCATATTAAAACTTCAGTGGTCAAACCCATATAATCAAAGCGTACCCTGGGTTTTAACACGTAAGCTCAAGATGGAGCTGAAAAAAAAACTCTTTGATGATTCTTATTTCAAGGAATGGTTATTGAGGATGCCTGGAGAAAACAATGAGGTAAGGGAGAGATTACTCACTATGCTGCCTCCAAGATCTGAGAGGAATAGGTTCCAGTCGTAGTTGAATCGTTCTTCGTATACAGAGACCAGCATACCGTTGAAATATATGTAGAGCTGGAAATAGGAACTAATGAACATAACTGTTACAAATAAACATGTAAGAAAATCCGATCACAAACCTAAATAAATATAAATAAATAAATATATAGTGACAAATCACATAGATTGAGTTAGCCCCAAAGTAAGTTCGAGACTTGTGTTATAAGATACTAACTCAACGATACTATATATTTTATAACTATTCAAATTATAATTGTTTATTTTAAATATAGGATATTCTTATTACTTATTGACGTCAACTGTTACTTATTTTACGTTTACCACCACTTCCAAAGCGCAAGTGGAGAAGAAGCGACGCCACAAACTCCAATGCAGCATTTTCTTCAAAAACGTCAATTCCCATAATTTAATCAAATCAGACGAGTTTACATTTGAATATTTTTATAATTACAATAAGTTTATTATTAAATTATTAAATATTGAGGATTATTGAAATAATACATATTATATAGATAAACATCAAGACCCAGGCCAATCGGAAAATGATCATTTTTATCTTGACTTGACCGGGGATCGAACCCGGGACCTCCTGAGTAGCGGCCATTTAGGGTTCATGGTAACATCATTAAGAAAAAAAAAATTACCACCTCTAACTGTCGTATATTTGACTCGTTGTCCCACCAATAAATACGTAAGACTTACATTGGTTTGCAGGTTAGCCTGTCCAGTTTTCACAGCCCACGTGCGGCTGGCCGAGTCCCAGGTGTAGAAGGTCTGGCGGTCGGTTATAAAGGAATTGTAGAGGTACGACCGACAGAACCGAGGGCAAGAGGAACAGTTGTGGTTCACGTAGGTGCTGGTGGGAATTTAACAGTGTCAGTAATATCGAAAACAAAGGTTGCTGACATAGCCCAGCGGATTAGCTCTTTGAACTGGCAGGACACAAAGCGCGACGAACCTATGGCCGATAGGGCAGAAAGGATCTTGAATGGAGACCACACACCGGCAAGCGCAGCATCGTACACCCACCAGTTGGTCAGATGACCTGAAAAAGGTCGCAGGCAAGTACTGGATGCAGGCCGCTTCCTGTCTCTGGAAATTCTTTCTTTGTCCAGCAGTGGACTGCTTGCGGCTACAATAAAATGATCTTAATAAGCACTCTGACATCAGGGTGTGCATGATCGATTGGCCGTGTCACCTATACGAAATCAAGCAAAATATAAGTTTATTTGTACTCGCGTTTTCGAAAACGGCTCTAACGATTTCTTTGAAATTTTAAACAGTTCTTACATAGTCTAGCTACGTTCGATGTCTGGAAAAATTCATTTTATCTATATTTTCACGCAAAAGATTTCCTGCATAAAACGAGCGAAGCTCGGTCGCCCAGTTACTGATAATAAAATGAGGAAGTCGCTGATGTGATGATGACCATGTACATACTTCAAGTAGGCTGTTATAAGGCTCCTCATTCCGGAGTAGGTGCTGCAGTGCGGCAGTTCACTCTTCATCCAAGGTCCTGAGCAGCCAGCCTCCCTGCTGACCAGGTCCCACACGTATTGAGAGGTACACTAGAAATAAACAGTAAATTTCCTCCCTCCCTATTTGTGGCAGATTTTCCCAAAAACAGCATTTCCAATTTTTTAATAAACTTTTTAATAAATGCATGCAGTTGGGAAAATATAAGACATCGCGTTGGTACGTTAGTGCTATTATATATTCTGTGGCGTAGGATAAGAGCTTTTTACTGAATGTATATCTGTCATATGCATTACATACCACAGATTCGTATAAGGCATTCAAATCTGTGGTATATACGATATTTCGTAATAGCTAAAAACATTTTGTAATATTTTAACTTTTTAATTGTATTAAATAACTTAACACAAAATAAAAAATAATAATCATTACCCAACTTTATTACTTAAAATATAATTTAAAAACTCTACGTGAAAGAAGTCAGAACAACAATAAGAGAACAGACAGCCAGAATAAAATAAGTACAAAGGAGTACCTCATTCGCACTATAGTTCTCGCTATTGGTACAGGGGTCGTCTTCCTTCCCTATCTTCACATACTGGTCCACCTTTAGCTTCACGTGGAGTGTCTCCCCGGTGTTCATGTAAAAATAGTCCACTTGCCCTCCATTGTAAACGTCCACTTCTGTGAATTATTGTATTTTAATAAAGCGTATTATTAAAAAAAACACTTATGACGCAAATAAATGGTTCAAATACACATTTACATAATTAAAATAATGTAAAATATATATAACATTTGTATATAAAGGAGACTCCTTGAGCTAAGAAAAGGTGCTAAGAAGACCTGGAGGGTTACTGCCGTCTCTTAAAGTAAGGCGACATCCTTTTAAATAATTAACTGGTATTTAAAAAATCACTCTGTTTAAATTTGTTTTTGGCAAATTATATTAAGCAATTAGCTTATTTGAATTATACGAGAAATCGAATTTCTTTAATACTCGTTCGAGCTTACCGCTTACCTGATGTTAAGCGGTTACCGAAACCATTAGAGATTCACCTGTAAACGGCTCCCTATGATAATGCACATGGACGTGGTACCCAGGTGGGTAGATGCTGGTAGAAGTAGCCACATCCCTGCCAGAGTGCTGCAGTGTGATGGAGTAGCCTGAAGACCTGGTGGCTTCGGTGCTGACAATCTTCGGCGAGACGGTGTGACAGCGGCCGTGCATGAAGCCAAGAATTGGTTTCACTTCTACATCTAAAATATTTTGAAAAATGGGTAAAACTTTTTGATACTTACTGATAATTATAATATTGATAATATTAATCCTTAATAAATTAATATTGATCCTTGATCAATTTAATAAAAATCATATTCTAATTATAAGAATATATATCCATACCTAATGTCATCAAAATCGATCCCGTGAGTTTTGGGTAAGTACAAAAGGACCCAACGATTCGTGTTTCTTATAATTTAGGAACCATACTTAAGATAAGATAGCCGGGAAATCATAAAACACAGACGGACAGACTTTCGCATTTTCAATATTAGTATGGAAATATGAATCCATACTAATATTATAAATGCGAAAGTCTGTCTGTCTATCTGTCTGTCTGTCTGTCTGTCTGTCTGTCTGTCTGTCTGTCTGTCTGTCACCTCTTCACGGCTTAACTGCTGGACCGATTGTGATGAAATTTGGAGGGGATGTAGTTAACGACCTGAGGTCAAACATAGGCTACTTTTGTGCGCGATATAACTGACTCCCACGCGGGGCGAAGCCGCGGGGAACAGCTAGTATGGAAATAAAGATTGGGTTGATTTAAGTAGTTCACTAGGAAAAACGTGGCACGCATAAATATAACTGTGATATATCTTACTCTGCATGCTGCCATCCAGACCGTACTGAACGAAAATGTCTGTTTCATTGTATGTGATGTCATCCCACAGCTGGTCGAGGCTGGTTTGGGAGAAGTTGAAGGCTAGCCAGGTGGAGGTGTAGCGAGGGTGAGCGTATAAGCCATATTCCTGCAATATTTGTTTTATAAGCATAAGTTACGCTTTGTAACCTTAATACATATGAGCTAAATCTCCTAAGCATAGATTACAGAATTATTTTATAAATACACACTCTCACATGCTGGTCTGGGAGAAAAAGAAAAACATAGAATGTACCAGCTGCTTCTCTTCCCGCGCAAGCCGTAAAAGTCGTCTGAGGGAATCGCCGAATGGGCGGCTAGCAACCCATCACTATTGTTTTCCTGTTTTAACTACCATTATGCTAAACGTGGCCTAAGGTCTTATTGCTCTAGGTTCTGTCTACCCCGTATGGGATAAAGACGTGATTATATGTATGTATGTATTATGTACTAGTGCAGATTTTTAACCGCCTTAAAAGAAACACGCCGATTTTTAGTGTACTAGTAGTCTCCCCATACTGAGACATATTAACGCCATCTATTGATCACTTAAGAGACTGTGATTCTAAATCCAACAACTTAAAATAAAGCACTACATCAATTTGTAGTAGAATGAAGACAAAAAGAATAATCATGTTTAATTTACTCTTTTTTTCGCCAAAAAAGTGGTCCTATCCTTGTTGTTCACCTATTGGCAGGAAAGGAAACTAAATCTTTTTCTTAGGAAAAGCTATAAGACCTTGGCCACGTTTAGCATGATGGTAGTTGAAACAGGTTATCAATATTGATGGGTTGCTAGCCGCATCGCCTGTCATGATTCCCCCATTCGCCGATTACCTCAGTCGACTTAAACGGCTTGTGCGGGAAGAGAAGCAGTTGGTACATTCTACGTTTTTATTTTTCTCTCAGACCATCATAGACGGATTGACCAAATGAATAAAATTACCAGCATCTTGTCGTACTTATACGCAGGCTCCTTGCAGAAGGTAATACTTGGGTACAGAATAGTCTTATTGAAGTCGAAGTGGGTGTAAGTCGTTATTGGCTTGTTCGACAGCTTCTGAATGCACACAGCGATCTAGAAAGGTAAGATGACTGTCATTTTACATGCCTTTGTCTTGTTTCACCTAGATTGTTAACTTTTTATCTTCTTTTTGAGCCTTTAAACTTGCTTTAGAGCCCAGATTTTTTTTTATTCGGCGCCATTTAAGGCAGATTAGGCAATAATTATACGCTTTACTTATATTAATCTGGGACCTTCTTCCCCGTTGGGGCTAAGCCCAATGACAAAGCTATAAGGAGCGTCAGTATTCATAAGTTTTACTAGTTTCACACCCGACTTCGTCTACGTAGCATTCCAATTTTTATTATTTTAGATTCTTACCTGAATTCTTGCAATAAAATCAAATAAATTCACACAACAAACACAAACTAGAAATTCTAAATCTCCATAACAAGTCGCTCTAACTGCGTGTGGCATTACCTAACATCTATATTGAAACCATTCACTACTGCTAAAAGAATTTAAGGAGTTGAGTATCCCACATATGTTTTTATGCAACAGGATCAGTTTAAAGTTTCTATAATACATGTCTTAAAAATGGGCACATAATAGAATGTCAAAAACATAATGCGTTTATTTAAAGCTAGCTGTTTCCCGCGGCTTCGCCCCGCGTGAGACTCAGTTATATCGCGCCCAAAAGTAGCCTATGTTTGACCTCAGGTCGTTAACTACATCCCTACCAAATTTCATCACAATCGGTCCAGCAGAGGTGACAGACAGACAGACAGACAGACTTTCGCATTTATAATATTAGTAATGTACGAGCTCAAATACCCGGCGAACCCCACGTTCGGATGTCTTTAAAAACACAATAGAAGTTTAATTGTTATATGTGTCCGCTAACGTGTTAATTAAAATTATTAATTACTAACGACCCGCCCCGGCTTCGCTTGGGTATAAAATCCTTCCTCTTGAATAACTCTATTTATTAAAAAAACCGCCGAACCTATTACACCTTATTGCACAATGCCAGAGTAAGGTAAAATTGTGTATAAATTTTGTTTTTTTTAAATACTTATAAAATTTAAATAATAAATTATACGGTAACATTTTCAAAAAAGGTAGGTATTATGTTCTTTGAGATTCTAATAATGTAGCCTTTAAAAATACCACTGCAGTAACTAAACACCTGAAAATCATGTAAGTACGTACTTAGTCGTGTAGGAATAAAAAGTAACTAGTGAAAAAATAAAATGGTAAGACCTGTTGTACTACCACACCAATACAAACGACAACTATGACTGTCCTCATCAGGTTGGGTCCTTGTATGCAACTCGCACACTTTTCTTTCAGCCTGGTTAATGGGCCCTCTTCTCTTCGGGTCTGGAAGAAAAAATGGAGCGGTCCGTCAAAAAATCTATCTCTTAGTTTCTCCCGATTCCATAAGGTCCTACTAAAAACATAATATTCGGCTTTTAAAAGCTAGAGTGAATAAGCTATTAATGTGCCAGCGAGCTCCATCTTAGACCGCATCTGCATTTAACATCAGGATCGTGGTCAATCGCTGGACATTGAGAATTAAAAAAAAAAACTCCTTGGCTTATTGTCTTACTGATGAATGAATGAATGATAAATAAGTCATTGGATTGTACAGGATCAGAAATATAATTAGTGCAAAAGCGGACTTATCGCCAATTTAGCTAGTATATAGTAATACTAGCGACCCGCCCCGGCTTCGCATGGGCTTAAAAACCTTCCTCTTGAATCACTCTATCTATTAAAAAAACCGCATCAAAATCCGTTGCGTAGTTTTAAAGATTTAAGCATACAAAGGGACATAGGGATAGAGAAAGCAACTTTGTGTTATACTATGTAGTGATAATCACTATCACTACATAAATAAATTAAAACTTCTATTTTTATTGTTTAAATAAATTAAAGCACTAATGACATATAAGTTTTACTAATTAAAAAAATCTGGTACAGAGAAAAATTCTATATAAAAAACTTAACTACTATAAACACACTTAATATCGATTGTATTTTGTTTAAAGATTTTGATATAAATTTTATTTTAGACTTACATTTTACTTTAAAACTTCAGCCATCTTAAGAGACAAACTAAACTCGAATATATTTTAAATGCATTTTTACACCTAAAATATATACAATTCACACACGTATTCAACACAAGCCCGTATTATATATTGCGTTTGCAATATTTGAAGCTTGTACTTACTGAATATATTATAGTAGATAGATAGTTATGTCTGTGCCACCAAATTAATAAAAATTCGGCTGCATAATTTATATCAGTTATAAAACTCTTAATAATGCCGTTTTTATCATATCAACGTTTATTGTTGTTATATGACGGCCCCTGTGGTGCGGTGGGAAAGTCCTTGCTTCTGCCACAAGTTCTCATGTTTGATATTCGGTTAAGTCAAATGAAATTGTTTTAATACTTACCTCGGTCTTCCTATGGGTCTGGTTTCCCTGTTTGGTTACGGAGGTCAGATGGCAATCGTTCCATAAGACCATGATTTAAAGCGTACCCTGGGCTTTGAAACGTAAAGCTGAAGATGCAATCAGAAAAACACGCTCGGACGACTATTGACCTAGAACCTTGGCAGTGATATTAAACCTAATTAAAGTAAAAAAAAAAAAACAATTTTTTTTTTTGGGTTTACGACCCACAAAATGGACAACTGTTATATTTAGCCAAATCATACTGGGTATTTCATGTTATAATAAATAATGAAAAAATATTTAAGCTTACAGCGTTTAATTAGCATAAATTTAGATATTTACACGGAAATACTTAATATACGTTAACTAAAATAGCTTAAAATAATATATCACGTTATAAAGGCACACACATCGATGTAAGTACATAATAGTTCAAACGCATCATATGGTTCAAAATCACAATAAATAGTTCGGTAACACATAAGTATAACTTAAAAGATATTAGAAATATTATACAGATGATGTGTTGTTATATCAACTAGCTATAGCTAGTGATGTGCTTCTGAAAATTTACAGCTTATGGGAATTTTTACAAAATTTCTGGGCACTCTACCGCGGAATGACACTTTGGCGGAATTTTAAATTGTTACTATACATGTTTATTAGGATAGTAGTTTTAACAGAATTTAATGAAAAGTAAGTTCAAATAAATAATACTTTCCATACTTAGATATAAATGTAAAAGTGTGTATTTATATGTTTGTCTGTCTTTCATGAAAAAACAGCGATGGATTTTAATTCAAAAAATTTTTATTGTTGAGCATAGGTAAAAGAGGACTTCATATTTTTTTACATTGAGTAGTAACACCATATCCTGTCCCAATAGGGCATCTATAGTTTAATTAACTTGCAATGTCATGCAATCAAATAATAATAATCTCAGTATTGAATTAATTCAATTATTAATTTTAATACATAATTATACGTAAATTAAGTTGTCAAATTTTCATAATTATTGTGTCAATTTTATTGTTACCAAGGAATTAATTTATACTGTAGTTATTTTTTTTTAAGTTAACATGTTTTTACTTTCATTTTAAATTGTTGCATAACTAAAAGTTTGAAAACTATCGAAAAATGTATTATAAATAGTCGGTCCCACGCCATTAAAATTTTTGTCCAGCTTAGCAGTTATAATATGTCCACCAATAGCTAATTTCAAGTTATATTAAGATCTTAGAGGAACTTCCCTATTTCCAACATGAGCAAGTTTGTTCCCTTTGCAAATCTTCGCAAAAATTCCCAAATTGTAATATTTCCAGGAATATTTCCAACCAGGTAAGTTTCCCTCCCATTAATGGCACATCACTAGCTTTAGCTAATGTGTTAGAATTTGATTTATAAATGGAATGCCGATGAAGTTTTTTTTTAATTTGCTTAAAATATACTTTATTTGACTGACTATTTATATTACATTTATAACAGGTGGCTGAAACCTCATAATTTTAAATAATAGTTTATATTGTCAAATTTGAGTGAAAAAGTGGCACCTAACAAGGCCACAATGAATGAGATTTGTATTCCAGAGTCCAAAATAATGAAGCATTCGATTATGAAAATGGCCATTAAATATTCCTAAATATAATTAATAAAATGATTCTTGGAAAACACAGGTACTTTAAATTAATATCAATTTAATTGATTTATCCTTTGTTATTTTTTGGAAGTCGTATTTCAAAATATTTGATAGTGTTTTGATATTTCTAAATGGGTAGCTACTTAATTTGATTAGATCGCTGCTCCTTTATAAGTAGGGTTGCCATCCGTCCGTGATTACCCGGATTTGTCCTAGATTGAAGGGCATCCGGGGAGCGTCCGAGGCGAGCTTCCTTTATAATCCCGTTTTAAAAATCTTGAACCGACTCGCTAAATCGATCCACACCCTGTCGCCGTTGCCGCAGACCCGCGGTTTTTTTACTTGTTCGGGTTCTGGGCTCTAAAATCCGGTGTTTTCACACGTCTTGTACTGTTGTCAGATTTTAGAGATGGCAACCCTATCCATAAGGCTTAGACGTGTTTACAAGGATTAAAATTAAGGTTTTTGGGCTGTCCGTTTGTACAAAGATGGCCGTCAAATTTGAAAGCTATCAAATTCACACACACAGCAGGAGACTCATTCAACCATCTAGCCAATTTTTCAAAAGCCTTCATTATGTTATTCAGTGTTCAATTCATTCCTTCATAACAAAAAAAAATCATATTAAATTATCACTTAAATTAATAAACACTGACATGAAATTCTTAATTACTATAATATTTTAATTTCTTCTTAAGAAATTTTTAACACAAACATTGTAAAGTCAGCTGTAGAGTTTGGTGTACATACCCTACCTTCACAATGACTGGGGCTCAGGTTTATCTGCCCTCGACTGTACAACTTGCCATACGTTGACACATAGTGGTACTAGTTCTACTATACTACTAACATAGTACAAATTACTAAACATGGACTTTTTTTTAAAGAAAATAAATTGAATTAAGATTGAAAAAATCTTAAAATATGGTCCGATCCGTTATAGATTTTGGTGACTTACAAAATTTAGGAATGAACTAATGTGTAAATCTTTAATCAAATACGACTCAGATACGTTTGAGTACGACTAGTTAATACGTTCTGTTTTGCAAAAATAAAAGGCTTTCTAACACCTCAATTTTCAAAAACTAATTGGAAACAACTAAACCAATAAGAAAGCTAATTAAAGCTATTGCAATCAAAGAAAAAGGTGTTCTATTACTTGCTGCATTGGGTTTCAACTTGTTACTAATCTTATTGGTTACATTCTTGATTTTATTCACAAATTTATCCAAAATGTCTGTTCTTGCTTTTACATCACATGCGGTATGGCTGATTGCCTCCAAAACTGGAGCTGAAAATACTCTGAAATTCACTTCATTCTCATCCAATTTCGAGTACATCCAAATAGGCATTTTGTTAGACAAGATCCATAGATTATCGTTATAATCTACTTTTATGTCTGTGGGATAAATCATTGTCTCGTTATTCATATAGATTCTTCCTTGATTTTTCATTACATACTCTTTATTGGATGTCTTCCAGCAAGCAACAGCATCTAAATTCACAAGAGAGTAGAAAAGAACGCCTGTATTGGGATCGACGAAAGAGACACTGGATTGGGCGTTGGGTCCTCTGTTCCCCAACAACTTAAACGCCTCAAAATTACTGTCAGCTACAGTTGTGTTCCTTAAGTATTCAGTTGACACGGAGAACTCGTCGAAGCTGGCCATCGGATGAAAGTACAAGGTGCTGAAGCCGTCAGGGTTAGGACCAGAAATGCCCATGCCGAAAATAGCGTCTGTCCATGTAAATGTTAGGTTTTTGACAGTGAAATTGCATGCTAACGGGTCAGGGTTGAAGAAGTGGTGTGTGATGCGCCACGATTCATTTTTCTCCCAGGAATACACGACAATGCCTGCTTTACCAACGTCTCCGGCATATGCATATGTTTTACCACAATCAGCATCTTCTACAGCTATATTGGCGAAACCTGAGTCTTCTTTGACTTGGTCTGCAGGGATGGTGTATTTTCTTAGTAGATTGTCGGTTTTGAGGTCGTAAATGATGATTGCTGGTGAATATTTAGTAGTGTTGGTTTCTAGATTGCCGATTTTTCCGTTGTCTAGGACCCAGAGTCTGCCGCAGCGGTCGGCTCGGATTCTGAATGGGGAAATGATTTCGGAAGGTTTCCCGTCTAGGCCAGTAGAATGCGCAGCCCAGCTGGGATACGGCATCAGTTTTGGAGAAGTCGAATTGTCTGGAATTGAGAAAAAAAATGTGTTATTATTAGTTGAAACTAGCTGACCCGGCGAACTCCGCTTAACGCGCCTTAACGCGCTTTTCTCACCGTTTAAACCTTCCCTGAACTTCCACAAATATTTCAAGACCAAAATTAGCCCAATCAGCCCAGTCATTCTCTAGTTTTAGCCAGACTTACGAACATCGATAGACTTTTATTATATAGAAAATAATATTTTTACAGTAATAATTACACGAAACAATTGATTACAAAATTGACTAAGTTACACATTTAACATTTTTATACGTGTACTTAGTATTATCTATTCTGTACATTTAAAGAGACAAATCGTGTAGGATAGTCTGAAAGATCATAACTGAGTCTTTACCATGCTATCTTAGATATAAATTCCTTAAGTTCAAAGTTAAATAACGCAAATATTTTTTTACTAAAACAATTATGTTTTATATGGATTTTAATAAGTAAAACGTTTCATCTACAGTCGTCCGTTAACCGTTTCAAATTTATACATATAATTAAACTTAAATAATATAAATCAAACTAAAATAGTGTTTATTTTGACTGCAGTTCACAACGAAATAATAAGTGAAATGTGACCACGGCACTTGACATTATAAAGGTCTTATCCGTTGAACTACCGCGACCTCGGAGCCCTGACATTGCCTCCGAGGCCCCTTCGGACATCCGCAATTGAATGATATATACACTGTAAGTAAATTGTTCTTAAGAGTAGATTTCCTTGAATTTGATTGGTCTGGAACCCTGCGGCGTTAATGTGTCGACAATAGTACAATTTCGATCCAGTGACGCTAGTATGAGTTTTTCTTAACGCAGACGCTAGCGACTGCGTTAGGATTTTGTATGGAATTTATTAGTTGCCTTACTATCCATCAGAGGCGCTGTACAGGTTTGCCATACTAAATCGCTCACGCAGTCGCTAGCGTCTGCGTTAAGAAAAACTCATACTAGGGGCACAGGTCTGTTAATACCACAGACGATAGATAGAATACTATAAGAACTGCCAGATGACAGTGTATTATTTCGGTGCCAGTGCCAGATGTTTTCAAATCAATAAAAAAATTATATATAACCTATTAAAAGTGTAAGTACATACATAAAACACAAAATGTGGCAATGATTGCGGGACATTTTTTATTTATTATTATTTTTTTGTTGGGGCTTTTAGATTATAATTTAGTTTATAGCAAAAAAAATAGTTTATAGCTTAGTTAAGTTTTTTTGTTTTTATGGTTCATTTTTATATAATGTGTTTATTAATTAAGGCTATCTTATTAGAAATTGTAAACACAAAATCATTTTAACGCCATGAGATATTATCTTTCTAAATTTAAAAACTTATAATAAAAAATATTATAAAAAAAAACTGTAAAATGAACTGCCGATGCTGAAAATTATTTGTGAAACGGAAACGATGAGGAAAGAAGAAAGTAAAATGCACTTTAAGGTATTTCATAAATTTTAATTATATTTTATTCACTGTTTGACTCGGTTATATCGCGCCCAAAAGCCTATGTTTGACCTCAGGTCGTTAACTACATCCCTACCAAATTTCATCACAATCGGTCCAGCAGTTTAGCCGTGAAGAGGTGACAGACAGACAGACAGACAGACAGACTTTCGCATTTATAATATTAGTATGGATATGGAAGTATGGATTTGACAAATGTTGATCTTAGAATGTGATCTAGTTTAAGTAAAAAACAAAAGATAATCAATTAAGAGAAACATTGACAGACGACGGGAAAAAAACATATTTTTTTTACACAAAACTATTTTCAGACAGTAGCTTAAATATTTGAATTTCTTTTTTGAACACAAACCTCTAACAATTTAATGTTTGACATGTGTTTATATCATAGATTAAAAAAAAAATTGCGAGAGCCGCGTTCCTAGTTCTATGGTTTATATAAATATTGGCACGCCATTTTCAATACTTCATTCATTCAAATTAACAAACGCGCCTTTTAATTTTTTAATAATAGTAAATTATTGGAAGTCAAGTTTCTTTTCTCAAATAGTCACCTATTGTTCATTGAAAATCCGTAAATACCAGGCCAATAAGATTCTAAGAAAATATTTATGAATACACATCCTTTGTGGTTTTTAAACAAACAGACATGCAAACATGGCTCCCACGCGACTTTCCATGTATTTTTTATACAACTAGTTTGTTAGTCAAGTCAAGCATTCGGCCCGTGTATGTTGGTCACCATAGTGTTAAGGTACTTTTCCACCAGAGATGTATGCTTATCGACATCATTTTGTGTATGTGTCACGATCAATCGACCATGCACACCCTTGTTTCAGATTAGGTTGTCAGTTAGATTTAAGATCACAAATACATTAGGACTCATGCTTCTACTTCTTAGCGATTCGACTCTAGCAAATTATATTTGTGACCCGCCCCGGCTTCGCATGGGCATAAAAACCTTCCTCTTGAACCACTCTATCTATTAAAAAAAAACGCATCAAGATCCGTTGCGTAGTATTAAAGATTTAAGCATACAAAGGGACATAGGGACAGAGAAAGCGACTTTGTTTTATACTATGTAGTGATGATGACCAAAACTCCGCCTCAGATAAAGCATTTATCATTGGTGTCTATGTCTAGGATTGGTATATAGCTAGGCCAAATGATCAGGTGTGAGCTTAGGGTGTAGGACAAATAGGGCTGATGACGATAATCCGACTATGCACACCCTGGTGTCAGTTTTTCGGAACCGCCTCTCAGCCTCTGACGTGGTTTCTTTAACGACTACCAAATGGCAGCCGGGACCAACGGTTAACGTGCCTTCCGAAGCACGGAATCGTCTTTATTATCAGACAATCAGGTGATTCAAGCCTGCAATGTCCCAACCAAACAGGAAACATCTCACCAAAGTATCCCATGGGAGTCGAAGCCATGACCGGGTCTAGAGGCAAACGCTTTAACCACCGGACCACGGAGGCAGTTAACAACCACAAAACTGGTGTATTGGTTTTGGCGGGCCCATTGACGTCAGCGCCGACAGTAAACACCTCATTACATCTAATGGCGACTGATCGATACCATCTTTTGCTGTTAACCTTCAGTGAAACGCCAATTGGTTTCATTTAATCATATCTAGTTTCCTTTATAGCCGTTGGTCTAAGAATAAATGTATTTGTTAAAAAACTTGAATGTGTAACTTAAGCTTGGTGCGGAGTAATCCAAACTGTAGCTCAGAATACATGGATTAATTAAAGAAATTTGACCCGCGCGCGATTTCTAATTCTTTGACAGAATACTATTAATTGACTGTAGGTAAAAATTTATTGATGGTATGTACAATTTGTACGTTATTAATATAATTTATTTTTTTATAATACTTGACATCTTTTATTTATCAAACAATTAATTCTTAAATTCAAAATATTTAAGTAAATGTAAATTAGTCTGTTTTGACTCAAATTTTGTAATATGACATTTTTGTAGAAAATGTATTGCAGTGGAGTTTGTGGCGCCGCTTCTCCACTTGTGCTTTGGAATTGATAGTAAACTTAATATAAGTAATGATTGACAAAAAATAAGTGATTTTTGACTCGTGGTCCCTCCGATTTTGTCCCAATAGTGGGACAAATCGGTTATTTAAGCTAGTAATAATAATAAGTAATAATATATTTGAATATTCAAAATAATACCTATTAATTAATAATAACTAATAATATTTTATGAATGGTGGTCGGTAGTTAAGTATGTAAGTAAATAAATAAGAAATCGTATTCACGAAAACGCTGCCATCAAACTGCCAAGCAGTTAGACCGACAAGATATAAATGTAAATGTACTGATTTTATGAAACAAAAAAAAATGTGTACTACTCACCGTTAATATTAATATAGTTCAAACTAGCAGGAACACCATTTCTCCATCGAGGTACAGTGATGAACAACTTGTCCTGGTATATCTCCAGACCCATGGGGATATTGTTCTCCGGGATGAAGGTCCTGGCTGCTATGGCCTGGTCCCGGGCCTCTGGAGACGGGAACTGGTAGTCAAGCTGCTTCCATTCGAAGCGAATGTTGAGCTGGTCCATGCAGCTGATGGTGTATACCAAATGGAAGACAATGAGGCTCGAGAAGACCCTCATTTTGGAACTGGAAAGATGGAAGTTTTATTTTATTTTTTATCTATACTAATATTATAAAGCTGAAGTGTTTGTTTGTTTGAACGCTTATAACTTGGGTACTACTGGTCGGATTTGAAAAATTCTTTCTGCATATGATAGCTTGATTCTTGGGGAAGGTTATAGGCTATAGTACATATACACCAAGGGCAAGTGAAATCGCGGGGAATAGCTAGTACTTGATAGAGCGTAGTTGTTTATCGTATATCGCATTATGACCATGTACACCCTGGTGTCAGGATTTTTAGATACCGCCTCTCAGCCTTTAACGTGGTTCCTTTAACGACCACTAGATGGCAAGCGGGACCAACAACGGCTATAAAACTACGCAACGGATTTTGATGTGTTTTTTTTAATAGATAGAGTGATTCAAGAGGAAGGTTTTTATGCCCATGCGAAGACGGGGTGGGTCGCTAGTTTGTAAATAAACAGCACAAAACATTTGTGTAGACGAGATCTTCCGATTTACAAATTAGTCATAATTCAGGTCTAAGAAAATATTACGATTATTGTCTAATAAAATATAACATTATAACAATATATTTTTCTTTAACATTTAATTTAAAAAAATCCTGTTTACTTCTCTTTGAGCATAAAAAACGTAGTTATTTTTTAAAAAATTTAATTTTTAATTGCGCAGCGCATACGCAGCCATGCATCGCTGCATTGGTTTTATTGCAATTATAATTAACTGAGAAACCTCGACACTAGACTGGCGTATGATAAATCGTCACTTAATGCTTAAACTTGGTTAATACTGAGCTTATAAACTTGTTATGGATACATCAAAAATATTTCTAAAATACAAAAGCAGTAATTATTCAGACTGCTGGTTATTTTTACACTAGTTAGGTATGTTTTTATTCAAATGTACCTACGGTTTATTTATATTACGTAATGTAAAATAAAAATATTTAATAAGAAATCCTAATTTTTTTATATTTATCGGAAACCGGATGGCGAAAATGTTAATGTGCTTACATTTTGTGAGGCAAAGCCACACAATGGAAAGGCAAAACCTTGCTCACGGCCATCGCAAATATTCGGTTCTGTCAAAACGCGCCTACAGCTCCCACTTAAGAGTTATTTGTATGTGTGTTGGTTTATTTTAGTCCTAAACAAGCTAATTCCCGCGGTTTCACATGCCCGTGGTATATTTGTACCAGGTTTTAACCTTCACCAAGTATCAGACTATCGCATAATGTAGAAATATTGTTTGAAACCCGACCGAGTTGCTTAGCCAAAATCACAATCGCAAAACGTTGAGGTAGGACAAGTACAAAATGTATGGGATTGACATAAGATTGAACACGTGATTTACTGCAGTTTATGTCAGTTCCATACATTTTGTTCTTGTCGTAGGTACTTAGTGTTTTGAAATTGTGACGTTGGATAAGCTCTCATTAGTTCTTAATTTAAACCCATTTAAGCCATATATTTAAAAAAAAAATTGCCGCCCGAGATTCCTAGTTTTATTGCTTAAACAAACTACTAGTTGAGATAAAGATGCGAAAAAATATATATTGAAAAAAGGAGTAACCCTAAAAATTGATTGTGAATTATAAAATTAATGAGTGGGGAAATAAATTGATGAGTGGGGGAACTGGGGACCAAAAGGACATAGACCAAGAGGTAGACCACGTAAAAATGGTGATGACCTGGACGGTATACAGACTAGAAAACTCGCAACAGGAAACAAAAGGGGCCTTTGCCCAACTGTGGGACGCCTGAGGCACTATTAAAAAGTCTCCCTTCATAAAATCACTATCACTATACAGTCACTTCACTATCACTATCACTACATATAAATCAAAGTTGCTTCCCGCTGTCTGTATGTATGTATGCTTAGATCTTTGAAACTACGCAACGGATTTTAATACGGTTTTTTTTATTAGATAGAGTGATTTAAGAGGAAGGTTTATATGTATAACTAGCGACCCGCCCCGGCTTCGCATGGGCATAAAAACCTACCTATTCTATCTATTAAAATAACCGCATCAGAATCCGTTGCGTAGTTTTAAAGATTTAAGCATACAAAGGGACATAGGGACAGACAAAGCGACTTTGTTTTATACTATGTAGTGATACATACATTATACAGCATTGCGCCCGTGCAAAGCTGGTTAAATAAATTAAATAAATCATTTGGTATTGGTTAGTTATGTACATTAGAAACATAGCAAGTGATAATCGAGTTGGCATAAACCAGTTTGAATAGAACTAGGTGTGATGCAGGTATCAAACCATAAACATTACTGCGGTCAATGACATACATAATAACAGAAACCTTAGAGCATTAAACCAACCGCAGTGGCCACTTACATCGTTTCGTGTAGACGTCACGGTAAATCGACCATGCACACCCTGATGTCGAGTTCTTCGGAACCACCACTCCACCTCTGACGTGATTATAACGACTACCTGATGGCAGCCGGGACCTACGGATTAACGTGTCTTCCGAAGCACGGAATGATCTTTATTATCAGACAATCAGGTGATTCAGCCTGTAATGTCCAACTGAAAACAACTAAACAAAGTATGCTTCCTCTGGTAATCTAACCCACGACCCCCGGATCTACAGGCAAACGCCTTAGCCACTGGACCACGGAGGCAGTTAGTGGCTACTGACAATAAGCGCCTACTGCCAAAAGTATAAGACCGCCTGTCATACTCGTATTACTTGAACTTGAGTGCGTGTACTTATTTGTTGCTTGTGTTGGACAGATTTGTCTAGTGTGTGCGTAGCGACGTAATCGAAAAATGAATTGTGTTAATACTTATTGTGTGTGTTACCTAACCCCGCGCGCAGAATATTACCTTTTTTAAGTAGAAAAAGGAGCTCGTGCCGTCTCCTGATCGGCTTAATACTCTAAGCAGCAAACCTTAGTTTATATAATACCATGCTGCCTTTACAAAAGTAGGCTATCAGGGTGCCAGCAATATTCTACGCTAGGTGTAATGAGGGACTTGATGTCCTTAGCGGCGCATGCGAGATCGTGCGTGTCATGCGACGGCGCGCGGTGTCTGACTTGGATGGGTCGCCACAGTAAGGCTCAAACTCAGTGTTTTCTACTGAGCCATCGTGAATATGATCATTGTGAAATCCAAAATTCCATATACTTAATATTATAATTAAATTATGAATGAACATACTAAGACCGGGGGTCAAACGTAGACTACTTTTAGACTGAGTACCACGCAGGTGGAGCCGCAGGCAACAGCTGTTACTTATGTTATGTACACATCGACGTTGATGTTTAAAAGCAATAAGTCATACATGTCCTTACTTTGTTTAATGAATATAATATATCAAACAAACAAGGCTGAATTTGTATGGATTTTTCCACAACATACCTTCATGTGCAATATTACATTTATTAATTTACTTCGCAAGGTCAAGCAGGGTCAAAGTTTTCTTATTGACAATAATTTGAGTGAGATTATTTTTCCTTTTTTTTCTTATTTATATTTAGAAATATTATTTTCTAGCAATACTAGTTTATCTTATTATAAGCCAGCTTTGAAATGGGAATTTTAAATCCTATTTCGAAGCCAGCTACGAAATGGGACTAAAGGGGATTAGACCAGCTTCGCATGGGCATAAAAACCTTCTCTATCTATTAAAAAGAAACCGCATCAAAATCCGTTGCGTAGTTACGTAGTACTATTACTAATTCTGTGGCGTAGTTTTAAAGATTTAATCATACAAAGGGATATAGGGACAGAGAAAGCGACTTTGTTTTATACTATGTAGTGATAGTAATGCACTTATTCCAGTTATCCAAACCGTTTACAAATTGAGCACTTCCTTTTTTGGAAATTAATGGATTTTTTTTAAATCGTCTACAAAATCATTTCGGCCACAAGACATCTACATTCACATTCATTAATTTCAAATATGACCGACTTAAAGCGGCCCACATCCAGTGTCTTCCTGCGACCTTAATAAGGTAGAATCATCTTTTAAAAAAATTTGCTAATAACAAACAGTTGTACATTTTGCTGTTGCTAATTGACAGGGAAAAAGGACAATCATGAGATTACGGCATCGTTTCTACCGTCAATAATGAATCCTGCGCACGACACTCGCGCACGTGCCCTCATTTGGTTTTAATTGCCGATTGATTGCCTAACTAAGGGCCTGGTAGTTCAGATAGAGGTAATGCGACTATGATCATTATACATTTGAGAGCTATTGATATTTATGATGTTAGTAGCAAACATAAGTCTATAGTCGAACCAGATTTTGTCGATTATGATAGGGAATAGGGAGAAATGCTTTTAATATATCCATAGATTGTTTTTACTAAAAATCATTGCTATAATGTTATTATCCAGCAATAAATCAGATAAATATGTTTGTATGGAAAAACGGCCCGACGATTTCTTCTTAAGTTCACATGTTTTTTTTTATTTTCCTTTCTATAAAATTAATTTTTAGTGCGTCAAATATTTAAAAGTTAGAGCTCCTCGATTCAATTTCAAAATAATTATAAAAAATCCGTATTGGTTATCCTAGTCTTACAAGAACAAGACAAGAATGGGTAGATCCGTAAGTCAGACTCTACCTCTTATATGAAAATAGATATAGGTAATCACTTCTTTATCCCATACGGGGTAGACAGCTAGAGCTATAAGACCTTAGGTCACGTTTGGCATGATGGTAGTTAGAACAGAAAACCAAATAGTTTTCTTCATCGTCCGAGCGTGTTTCCCGGTTGCATATTCAGCTTACGCTTCGAGCTCAGGGTACGCTATTAATCATGGTCCTGATTTGCGAAACTGGTTATAACAATGGAGCGACTGCTGTCGGACCACCATAACCCTTTGACAGGGAAACCAGACCCACAGGAACATGACCCGGGTGTGTTAGTGGCCAACACTGTCAGATTTTTCAGGCTGCCTAAAGGCATCTGACAAAGCCTAACGACTGCCATCTACCGATAACAGCCGGGACCAACGGCTTAACGTGCCTTACGAAGCACGGAGTTCAAGATAGAAATGCCACTAATGGCGACCAATCCAAACATGGCCGCGCACTCGCCGTCGCCGTCGCTTGACGCGCACTATCGTGACGAACACGCGCGCCGAAACCAAATAGTGATGGGTTGCTATTGCTGGCCACAAAGCCTATGTAATGATTCCCTTATTCACCGCTTCCCTCGGTCGACATTTACGACCTTCGCGGTAAGAGAAACAGCTGATAATGTTTTCCTTTTTTTCCCAGATGGAAGAAAATATTTACTAAGTACCAGTTTATTGAATGTATCACAGTAACACACTTAACCATGATTGAGGTCAAAATAGGCTCAGACGCAACACCCACCGACAAAAATTCCGATTAGGACGTGCGAAGGTGAACAAGATCGATTCGTGATTCGGACCGACATAATTATGGGCAAACTAAACAGTGAAAAAACCTTACTTAGCCTTAAGATTGATTGAATGAATGAATGAATTATTGTTCTTAAATGTGGTAACCAATGCTACAGTGTTAACAAGAGGGCTTTTTAGCCCAAAGGATTAGCATAGCGACCTCCGTGGCGTAATGGTTAACATGCCTGACCGCTACTCAGGAGGTCCCGGGTTCGATCCCCGGTCAACAAGATGAAAAATAATCTTTTTATGATTGACCTGGATCTTGGATGTTTATCTATATATGTGTTTATTATAAAATATAGTATCGTTGAGTTAGTATCCCATAACACAAGTCTCGAACTTACTTTGGGGCTAACTCAATCTGTGTGATTTGTCCCTATATCCATACTTCCATACTATCCATACTTTCATACTTCCATACTAATATTATAAATGCGAAAGTCTGTCTGTCTGTCACCTCTTCACGGCTAAACTGCTGGACCGATTGTGATGAAATTTGGTAGGGGATATTGTTAACGACCTGAGGTCAAACATAGGCTACTTTTGGGCGCGATATAACCGAGTCCCACGTGGGGCGAAGCCGCGGGGAACAGCTAGTATTTATATATTTGTATTTATAGCTATCGAGATGGGGAACGCAGCCAGTGTTCTTGCAATCATGCCTCACGGGCAAGAAACGAAGTTTTAGAATTTTAGTTTTTTTTTGTACAAAACAATCTGTAAATATTAATCGAAGTTTTAGGTTAATTACTACGTAGGTTAACTAGTATGTGTGTGAAATAAATGACAATGTTTAATAACAGTGTTAATAATTATCCAATGATATTGTATCATTTATCTGTTATCAGTATGCAAAATATATTTTTATTACATAAACGTCTAGTGATGGACTCTATTACTTCATTCGTAACGTTTAATATACAAGCAGTTGTTCCTCACGGTTTCACTCGCGTATGTGGATGTACTAAGTCAATAACCTTCCTCATGTCAAAGGAGAACCAATAATACTTAAAAGATCATTTATAAACAAAATATTGTTGGCCCATAGACTAAATATTATTATTTATACCACGTCTTAGTCTATGAGACATTTTTAACCATAGAGTCCAGCCTGCGGCCTTAGTAATTTTATAGGTTCGCCTTTCTAACTGGCCAAGGTAAGCTGAATTTGGGTACACAGACAAATTAATAACTAGATCATAATAATAAGTAGATACGAGTTTAATATTTTAATTAATTTTTTGTTTAGGTATTTATAACTAGCCTTTGCCCGGGTGACATTTCCTCGGGAACAGTGTCTTTTCCCGGGATGAAAGTTACCCTATGTCCTGTTTAATACTCCTAACTATGTGACGTGAAGAGGTAACAAATAAACATACAAAGATACAAACTCACTTTCGCATTTATAATTTTAGTTGGATAATTACACAATTAATATATTGGTCGTTAACGAAACCACGCCAGGGGTCCAGACTTCGAGAGGTTTAAAAACTAAGTGAAACAACCAGGGTGCTCAGGATCAGTTGGCGGTGCAACCCACACGATACGAACCAACGTGTTTTTTTTGTACAGTACATTACTATACATTAGGTTAAAGATATCTACTTCACTATCACTACATAGTATAAAACAAAGTCGCTTTCTCTGTCCCATGTATGTTTAAATCTTTAAAACTACGCTACGGTTTTAATGCGGTTTTTTGACAGATAGAGTGATTCAAGAGGAAGGTTTTTATGCCCATACGAAGCCGGGGCGGGTCGCTAGTACTACATAATATAACCATAAGGTATTAAAATAGACTTCCATTCTTCCGTAAATGACTGAAAAGGTGACAAAGACACAGACAGACAGACAGGCAGAATTAGTGGTATACAAATATAAAAAGGCTCGTAATAGAACCCTGCTTTTACTTTTGTTTATGGAACCCTAAAATAAATAAATAAAAATACAAATGACACAGATTAAGTTAGCCCCAAAGTAAGTTCGACTTGTGTTATTGGAACTAACTCAACGTTACTATATTTTATAACAAATACATATATAGATAAACATCCAAGATCCAGGCCAATCAGAATACCATCGTTTTGCATCTTAACCTGATCGGGGATCGAACCCGGGACCTCCTGAGTAGCGGGCAGGCATGTTAACCATTACGCCACGGAGGTCGTCAAAACACAGATCAAATTTCAACCTGTTTACAATATAGGTGTATAATGAACCCAGATGAATAATAAAAATAATATTTCCAAAATATACAGTACAGTACTGTTTTATTTGCTAACCTTCAATAGCTACCATACAATAAACTATTATTCTGCGATGTGTATGTATGTGACTCATACATTTTGTTTAACTTAACTAATTTATGGCCCACTATGTGTTATGAAAGGTATTGAGAAAAAAACAAATGGAAATATGGAATGAGTTATACCTACAGTCAGAATAATGTCTATAACTTTAACACAATATAGGATCGTTATTATTTCGTGTTGGTGTCACGGTCAATGGACAATGCAGGACACACCATGGTGTCAGAATTTTGGAACCACCTTTCGGCCTCCGACGTTAACGACTACCAGATGGCAGCCGGGAACGGGACCACCGTGACAAATGTTAATCATAATGTCAATAAAAAATAATTGACATGTACCGAATTTACTGAGAAAAACAGTTTGACAGACAGACGAAGAATAAAGTGATATTATAAGGGTTATGTTTGTTGCCTTTTGAGGTACGGAACCCTAAAAATGGTCCGAATGTGCTCTCTTCTTCGTCCGAGCGTGTTTCCCGGTTGCCTCTTCAGCTTTCGCTTCAGAGCCCAGGGCACGCTATTAATCATGGTCCTGATTTGGCGGTACTGGTTATTACAATGTAGCGACTGCTGTCTGACCTCCGTTACCCTTTTTACAGGGATACCAGACCAATAGGAACATGATGAATGATCGAGTGTGCTCTAAACGTCCTTTAAATATAAAAAATCCATACTTCCATACTAATATTATAAATGCGAAAGTCTGTCTGTCTGTCTGTCTGTCTGTCTGTCTGTCTGTCTGTCTGTCATCTCTTCACGGCTAAACTGCTGGACCGATTGTGATGAAATTTGGTAGGGATGTAGTTAACGACCTGAGGTCAAACATAGGCTACTTTTGGGCGCGATATAACCGAGTCCCACGCGGGGCGAAGCCGCGGGGAACAGCTAGTATCCTATAATTATAAGTAATACTTTACTTTAAATCAACATTTGGCACGCTAAGGTACACCACCCAGTGTTGCTAACATGCCAAATACGTGTTACCAGACCAATAGGAACATGATGAATGATCGAATGTGCTCTAAACGTCCTTTAAATATAAAAAATATCCTATAATTGTAAGTAATACTTTACTTTGAATCAACATTTGGCACGCTATAGGTACACCACCCAGTGTTGCTAACATGCCAAATACGCATAGTATAATTTCATTTTTCCACGCCATTTATCCTGCTAACGGTTTCAAGTTCCCCTAATTTTGGGTGTGACTCACGTGATGAGTCAATTTAGTGCAGACTTTATGAGTCAGTAGCCAGACAAGTTGTATCCATACTAATATTATCTATAAATGCGAAATTCTGTATGTCTATCTGTCTGTCTGACGTTTTCACGGCTAAACCGCTGGACGGTTTGATTAAATTTGGAACCTATGACCAGGGATCAAATATAGGCTGCATTTGTACGCGATATAAAATAGTTTTACGCGGGCGAAGCCGCGGGCAACAGCCATTTACCTATTAAAATATTTAGGAAATATCCTTTTATACGTAGAGTAATAAAAGTAATGGAAATTTCTAGTCTCTGCCTACCCCTGCGGGAGACAGGCGTGATGATACGCATGTATATATGTACGTACGTACCTTATACCTACGTTACAAAATATATAATCACAAGAAGTGCCATAGCGCACGATAAGCGTGTCACTGGTTTGGCTTGCAAGCCAACGTTTCTCACAGAAATAATTTGATTGCGACATTGATTGCCACTGTTATTGGTCGATAATATTAGGTAGCTTTGTTGTAAACTGCATACGTAATACATTTTTAATAAGGTGTAATGTGGTTTACATGTATGAATTGAAGGTGAGAAGAGAGAATACGCTAGCCACACTGATCCTGGAACTAAATCCCCATCAAAATATTTCTATTCGGATAATTTCTCTGTTCTGTGTATATAATATATTCAGTAAGTATATATTTTGTGACGTAGGTATAAGGCAATAGAGAAGATAAATTAATTACGTCTAAAAAATAATCTAGCCATTAATAACAGTCTTAATTTAAGGCCATATCACAAGGCTAATAATTCAGCCGTCTGCATGTTCAATGCGCCTCGTTCATGCTCTGCTAATTTTCAGCATGTGCGAATTGCCTTTAATTAATTACTAGTGGAACGAAATTAAATTAAATTACAAGATGGAGTCCGCAACATGGAGACAATACAATACAAATACTCTTTATTGCACCACGAAATAATAAAATTACATAAAACTGCTTTACTTGACAGAATGAGGCGCAAAGGAGGACTTATCTCTAAAGCAATCTTTTCCAGGCAATACTCCTGTGTAGCAGGAGTCTCATAGGCTGCGATTACCACTTCCCATCAGGTGGGCCGTATGCCTGTTTGCCTACTTAATAGTATAAAAAAATAAGTATAATAAAATTGTTATAATTTTACGCTTTGTACTCGTACAATGCTAAATCACCAGGGCGTGGCATTTGCGGGTGCGAACTCATCAAAATTTAATGTCCACGTAAAAACTAGAGCTCCATTTGGTTTCCCATGAGACTTTTACTAATTAATTAAAGTAAAAAAATGCGTATATTATGAACCAGGATTGTTTTAAAAAGAATTAAGGTAAGTGCCAATCAGGGAAATAGGAAATGGCGCGCGGTGTCGGCAATTTTTTTTTTAATCTATGGTTGATAACATGACATATTCCCATAGATTCACGAAATGGTGGCCTGGAGAGCGGCCGCGATTTCATTTGTATATGCTTACTAGCTTTCGTTAGCGGCATCGCTTGCGTGATTTTTTTCGAGAACAGTGTGTAAGCACGGTAAATTAATTCTCACAAATAATGAGCACTTTATTCCACCAATTGAAATATTTATTTATAAAAAGAAAAAATAAATACCTACATACACTAGGTTAAGTAGTGTATATTTTATTTACTGTCATACTAAAATACTTTTAGGAATATGCTGAAATGAGAAAATCGATTGTTGCTGCATGTACGTTAGCAATGTTAGTTATATTATAAACTAGCTTTTGCTCGCAACTTCGCCCGCGTGAACTTCAATCGGGAACTTTTTCCCGGTATAAATGGTACCCTTCTCCTGGTTCTAAGCAACCTCCCCACAAATTTTCAGCCAAATAATTTCAGCCGTTCTTGAGTTACAAATAGTGTAACCTAGTATAGCATTCTATAATCTGTAGTGTAACTAATACCTACCACTTTCTTTTATATATGAGTATATAGATATATATATTCTGTGCTGTAGGTGTATGGTATATGTGTAATGCCGGCCTTATGTGTTGGTCTTTACCGTATCTGTAACTAACCGTAATTATTCGGTGTTCTCCTTGAAAAATTGTTTATTATCATATTGGCTATTACATTTTTCGTTCATCTTGTTGCTAACTGATAACTAAGGCTGCTACCAGCTGTCAATGAGATTATCAGAAATCCTCGCGCAACTTTATTGCTAGTATCCTTAAGTTACATTAGAACCTCGAAAGTAAATAAAAGTAAGTAGGCATCTTTGATAATCAAAGGTAGGTACCTAGGTGCATTGTTTAGAAAAAGGCTGCCGCGCCCGCGATTACCTAATTCTAGACCTAGCTAATTCAGATTTATATATGCGAATGCACGTACTAATAAAGTGTGAAATACTCATTTTAATTCGTCTCGAGAACCATCATGGCTAGAATACTGGATCTTATTAAATTGTACAATGAAATTATGAAATAGCTTATTAGATGATGGTGCGTGACAAGTTTTTATGCGTTATTTTTCCTCATAAACTTATATTTTACTGGCTATTGCCCGATGCTCTGCTTCCGTGGGAATTTCGGCATAAAATTTAGCCTTTGTGTTGTTCCAAAGTCTTAGCAATGTCCATTCCAAATTTCAACCAAAGCCAATTTTCCTTTAAAAGACTAACAAACATTCATATATTCTTACAAACTTTCGCGTTTAAATATTAGTAGGATTAGTAGGTAGGATGTATATAGCTTCGAACTGGTAGCTTAGAACTCTTACGTCTATATAAATAGTTAAGCGTTTTTTATCTTTGTTTAGAAACTATTTAAAGCAAAGAATCTTTCGAATACTAGGGACCTTAATTTCTTTAGAGCAATCAAAGTTAAGTAGTATTTTTTTATTTCTTGTTCCACTAAGCGGCATGAGAATTTCTAGTCTTTCTTAACAGACAGCCGGACGGACAAATTTCGGGTATTACTTTGCGAAGACGTAAGGCGAAGGCGAATTGTCAAAGAAAGCATAGCATTGTTTTTGGCGCAAGAAGGATTAAGTTCTGCGTAAACCGCGCCTAAGGGAATAAAGGCTTATGATCTAAATTCAATTTCGCCAGCATGACGTAAATTGGTTTCAGTGACTAATGTATGAAATTAATAATGTACCTACCTATAGAGTTATTTTTCGGAATTTCCCAACGATCAACATGTTTATAAGCTGAATAACACATGTTTATTATGATAAGTTATTAGTAGACACGACTTGGATATACCTACCTGTGCAAATATGGAGGTGGCCGAAGCAAAATTATAAAGACTTTGGAGGACATCCACATATATTTCTTTTTTTATTTATTTTATGATGAGAATATCCTGTATTGAAATAATTTAGTTTTTGACAGACAAAAACAAAAATGGTTTTTGTTCTGTTAAAAGCTTTATTGCTAAAAACAAAATATAAAGTTATTATTTTTTCCTAAAAAAAAAAATTTGACGGACTTATCCCAGAAAAGGATCTTTTATAGTTAAAGTATTGTATCCTATGTTTGACCGGTCTTTAATTATATTCATACCTAACTTCATCAAAATCGGTTTAGTGGTTTAACCGTGAAACCAGATAAAGAGACATAGACTTTCACACTTAAAATATTTTAACATTACACAGAGACATTTGAATTTTATTTATTTGTATAGATATTTTTTCTCTTCATTATTAGGTAATCATCTTTTCAACCACATAAACAACTATACATTTAAAATCTCCTACGTGAGTTATATAATTTTCATGAGTATTTAGGTCGGCCGTATGCCTGTTTGTCTACTAATATTAATAAAAAACGCCTTGTTACTCGGTACGCAAGTTCTATTGAGACAGATATTTTTACAACGAGCTCCTAGCCTATACAAGCTAGTGTAGTGCAATGTACAATCAAAGAATGCGAATCGAATCATTCTCCAACGGTCTTTCAAAAGTCATCAAATCGAGTAACAACAACTCGACGGCACTGGTTTACGACTGAAATGAGAATTTTAAATTTTATTAGGTATAACTTTTTGTTTAACTCGATTTAGGTACGTGTCAAAATAGTGTTTCAATTGTACTGCTTTTTACACACTATTTACAAGAATTATGACAGTATGATGTGATATGAATCTAGTGTGTGGTGTGACCTTCAGTGATATAAAAAAAATATACATTTCTTGTAACTAGTGTGCTAAAACTAGTGTAAAAAAGCACTACAATTGAAACACTATTTTGACACAATTATGATTAAAGTTAGCTGAATCGACGCCCAGAAAAATGGAGTGAAGAACTATGGTTCTCCAGCTCTACCTTACTTTCTTGAAATCCTATTTTGGTTAATGTTATTTTATTTTCAGCTTGTTCAAGACGTAAAATATTGCAAATTATTATGTAAGTACGTATATAACAAAAATTTTTTTTAAATAAATTAGAGGTAGTTTGTTACTTTCTAGATATTTAGGTATAAGTACTTACCAAATAATACCTGAATCTATTAAAAACTCTAGGTATATAAATAAATGATTAAACGAACATATTTACTTGTTTACATTAGACCTTAGGTATAATGAAAACATGGTAAATTGTAAATAGAAAAGGCAGTAAATAGTGACCATTTTAAGTGGTATACTTGCTTAATGAAATGAGTTTGTATTGGAGATAGCTCTGACAACGTGATTTTCTAAAGTTTATATGTAAGAAAACACATTTTATGATGTTGTAGGGAAATCGTCAGATGGTATTTATTTTTACATTTTAGGGTTCTGTATCTCAAAAGGCGAAACTCTAAGATCACTTTGTTGGCCGTCTATCGGTCAAACCCCTTTTTTTAAAGAACTCATGGACGTATCAAATTGAAATTTAAAAACAAATAGTCAATTCAATAGTATCTTTCGGTTGTAAAATAATCAAAATTATAAGTTAACGGGATCAGAAGATAATAAAATGACCGTAAATGTTGCAAATTTTCCAAAATTTTCCAAAATTCCAAACATATTGAAAGTTCGGTGTCCAAACCTATGGCACAGACTTATAATAGTACTAACGTACCTATGGGGTTCTTCCTTTTAAACTAGAATGAAATTTGGTTAGAAACAATATCAGGTATAAATCTAAAAACTATAAATTCATAGCTAATTAAAATTATTTTTCCCTGGCAAATTTCAAAGGATTTCCTTTAAAAGTCTAGGTTCTTCTTCTATGAGAAAAGACAGCTGGGGCACGACAGCAGGTGGTCCATCGTTTGCACCGCGTCACAGACACAGCCATCACTGCTGGATAGGCCCCACTTCTTCCTATTCTCCATGCATCTACCTACGCCCGATCGTAGTCTGTTAAGAGATTTCCACACAACCCATGGTAGTTGGTGCCCCGGTGGCAACTTTTCCGCAAGGGGTACTTTTGGGGTCGTAGGGAAAAAAGTCTAGGTACTTAAATCTTAAAATAACCCGGTTAGTCTTACAGTATTTGTTATGGTACAGAACTCTCAGGGTGCGAGTCCAACTCGCACTTGGCCGATTATTTTAAACTAGACTATGCCACAGATATCGTTACTACAATATTTTTTTCAAAAGTAATCACAGATTAAAGACTGCCTCCGTGGTCCAGTGGTTAAGGCGTTTGATTGTAGACCCGGGAGTCGTGGGTTCGAATCCCACGGAACCACGGGAAGCATACTTTGTTTAGTTGTTTCCAGTTTGGCTAGGACATTGCAGGCTTCCCCCCCGAAGGGTTCCCATCTTGTCGCGATGGGGGGGCTTAGTACCAGCGGATTGACCACCGCAAGGAAGCTAAGAGGAACCCAGGACCCGAGGTTTTCGGGTCCGAGGAGGGGTCGCGGGGGTAGTGGTGCCCCGGGTGCGCTATTCCCCGTGACCGAGCGCGGCCGCAGCGCCTGATGCGGCATCGGCGGGGTCGCAGAGGAAGGGGAGGGTGCGGCGATGCGCAGCCCCCCCGTTTCCTGCGACCGTTTTTTGTGGTGGGCCTCGGTCAGCCAACCGGCTGACTTGAGGCAGGGCCTGCTTTTGCAGGCCTTTCAAAATTTGAGGCTGGTTGGGTGGTGGAAACGGGATCCGCTGCTCAACCGATAGCCCTTCGGGTTTAAAGGCATGCTTGTGTCAGCATGCCTTTACCCAAGCGGGACATTTTGGCTGTTGTCCCGCTGGCTGCTCGGACCCCTCTCCTTTGAGAGGGGCTCGCGAGTAAGCCGGGAAGGGGCTGCCGAAAGGCGGCCAGCCGCGCCGGGGCTATGGAGCATGAGTAAGCACACGGCCCCGGCATATGCGGATGTGACGGACACCGTGAGGTTTTTAGTGGGTTAAAGTCCCACATAACCGTCCAGCTTCCCGTCGTGGCACCTTATGGTACCTAGGCTGGGCGGTAGGGGTGGCCTTTTCCTCACGTTAAAAAAAAAAAAAGGACATTGCAGGCTTGAATCACCTGATTCTCTGATAATAAAGATGATTCCGTGCTTCGGAAGGCACGTTAAGCCGTTGGTCCCGGCTGCCATTTAATAGTCATTAAAAGAACCACGTCAGGCGCCGAGAGGCGGTTCCGAAAAACTCTGACACCGCAATAATGATGATGAATGTTTCCGATTGGTTCGCGCATGAATATTTCACATCACAAATACTTGTTCTATTGTGTCTGCATTCTGTGAGCCAGCGGGTTAAATAACTCAGAAATTCAAAATTAGTAATTAGTATTAGTAAAAGAGGCTTATTCAGTATTTAAGTTGATAGACCTATATCGATTCCTTTATATCTATACTAGCTGTTCCCCGCGGCTCCGCCCGCGTGGGACTCGGTTATATCGCGCCCAAAAGTAGCCTATGTTTGACCTCAGGTCGTTAACTACATCCCTACCAAATTTCATCACAATCGGTCCATCCGTTTAGCCGTGAAGAGGTGACAGACAGACAGACAGACAGACAGACAGACAGACAGACAGACAGACTTTCGCATTTATAATATTAGTATGGATATTAAGTACCGCTCTTCATAGGTGTATTGCATCCATACTATCCATATCCATATCCATACTTCCATATCCATACTAATATCCATATCCATACTTCCATACTAATATTATAAATGCGAAAGTCTGTCTGTCTGTCTGTCTGTCTGTCTGTCTGTCTGTCTGTCACCTCTTCACGGCTAAACTGCTAGACCGATTGTGATGAAATTTGGTAGGGATGTAGTTAATGACCTGGGGTCAAACATAGGCTACTTTTGGGCGCGATATAACCGAGTCCCACGCGGGCGGAGCCGCGGGCAACAGCTAGTGCAGAATAAATTTGTCAGAGACTTAGAAACGCATAAGAGAATTTTCCGTTAAGATGAGTACCTACCTCGGGGAATACTAGCGATACGTAGTACTATTACTAATTCTGTGCTAGCGATACCATCATTTAAAAATCATTATTCAGTTATCAAAAATCCGTATTATGTAATTCTGGATCTGAAGTTCACCGAGGTATCGTCTTAAGTCAAACAATTGGTTTTTATTTAATACTATCTGTGGTCCAGTAATGCCCTTTTGAAACACGTAAAACAATAGGAACCAAATCGCGTTTGGAATAACAAATGAAATTCCAAACGTAACTTTAACATTATACAATAAACAATCGCACTATTCTAGCATGACATTTAACTATGATATAACTATTGACATATAGTACCTATATTATTCGACCAAGCGTGTTTCCTGGTTGCATCTTCAACTTACGCTTCAGAGCCCAGGATACGCTTTTTATCATGATTCTGATTTGGCGGTACTGGTTATGACAATGGAGCGACTGTCGTCTGACCTTCGTAACCCTTTTTACAGGGAAACCAGACTAATAGAAATATGATCCGGGAGTGTTAGTCCACTAGGCCAACACTGTCAAAATTTTTAGTCTGCCCAAAGGCTTCTAACATAGCTTAACGACTGCCTATTTATCGATAAAAGCCGGGACCAACCGCTTTACGTGAATTCATTTGGGAACAAGAGGCCCCGGGGCTCCGTGCCTATTACATTATATAGTTACATCACTATTACCTACATTATAATAATGACTCATTTAAATAAAACAGTAACAGTTCATTTTGACATACGTACCTAAATTAATTTGCAAAATTTTAGTTTCATTACATTCATTACGATTTTTCGTCATTGAATTATGAGCAAATTTACCTAAGTGGAAGACATTATAAAAATTACAACCATTTACTTAGTAAAACTATGTTTATATCGAATTATAATTAACTTTATGTGTGCATGAAGCCTTTAGACTACCGATTGTAAGTAACGAAAAAAACAAGGTATTTTACATATTTATTTCATTTAGATTAATTAAAAATACTTATAGCTGAAGAAGTTGTTGGTTTATTTCAATGACTTTAACCACTGAAGATGTCTTTAATTCTGGAACTAATAGGTAATCAAAATTCATTATAAAAATATGTTTATGTAAAATGAATTGCTGATGCTGTTGAAAATAATTTGTGAAGGAAACGATGAGGAAAGAAGAATGCACTTTTAAGTATTTATAAATTTGAACTATATTAACTATTCACTGTTTGAACTTATTTAAAATATACAGAACTGCTGTTTAATTATTATTTTTGTGATAATACTGATCTCACAAAGTGATTTAATTGGTTAAGAAAAACAAAAAACAATCATTGGTAAGAAAAAATCACAGAGACGGCGGGAAAAGCATTTTCTTTTTTTTTTGTCTAATATTCTTTTCAGCCAGTACTTTACAAAGTTGGGCTTATTATTGAACAGTTTAAATAATCAAAAAAAAATAAGGCTAGTTTTTTTTTAAATTAGACTAAGGGCTTGTAGAGTTAGGGCGTGTGGAGTGTCTCTATATGAGTTCTGATAAGTATTTTTTGACTTTTTGACAATGCGCGAGTCTTATGCCTCATTTTACGACTTGGCAATATTTTTCACGTAAATACTTTTAGTGGGATTTTTTTTCTGAATAGCTGCTTTACAGCGCTTTACATAAAAAATTAAAGTGACTTTAGCTTGCTTTTTAGGTTCTTCGTAATTTTTAAGTGACATTTGTATATCAAAAAGCATTTAGTTTTTTTGTTTTTTCTTCTATTAATTTGCATGTTGACGACAACATACAAATGACTTACTTAATTGAAATCTAAATTAAATTTTCATATTTTTTGCCGATTTGTCGAAATAGTAACCAGTTAAATCAAGTTTTGAAGGACGAAACTATCTACTAGTATGAATCAAAATATCAAATATTAAAAACACTAAAAACATTCAAATACGCATTTATAAGCCTTAATTCTTTTATGTTTTTTGATTGATAATAAAACAAAACATTAGGTAATCTTAAATAGAAAATTCAAATTTTTCCCCAAAGGAAATCAAAATTATTATTTTGTTATGTTGAGAATAACTTTTCAAAATCTAATTTATATTCATCTACTCGAATTTATTTGTACAGCTGCCATTTTTACATTTCTAAAGACGACATTGTTGCACATTAAATAACATTTATAAAAATAAAATGAAAGAATCTATTTATTCAACGCTTTGAATACACGTAAAGTTAATCGTATAATACTTAGGTAATACAAATAATATAAACTTCTGAAATAAAAACTATGTAATTCATCGGTATCTAAGTAAAATGTGTTTTTTTAATCTACCGATTAATCAATTAAGTCTTAATCTATTATCGTTAATCTTCTGTATATTACTTACACGCTTTTCATACATAAATTATATATTTATAAATCATATTTTTAGTATAAAAGAATATAAGAAAAATTTCAAATGTACCTACCTATAAGTTGAACGCCTAAAATACCAAATCATCGATGCACTAAAACATCGAATACAATGTAGAGTCAAATATTCGAATCACGAACATCGATTAAATTAGTGCTCAGTCAGTCATAAATTTCGTATTATTTTTTCTTAAAATCGCGCTAAGATCACAAACTCATTCATCTCACATGGTAACCGAAGTGAAATTATTTAAAAAAATCTTTAATAAGACCAGGAAATGTAGCTAAGTTGTTCCGATCTGATTCAATTTTTAAAATGTATATTGAATTATACACTTACCTTATAAAATGCTCCTATGTACGTAGATAACACAGTAAAGTTATTTTAACTCTTTCACATGGAGTGTTGTGTGCAGCAGTGTTCGGTTTAAACTGAGGTTTGGTTTGGTTGGGTTGGCCGAGGTTCTGAGGTGACCGGCTTTTCTCGACATCTCAACTAGACAGGTCTTCTATCTGTCCCTCTCATTCGTATGTCAGATGAGTGAGATAGAGGATACGTAGTACAAAATTGCAAGTCGCGAGTAAATCGTTTCATAGTAAGCTACAGGTCGCATAGCGAGTGTTATTGGCCACACTTTGGATGTTTCTAAGGAATTTCCTTAAGAGGAAATTATTTCTATTTATTAAATTAAGTTTCGTCATCGATGGTGATAGATTTCATCTTTATGTAGTTGAAATCTCAATAGCTTGCACACTTCGCTTTGCCTTTTCACTATCACTACATAGTATAAAACAAAGTCGCTTTTTCTGTTCCTATGTCCCTATGTATGCTCAAATCTTTAAAACTACCCAACGGTTTTGATGCGTTTTTTTAATAGATAGAGTGATTCAAGAGGAAGGTATCAATGCCCATGCGAAGCCGGGGCGGGTCGCAAGTTGTTTATAATACGTACGGCCAAGGAGTGAAATTCTTTACCGGCTCACATATTTCCGGAGACTTATAATTCGGGACTTTTTAAGTCTAGAGTCGAACAAGCGAGCTCTATCTTCAACCAAATCTGGAATTAACATCACGTGGGATCGTAGACAATCGCTGGTCATTGACTTAATAAAAAAATATTGTACACCTTGAAAATGTGACCTTTATTCATTTGAAGGTCATTGAAATGCAATGGCAACCTACTTACTTAACTATTAAGTCTAACGGAAAACATACATTTTCCTTGTTTATTATTTTTTTTAGGAATATTAAGATGATTTCGAAGCCGTTAGTCCCTGCTGTCAACTGATGTTCGTTAAATAAATAAATAAAAATTACTAAAATCTATTTATTTCGGGCAAGAGTCCCACGCGGGCGTTAACGCAGGCAACCGCTAGTTATATAGGATAGTGTTTGTGTAGTCATGGTCACCCTACTTCGTTTGTATCGCCAATTACTAGAAGCGACTCCACGCTGTGCTCTGGTGACCCCACTGACCTTGAGGTCACTGCAAAATTATCACCAATTATAGAACCGGCAAGTACCAAATATTTGCTATTTGATGATCAAGTTATGACTCATAGACCTTGAGTTTCAAGGTCGATTGGGCCAATGGCTTAATGTCTGTGGTCCCAATGGCTCTGTGCCTTATGCGAAGGAGGTCTTTTATCAAGTTGTGGCTACGGTAATATTTTTAGATGTTTCTAGAAATATATTTTGTTTAGATGTTTCTAATTTGAGTAGGACATTGCAGGATTGAATCTTCTGATTGTCTGATAGAGATGGTTCCGTGCTACGGAAGGCACGATAAAATGTTGGTTCCGGCTGCCATCTGGTGGTCGTTAAAGAAACCATATCAGGAAGGCGCGGTTTTGGAGAACTCTGACATTAGGGTACTCAGTGAAATTAACCCTATAAACATGATATTATAATGAGTAAGTTTAAAAAAATATGTATATGAGTAAGTAGGTATAGAGCTAAAGAGCACTGTAAGGGTGGCCCAGTTATGGGCATCCAAGGGTATTTAAAATGAACGTCAACACGCCTAGAAGAAGAAGAATATTAGTTAGACCACAGATTACAGAGTACCAATACTAGTACCTTTGTCAATACTTAGAGAAACTCCCTCCTGGCAGTGACCTTCCCTGGGCAACCTGGAAGTCTCAACAGACTTCGGGCCGGTGTCGGAAGATGCCGGGAGAGCCGTGCTAGGTAGGGTTTCTCTGACAGCAGCCTGTGTGACTAGCGGCGTGGTGCAGTCGATGGCTCACCTCACCTTCTGTCGTGTCCTAGCTGTTCTGTCTCCTGCACAATGGGGGACTTGAACGAGGCAAACAACCGGGCGGTGGAGGTGGCCAAGTACTGGGCAAAGTCAATATATAGGCCATATAATTAGCTGACTTAAAAAAAAAGAAGAATATAGGACTTAAAAGTTGTCTGTAGGCATTCTTTACCAGTCAACCAACCAATGATTCATGGTGAAGATCATGAGTTCAAATTACACAAACTGCGGCAGTAACAAATAGTGCAAATAAGTCTGTAGGCGACTTACTAAAAAATTGTTCAGTGACCCCTCATTAGTACACAGAGCAAAACAACAGAATTACGTAAAAATTCTGATAACAAAACGTGATGCTTAGTGTGTCAAGGTGGGTCTTGTTAAAATGCAAATTGGGTATAAACAGTGATAGATAGGTACATTTCGTGAATAGGCACTTACCCTGGTTACCTTTCTGTTATGAAAGTGTTGGTCCAATGCACTCCTACTGGAATCGCACATATGATTACAAATTTAGAAAAAAAAAATCATATCCGGGGAAGTGGGAACAAGGATTTAAAAAAGTGTGTTAGTACCGCAGTAATGCAAAAAGTAAACTTATAAATGGGCTAGGTAGTTACTAGACTAGGTAAGTACCTAGTTTTGCTACAGCCACAGTAAGTTCGTTGCATACGGTAGAAACAGAATTCACAAAGCCTAACATCACAAACTCCTACACCTTAATTAAAATTGGCACTTGGCCATTTTTTACTACATGAATAGTAAATAAATCATATAAACTTTTCACATGACACCTATATAGATCCTTAATACATCTTACGAACCTAGCTAGTCACATATTTTTTTACTAAGGTGTAAAGTTCGTGAAGTAAGGCCTTGTAATTAAAAGCTTTCCATGATGTCTGATAAGTTTTTGACCATACGGTCACGTCTTGGTAACATTTTACATTAAATTTTTCCAGTAGCATTTTACGGATTGTGTTTGCGAAAACTGGTGGTCGTGGTAGATCATTTATGAATTTTAGATTCCTTTGCGTAGTGTCACTTTTTAAACAAGTTGACAGTTGATGTCAATGTCATCTAGATAAATCATTAGTTTTCTGACACTGACTGACAACTGATGTATCATTCCCTGTTTTTGTTTGTTGTAAATTTTGATTTATTTTGTGATGAAAATTATAAGTGAAAAAAATATTACGTTACCTATTAACACGAAGCTCTACTCTCAGTTAATGTAATATCAAGTTCTTAGAGTAACAAATCGTTTTAGAGGTCCTTCGTATTATTATTTTTTATGGTTCTAAAAATGACCCAAACCGGGATCATCATTATCGCTTCTTTATCATTTATCAGTGTTATAACCTCAAATCCGTGTAATTTTAATGCAAACGTTAGTCAAACTTTATTAAATGATGGATTTCACAGGTAAATATTCTTCATTAGATCATTCAGAGCAAGCACTTTAGTGCACATAGCACTAGTGTAGTTGCAATAATACGTCACATGGGGAAGCTCCTTCCTTACACACCAAGTCTATAGTACATACATAACATGGGTAACAGCAAAATACATAAAGGGCACTTTGTGATGGACTTGCTGCTCGTCATGACAACTACAATCTGTTAGTTTTTTATGAAACAGATTGTGAGAGACTACAACATGGCAGCCTTCAAGAATGGTGTGAAAAGATTTCTTCAGGGTTGGCAATATGCTCGTGACTCTCCTGATGTTGCAGGCGTCCATAGCATAGGCTATGTTAACCACTTTCCATCAGGTATACTGTAGACCTGATTGCCTACTAAGTAGTATAAAAAAGACAAGTTTTTTGAAAGGTTATGACATCATCTGATGGTAGTCATAATATAGTCAATACAAATCCTTTGTATAATGTTCCAGGAATATCTCGTACAAGATCGAGTTCAACAGTGATGAAGATCAAGAGAGGTGGCTGTACGAAGACTGTATTGTGAGCTTGGAGCAAACCCTGCCGTCTGGTGCTTTTGTCAATCCGGATGAGTTGAAAGACTTTCGAAGAACTCATAAAGTAAGATTTTTTTTTTATTTCCTTTACCTACCAGATTGAACCCATATTGGTACGTTAAAGCCAGCTGTTGCTTGGCCTTAGGGCATTATAATGATAATTTCTTGTGAGTAAATTCCAATACAGTCCTAATTTTCCTCTAGTCTAAAGAAATGCTATTTCTAGTGTCTAAGACTATGATGGCATCAATGTAATGTTGTCACCAGGGGCTAAATCAATGTTTGTGGAGGGCTAAACTCTTAATTGACTGAAAGATATTACTTAGGGATAAACCGGGGGGATTATATGTATGTATGTATGTATGGCATGACAACTAATATTAAGTCTGCCAGTCAAAAGGATAATTTTTTTTTTATTTCAATCAAGTTCAATGTCCATTAAATATTAAATCTATTCTAGGCACGTCAAGCTGCCATCTGGTAGTCGTTAAAGGAACCACATCAGAGATCAAAGGCGGTTCCGAAGAATTCTGACATCAGGCAGTGCATGGTCAATTGACCATGTGACCTACACGAAATGATAATCATTAAATCTATTTGAATGTTTAGTATAACACATGACCTTCCTCTTGATCCATAATGTGTAATGTTGGGATCGCCTTTGTCACGAGGAGCCATGTCTATTAACAAATTTTGGAGGGCAGCTATGTCTAAAAGATAGTTGTATTCTGGTTTTCCTAGCCATAAATTATCCGATGACTATCCATACACCTTTGAGTTTCCCCATGAGGCTGGCATAGTCACAAAAGGGCCAAAGCTTCAAAAAAAAAGTGCAAATAAAAACGTGGTATTAATAAGTGATACACAAAATTTCAGTTAATCGCCATAACGAAGAACCGTGTGAACGTTGAACTGCCAGCAGAAATGTCTCAGCCATCCGTGGTGTATCTGATTGGTACCGTGACTCAGAGCACGGTGTCCTTGTGGCTGCCAGTACACGCGAGGTACCATCAGCCTGTTGCTGGAGGGGGGTGAGTATTTAATAGAATCATCTTTACAGCATATTTCTAGGTTATGTCGCGTATAGTCCAAAGCTATACGCGGTATAACCTAGAAATATGCTGTGCCTTTGGGTCTCAAAACAATAAATTAAAAAAAAATACTAAAGCTAAATAATCGATCAAATTCAATTGGTTTTTAACCCCCGATGCAATAAGAGGGGTGTTATAAGTTTGACGTGTCTGTCTGTCTGTCTCTGGCATCATAGCTCCCGAATGGATGAAGCGTTTTCAATTTAGTTTTTTTTATGTATTAAAGGTGACATACGCGAGTGTTCTTAGACATGTTTGATGAAAATCGGTTGAGCCGTTTAGAAGTTGTGGTGGTGCAAGTGGGGAAGAACAACCGAATGTCTGCAAATATACTTGAGTGGGATCTTAAATGAAAGCGCATCATGTGCACATTACAAAATAATATGTTTAATGAAAATCGGTTGAGCTTTTACAAAGCTCTGGGGGTGAAAATACCTAATGTCTGCAAATAATATGTTTGGGGTAAATCAGTCGACTGTCACCACTAAAAAGAAAATGTGTTGTGGGTTTTTTTAAATTTTAAATTTAAATATGTAATTGTTATTAAACTTAAATTTATTATTCCAGTAACACACTGATCATAATCGAGCCTCCCAAAGTCCACCTCCGGTGTCCGGACCAGCGTCTGGAGCTATGCAACAAGGGAGTGTCGCCCATGACCTTCCTCTGTAACGGGAGTTCTAAGGACAAGTGCAGCTGGATGCAGGTCCCTTATGTTACTGTAAGTTTTCTTTTAATTTTACAATTGGCTAGTTCAAAAATATATGATACTTAGTGATTCATTCATACATTTCGTGTAGGTGTCATGATCAATCGACCATGCCCACCCTGGTGTCAGAGTTCTTCGGAATCTCCTCTCGGCCTCTGACGTGGTTCCTTTAACGACTACAAAGAAGCATGGAATCATCTTTTTTGTCAGATAATCAGGTGATTCAGCCTGCAATGTCCTAACCAAACTGGAAACAACTAGTCGAAAGTATGCTTCCCCTGGGAATCGAACCCTCGACCCCCGGGTCAACAGGCAAACGCCTTAACCACTACCCCACGGAGGCAGTTACTTAGTGATCTTTATGTGTTTTTTCGATTTCATAGACCATTCTAGACATACAATTTGAACGAGAAAAATCTTGAAACTACAACATAATATAAAACAGTAACTTTCTCTGTCCCTATTTTTTTAATAGATAGAATGATTCAAGTGGAAGGGTTTTATGCCCATGCGAAGCCGGGGAGGGTCGCTAGTATAGATTATATATTTATTTTTAAAGACACATACAGTAATGACATCACTCCGCGTTGAGAGGCGTTGAACTAGAATAAAAATATGACAATGATAGAATATGACAATTTGACTGACTTGTGCTCTTAGTACTGCCAAGCAAAAAAACCCTATGCTGCTAAATTACAGAAAAAAAAAAATTCAATCCGCTTACATTACACATTCACCTTGTTGAAGTTTATGAAAATGAAGGTAATTGGGTTTTTGCAATTATTTCAAAAAATACGTGCTTAATAAAAAATCTGATTGCCATCTGAAAGTCTTTGAAGGAACCACGTCATAGGCCGAGAGGCTGTTCGGAAGAACTATTTTATTAATTTCTAATAATAATTAATAATTTGTGTAAACTGTAATGTGAACGAGAATGATTTTCATTATTTTAGGTTGTTTATTTCCTGACTAGTAGTTTTAAAATTATGTTGTACCTATTTGCATGCTATAAATATATGGCTGAATAAGAGGTTGATATTTATATCTGTATACCATCTTTTGTGTACCTTATGCAAACGCAAATAAAGATATATTCTATTCTGACACCAGGGTATTGACCTTGACATGATGAGGTTGAATACAATTAATTATGTTTCAACAACTTGGTCAATGTTTATATGTATGTATGTTATTTGTTTTTCAGTTGACCGACAGTCAAATATGGGAGATTCCTGTTGGCAACACCGAGCATTATTTTATGGTAGCTACCGTGACAGCTGGTGCTATCGCCATCGGCTGTATGGTGTTACTGAGGGCCCTACACGAGTACATAGTGCGGACGAGGAAGAAAACAACATAGGAAATTGACTGAGATTGATGTTTCAAGCCGAATTAATCTGACAAAAGTAGTGACGTTAGTTTTATTATCGATTTCATGTGTGAAAAATGGGTTCGAAAAGTATTACGAGTAAGTATAGTACTTAATTAGCTGTTGCCCGTGGCGATACCTGCGTGCGTTATATCGCGCCAAGAAGTAGCCTATGTTGGATTCCCGGTCTTTAACAAAAATCGAGTGTAAAAAACAGACAGATATTCGCATTTATTATATTAGTATGGAAGTATCGATTATCTGACGTGTACAAAGAACCCTCTTCATAAACTATTCTTCATTTCAGCCGCAGTTTATCTACTGCTGGTCAATGCCTTCTCTAAGGGTTTCCCAAGCGGCCTGCATCCAGCGCTTTCCTACGACCTTCTTCAGGTTCAGATCATCTGACCAACAGGCTTACTACCATCTCTTAAAACCATGCAAGAGCGATTGAGTAAGGGAGATGTCGCCTTACATCATGTATTGCGCTGTCTCGCTTACTCGTTCTTGCATGGTTTTAAGAGATGGGGGTAAGCCACCTGAGGGCTTAGCCAAAGTCACAATACCAAAACGTTAACGACATACGACAAGAACAAAATGTATGGAATTGACATAAGATTGACCACGTGATTTACCGCAGCTTATGTCAATCCCATACATTTTGTTCTTGTCGAAATTTTCATTTGGCTACGGGTGCTGGTCGGTGTGAAGAGAATAATCTTAACATCAATATTATTCCAAAGTAATATTAATATTATTACTTATAGTGTAAGGTGCTCAAAATTTGTTATTTAATATTATTTATTACAATACTAGTCGAATTAGATAATGATAATTAATAATTGTGTTTAAAAAGACATTCCATTTTTTTATGTTTGATACAATAAACGTTTATCAATGATTCCATAGTCTTTATTTTACAGAAAAACGAATTAGTGCTTCAAAACTAAAAATTATCTCCATGCTAGTACAAAGATTTCTAATTCGAAAACCATTTCGAGGAATTCGCTTAGTCAGATTTTTATTAAGCGCGTATTTTTTAGATAATTGCAAAAAACGCAATGACGTTCATTTTCAAAAATTTCTACAAGGTCAACGTGTGACGTAGTCGGCTTGCTCAATTTTTTTTCTGTAAGTTGGCTATATAGGGATTATAAATATACCTTTATATATGTACGTACACTCTGCTTGGAAGTACTGCGAGCATAACCCAATCATATTGTCATAATCTAACATTGTCATATTATTATTTCAGTAAACATAACACCTAAGTACTTTGTTTCAAATTATCGAAAAAAAAACATACTTATATATCACTATCATATTTTTTATGGACTATCCAATTACTAGACGATTTTATTCACGTGAACTGTTTCTTTATTTATTTATTTGTTTAATTTAGTACTTAATTGAACTTTCATCCCTTCCCATTGGCGTGATATGCGGGTGGTTAATTTTACACATATTAAATTATAGCTCTATATAGTTACAAATTGCATAACTGCTAAAAGTGGCAGTTTTAAGCAATATTGCAATTTGTAACTATAGGGAACTATAATTTAATAATTTAACATGTGTAAAATTAACTTCAGAACCAGAACCTTAATTAAATAACACAGATTTTTGATATTTTGTGTTTTCAGTGAATAATGATTTTTAAATGATGGTGGCACTAGTGTTCACCAAGGTATCATCATATGTTAGTCATTTTGAGAAGCAGCGCCATCTGTGCAAGATAATAAAGACTAATCAGTATGTTCAGTCTTGCTAGCCGAATGGTATGATGTAAATGTACCAAGATGGCGGCATTGTACTGAGATTTTTCTCCTTTTTGTTCCTGGCTTCCTTCTTTTCTGTAATGATACGAAGGACATATCATATCTTTCATAAAAATATAAAACTATCTATTACCCTCATCCACGCGTGCGAAGCCGCGAGCGGCAGCTAGTATATAATTTTGTAGGTATAAAGGTACGACGTATAGCATTTTGTAATTTATAGGTATAACTAGGTACTTAGGTATATATCGTCTATTTAGGTAGGTACCACTCCGGAATTGAATTCATCAACCGCAAACGGAGGGCGTTTCATTAACCAAGAATCGTCAATACAATTAGCATCCAAAGGAGTAGCCACAACAAACGAACGTACTTTCCAAACCACAAAATATATATCTACATACTTACCTACCTTGTGAAGTACGTTACGGTCGAGAAAAAGTAAATATACAGGCTGGCAGGGTAAACACCGCTGTCATTAAAATAATGTATGAATAATAAAATAATAAAAATATCTGGTTAATCAAAAAATTTAAAATCTAATATTTTTTTTCATAAAATTAAGTTCTTTTTTATTCCCAAGAAGACCGTTAATATGTATTCACCCTACTATTCCTGATGCGCGTGCGGCAAGATCTATGCATACTTGTTTTTGTGAATGTGGATTTTTTAAATTAAATTCCTAAAAAAAAATATCATTTTATACTTATTTTGAATATTACTAATGATACTGAACCTCCAGTATCATGGATAACGGTGTTTCCCTGCCACCCTGTATTAGTAAGATAATAGATACACTGCCTCTGTGGTTCAGTGGTTTAGTCGTTTGCCTGAAGATCCGGTGGTCTTGGATTGGATTTCTATGGAAAGCATACTTTGATAAGTCGTTTCCAGTTCTCGTTGTTTAGGTAAGGGTGGGTACAGCAAAAATAATTCCATTTTGACTGGTGTAAATCAGATTCTGCACTTCCTACACCCATCATCTACAATCCGGCTCGAAGGACCAATTTGTAGATGACGGGTGTAGTGCACCCAGTCAAGTCAAATCAGAAACTTTAAGTTAGTAGTCTAGTCCAGTCAAGTAAGTCTAGTCAGTCAGATTGCAAAGTGAAACGGTGGAAAAATTTCACTTAGCAATAACTTGGAGATTTTTGTTACTAAGATAAAAGTCACGTAATCGACACTGTATCACTTCCTAACACCCACGCTTATTCACGAACACTTTGCGAATAATAATCCACCATTATTATATAAAAATACTCTATAAAAATCTTAATTTTGGAAATTAAATACAGCGCGGACACAGTGACAGTTTATTTTTCCTCCAAAAAGTCCCTGAATTAGAGTCATTGTCAAAATTGTTGTGTCTCTACACGTATTATTGGTAGAAAAGAAACGATAACGGAGTAAAAAAAAATGGTGGTTCCATAAGCAAATGGGTCTACGTTAAAATATTTTTTTCTATCGTCCTATTAAATAGGATATAATAACAAAGCTTATAAGAACGTTGTAGAGTTCCCTACTGGGATAGTAGGGAACTCTACAACGTTCTTATAAGCTTTGTTATTATATCCTTTCTTTTTCAACGTTCTTATAAGTTTGTTTCTACTATGTAGGGAGAGAATCCATAGAATTGTAAACATTAAATTAGTACTTAGTTTATCTATAGACAAGTATATAGCCTTAACGAAGCCCAGTGCTTGCCTACTGGGGATATGAGGATATTGAAGCACATCCCTTGACTGCAAAAAAGTCCGATCAATTGCGAACCTTCTTTTTTTTGAAGTCTGTTTAATGTAATATTCTTTTTTTTACCTCTCTTTATCAAAGAGAACTTGGAACATTATTTCCATCCTAAAACATGAATCTGGAAAATACATTTTTTAAATCGGAAACATAAAAGAACAGCAGTAAAAACATGATGTGATTTATTGTTACTAAGAATTTTATATTACTTTAGGCACGCATCTCTCGTAGACTAGGAGCTAGAACCATTGAAGCTTACCTAAAAAAATATGATTTTCAAATTAGGAATATTGTTTTTTTTTTCAACCGGAAGCCGGAAGTGAGAGCTGACCGGGGGCGTGCCAGAGACGTTCATCGTGGACGCGCGCCCCACAGATATGGATTTAAGATTAACGGGGACACGTAAACGCCGGCTCGGGGCGCGGGCTGCGGGGACCATGTTTACATGTGAATAGGGCTGTGTGTGCTGGGAAATTATATTTGTTGAGAGGTAAAGATTGTGTAGGTTTAGTTGGAAGGCGCTTGGTTAGAATGATTAAGTGTTTGGTGATGCTGAACTGCTGTTCTTTGTTTACTTGAATGTTTTATGAATTAGTGACGATGATTTTTGACCTCACCGAAAGATTCTAAATGTAGAGTTCGTATCTATCTACTTTTAAGGAGAGATGCGTACCTACTTAATTATAGATTTTTAGCCAAATAATATTTCAAATGTAATCTTTGCTAAAAGTCTGTTTAAAATAATTTGTGTCTCAGTAGGTATCCATTATAAATTTTTGAACAACGTCGATTGCTATTGTATAGTTAGTTAAAAATACAATTTGCTTAACACCTTTGAAAATTAAAATACAATGGCGCAGAATACCTAGTAACAACATCATATACTTCAACCAAGACTGGTTCATCGAACTTGGATCACGTTTTATACGTCGCTCTACTTGTGACAGTGTAGGAAGAGGTCCGGGCTCTGCCGGCGGCTGTGGCGGCCCTAGCGGCGGGTGCAGGCGCGGGTGCGGGTGCAGCGGGCGGCGATCGATACGGGGCGGGGTGGGGCGGGGTCGGGCGGGGCGCGGCGGGCGCGCGCTCAGTCCGCCTCGGGGCCGCGTCCGCGCGGTCGTCGCCAGCTCGCTGTCCGCTGCGGCCGGAGTGTCTCCGCGACCGCGGGCGCCCGGCGGCGGCGGCGAGCCTCGCGCCGCCCGCCCCCGCGCCCATGCTGCGCCGCGCCGCAGTGCCAGCGCCTGCCAGCCGCGCCCCCGCCCGGCCGCCGCGCGCCGCCACAGCCTGGCCGCCGAGCGCCCCCGCCCGGCGCCGGCGCCCGCGCCGCTAGTGCCGAGACTCAAACCCGTGTTCCTGTGGGCCAGACAGCTCGACGGCACCGTGCAGGAGGTCCGCTGCGAGGACTACGACCCGCGCAACCGCATCCGCATAGCGCGCACGCCGAGCGGCTGGCGCGTCATACCGCGCACCGAGATCTACAACTCGATCAAAGTACCGCCGCCGCCGAAGCGCGAGCGGCGGGACCGGCGCCGCCGGCGGGGACGCTCGCGACGCCGCCGCGCCGACCGCTTCGAGCGCCAGTGCGAGCCCGTGCCCGCCTGGCTCGCTCCCGACCTGGAGTCGCACATTCCTTCGCACACTATAGCGGTGCCTCGCATGGTACAGCAGTCGCCTGCCCCCGAACCCACGCCGCTCGACAACCTCCTCGCGGTGGCGGAGCTGGAATTCAATCAACAGCGCGGTGAAGAACTCGAACTGGAGCTCCAAGCATCCTCTACCGGCCAGTACGCGTTCTTGCCGGAGGAGCAAGTAGCCCGTGACGTCATGTCCTTCGAGCTCGGCGAGCCGAAAACGGATGAGATGTTCTTTGAGCGTAAAACGCATGCACCGGAACGCGCCGAGGACGACGCGTTTCAGAACGATATGGTTGTTCATAAGGATTTGTTTGATACTATCAGTGAAGCACACTATCTACCAGAGCTTACCGGACCACATGATGAAGCGTTGCTGGAGTCCCTAGTAGAAAAAGGTTGTGAAGATAACCAGATTTTAGGCCAAGCACTTGATAAGCTTGCACATCTCGTTCATGGTTCTGGAGATTACGCGGAAGAGGAAGAAGACATGTTGTTAGGAGGAGCACCGGTCGCTGATATCATTGACCGGTTAGAACAGTCTTTGGAATCACCTGGCCGCAGTAGCATAACTGCTGCCCAAGGATTACTTCACCTTCATCACATAGGAGATCACCTTCCTCCCCCGGAACATCAACAAGCTGTAGATCAAGCGTACATGAGTGACGAAGTGTTTGTTCCGGACCCTCCTACAGAATGTTCATTAGAAACATTACATACCAGAGCAGAATTGCAAGAAATGAATGGAGTTAGCCATTTAGAATATGACCAGAATGCTGAAAAGAGGCTACAGAATGACGTCAATATTACGGACGCCATGTACACTGAACCAGTACCTGACATACAAGTTAATTACGAAAACAAAACATTTGAACAACAACAGCCACAACCCTTGCCTGATCCCAGTGAAGTTACTCTACCCAGTATAACGAACAATGATGAAAATAGTGCCGAAACTAGTGTCTCAGTGCCCAAAGTAGAAATAGAGCAAACAGAGCAACCGGATGCAAATGAGAAAAATACAACGCAGGAAGTTATGCCTATGGACTTTGTAAACGACCTTGCAGAGCCTTCGAATAATGAAGAAATGGGGCCAACAGACTTAAGCATAAAACCTATAGTAAAACCTCCAACTCCAGTTGTAGTAGCCAGCATAGCAGAAACCACTAATGCTACGGAAGATAATCTATCAGAGAAGAGTGACGAACAACCCAGAGATTTAAGCTTACACCGCCGGTTACCTACTCCGCATGCGTCACCTAGAAGGATAGATATACCGCGAGCGCCATCGAGAGAGTCAGACGCAATGCAATCACCTCAACCGAGCGGTATCCCCGCCGTACCGTCTTCTCCTGAAATATTCACTATGCCACTCACTAAAAGCAAACAAACATTGTTTTTAGAATCTCTGCTATCATCTCCATCGCCTAAAATGTATACATCTGAAGTTACGATTACGAAGCAACAGTGCGAGCCTTTAAATCTAGGTAAACATAGAAAATCCGCGAGCCCCACTGTCTCTAGCTGTTCAGATGAAATGAGAAAATTAAACAAAGAATTTGGAGAGCCACAAGAGAAGAAAATAAAACGTGAATCCTCTGAAGATTTAGCTAAAATAAGTAAAGTGTTTAATAAATGCAGTGAAGATCAAATATCTGAATCGAAACAAAAGAAAACTGATAGATCGTCTCATAAGTCATCGGAAGAAGCGAGTCCTATAAAACAATTGCATGTCTTAAAAACAAGTCCGAATTTCAACATTCCAGATCCATTATTAGTTCCAAAAGACAAACTAAATGATATATTAGAAGCTCCTGCTAAAGAAATTCCAGCGTTGTTAATACAACGCCCTGAACTGAGACTGCCACAAGCATTTGCATTCCCAGCAGTTTTACAAGACCCTGAAATACTTGTCATATCATTACAACAGTTAGAAAACATCATGGAGAACGATGCTAAGAACCATATGGTATCTCCAAAACCGAAAGAACCTAAACCTATACCCATAAAGAGTGCACCTAGTACGGAGCAATCGACAACACAGCCCGATCAGACAACCCAACCAAAACCTATTCCTTCAATGGACGCATTGGCCGGCGATATTGACGCTGCAACTTCGGCTGCTCTCAATCAAATGTTATGGCTGCCATATCTAAGTCAATTAGAAGCTATGGCGGCATGCTCCCAAAATATGGATTTTCTAAAAGCTCTCAACTCATCTGGGTACTCAGGGTCAAATTACCCCGATATATCACAAATGTTCAACCATTCAGCAAGATTTATGGGTCCTGCAGGCTTTCCCATGATGCCGCCTATGGACTACGATAACCGGTTACAGTTTGCTATGTGGCAGGAAGCTATGAATCAGGCTAACGCGTCGCAGAGACAAAAACCTTCAATGGAAGCCCAAATGAAAGAATTAGCATCAAAATCAAGTGACGTTCAAAACCCGTATGTACATTCCACGAAAAACCATCAAAGCAAAAGCCACTCTGCGGCTCGCACGAGTCCTATAGCTCACAATTACAACAGCAACCAACGTTCTATGCCCCACAACCCGTTCCTACAAGGAATGTATCCCGGGATGAATCCTAACATCCGACCGAACATGCCGCTGCCGGGTCTCCAAATACCGTACTTCAACCCGAACATGATGAGTCAAAGATCGCCACGAACGGGCCAGCAGAAGAGTCCAACATCTCCGTACTACCCAAACAACAATTATCTGCAATCAGTGAAGCACTCAGAGGGTTCTAATCAGCGAAGCAGTAGTACGAGTTCCCAAGAGTCACCTCGTCCGCGTATTAGTGTGAAATCGCTCCAGAATCTGTTAGAGCCGACAGCTGCTGCCGCTTCTGGGGTTGGGTCTTCTGCAAGGCGGTCGAGTTCGTCAGCAGCGTTGGGGAGGAGGCGGGAGGAGCCGGAGGTCGGGAGCACCACCCCGCTGGGAGAACCGCCGCCGCACCTGCATCCACATCCGCACGATCCTTCATCGTTCCATTTATGGCATCCGCTGTTTGGCAAGTAAGTACTTTTTATTTATTTTTACCGCCATCGGGTTTCACGACGTCGATTTATATATCCTTTCGCGAGATGAATATCGATCTGCATTTTATTTACAAAGATTATATTTATTAAAGAAAGTAGCATTGCAATACTAAACACACGGGCTTTATATATTTGCACGTACGGAAAATTATTTCAATATTTCTTCTGTAAACATTACATTTATATTATTGGATAGCAATAATCCGGATTTGTTTATTTATACTACGGTTTAGTAGGTCAGATGGGCCGCATTTGAGGAATCGATAACGTTTTAAATAGACCTATAGGGCACAGGTTAAAACTGTCAGAGACAGGGCGCTATTTTTGAAATCTTTGCGAGACCGCTGACAGAATTTAGTTATATCATTATACCTACAAAGCTATTGTTTAATGTTAAAATGTATGTAATAAGTCACGAACACGACTAGCAAGAAAAATAAAGGAAAATTTTCCAACAATTTTAATGACCGTAGGCGTTTTTATTTCTATAATGCTGTTACTAAACCACTGCCTATTATTTTACTACTAAGTATGTTTTATATTTGACTAGATTGGACTAACACGCGACAAAATATTACTTATTCATTAAAAAATATGTAAAAGAAAATAATACTTCTCAAATGAATAAATTCATGAAAAAAGAACTCATTGGCCTGAAAATCTGAATTAGAAAAGTTATGAATTTAATTTAGTTTTAAAATAAGCCTTTAACGAATTTCATTAGAAAAATCCGAAAGGCAGTTCCGAAGAACTCTGATATCTAGGTGGGCATGGTCGATTGATAGTGTCAACTAGACGAAATAATGAATTGAATTCATGGCAAAACTATTATCACGATCAAGACTCTACGTTTACTACTTAGATGACCATATGACTCTACCAAAAATCATAGCCTAGAATTGAACAAGTTATTTCGGAGATCTAAGTTTCGGAGGTTAATTTCGAGGTAAAGCGAATTCGGATAAAAAACATTTCGCGTGAACAGCAAGGCTGAATCCATTAGACATGGAACATGAATTTGAAATAATTTTAATTAATTCCACTTACCTTAATGTTTAATTCAACATTCCATGTTTAAATAATAAAATATTGAAATCTAATGAATAGTCATGGATTTTACCTTTAGTTATTCCAATCGCAACTTTCTAGTCTGAAAGAAAATTCCTTATCAAAAAATAAGTACTGCGATTACATACCATGGTTTGCTATAACTGAAGCGAGTTAACTGATAACAAAGGTTATAAACGGTTATTCACAATCACAATACGACTTCCTTCCGTATTGAAAGTTCCTTTTATTTTTATACTAAAGTTTTCTGCTTATATTAGGTTGGAATAAATAAGGTGGACTGGGGACCTCTAAAAACCATGCAAGATCCAGTGAGTAAGCGAGGTAGCGCATTACATGATGTAAGGCGACATCTCCTTTACTCAATCGTTCTTGCATGGTTTTAAGAGATGGTATGGGCGGTATGGCCTACCTGAATGGACACAATACAAGAATCAAGTAGGGTTTATTCTTAAATTATCTCACGTATGCTTAACTAAACGCCAGCTTAACTGACGCCTAGCTAAGCTTAGCCAGGCAAAGCCTAACCGTTATGTACACACGATTCGTCTTGTGCAAATGTTTGCCGTCTCAGACTGATGTCATTAAGAAGAATCCATATTGGTCGAGTTTATTGGCGAGTGGTTTTATATTCTCTCAATCCTGCCTTTATCTTCTTCTTTGTCCACCCCTTATCCCATTTCATCTGGGGTCAGGTCTCCTCGTACATTTGCGCCAGAGGTACATGTTCTCTCAATCCTGCCAACTTCTAAAAAAGGGGTACCTCTTTTATAGAATATAGAAGGTATTTGAACCATTAGATGTGCCGTAAGCCTATTTGCCTACTCATATAAAAAAATAACTTGTATTTTACTGTAATTCAGATTTGTAATTTTGGAATTTTAGAGCCTTTGACAAGCTTTTCTCAGCAAAAAATACTTTAATTTCAAATAATTTCAAGCCAAATGAACACATGATTAACTATAACCTATTCCTATCTATATGAATTTAAAAATTTAAATAAATATATTATTTTCTTAAGATATTACAACTCCCAGCAGTTTTAAACGTCCACTGATATTACTTAGTTCTGACAATAGAAATAACTCTCATAAATGACTATGATTTCTCAAGGGCCCTTAGCTATTTAAACCTTTCACTGGCACTCAATTCGCCCATTCACTGGAACAATGTGAACATTCTCGAAGTCCGACCGACCTATCACGTCTCGATACTCTCAATCGTGACGCTTCAAGCTATTATTTGGTCATTTCTTGACTTAAATTAGGTGTTATTGAGAAGAGAACTGACACATATACACAAAATTAATGTTATACCGTTGTATGGGCACTAATTGACCGACTTTAAAAGTGCTGAATTATTTCGATTTGCTTTTCATCATCACTACATAGTATAAAACAAAGTCGCTTTCTCTGTCCCTATGTCCCTTTGTATGCTTAAATCTTTAAAACTACACAACGGATTATGATGCGGTTTTTTTTAATAGATAAGAGTGATTCAAGAGGAAGGTTTTTATGGGGCGGGTCGCTAGTTAAGTAATAAAAAAGCTTTTACTTGAGTGAATGAATTAATTCTGGGATAAAGTTTTTCGACATTTCATGTGTCGCACTTCCGTGATTTGAACTTTGGAGGTGTCACAACTATGTGGTGATGTCCGTAAGCAATAACCCGATTATTATTGCTTACCACATTACGCAATCTATAAATCGCTAAGAGGGAGAGAGAACCAGAATCTTAAGGTAGGGTATAGTTCACATAAAACCTCCGAATATATTTCTAATAAATAATGATAAATTTGCGAACTAGTAGAAATTTTAATTCTTAACATATAATCTAACTAGGAACACTGCAATTCTCAGTTATTGGGTTGCAAATATACTTTCACAGACTATATTAAGGACATTGTCCAATAAATCAACAATTTCATACTAAACTAATAAACTTGGTACAATCAGCATAGAAAACCAGTCCTGTCTTGAGTACCACTCCATTCATATGACATTTACAACTTAATAACAACTTCACAATCACCACCTGAGGGCTCATTCTGCATTCTGCCTCGTTTATGTGAACTTAGGACTTCGTATTTAGTTGCTTAGCTATATAATCATTTTATGTTAGAAATGAAAAGTATACCTTCCACCTTAGGTGTAAGTTTGATGATAAAGTACTTTTTTCTGTGGCCCACTGTACGTAGCCAATCCAATTTTATTCTAGAAGATAATTATAATTAAAGATAAATATTTTTATATACTTACACATATATAGGTATTATATTTATAAAAATAGAGTCGAATCTGGCAAATTATATTTGTGAGGACCAAAACTCTGCCACTGACGAAGAGGTACTTTTGTACTTATAGCTCCCTGTCCAGGTTAAGCAAAATAGATATGTAAAAAAAAAAACAATTTCCCATTCTGGGAATAGATATAATTTCTGGGAATATATCAACTCCATTTTTTGTACTGCTGATTAACGGCTCTCTTTCTCTATTTCTCTCTCTCTCTCTCTCTCTCTCTCTCTCTCTCTACACGCTTCTAAGGGAGATAACCAATAAATAAATAAATCGAAAAAAATATTTTAATGTTGGCTTAATTAATCATCAGTTTACACTCGCGTTTATGAGCACAATCATAATGTATTCAACTAATGAGTGTTTGTATTTTAATCCACAAACTTTACGCTTCACTTAGTGCTTAGTGCTAAGTTTGTCTAAACAAAACATAGTGCCTGTAGTCTTGTATACATTGATTTACTAGCTCGTAAACTCTGCTAGCCTGCTTCTTTGATTATTCACTAATCCGATAAATACTAGTAGGTATTCATTAATACTTAAAATTCACAAGTTCAGCCATAACGCGAAATTTACCCAGGAACCAAATAATGGACAACAACCTTCGTCTTTACTGAATGCAAAAAAAAAAAAATTTTGTTATATCCATACTTCCATATCCATACTAATATTATAAATGCGAAAGTCTGTCTGTCTGTCTGTCTGTCTGTCACCTCTTCACGGCTAAACTGCTAGACCGATTGTGATGAAATTTGGTAGGGATGTAGTTAATGACCTGGGGTCAAACATAGGCTACTTTTGGGCGCGATATAACCGAGTCCCACGCGGGCGGAGCCGCGGGCAACAGCTAGTAAATTATATATTTTTTATGACAGTCTAAAATCTTCTTGTTAAACTTTTCCTTTATAAAAACAAAATTACTTCGTCTTACTAATGACAATAAGCGACATGAGCAGAAACCAACCAACTAAATTATACTTTTTTTTAGAACTATTTAATTCTATTAAAAAGAGCATTATAGTTTCATTTGTGCTATATAAATTAAACTAAATATCCCAACTTCCCAACTAATATTATAAATGCGAAAGTGAGTTTGTATATTTGTTTGTTTGTAACCTCTTCACGCCCTATCTACTGAACCAATCTTCCTGAAAGAGTCATGGCGAAACTACATACATCGTTTGCACGAATAAAAAATTGAAATACAGATAACATAAAATAAATCGAATTAGTAAGAATACATAACTAGTAACATGTTTACCACCACAAAAAAATTTTAAACCCCGGGGTTTCTTTAATATTTATTTTTTTAAAGTCGACCTTTACCTTCGTTTTCATTCGCCATTATTGTCGCAACTGAAACATTTTGTCATCCTGACAGTTGTTAGCATTGTCAAAACGGTATTGATAGTTCATTATGGTAGGTTAGGTTCATAGATTAAGTAGTTGTACCTGTGATTAAGCAATTAATTTTTACTTGGTGAAAAAGTGAGATGGCGAAATAGGGAAGTCCATGAGTAAGAAAAGGACCAACGATATTTTTTATATTTTTGTCTCTGTCAACGTGGCAATTTTTTCTTTGTTTGGCCAATTCGACGCCAAAACAAAATCTTACACCGAACTAACAGGGAAATTATTTATGTTTTGTATTAAGAAAAATATTCATTTTAAGTAGTAGAATTTGTACGAAAGATATACAAAAAATAAGGGCATTTGTTACATAAATTGTGTGGCTCAGGAACACATTCCAGGGTGCCTACCACCATCTCTTAAAACCATGCAAGATCCAGTGAGTAAGCGAGATGTCGCCTTACATCATGTATTGCGCTGTCTCACTTACTCATTGGATCTGGACAGCGTAATATATGATGTAAGGCGACATCTCTCTTACTCAATCGTTCTTGCATGGTTTTAAGAGATAGTAGTAAGCCCCCAGAGGGGTTACTATAAACAGTCTCTTAAAACCATGCAAGATCCAGTGAGTAAGTGAGACAGCGCAATACATGATGTAAGGCGACATCTCCCTTACTCAGTCGTTCTTGCATGGTTATTAGAGATGGTGGTAGGCACCATCTCTTAAAGCGTAATACATGATGAAAGGAGATGACGTCTTACTGTGTCACTCTGTCTCGCCTATTCACTCGTTCATGTATGGTTTCAAGGGATGGTAATAAACCATTTGATAGTGAGCCTGCTACTTAAAAAGTTGATGGTAAAAGGTAGCTTACTACCATCTCTTAAAACCACGCAAGATCCAGTGAGAAAGCGGGACAGCGCAATACATCATGTAAGTAAGGCGACATCTCATTCACTCACTGGATCTTGCATGGTTTTAAGAGATGGTATAGCCCCCCAGGTACTAAATCGATGAATCTAACCTACCATAATGAACTGTCAATATCGCTTTGACAATACTAACAACTGTCAGGGTGACATATTGTTTCAGTTGCATTAAAAATGGCGAATGAAAACGAAACTAAAGGTCGACTTTTATATAATGGTATATTAAAATAACCCCGGGGTTTAAATTTTTTTTGTGGTGGTAAACATGTTACTAGTGAAGTATTCTTACTAATGCGATTTATTTTAAGTTCTCTATATTTAAATTTTTTATTCGTACAATTTCCGCCATCATTCTTTCGCATACACATAGCTAGGAGTATTGAGAAGAACATAGGGACCTTTTGAGAAAAAGCGCTGTTCCCGAGGGAAATTCACGGGGGCCGAGCCGCAGACGAAAGCTTGTATTAAATAAATGAACAGGGAAGCCGTATAGTATAACCCCAGGCATTGTGTAAATGGGCGAGAATTATTCTATTGTTGAATTTCCACGTTTCTTCACCAAAACAATATTGAATGAATCCAATTTGCGAGCCCGATAAAACGGCTATAAAGCCGTGAATTTCCTTTGTTTATTTTAGAAGTCGGCACGTGTGTTAATTAACAGAGCACTTAGATTGCTTTTTATAACGTTTTTGATACAAATAAGTAAATTATGTTTAAAACAATTTATTTGTTAATTATAAAATGCGCGATAGGTTGCGGCATGTAGATTATAAATGAAAGGAGACTGGCGAAAGGGTACAAGGCAGTTGGCTGGGAGATACGGTTAAAGACGGTCTCGAAAAGCATACTGCGACCAAATCGCAGACCTCTTGAAAGGGGAGACATTAGGAGTACCTAAAATTTGCGAGCGTATGACGAGACTGTAAAGGAAGCGAGAGAGGTCTGTTAAGACTCCTCCTTTGGTCTCACTAGCGCCACTTTCCAAAAAAAAAAAATCTCTTTCTGTAAGTGAGCTTATCAGAAATCCTCCCGCAACTTTTTTGCTGGTATCCTTAACTTACATTAGAACCTCAAAAGTCATTTATATACTATCCGCTTTAGTTTCCTTGATGTTTGGTAGGTACGAATTGATACATTTTGACACTTTTTGTAAAGGTTTCTAAAGCCTTACGGTAGGTTGACCGCCTATCTCGATTCTCTCCTCTCGGAATGGCTACTTGTATCGCTTTCGCCACATTTCGCTCCGTCTAACGCAGAAAATGCTTAAATTTTTTTTTTTTTGTTTAACATTGTCCAAAGAATTTATATATAACACTAGAATGCTCACGGAGGACAAAATCCGTTCCCAAATAAAACCTAAAGTTTATAGTTGTCCCTTTCTAGTAGGTTGTATAAAATTCAAGAGGAAAAGGGACATCTACAAATTTTGGACCTTTTTCTGGGACTTTAGGTATTTGTATGTAGCCTTTAATGAAAAATCAACTTTGCAGTAGAGTAATAAGGATTAATTTTGAATGTTGTTTTTTGCGATTATTATTATTCGTAAGCATTCTAGTGTTTTATATAAATTCTTTGACATTGTCAAAATTTTTTTTTAAAGCGTTTTGTGCGTAAAACGGAGCGAAATGTGGCGAAAGCGATAAAAGTAGCCATTACGAGAGGAGAGAATCGAGATAGGCGGTCGACCTACGGATCTACAGCCTAAAGGATCGTAGTCTGTGGACATCTCTAGCCTCTGCCTACCCCTGCGGGAGACAGGCGCGGCGGTAAAGTATTATATATTTGTAGTACACATAAATTTAATCAATATAGGAACCGAATCAACCCAGTAATAAATAAATATAAGTATAACCGTAGTCCGGCCGAAATAAAATCAATGTAGCCTCTTCAAGGCTGACCATGACGTGTGGGAGAACGGGACGGCAATACAGCATCCAGGCTGTGTGAGCGAGACGGCTAGCTGCCAATTTATTGGGCAGTGCAGGTTGCACTGGGTTTCAATAAAAGTACTCTGTAATTAGAAAGAGCACTTGTAAGTTTAATGGAAAATATTAATTGGGCAATAGCGGTTTTATTTAAAAAATGTTCGTAAAAAAGTGGGGAGAAAGAGCATCAAACCAACCGGGGATGCCACGCGCAATAATTTTTATGTGAAAAAGTCTGCCACATTCTACGCGCGGGTTGTAACACATAATAAGTATATTAACACTAACGCAGTATTCTAACACGTCGCTACGCACACACTTGACAAAATTATCCAACACAAGGAAAAAAAACACGCACACAAGTATAAGCAGTATGGCAGGGGGTCGCCTATTAGTGTCCATCTACGGTTGGTTTAATTTCTCTAAGGTCGTATCTTATCAGGATATGAAAATGCTAGCGAAAGGAATATGGGTTTGGAAGGCGCATCACACACGAGACCGCAGCTTTTAAATTTTTAAGAGATGAATACTGGCAGTGCCGTAAATAGCCTGTGCGAGCTTATATAACTAGATAACACAATTTTTCTGCGCACTAGCGGAATTTCTATAACTGCGCACTCGCTTTTTTTAGAAATTTTCTGCGCCCTAGCGAAATTTCTAAACTGCGCCTTCGTTTTAAAACTAATAGTCCTGCCTAGTCTGGCCATTTTTGCGCCCCCAGAGGTCCCTGTGTCTGGGCACCGGTGGCACCGCCCTATTTACGACACTGGATACTGGTATCAACTCGTATGTAAGAGTAAGGGATTAGGTATTTATCTTAAATGTAATGACTCGCCAACACCAGTAATAAAAAAAACAAAGGCAAAGTCCCGTTGTTTAAAAGGAATTTTCGCCTTTCGTATTTCTGTAAATTTCACTAACAATTTCAATTTACACACTGTAAAATCTTTAGTGTTTAAAAGTCACCTGTCTAGCATTCTTTTTTAATTGTAGTCCTTGATGGTGTAATGGTATGTTCGCAAGTCAATAAACATCAAAACACGTGTTTAGCTACTGAAACACAGAATTTCTTGTAGATCGTTATGTAATAATCGAAGCTCAATCAAAGCCTTTCAAGTTGAGTTTTCCGTTTTCAATGCCATGTTGCTATGCTCCGAAAATTCCCATTCAGTACTTGTACAGCGATCGCAACAAGTTTTACCCATATACATTTGACTTTGTATAGGTATATTACTATAAAACGATTTTTACGAAACGACATTAAAAAAAAGCATGCACTTTTTTCAAATTTTATTAAGATGAGGAAATGTTTTATGGTAAAATATACTTACGTACCGACTATCATTAAACATTCAATAACAGAAGTTGTATTTTAAATGCGATTACGTTATTTTTGTGAAAATAAATTGTTTCAAATTTAATCCGATAAAATATAAATCCGATGAATCGGATTACATCCAATTAGAGTGGCAATTAATTTTTTATCGACCAATCCGGGCCCGAGCGGGCTACATGGACCAATCAGAACGATTTATGGCTTTGACGTCATCAGCGTCGATAAAAAGAAAGTTACAGCTAAACATGTCTAAAATAGGATCCATGAAAATAAATCCTGTGATCTCATCATGCTTAGGAGTAATCTACCTATAGTTACATAGTTTTGGATTATGTTTGCTTGTTATACGCACATTAATACTGGCTATGCACCGCGATTTCACCCGCCCCGATGATCTGCAAGTCCAAACAAAAAGGCCCTAGTTTACAAAAAAAAAACCTTAGGATAAAACAACCGTCTATTGATTAAACTGTTGTTTTAAGTGTTGTAGTTCTTTTTTTCCACTTACAGATTTACTCACAGATTTCTTTTTCCTAGCTGTATGTGTCCCACTGCTGGGCAAAAGCCTCCCCTCTTTTCTGCGATGCGTCCCTGTCCTGTGCCGCTTCTTTCCAATCCTTTTCGAAGTCTCCTGAGTCATCTGACCATCTTTTTTCTTGGCCTTCCTCTCTTTTTTTATACCCATCCGCTGATACCCAGGTTGTTGTAATCCAGCCCATCTCTCCGGATGCATATATTTCAAATATATTTATTGCGATCGCTACGCTAAGAGTGATACTTTTTGCTCACTCTATCTATATCCACTCTTGGAGGTGACTGTTCTGCCTAAACCTAACCTTTTTTTTTTTTTTTGTTAACGGAGAGGAAATGCATTTACGCACAAAGTGTGGGACTCCTGAGCTGCTAGTCAGCCCAGACTACCCACTAAAACCCCTCCGGCGTTTCCGCACTTGGCCGTTGAGGGCGCCATGGGGTCGCGTTAGCATTCTACCACGACGCCCTCCAGCCTGGCCTTTCGGCCACAACCAGTGCGCTGGGCAAGAGCCCAGCGCTCCCTAACGATGGCCTCCCTCTGTGAAATAATTATTCCACAGAAGGAGGCCCCCACCTCGGGGTGGGGCATCCGCTCACCATCTACTAAAAGATGGGGGGAGTGCCCCACAGTTTGCAGGACATTGGCCGACAGTCAATAAGACCCCGAATATCAGGGAGTTATTAACTGCCGCCCAGGGTGCACCGTCCCAATTCACTTGTCAACCCGCTCTCTCACCGGATCCGTTGGAATCAAGCGAGAACGCAAAGTTTTCAAGTGACTGGGCACTCGAGGAGGTTTCCTGCACTTAGCACCCCGCCTAAACCTAACCTACCTCAACAATCAGACTATAGAGGATATTAAACATTATTAAACCAATATATTTAGGTTACGTATGACTTGAAGGCAAGTTCTTACATAAGCCAAAGTTTTTTCTACAGGCGTGGGTAGCAAAACAGAGGCGGGTTGCCACCAACCATTTTGCTGACACAAAAGGAAATCCTTGTAAATTGTTGTTCATTTATTTACTTCGCCCTTTGTAAAAGAAAATAGGCTAATTGCGCAATTTCTGCATTGCAAATGCCATAAAACATTGAGAACGCAGAAAAATAACTCGGACGCTTAAGCTAAAAGTCAAATCCGCTATTTTGATCACATTAGCTTTTCATTCCTACATTGACATAAAATAACAAAGGTTTGTCCAGCCCTTTCTAACTTATGTGTTTTGGCTTAAGCTTTCATAAGAGAGAAAGAGTCAAAACACATTTTAGTTAAAATGGGCTTAACAAAAGTTCGTTAATTTTATTAAAAAAATCTTTATACCAGTTTTGATAAAACTTTTTGACACACATCACTTCCATACTCTCAATATTTTATACATACAAGTCTAGATTAAAATTTTAACATTACACATTCAAATGGCGGTCTATTATGACAACTAATATACGATCTAAATTTGGATCCGATCGATACTATAGTATACATTATAATTGTTGGTTCTAACTTAGTGGTGTCACGTTAACTTAATTAATGCCCATCTTGGATTTGTTTGTTTTTAAATAGATATGTTCCACTGTAACTTGTTTGCGCCGCACAGTTTTTCTGTTTCTCACAATTGTTGACTTGTAGAGAATGCTTTTAGCACTAAGTCCGCCGATTGTATAAGTGTTTTGTACTTAAGGCACAATAAAATTTTATATAAACTAGGTAATATTTAACTAACAGAAAAAGTAGTAGTAACTGAGTAGCAAGCAAAAGCAGTTTTTTAATTACAAGGGGAACAAGATGTTGGAGCCGGTGTCCAGTTTCAGGGTATAAATAAAATTCTTGTCTGGATACTTGATACATGGACTTTAATCTTTTAACTTGAGTACAATACTAGGCTAGGTAAAGATATTATATTTTAGGTGAGTTAGATAAATAGAATGGGAAAAGAGGGTAAGCGCGCGGGAGCTTATATACGGCACTCGCGGGGGAAGGATGAAATGGGGGGCCGTATCTTGAGCTCGGCAAACTGTATGGCGTGAACACAAGACATGATCATACAGGCAAAGATGAATAGAATGCTATACTAGCAGCATTGATATGCTATTGAAATGGTCAAATACACAACACTTAATTTTGGCTTTGCCGCAGTCGGGTAAAAATATACTGTTCTGTCAGCATTTAAGTTAAAATTTAATAATTTATTACTATTTTTCTAGACAGACGTCAGAGACATATGTTTATTTCTCAGATACATAGTTAATGCGTAATTCGCGAGCTCATAATTGTTTGGTCGTAAACCACGTCACCTACTTAGATTTAGGTACCTATAGATACTTATATACTTGAGGAGCTCGATAGCCCTAGCGCGCGTGTTCTTAACGATAATGCGCGTTAAGCGACGGCGACGGCAAGTGCGTGGCTTTGTTTAGATTGGTCGCCATTAGTGGCATTTCTATCTTGAGCTCCTCCGAAGGCACGTTAAGCCGTTGTTCCCGGCTGTTATCGGTTGACAGTCGCTAGGCTATGTCAGATGCCTTTAGGCAGCCTGGAAAATCTGACAGTGTTGTCTACTAACACATCCGGGTCACGTTCCTGTTGGTCTGGTTTCCCTGTAAAAAGGGTTACGGAGGTCAGACGGCCGTCGCTCCATTGTAATAAACAGTTCCGCCATATCAGGACAATGATTAATAGCGTACCCTAGGCTCTGAAGCGTAAGCTGAAGATGTAACCGGGAAACACGCTCGGACGAAGAAGAGATACTTATACTTGCCTTATAGGTATTTTCGACACAGTTCTACAGTTGGTATATCAAGATACTTTATTTGTTGAACATGTTATAATACCTAAACATACACAAATTACATTCAGTGTCGATTTTAAGCAAAAAAATACAGATAAACATGTGCTATCAGGATTGGCATACAAATTACAAAATAGAGACTTCACCAACTGGCGAAAGGTTTGTAATCACGTCGATTGGAGAAAATAAGTGGAAGAGGCCAAGACCCAAAGTTTTAACGCTAAAGAAAGTAAACCTAACATCATCGTTTCGTGCAGGAGTCACGGTCCATCGACCGTGCACACCCTGTGTTAGACCCTCTCGGCCTTTGACGTAGTTCATTTAACGACTACCAGATGGCAGCCGGAACCAACGGCTTAACGTGCCTTGCGAAGCATGGAATCTTTTTCAAAACCTTTAAGAATCTGTTTCTTATCTTAGCGCTGTCCCGGTTGCTTCCTCAGCCTATTGCTTCGGAGCCCAGGGTCTGCTTACCTACTTTTTCTCCTCCACTTCGCCCGGTCTTCTGCCTCCTTAGTTGTGAGACCATTTTTTAAAACCCTTAAGAATAGTATTTATAATTTCGTATAGATTTCTAATCGCTAGCATGGTACAGGCACAGTATAACCATACTCTCCCTAGGTCACAACTGGATCTAGAATGCTAATAGCCACGATCGAGACCATCGACCTACATAGCCATGTAATTGTGGTTGGAGAAACTGAAGTAGCCATTTCCTTCTTATAGATTGAACTGCACTTAGTGGAGCCTTGTAGTTTCGTACATAGGTACCGCTCGCTTTTGTTTTCGAGCGTATTTCCCAGTTACAACTTCATCTTAGTTTTGAGTTTCTTCATTACAATTAAAAATATAATATACTAGCTGTTCCCCGCGTGGGACTCGGTTATATCGCGCCCAAAAGTAGCCTATGTTTGACCTCAGGTCGTTATCTACATCCCTACCAAATTTCATCACAATCGATCCAGCAGTTTAGCCGTGAAGAGGTGACAGACAGACATACAGACTTTCGCATTTATAATATTAGTAATGGAAGTATGGATTAGTATGGATAGTATAGATATGGATTTTAGTATGTTTTTATAATATTAATAAACGGAACGGCCCACGGAACGACAGGCTCAATCCTGGAACTTCGTACCTATTTATTTTACAAATCTATACTTAATATAATAAAGCTGAAGTTTTTTGTTTGAACACTTATAACTACCCCCCTCCCCCCCACATATTATTTGCAGACATTAGGTATTTATTTTCCCCACTTACATTACACTCGCCCGTAAGTCACCTTTAATAAGAAAGAAACTACATTGAAATCGCTTCATCCGTTCGGGAGCTATGATGACAGAGACAGACAGACACGTCAAACTTATAACACCCCTCTTTTTGCGTCGGGAGTTAAAAATAGCAAAATAAGGCATGTCAACGCTTACACAAAACGGGCAGGCGGGACACGCCCGAACAAGGTACGGACATGGTACTGACAAACGCCTCTTCCTAGTACAACACCGTGTTCTTGCTAACGGGATATCACTTTATTTTGTATTTCTTTGACAGTTAGTTTATGTACAATATTGTACAGCCTTAGCTTTAGGCATTGACATAGATTAAAGCTTCGAACAACACAACTGTCTGTAATAATAAATCTGGTGTTTTTTGCGTGAAGGAAATACACTATCACTACATAGTATAAAATAAAGTCGCTTTCTCTGTCCCTATATCCCTATGTATGCTTCAATCTTTAAAACTACGCAACGGATTTTGATGCGGTTTTTTTAATAGATAGAGTGATTCAAGAGGATGGTTTTTATGCCCATGCGAAGCCGGGTCGCTAGTAATGTTATATATCCTATAATGTTGTCCGGAAAAGGTGGCTTTACCAATAAATCCGCTTAGGTCTCAATCCGATTTTTTTAAATGTTTTCGTAAAAGCTCCAATTTAGTGCAATATAATATATTGTATTGTACCGACATTTAAATACAAAATTAACTCTCTCAGTCTGTCTGTTACCTCTTCGCGCATAATCCGCTGAACCGTTGATCCGATTTTAATGAAATTTTGCATAGAGATATGAGTCCTGGAAATGGTCTGGACATAGGACATTTGACGCAAACGCAAGCGGTGGCGCCAGCTAGTATCGTACAAATTCGGTTTTCATAAAACTTGGTTCAAAAATAATGACCTGCAGTTAAGTTATAGCGGGAATAAGTTAGTACCGTAATAAATTTAACCGTTAAAAATGTGGCCTTTTTTTAATTTTTCTGGAGGTATTTTTATGCCTGCTGAATACAGACTCGTATGTATGTAAACAATGTATTTAGAGTATCGTTGAAAGGGGGTCTAAAAACGCCACTTTGAGCAATTCATCGAATCAATTCATATTACGAATTCCTTAGCAATTCTGTAGAAATTCTCTTCAAAAAAATTGAAAAAAATAGGAATTGCTAAAGAATTGCTAAGGAATTCGTAATATGAATTCGATTCGATGAATTGCTCAAAGTGGCGATTTTAGACCCACAGTTCGTTGCGTAGTTACATCGTCTTTTAAGTTAATTGTATAATGTAAAAATAGTAGTGCACTACACTGCATATACTTAATAGTCACATAGAAAACTATACTTAACACCTTACTCTTACATCTTGTATGAGTGCTGAGTAAAGTTTAATAAAGAAGACACAATAGCACATCCATACTTCCATACTTCCATACTAATATTATAAATGCGAAAGTCTGTCTGTCTGTCTGTCTCTCTGTCTGTCTGTCTGTCTGTCTGTCTGTCTGTCACCTCTTCACGGCTAAACTAGTGGACCGATTGTGATGAAATTTGGTAGGGATGTAGTTAACGATCTGATGTCAAACATAGGCTACTTTTGGGCGCGATATAACCGAGTCCCACGCGGGGCGAAGCCGCGGGGAACAGCTAGTATACATATATGTGACGACCTCCGTGACGTATCTAATGGTTAACACTGAGAGATTGTAATTTAATAATTAAAAGTCTTAATATAAAGAGGAAATAAAATTCCTCAATGGTGGTGTAACTAAACACATAAAAAAAACTAGGACCGCGGTCCGAGTTAATGTCCGGTCCCGGTTGCCAAAATCCATACAAAACTAAAACAGAATGCCTCAAAATAAAAATATTATCAACGACACAATCCACACATAAATAAGTAAGTATAAATTGGAAGCAAAAAATCGGTAGTCGTGATCAGCCGACCGTTTCGAGGTCGTAGGTTCAATTCCGAGGGTTCGTTAACCTCTTACACAATTTGTTATGCTAAACCGCTTGTCTTGAAAATCTTTATTTTTTCATAACTGCAAATGTGATAGAAGTGCATTGTTATTTCTATTAATATATAAATTTCGCACAGCAGGTTAATCACTTATTTACTTATTAATTATATTAACATAATTTAGCTATACAACGCGTTTTTACCCGCCCTTGGTATATATGTATTATAGCCTTTAACCTGCTACAAGAATCAGGCTATATTTTTGCTCAGGCTGATTTTCAGATTGAATTTTTTGGAATCCGAGCCGTTCAAACAAACAAACTCATCAGCTTTATTATATTAGTACAAAGAAGTTCGAATCGCGCGCGGTCTCTCTGACGCATTTTTTTTTAAATCTACGTATTAGTATCGATTACTTGCGGTTCTTAATTCGATGTACGAAAATTCGGAGCTTAGAAATAAAATTCTGGTTTATTCTTCGTTCGTCCTGAAATTTTGTCCCACATTTCAAAAAATGATTCGTTTGTCCCAGTCACTTTTATATTCCCGGTTTGTCCCAGTTCACAAGAAGGTACTTTAAAGGTACAGCTAACAAAAAAGTATTTTGAACGAATAACAAACAAAAACCTATATTATTTAGAAAGAAAATTACTTATAAAAAACAACGGGTCGAACAAGGAATGCAAAGTGGGACCAACGAGGAATAAAATAATAAAAATTGTACATCGGGACGAAGGAAGCATAATGTTTGGGACTAACTAAGAAATTTATTAGTGGGACAAAACTCAGTGGGACAAACGAAGAATGAATCAAAATTCTGTAGAAATAGGAAACGTTTAGTTTAGTCCCAGTTTGGTTAGGACATTTGCAGGTTTAAATCACCTGATTTTCTGCTAATAAAGATGATTCCGTGCTTCGGAAGGCACGCTAAGCCGTTGGTTTACACTGCTGTATGATGGTCAAAGGCGAGAAGTGTTTTCGAAGAACACACTGACACCAGGTCAATTGACCCTGCAACCCAGATATGATACGATCGAATACTATTATGAAAATGTACAAAGAAAGTTCACTGACTCGTTGTCAAAGCTATGAATATGTACATACAGACAAACAAAAGGACTCATTCGGAACGTTAATTGTGTGACTCGTTTAACAGTTAGATGTCAGTAGTGCAATACCTCTGACTGGTGACGCATACATTTGCAGTCATTTTAATTGATAACAACCTTTTATTTTGAATGCTTGCTAAAGTTATGTGGATTCATACAAATATTCTATAGCTTGGTTTACCCGCGCTGTATCACAACTTACTCGTATTTATCTAAAGAAATTCATCCTTTAATCTGCCTTAACCCTAACGAGACGGCAAAGATGGCAGCACCAACCCTGCTCCCATCACTGAGACCCGATCTGAAGCTACCAGTCTATCGTCCGTCGTACCTATTTGCAAGTGACAATTTCAAAACGCTAACGAATGTCGACAAGAACGAAAAGTATGGGATTGACATAAGTTGCGGTAAATAACGTGATCAATATTATGTCAACACAAATTATTTCATTGACATATTTTGTGCATTTTGATAATAGTTTTCATTTATATTGACATGGACAAATTTATTAAATCTATATTATTATTGCCATAATGACTAAACATGTTGGGACATCATTTTTTTAACATCTAAGCATATAATTAATTCACATGTTAAACAAATAAAGATAATTTGAACTTGAATGTTAATAAACTACGCGGATGATATATGTATGTAAAAACTTTATTGTACAGAAAGAACATTGAATACGCAACAAAAAGTAGTATTTGTTTTATTGCTAGGGAGCCCCAATTATTTCTGCATTCACTCAACTATCTACTTCCTCTTACATCAGAATATCACATAAAGTAACATGTCTGGAATATGTAAAATTTAATTAAATATTCCAAAGGACGCCAGCTATTTGCGAAAATGCGTCGACCTTGCCCGATGTCACGGCTGAAATTATAAATTTTCCGCCGTGCTCCTCGTTTCATGAAATTTACATAATAATAAACTACTCAATGCTATACCTACCTTCAGTATATATATATACATTAACTCTTTGTATGTAGATTCGTCTATTCTCGCCATTGTACCTGTGGAAAGCAGGCTTATCTTTTGTTAGATATAATACTTTGATCCGCTTAGAACATTTACAGTTCTGTTCTAAAAATGACATGATAAAGGCAATATTTTGAATATGAAATGCTGGTCGAAATAGATCTATCTTTCTTTGAAGTCGATTTCAAAGTAGGTTTAGTAGGTAACCAGACTATCAATATTTTTAATATTTTCAATCAAGCTGAATAAATATTTACTCTTGCCTTGTGCCATATATGAGAAGCCTAATCTTACTTGGTAGACATATAGGTTCTCGAATGGCACAGCCAAATCGGTTTAGCCGTTAACCTGTAAAATAGTAACAAAGATAGATCGAAAAAGATAGGATAAAATAAAGTCAAAATATTGATATGTAAGTACAGTCGCGGGCAGATAAAAGTGACCCTACCGTGCTTATCATAGTGAACGCGGGGTTATGTTTATTTGCCCCCGAATGTACCAACTCGCGTTCTAGATTTCTCTAAATTTCCTAACAAAATTCTCAATTACTAACTTTCTTTCATTCATAAATAAGAGAGCTAAACAAAAACGAGCATAGAATGTGATTATTTACAAAGCAAACCGGGGAAAGTGACAAATATCGCGTGACTGCTACTCATGAAGGCACGCTGTTGCACTTGCATAATGCAGCGATACACAAAATGACGCGCCCATAGATGTAGAAATAGAGGACGCGCCCTTATTAAGGCCGATGTTCCACTTTCCGTTGAAAAATCAAAGGAGAATGGCCACTTTACTATGGGCGACGTTCCCGGGTTGTAAATAGATTAAATTCAGTATTCATTATTTATACAATAATAATTATTAATTTTGTTTTGATATGATAGAGAGAAACTTTGGTAGAGCGAAATTGTGGTACTTTAATTGCTTTATTATCAATAGCTGTGGTGAGTGGGAAGGCACTATATCATATATCAAATAAGTACACGTGCTATAAGGTGTTAATGCACCTATGCTGTAATACCCAAGTATATATTTTATCTGTCTGTAAAAAGCTAATGTATATTGATGATTCCGCCCTCGATATCATTTCGAAAGTAGCCTCCTACCTTTTCTCAGACATACCAAATGTACGAAAAAAAATCATAAAATCAATGAAGCCGTTTCAGAGGGGATCAGTAACAAACACTACGATACGAGATTTTTATATAGAGATAAAAGTAAGTTGTTAAATCTGTCTGTTCGTCTCGTTAAGCCTGATCAAAGGCAACTAGCGTCATGTTAATGTCACAAAGACCAAAAAGTACATGACATTTAGATATTTATAAAAATATTTCCATTTGTCAGTAACACTTCTGCCAACTAATTTAAAACAGAGAGGGAAAATATGAGAAACTTTACTTACTTTACTTTTTCTTTCACCCGACTGCGGCGAAGCCAATAAAGGAGGTTTTGGTTTGAACTGTATATCTCTATGTTCATCGAAACCAAAAAGCGGCTAAACCGATTTTAATAATATGCGTGAGTGCTACTACCTACATTTATACTTGTAAAAAAAACAAAATGGCAAAAGTTCTTTTCTTCCAATCTTATCGTGTGTTATATTAAAATATACATAGAACTAGGAATCGCGCGCGTTTGACGAGACGCAATTTTTTTTTAATCTATGAAAATGTTCCAAAAAATCTTTTTTTTTTTAAGATTTTTTGGAACCTATCGTGTTTAATGTTTTAGGATGTGAAATCCCAAACGTTGGTACTGCAGTCGGGTCGTTTTTTGACTAAAATAGCTTTTCGTGGAAAAATAATAAATAAATCTTTATTTCAGACAATAACAGTTGTTTAGTTTTATTCGTATTGAAATTGAAAATGCTTAAGTACATATTTTTTTGTCGATAATAAATGCACCACAATCGTGTGGCGGCGTCACTAGTATTTATAAAACATTCCGACGAATTGAGAATCTCCTCCTTTTTGAAGTCGGTTAAAAATATATGTTTTTATCCGTAATATTATGAGAGAATAAGTAATTTGTTCTAAATTTGTTAGAAAATAAGATTTGTTTGAAGATAATTATTTATGTAATTTTACAAGTCTAATATGGTTTTTTTGTACTTTTTCAGTACTGAACATTAAAGGATGGTGAGTTTAATGAATTGTTTATGATTTTATATAATTTTAAGTGTCTCAAGCCTGGCTTTTATTTTGACAATGAAGTTTGTTATAAGTAATGGTTTACTCTTGATTCGAGGTCCAACCGCTATGTTCAACTGGTTGTGCCCCCTTGTATGTACCACAGGGAAGAATTTTACTATGGTCCAACTATCAAAATATCATTTTATTATGTACCAATCGTCTTCGGAACCCATCTTTTCTTCATGAGGCAGTTTTTATTTTCGGCTTTATATTTATGACCATGTTTATATGTTATTGTTTGTCTGACGTTAACCTTCTTTGGGAATGCTATTGTTGGTGTGTCCACCAGTGGGGCAGAGGTCAAGTAAATTAAAAATTTTGAGTTATTACTTTACGCGCCTCTTACGACAGCAAAGCCGAAAAACTACATAACTATTTCTGCGATTTGCCTTTTTGTAAATTTCAGATTAATTTAGTAGGTTAGTTTTTTAATTTGGAAATTTTATTGCCTTGAAAAGTAAAAAAAAAAATACGCAATTTTATAAAATGATAATGATGATTAAACAAGTTGAAATGGCTGACAGCCTAATCAAGCCTATTATCAGTTCTTTAAAATTCATTTTTTTAACCGTACAGTTAGTTTAATAAATCTTAACGGTTGCATTTTGCAACTTTTTGCTAAAATTTAACTCATATAGGATGAGATATTGCCTATGTCACAGGCCACAGGCCACAATTGAATTTTGACCTCAAAAAACCTTAAGAAACTCATCATTTCGCAAAAGTACTACTTCAACAAGAGTGCCGGCCCTAGACTTAAATCACGGTAGATAGTCTATCAGCACCCTTTACTCGATTAATTATTTATTTATTTTTATATTCATCATCATACAAAAAAAAAGAAAAACAGAAAAAGCATGGAATATTAGTACAAGGTTGCTGCTTATTTCTAAAGAAATCTTATCCGGCAGACCCAAGAGAGGCAACGAGAAGAAACTTAGGTTACTTCGGTTTTATGTTCAATTCCCGATTTTTTTTTATTCAATTGTTGCCAATATTTGATCTGGCAACACTGCTATTTTACTTCTCAAAAGGAGCCATCAAATTATTTGGCACTGGAAATTATTTTACGCATATGTTATTTGGCGCCCCTTTCCACCTGGTGCCTAATGCGACCTCTCCTCTCGCTCTACCCTAGGGCCGGCGCCGTTTTCACCTTGTGGTTACAGACCAGCAAACCTTGTTATTACCCTTTTAACATACCTACTATGTCTGTGGGCAGTACAACGCTTGGGCAAAGTATAACATTTCGGATTACACTATGCGAAGCATGGGTACTCTCAACAATCTTATACATAACTAGCTTGTGCCTGCGGCTTTGCACGGCGTTTTTACTATTTACTATTTAAAATACTTTTTTGAATAATACAGATTGAGCTAGCCCTAAAAACAGTTTGAGAAAAAAACATCCAAGGCTCAGGGTGATTTCAAAAGGGCCCAATTCGACTTACCTTGACTTAATATCGAACTCAGAATCTCGGACAATTACATCACGGAAGTTTCGAACACACTGGTCGTCAAAAATACCAGGAGTAAGCAAATAAATGACGTAATAACTAAATTAGACAAGAGTAACTTAAAGAACTTGAATTATACTAAAAAAAAATATGTGTAACTAGAGGCATAGGGAAAAAATCTGAATAGAAACCACTAAGTCTAAAGAATTAGCAATATAACTGAATATTGTCTCTTTATTTATAAAACATTGTTTTTAACTTAAAATCTATATTATTATCACATTTTTATTTTCACATGTTTACAAAAAATAAATGATTATTGATTATTGAATCTTATAAAACAGCTCATATTTTCTAATTTGTTATTCTATTGTTGAGAAAAACAACACAATGGCCAACGCCACAATGCAACGTAGTTTAAGAAAGTTGCAATTCTATGCACAATTCTGAATTTCTTTGCAATTGCAGTTGGGTGCAGCTATCGCCGCGTAGATCACTAATGTGAATAGGGTATTAAAGAGTTAACCTTAAGATAAATTCACATTGAGCTAGCTGGGCGAGTTGAAAGGCAAGTGGTAAGCAAGAGAAATGTGACCATGCGCTGCGAATGCTGCGATGCAACTTTTGCAGGAAATTTAGACATATGATGCACACTACAGATTTTTTAATTTCATTTCATTACAAATACCTACTTATGTTTTGTAAAAATCTTTGTATAATTTAATCTTGGTGCACAGATTTTTTAATTTCATTTCATTACAAATACCTACTTATGTTTTGTAAAAATCTTTGTATAATTTAATCTTGGTGCAAAAACGAGTTTTTATTATTATTATTATTACAAAACATGTAAACGGCCGACTCAAAGCCAAAAGGGTTATGTAGTTCACAATTGCCTTTAAATTTGTTAACTCTCCTATTATCTGCTCTACTTTTAATTGTTCTTTACCTTATTTAATTCCAGCGCATAAAGTGCATGCTCTTTTTTTCTTTACAGCCTGGGAACCACTTTTCTGTTTTTGTTAATACTCATAACTTCCAAATCAAACCATAAACTAAGAAAATATACCCATATGACTAGCCGATACAATTTATGTTAATTTAATTTTGTAAATTATATCTAAATAGCTTTAGAACAGTTGTTATTTTCGTTGAAATTCAATCAAATAACTTCTAATGAATCATCCTCAAGATATTATGGGATAGTTTGATGTTATTCAAATGTTTATTTCAAGTTTATTATCTTAGAAATCCTCTGAAACATTTCTGTGAAAACATAATATTGCTAACCAGTCCACTTGACTCGCCTGCTAAACTCGAACAATTTGAACTCAGCTTAAGTAAGAGTGCAATGGCCGTTACTGACACTAATACATCACAAGAAATTCAGACTGATTTTTTATACAAAATTAAACCCTATCTGAACAGAATAAGGTCACTTCAAAACTAGCGTGTTTTCTTGTCTTTCCCACAGTTTTATAACATTTCATATACATTGTGCGCAGTTGAACTTTCAAGAATTAAGTCACCTATTAAGGCTCAATGTATCATAATTGCAGACTTAAGTTACATCTTGTCAAAGTATCCTAGAATGTCCAATATCTTATCTATTTTTAGAGTTCCGTATTCAAAGGGTAAGGCTAATTGACGAACAAAAACACCGTCCGCCTTCCTGTATATTTTGTGAAATAGTGTTCTTATTTCATAAATTGCTGGCACATTGCTAGCCTGTAAGAAAATTGAATTTATCGTGGAATCGCAATCATATAACAAACTCTCAGAATCTAGAATCCAAAAAGAATACCTATATTTTTTCATTTTGTAAAAAAAATTAGTTTGTTTAATTTTCATTTTATGATTTTTTCATATTGTATTCATTTATCATCAAATCACAATCAACTAGAATCTAGAATCCAAAAACACAATTCCCCCTAAAATTTAAAGTCAGTAAGAATTAAAAAAGAAAAAGAAAGTGTAAAACGGCCAGTAGTTTTTCCCATATCAAAAAAAGTTATTTATTTTCATCAACACGTGCCAAGTCCGCTGTCAAAAGATAAAAGCATGGAAACAAATGTTGCAGTTTCTTTTTTTCCTTTTTTGGGCCAATGTGACAAATGTTCTGCCACGCTTTACATGTTTTCTTATATTTTCTTTGTTTTTATGACATTATATACTTTTTTGCATGAATGCTTAAATTAAAATATATATACATATTTATTGGTCACTGATCCCTCTGGTTTAACTTACCCGTGGTGTGTGTTTATTATAGTCTAGATATAACTTTCCCTAATTATCAGGCTATCATATTCAGGAATAAATTATTTAAATCCGACCTTAGAATTTAAATTTATAAGCATTCTAATTACTTAACTCTTTAGCTTTATTATATTAGTATAAATAAATAAAACCAAGGTTACTTTTATAAATAAAAAAACAAGGTTATAGATTTAATAATATACAAAAGTAAAATTTTATTATCTGACTATCATAATTTCGATACAATGAATAATCATAGACAATTAGGCTAATACCACAGACAACCACAAAACAACCGGACGTGTCCTCGTTATAACGAAATGTAGTTATCAATTTTTAAAATAAATTTTCGTTGCTCGGTTGAGTGCGAGCCAAGTTTAGAAAAACGATTTTGAGCTATGAGATGCATAAGTAGTTTTTTTTTCATTGAGTATTTTTATGAAATAAAGTCCTGTTACTTAATTTCCACTTATTTCTTTTTTGAAGTCGGTTCAAAACAAACTGTTCTTTTTATTATTTGTTTGTAATGTGTAGTCAATTTATCAGGATCTTTCTCCAATTTACAGTCGACTCATTGTGTTACGTTAGTAAAAAAGAATTCAATTAAGCAAAGTGGATGAAAAAAAACTTAAAGCACAAAGGAAATGCAAAGTCTAATGAAGAAATAAGTAAATTGGTTAACTGTTTATCTAGTTTTATGACATAAAAGGTGAAATATCAGCGATTTTAGCTGTCGTCTTTTGTTTTTTTTATTAAATAACATGTTTTACTGACTTCCAAGCCCACAAAACCCGAGGGAGGGATCAAGATATTAGAAGGGAATATTATTAGGGAGCACAACAGACCGTAACGTAAGTAACATGGGGTTTATTAAAAGTAAATTGTAATTGCAAGAAAAGTCATAAGAAAACCACTAAAATCAAACCATTTTGTTATAAGAAATATCCTATTGTATCATAAACAATGTTTAATTTTTCTCAAATACTTGCATAATATCACTAGAACCAGGTATATATTGATTATTATAAAAACTGTACTAAAAATTCATGACTGCTTTACACAGTGTTCATAATTCTTAAGATAGATTACAAGTGTGTATACTTGAATCCTCAAAATATTACTCGCATTTTTTGGAATGTCGTGGAAAGTATATGTCTGATTATCTATAAATATTAAAGTAAAAAGATGTAACATCTGAATAGGAGATCACAAATCGAGTTATCATGTCACTGAATAACCGAGATTCAAAATAGCACATTCGTAACGCAGCTATTACCGCATAGATGGGCGAAAATTCTCGCCCGAAAAAGGGAACAGCTAAGCAACTATTTCAGGAGTTGGAAAATGTCGGGTCTGTGGGCAGGGTCTGCTCGGTCGATCGCCTCGTGCACGAAGCGGCAACGACGCACAAGGCGACGGAGTGGCAACAGCGATCAGCTGTTGGAAGCTTTATAATTCAAAACAGGCGGTAAAAACGTGATGTTTCGCGCTCATTCGGTCTCCTGGGGGCTGGATGTGGGACGGAGTGCGAAATTGTGGGAATTTCGGGGACGAGGCTGAATTGGAACGCATTCTTTAAAGAAAATCGATAGTTCTTGAGATGTGTGCCGAGGGAGATAAATTCGCCTGTGTAGAATTTATGAGCAGAAGGCACAGTGAATGTTGAGATTAAATAAAATTTGTACCCTTGTAATGACTGACAGTTTTTCTTAAGTCGTTGCCTTGATCTATACGTGATAGCCTTAATATTTCCTTCAGATATTTCCTTTAGCAAGTTTGTAGGTACATGGTTTGAGACATAGATCTTCTGAAGCAATTAAATATGCTAGTTTTACATCTACGAATGCCTTTTATAATTATCTTGGAGACACTTTACATATGTCAATGCTTTAAGAATGTTGTTTACGTGTGTATTCAAGTCTCGCAATGACAGACAATGCTTGCATATCCCCAATCCTTACCCCAATCAGTAACTTGACATGTTTTGTACCTACCTATATATAAACCGTTTTCTGTACCTACCATGTGACTATATATAATGCAATATGTGTTCTTATTCTTACGGCTGGATACAGGTTTTAGGTATTCAGTAAGACTTTCTCAAGGCTCATTTGTGCCAGATCATCATTCATTAGATTGGTATATACTGATTTAAAAGACACAAGTACTGTAACTAAAAGCTGCATTCCCACTTTTACTGCTTACTCTATATAATGCTCCCAATATAAAACATTTAAATCAATCAAAGCCATAACCCAGAGTGATCCCGAACCCGCATCTAACATCTACAAATCATAACCTAACGCAATCCAGCTCAGTGAAACTAAATTCCCGGGCGACGAGGCCGCGGAAGGAAGTGCAGCGGGGAATGTAGGAGGGAAGGGAGGCCAGCTCAATAATTTGCGTGCGGGCCCGAGGCGGCCGGGGTACGGGGTGCAGCGCGTGCGGTGCAATAGCCTGGCCCAGTCGAGTCCACAAGGTCACTGCCGCTGTTCACGCGACTCTTCCATTCATGAGAACCACAATTAGCTTCCATTTTCAAATTTCGAACACTGTTCTTTGTTTATGTGATTGTTTTCTTTTTTGTAATTGGGCAGAGGTTAGGTTTTTTGTGAACGCTGCACCGCAGCTAATCTCAGTTTAGCTAGAAGAATCGTGGCGTAACTCGACAGCTTTTTCAGTTTGATTAAAGTTTCGGTGATAATTTATTGCTTTTGAAAGAAACATCAAATTCAATAACTTATACGCTATAAGATATTAAGATATAAATTAGAAGTAAGTTTATTATATTCTTTTCTTATAGTATTAGTAGGTAGTAGAAATAATTGAATCCTTGACGAAACTACATACAGGTACCTACTTATTTCCGAGTTTCTCTATAAAATGAATTTCTGCGTTAACAAAATCAACCACAATAAGTAGTTACACCTGTCAGTAGTAATGTACTTATAATAGATTAATTGTACCTAATCACGCTAAAAAGTAGTTAGTGAGAAAATATATTCAGAATCGTGATAATATTAAATGTTATATTGTAATTATTAACTAGAAGGGATCTTTTTTATTCTAATTTGTATTATACCTATATAAAACAGTAGTGAATCATAGGATCATTGTATAAATAAATATGAGAGTAAAATCACGAACTCTTTATTATCTTATAAATTAGAATGTAAATAAGAACTACCTTTTTTCTTTGATTTTTTAAATGTTAATTAAAAACGTTATCCTTTGTAATTTAATTCCAACATTATGAGGGATCCGAAAAACAACGTTGCCGTTATTCTCATTAATGTTTTATAATTTTATAAGGCAAACATACCTATTTGTTTATACTTTTACACATTTTCTGCGTGTCTGTTAAACTGTCAACAAAATCGATTAAAATAAACAATATCACTCCGTAACTTGGCGTATCACGACCGCGCAGGCAACACGAAATATAAAAAAAGGTAATTTCGTCCAATATACCTACATTATTTGATGTCATGTCCGCAATTTCGCCCGCCTTTCTTCTTTGACTTTCCCTGAACTCAAACTATTTTCATACCAAATTTCGTCACATTTTGTTCAGCGTTAAAAGACAGACGGCATATACTATTAGCAGGAATTTTTAAGTCTGTTTTGCTTTATTCAAAAAACACTTCGTTTTTTATGCTATTGCAGACGTTTGTAGTACACACTTTAAAGTAGATAGCAAACCCAAATTTACTTATAAAATCCGGCTATGACTTTTCCTTCAAACACAGATTGGAAATTTGGCCACGGAAAGGAGAGAATGTAGTTTTAGTTGACAAACTAGACATTGAAAACTAGGTATTGAGTTGGAATATTTGTTTATTGAAGTAAGATATCCTTAGACCAGCGTACTTTAAAGTCCGGAGTCCAAATTGCTCTATGGAGGGAATATAAGTGGTATACACAGAATCTAAGAGTCATATTCATAACCATTGGTGGCACAGAACTGTGTATTCTCTGTTATGTGATCGGTGGTTATAAGGAAAAATAAGAGCTGGGGTATTCCTTTTTTAGAACGCTCGTGCTTGTTAAGCAACGGCGAGCGCGGCCTGACTTCAATTGGTCGCCCATTAGTAACATTTTTGTCTTGAGGTTGTCTCACTGGGAAAACACGCTCAGATAATGATAAATGGTTCTACAAAACAAACAATTGCGAGTTGAACTCACGTGGAGAGGGTTCTGTACAATGCCAATATTCGTTTTTATATTCAAATGTGGTATTTAACTACTACTATCCCTATCTAGTGGTGTTTTGGTGAACTATTTTCCGTAAGTGAACGTTTTATATTGAATTTACCACTTAATTGTCAATTGATAGTATTCTTGTAGGTTTTCCTGTAATATACAGACAATGAACTAGGTATATTTTGTATTTTCTTTTCAAAATTTTAGGCTCAGTAGGTTCTGGTCTAATGGTCAATTTTCTTCTTTTTTCAATACAATCAAAACTATTTATGTTACAATAATAACAAAAATATATTTGAGATCCACATAACGAGCCCCTTCATTTGATATATAACACAATAAGGATTGCAAAACCTTTTTTGTCCTCCGAAAATGGCCCTTATTAAAAATATATATATATATTTATTTACTTTGCCCATCTGTGTTTGGGTCACAAGATTACGCCATCCTACCAAATTTCATCTTTTTTGTCCAGTAGTTTCGGAGAAAATTGCTGTGACAGACGGACGGACGGACAGTCGTGAGTGATACTATAAGGGTTCCGTTTTTACATTTTTGTACGGAACCCTAAAAAGCATAGTAACTAACTGTTTCAATAGCTATTAAACTACAGAAACAACCAACAAAAAGAAAAATAGCCAGGTCCAGCGTCTGAGCAAAGCAAAAACCGAGTGTCAAAGACTTTAACATCATTAAAACTAAAACTACACCGTTTCTCTCACCGCCAATTTGTCGTTTTTTTTTTATCGTTTTTAAACAAAAATGAGCAATAATGGTCAGCGGCATCCGTCCGGCTGTATCTTTTTGTACCATAGAGTAAGGATAACTTTCGCTTGCAAAGCGTGCGCAATGAAGAAAAGAAAATCAACTTATCTGGTTGATTTATATTTTAATTTTATTTATTTATTTCTCATAACTTACAGGCTAATAACAATATTGTTTTTGCCAAACCACATAATAGTTTAACGGTAACTATCGTTTCTTACGGCAAGTTCGGAACATATAGTTAAGGGAGATGTCGCCTTACATTATGTATTGAGCTGTCTCGCTTACTAACCTTAGTGTTTGGATAGTTTTTAAAGAAAGTTAAGCCACACAACGTGCGTGAAACTCCTGTGTCTAAATAATTGACAAAATTGTTCAAGCTGTATGTGCCAATCTGGTGGGCTGTTTTGAGAGCTGAGGGTCAGAATAAATGGTAGAGTAGAGACAAAAATTTACAAAGGCACTTGCCACTGTTACCAGCGCATTTTTTGGTTCTTGGAATCCCTAGTTGACTTACTGTCCGCCAGTTTTATAGAGCTTTTTTACAAATTTTTACAGATTTCACATACAGCATAAGTGATAATAACTGGTGGTAGAGTCTCGGAAAAAAATATTGAAGACAAATAAATCTATTACTATTAGATACTACGAGTATAAGGTTTTGATTGTGCGATTGGCGGATAGAAGATACACGTGAAAAATATTTCAATTTCGACTTTTTTTAAGTACTTTATAGCTAGTCAATGAAGAATAAACGTACCTATACTCGCTCTTTATCTCTCGATAGTTACTCTGTATTCAGTACATTGCCTTCAAATACTTTTACGTGGGATAGTGACGCGCCGCTCATCAACCGTGATTCTCGATTCCCCTAATTACTTAATCGATTCAGATGTTCTGAATGAGTCGAGTGCTTACCTGTAATCGTGTCAGTGCGGCGGAATGCCACGCTCCGGATCTGTCGAGCGGTAGCCGCAAAAACTAAAATTATTATGCATTTGCGTGCATATTGTATGGTCATTGATTATTTTTTATCAATTAACTGCTTTTGCCGCCTCACGTGCTAGAATCGGGAATGTTAACGGTCTGTGTGTTTAATGTTATAATTAATGCAAGGTTATTTTTTATTTCATTTCGCACCTTTTTTAATAAATTCAATCAATATTGATAATGATACATTTTAGGCATTCAAAAAATTTTTTTCGAAATTCTTTGTAAGTTACTAAGAAGTCTAGTGTTTTACTACTGGTACTGCCTCAATGAGGGAAAAATAATAAGACATGGCGTCCCCTGTTGACCATGCACATCAAAACTACAATTAGAAAAATCTGAGATGTGTATAAATTTATACAAAATAACACCTGCCTGACACCAATCCATACCATACAACTATTGAGAGAATAATAAACATAAGTCGAAGTATGGGCGGGCCCAACTTAAACTGCAAAACACAAACCCTCTTCCGGAGTCGAGTAAAAACAGTCACAGTCATAAATCGGTCTCGCCTCATCGTAAATCGGGCTCTGTGGAACGTCACTACTCTCAGGGTGATGACCCCGACCGCTAGCGCCATTTCTGATGACGTTGCATAACTTGGAGCTAATGCCCTCTGGTGTTATTTCATCTCTCTATATCTGAAAAATATATTCCGCGCTTCGAAAATTAAACCCTTAGCTACCGGAGAGAAAAATAGAAGTCATTACGTTACGCGGTCATAAGAGACCGCTTGAGTGCTGACTACAGGGGTCCCGGCTATTATTGCTAGATGGCAGTCTAATGGAACCACTGTCGTCAGACCTCTGTAATTAGGATGTATTAGTGTCTTACACTGAGGAGGAGCTCGATAGCCTAGCGAGGCGTGATGGTTTGTAACGATAGCTTGCGTCAAGTGACATCTGGGCGGCCTATTTTGGTTTGGTCGCCTTTATCATTTTTGTCTTGAACTCCCCCGTGCTTCGGAAGGCATGTTAAGCTATCTCGGCTGTTATCGCTAGATGCCTAGATGGCTGTCGTTAAGCTATGTCAGATGCCTTTAGGTTACCGGCAAAAAGCTATTCCAAGCGGCTGACTCAAAGGTTTGATAGTTGCCGACCTTCGATGAAGAAATTACAGAACGGTCCTATGAAACAGATTGCAAGAATACTAATAATTAAAAATATTATTATTTTGATTTCGATTGAATATGAAAATGTAAACCTGTACCATAAATAATTGGTTTACTACATGAGCCGTTTATTTTTAAATCTTTCCCAAGATGCAAGGGACATAATTTATTAACTGTCACAGGAGCGACAGCGTTCTACTTAGCTAATGATGCTGTGGAGATCCCTAGAAATAGCTTTATTACCGCCTTACTATGTCTAGCTTAAAAGGAAAATATATATTTTCACCATTCACTACCCAGTGTGAAGTAGTATGAGTTTTTCTTAACGCAGACGCTAGCGACTGCGTTAGGATTTTGTTGGAAATTTCTTAGTTGCCTTACTTTCCGCCAGAGGCGCTGTACATGTTTGCCATACTAAATCGCTTACGCAGTCGCTAGCGTCTGCGTTAAGAAAAACTCATACTAGGGGCACAGGAGTGAAGAAATCCCACGGGATTGTTTTTAGTCTTATAGGACATTGCTTATCACCTAAATGTCTGAAAATTAAGATGGTTCCGTGATTCGGAAGGCACTTTAAACCGTTGCGTGGATCACGGCTTTGGGAGGTGATTCAAAAAATAAGTCAGTTCACGAAAAATTTATAAAGAAGAGAGAGATAGAGCCGAGCGAGACGCGTGTTCATAACAATAGTGCGCGTCAAGTGACGGCGATTGCGCGGCCATACTTGGATTGGTCGCCGTTAGTGGCATTTTTGGCCTTGCTTCAAAAGGCTCGTTAAACCGTTGGTACCGGCTGTTTTTCCGACAGCAGCCTCAAAAATCTGACAGTGTTGCCTATTAACACACCCAGTTCATGTTTGTATTAGTTTATCTTTAAAAAGGGTTACGGAGGTCAGACGGCAATCGCTCCATTGTAATAACAAGTACAGGCAAATCAGAACCATGGTTAAAAGCGTACCCTGGGCTTAGAAGCGTAAGCTGAAGATGCAACCAGCTAACACGCTCGGACGAAATAATCGTTACAAGCAAAATTTTTTTTTTTTTTTTATTCAACTTTCTACTGTTTTGAAATATCAAACACAAAACTGAATTCTTATTCTTTTTTTATTCCAAGTATTTCAAGTGGCAGACTTTCTGAGTAATTGAATTTGTACTTAAACTCCAGATTAATTCTTCTAAAAGTTCGTTAGAAATGTATTTTCGAATTTTCAATGTTTACCTAGACAGAATTTGTGTAAACAGAGTTAGGAGTAGGACTGATGAGATTCCCCGAGGACAGCACTCCGACGAAACTAGGTTTCGGAGAAAATAAGGAAAATGTGTCCAAAGCAAACACATTGGGGCTCTACACTATTTTGAAATTTCACCGAATTCATACGTGAATTAATTTTGCTTTAAATCCTAGATTAAAAAAATTTCCACAGCGCGCGATTTTGTACTTCTATGCTTTAGATGAATCTTCCACGCTGGTCTGGGAAAAAAGAAAAACATAGAATGTACCAACTGCTTCTTTTCCCGCGCAAGCCGTAAAAGTCGACTGAGGGAATCGCCTAATGGGGAAATCATGCATCAAGCGGCTAGCAACCCATCACTATTCATTTCCTGTATTAACTACCATTATGCTAAACGTGGCCTAAGGTCTTATGGCTCTTGGCTCTGTCTACCCCGTATGGGATAAAGACGTGATTGTATGTATGCTTTAGATGAGTATTTTTCTGAGATGTCAACAACGCCGATGACAAAATATATACAAAACCATGCAGATGAATACAAATACGGTTAGCAGTACCAGTATTCTGTTATCTGTGGCATTACGCTGTACTCGTATTACTTATAATATCTGGGTAATGTATGAAACGGAACTTTTACTGCGATACTTAACTGTTTTTGTTCAATAAAGAAATTTTGTATTTGAACTTTTACTAATGACTAGCCCAAGGATTTGCCCGAATAACATATTTATGTATATTATATAGCCTATGTCGATCTGGAATGTTTTTTAAAGTTGATAGAATTTTTCAAATAAATAGGCCAGTGTCTCCGAAATTAATTTTCTATTATGTAAAGAAGCATAAGAGTTAGTTTGTTTCAACTTTAGAACTACTGGTTGGATTTGAAAAATTGTTTCAGCAAATGATAGCCTAATTCTTGGAAAAGGTAAATATCATTGGTGAGTGAAACCGCAGGGAACAACTAGTAGTATATATATATACAAACACAAAATTATAGCTCTCTTTAATATATCGATAAAAATCCATGAATCAATATATTCAACGATACCCTACGATAGAGAAATCACACAACATGCGACTTAAAAAAATGAGAAATTTTTAAAATCGAATACGGATAAACAATTTCATATGTGGGGAATTCGAAAATTGAGCTACTGCACCCGATTCGAAACTATGTTGTGCCAGTCAGAATATAAGGTAGAATGTGCTGGATCTTCCCAGAAATGTTCCTAACTTTATTGGTGTCTAGTTCTGTCAGGAATTCGCCACATTTTCACTCGGATTGGGCTCTGGAATTTTGGGAATTCTGTTAATCAAGTTGCAATTTTTTATTTCTTTCTTCACATTCTAAAGAAAATCTTGACGTAGGTATTAGATTTCGGATGGAGGTAGTCTAATAGGTACTCGAGTGCTTAGCACTTTTTCGGTATATTGCTTTGATTTTACCTTAACATTTTTACTCTATATTTCTGTGATTTGTATTTTACTAGATTTCGCCCGCGGCTTCAGCCGCATGAATTTCCCTCGGGAACAGTGCTTTTTCCCAGGATGAAATATATGTCCTCAATATTCCTAGCAATGTGTATGCGAAATTTCAGGAAGATTGGTTCAGTAGTAGTCGTGAAGAGGTAACAAACAAACAAAAAAATATATACAAACTCACTTTCGCATTTATAATATTAGTTGGGATAGTTGGAATTTATTTCAGTATATTAATAAAACCCTGCCTTATATGACATACATTAGCTAAGAGAGAGATGAGAGAATAAATCAAAACAAACAGATACATTATTTCTTTCAATTAACAAGGGTTAGGGGAAGAATGATCCAATTATAAAAACAAAAAGACAGCACTCTGTTTTTTTGTTAATTTAACACGCTCTACACTCAAAACAAATCATCCAAATTCAGACCTTAAAACTAATATCTCAAAAGTTATTTTGCCGTGACAGCCCAGGACCCCTTATTTCAGCTATTATGACATCAACAATGGGCTGAACGCGTGGTTTTGACTCCAATTGTCTGTCTGTTTGTCACCGAGGAACAAAAGAGTTGTAACTTCGCCCGGTTGTATGTAGTTAGGAGTTTGAAAGGTCAAGAGTGTAACTGTATATTTATTACATACAACTAATATTACAGCACCCTTAGCCAAGTGACAAATTCAAAACGCTAACGAATGTCGACAAGAACAAAATGTATGGGATTGACATAAGCTGCGGTAAATCACGTGGTCAATCTCCTATGATATGTCAATCCCATACATTTTGTTCTTGTCGTACTACGTTAACGTTTTGCAATTGTGACTTTGCCTACCCTAAAGAAATATAGTAGATGTGCATTTTCCAAATACATAAGCATATATTACATTTTTAATATACTTTTGGCTCTAACACATAACCCTAATTTTTTTGCTACCCCGTAGTTAGTCGGGTGAATATTAAACGAAATGTCAGTACATAATTAAATATAGATGTATTATAAAATAGTGACATTAGTAGGACCATAACCACGTTGACAACATAAGAAGGCTATATTTAGTAAAATTTTACTATAAGATTATACAGTACATAAAGAACACATTTCTTTATAAGTCGTGTAATAAATAGCTTTATTGAATAACACTTTCGTTCACAGGGTGATGTATTTTAACGTCTACAATATTATTTTATATTAGGTAGGTTATGATCGAAAAGTTGGAAGAGAGAAATATAGAGGTATAATCGAAGTTACGAAGTAAGGTACGTACTTACTTATGGGGATTTAAAAAATAATATTATTGATTTATATGAAGATTCTGTTTTCATAAAAGCGTTTTTATATCTAACTTATTTTGTATATTATTTTGACGTGACAACGTCTTAAATTAGGTTGCGGCTGGGAGTCACTTATGAAAAAGTGTAACGCTCGGTAACGTTACGATGCGCTCACAATGAGAGCGAGTGAGAGGTACGCGTCCCCTAAGAGCGAGAGAGACAGACTCAAAGTCGTTGTCACGTAAAACTTTCACCCGTATACCGACTTTACAGGCAACCAATTTTTTTTACAAATATTATTTTCATTAACAATTGGTAATTTCTTGTAAACATATTCAATCACTAAATATTTATTTTGTTTCTATATTTATTTATCACTAGCTGTTTCCCGCGGCTTCGCCCCGCGTGGGACTTTGTTATATCGCGGTCGTTAACTACATCTCTACCAAATTTCATCACAATCGGTCCAGCAGTTTAGCCGTGAAGAGGTCACAGACAGACAGACAGACAGACTTTCGCATTTATAATATTAGAATGGATGTGCCGAATACTCAAACGCTACTCAATTTTAAGATCTGTGCCCCTAGTATGAGTTTTTCTTAACGCAGACGCTAGCGACTGCGTTAGGATTTTGTATGGAATTTCTTAGTTGCCTTACTATCCGCCAGAGGCGCTGTACAGGTTTGCCATACTAAATCGCTAACGCAGTCGCTAGCGTCTGCGTTAAGAAAAACTCATACTAGGGGCACTGCTCAAGTATCATGCTGTCGCACTGAACGTCAATGATATGACAGTAACAGTAAGATACTCGTTCTCGATCGATCGAATCGTTAACTCATATTTTTAAGAAAAGCGTCTGAATTTCACTTCAATTTAAAAAACATTTTTTTTTTCGTAAATTACGATATCTACATGCTGTATATGAATACCTTTAATACTGGCCACTATTAAATCGATTAGGTAGTAGTAAGTACATACAAGAACTGGTTTTTAAAAAAATAGTCTAGACGAGTGAACTAGGCAATCTGGTTGGTCTGGGAGCCAGCTAACATAGTTGTTTGCTGAATTCTTTGTTTCAACGGGTATCAATTAGACTGTATGTGGTAATATAACATACAAAGGATCGTTTTCGAATGTGGCAATTAAGGTTTACAAGATTCTAAGCTGCTTACCTTGTCTGTGGGGTATATTGTCTAAGTCCACAGTGAACTTGTTGAAAACCAAAGAGTTAGAAATTGGCAGACCCGCTTTTTCATATTTCTATTTAAAAAACAAATTTGAAATTTTCACGATTTGAAAATTCATGTCCCATTTTGATAATGATTAGAATGCATAAAATTTGGAATAGGACGCGGTCCAAGCAAATTTCTTTTTTAATCTATGCTGGAATGTAATAGTTAAATATATAACCCAACACGTAATTTTGTATGCCTGCTGGCGCGCAAAGGGGACTATATTCATTTTGTAATCCGTGTATGACAAAATAAATGTTTATGATTGATATGCAACCGGGAGAACGCTTAGATGATGATAAAATAACTACTCACGCTTGTACTTAAATTCGTTCAGCCAATTGACTCGCCCTCAATTACAATACATGAACTAAATTAAACGTCTTTCCCACACAACCAGTACATTGAAGGATAACTCCTAGAAACCCGTTTAATAGTTCTCGCGATTCATACAGACAGACAGACACACCCTTATATGCAATGCTAATGTCCCTGTTACTGCAAATTAAGGCTAAATCTCATTGCAAATTGATACAAACGACTTTAAACTTTAACGAGGAAAGGTTAAAGTCCTTAATTGAATTGGGCGGGTTTGTTGGAATTTAATTCAGTGGTGTCAAAGGAATTTAAACGCTATTCCGAAGTGTTAAAGGTTAATTGAGGTAATGGAATCATATTTTATTTTGCTGTACATCGTTTCACTGGGTTGGTGGCCCTTGTAAACGGAGCAAAGTTGAGTTTCATTTTGAGGCGTCTCACAGACTACAGTAACCGCTTTTTCTCTTTCTTCTATACTTCATTCTGCTCTGTTTTTGTCCTCCACTGCCTCCGTGGTCCGGTGGTTAAGGCGTTTGCCTGTAGACCCGGGGGTCGTTGGTTCGATTCCTACGGGGAGCATACTTTGTTTAGTTGTTTCCAGTTTGGTTAGAGCACTGCAGGCTTGGCATCATCATTTCAAGTAGGCGTCATGGTCACTCCCTCCACCTCCCATGGCTCTACCAACCTCTCGGTTATAGGCGTCATGGCCATCGACCATGCACACCCTGGCGTCAGAGTTCTTCGGAACCGCCTCTCGGCCTCTGACGTGGCCCTTTAACGACTACCAATTTGCAGTCGGGACCAACATGCCCTCCGAAGCACGGAATCATCTTTATTACCAGACAATCAGATGAATCAAGCCTGCAATGTATAAACAAAGTATATTTATGAAAGAATATACATGACACAAAAAATTAAATTTATATTTTCTTTGAACAAATGAGCGTCACTTGTTTTCCTACTAATTAACCACTAATTAGGGAGCTTGGTATTTTTAACATTAATTATAAAAAAGCGCGTAGAAGCCCCAGGGCCTCATTTAGGGCGTAATTAAATATTGTTAAAGTTTTTTATACGCGTACTTTATTCGTTCTATTTGATATGAAATATGAAATATTTGGAGATTTTTTACTTGAAATTATTGGGGTATTTTAAGACTTGCTGAAGGGCATGATTAGAGCGTATTATTTTTTTGTTTAAAAAAAACATTTTTCTAAAAGAAATTAGTTTTTTTTTTCTCGGCCTTTAAATAAATAAAAGTGCCAAGTGTAAGTAGGACTCGCGTTCTGAGGGTTCCGCATCATGACACAATACTAAAAGGCATCAGAGGCTATTATAAAAAATTGCTATTCCATAATTTGTTTGTAAATATAAATTTGCTTTAATTAAGTATTTGTTTTATTAAAACTTAACAATAAAACAGTTTTTCGATTTATTTTTAAATACCAAATACGGGAAGGTTTTGATTTCCATCTGAAATTGCAAAATTTACGAATTTTTGCAACATTTACGCATATCTTTTGATCGCATTGACGTATATTTTTAATAACATATACAGCCAAGAGTAAATATGCTTGTACATACCTAAGGTACATACATACAATGTCATAATACAGTTGTGCGACAAGCGGAATGAAAAGCTTTTAGTGCTAACACAAAACCAGTAGCGAGCGAATAAAGCGAATAGGCTGAGCAAACCTTCCTTTTTCACAGGATATTAATTGATAGAATAGATTTCATAGAATTTATACATACTGCCTTCGTGTACTGTCCAGTGGTTTTAAGGCGTTTGCTTGATTCCGACTTTGTAAAAATTAAACATACTTAATAATTGAAAAAATTCTAATCAACATTGCTAACTATTTATAATATTATTTTTATTTATTTATAAGTAGGTTTATTTTATATTTTAGTAGTTATGTTTTTAGTGTAGATATTAATATGTGTCAATCATATTGATTATCAATACATATCACTATATAGTATAAAACAAAGTAGCTTTCTCTGTTCCTTTGTATGCTTAAATCTTTAAAACTACGCAACGGATTTTGATATGGTTTTTTTAAATAGATAGAGGGATTCATGAGGAAGGTTTTTATGCCCATGCGAAATCGGGGCGGGTCGCTAAATGTTAATAAAAAAATTGAAAAAAAACCTTTAATGCTGTTTTTTTATTCATTCATTAATTTCAAATGATTTTCATTCAACACTTATTTTGAGTGATTCATATATACTCACGTATACATCACAAAATAGGACTCCTATGTTCCCAAAAACCGAAATAGTTTTTGGTCACCTTGTTCCACGACAGCGACACGGCGGGAAATGGAAGTGCACGAACATTTTTTTATCTTATCTTTTTTTTCCTTGTCTATGTGTGTTTTTTCGCATATGCGTTTTAATTTCGTAGATATTTTAAAATATTTGAAAGTTCATAAGAGCCAAATCCAATATAAGATAAAAAAAAGTTCGTGCATGAACATTTTTTTATCTTATCTTTTTTTTCCTTGTCTATGTGTGTTTTTTCGCATATGCGTTTTAATTTCGTAGATATTTTAAAATATTTGAAAGTTCGTAAGAGCCAAATCATAACCAAATCGAAGGTTAAAATTATTACGGAAATAATCAAAAGCCACACTGAAAATATTTTACCTTACTACTTCGGCTATTTGAGAAATAACCAAAGTTTGACAAGATACTAGTTAACTTGATTTAACATTAGGGCTTTACAAAATAACGTCAATGTTTAGTTACATATTGCAAAGTTATGTAGTCACTTTTTTGTGCTATAGATTGACGAAAGTTTGGTTGTGTATAAGTAATTTCAGTGCAGGGGACTGTATCAGGAATCGAAACTTGGTTAATATCTTCTTCTCTTGTGCCACTTCATTACTGAAGGTTAGCTGTCAGCTCTTTAAATATAGCCTTATCAATAGCGAGTCTGAACAATTGTTCCACTGATCTATCCAGTCCACTGGCGAATGTTCCTTAGCTATGACAATTTGCGTCCTCCCACTCTGCGCTTTCCGGTTATTTTTCCCATCATGATGGTCTGCAGAAGATGATATTGTGGTTTTCTTAAGATATAACTAAGATATTTCTTATTTTAATGGTCCTAATTAGTAATACTTGCCGATGCGCCTCAAAACCTCAACATTGGTAATACGATCCGTCCAACTAAAAAGGTTAAAATCAAAAACCATTTGATACTCGATCATAAAATAAGTACGTTTATCATAAATTAAGTATTTCTCATACACAAACATTTCGGTCGGGGGTTAAAAATACCTCGTGATTTGTATTTCGAACTGACATGAACTGGGAACGTCGACCTCTGATTATGCAAGTAGCAATTTCAGTATTACCATAATCTTACATCGCGCTACGGTTTTGTGACGTCATTATTTGCGAAGTAGGTTAGTTCAGTGACCTTTCCCTGTGAAATATTCAGGTTTTGGTCTCGGAAGAAATGTCATTTGAAATTGTGTGACAGATCTATGAGAATATTGTTGGGGAAGGACTGGTCTCCTACCATGGTTTTGCAAACACAGTCGATAGGTACATAGGTATTTAGGTACTACGAAGGAGCTCAAAAGCCTTAGATTGGTCGCCTAATGGCGAGTATAGAATAGTGGTATTTCTATTTTGAGCTTCTCATCGCTTCGGAAGACACGTTAAGCCGTTGGTCCCGGCTATTATCGGTAGATTAGATGGTAATCGTTAAGCTATAATATAATATAAGCTATGTCAGATGCCTTTAGGAAGAATGAAAAATCTGCCAGTGTTGGCCACTAACACACCCGGATCATGTTCCTATTGGTTTGGTTTCCCTGTAAAAGTGTTAAGGTTACAGAGGTCAGTCGACAGTTGTAACCATCGTTATTAACCAGTATCTCCAAATCAGGACCATGATTAAATATTTACCCTGGGCTCTGAAACGCTGAAATACTGACGTGTAAGCTGAAGTGTGGTTATCACAGAGTGGTTATAAGCAGTTAATACACACCCCGGGTGTGTAATAATAAAATAAATTTATTTTTGTGAAGTGTAAAACAAATAAAAATAACATAAAAATAAAAACAAACAATCATTCTCAAAAATAATTAAAATTCAAGTTTCGTGCTCAAACCCGTGAATTTCTCAATAAATAAATTAAATAAAATACATCTACAGTATATAAAGGTAAATGAACTACGCATGTATCTTTGATCATTTATGTAGGTGGGTATAAATAAAAACAAACAAATTCTCAAATATAATAATTAAAATTCAAAAATTTCGTGCTCGAACCCGTGAATTTCTCAATAAATAAATTAAATAAAAATACCTCTACAGTATATAAAGGTAAACGAACTACGCATGTATCTTAGATCATTTATGTAGGTATATACCCACAGGCATCGCAGCGGGGCGCCACAATGCAAAATGCTAAAAACTCGCGGAATTTCGTGATAAGCGAGGTCCTTGCACCCACTTAGTACCACGACAACTTAGTTCACGTTACAATCACCCGCTGCGGCCTAATGAAATGAAACTTCTTTGTAAATGAGTACAATGGATGAGAGATAAGATTACTGAGTTGTTGCTTGGTATTTAAGAAAAAAGTTTTTTTTTTTATTATTTCTTTTTTATTTATTGCAACAACAATTACAACTGTTATAACAATAGTTATAACTGTTATAGTTGTTAATACTTAACATGTTGTTGCCTGAGACAAATAAATATATAAAATAAATATAAACAATTGGTTAGAGATTCATGGTACAGAAAATAGGTAATGCAAAGAATCTAAAAAAATAATACATCCCTAATAAAATTCTTTTTCTTTTTGATACACATTCATTTTATTAAAAGTCTACTTTTCTTCAAAATGTATCCCAAACTTTTTCATTTATTGTGTCATACGTAAATTCTTTGGTCATACATATTCATTAATGTTGGTCTTCGGGTTATAGACAAACAAAGAGTTGGTTTATGCATGTTTATAGATTTTTTTCTAAAATAAAATACCTAAAAATATTTAAGTATAACAAATTGTACAGTCTCGTTAACGTCAAACGACGTGGAATTAACTTTTCACATAAAAAAAAAATCATTATGGAAACTTGAATTACTCAAGTCGACAAATGCATTTTCAAATGACTATCTGACCAATGTTTTTATCAAGTAAACGTTAAACACCCGTTCTTGACATAGCTGTGCTGGGTGGCACAGACGTACATACATATTTATGTCGGTAGGTTCAAGTTGGTTCAGCGCTCAAGGCTGTTGCTAAGTACCATTGAGGGTGTATTTACACCGTCAGATCGAGAGACAGCTGAATAAATTAGTTAGGTCGTGTAAACGACGCTTTTTGGCATTATTTAGACCATAATATATATCTTTAGTTTTAGAAAAAGATTAGAAAAAATTGGTCTAAATGAGGATGTAATGATTTAGATCTAAAAAGGGATGTTGAGATGGTTTGGGCATGTAGAGAGGATGGATGAAAGGAGACTGACGAAAGGTATATACAAAGCAGAGTTGGCTGGGAGCGGCGGTCAGGGTCGGCCTCGAAAAACATACTGCGACCAAATCGCAGACCTTTTGAAAAAGGGAGACATTAGGAGTACCCGAAATCGGCAAGCGTGTATGACGAGAGTGATGAGTGTGGAGGAAGCGAGGGAGGTATGTAAGGATCGTGCCAATGAAAATTTCTAGTCTCTGCCTACCCCTACGGGAGAAAGGCGTGAATGTATTCTCCTTCTTTGTAATTCTATCAAATAATTTAATATTTACCTTTATAATATCATCGGAAAGATGTATTTTCAGTTGGAAATCTTAACAATTACTATTGCCATTTGCTGATAATTTTCCATCCACCCTAAGGTTGACTGGAAGTGATTACTTTAGCGAGTCCTCCTTACTAGTTGAGTAAAGTTGTTTCTGTCCTTTTAATGATATATTTTCTGTCATATAATTTTTTTGTTGTTCAATAAAGATAATTTCTTTCGTAGATTAGTGATTTCCAACATAAAAATATATTTCCACATGTGCTTATACCCCAGAGACAGTTAACTACGGGTGGCGACTCGAGCAAAACCATTGCGGGCATGTAGTAAGATTTAATATCACGTGGGTGCTAGATATGGGCGTTTCAAGTGATGAGCATTTCCAATTGTAGCTTTCCAGGGCCGTGGGTTGACAATAAAGGGACCATTATAGCCACACGTCTATGGAATGAGAGTTACCTCACTTGCATCTCTATTGTACTAAATTGCAATGGATTTATCTAGCATTAAATAGCCATAGAGTTTTTTCTTCTTTATAATCTTTAACACTTTTTTTACATATATATATGTCATTCTAGCAGTAGCCCTCGAATTCGTGCGCGTGTGCTTCGTTCCCGCTATCGTGGTAATTTCGGGAATTGCTCCCAAAATTTCAGTGGGAATTTCCCGGGAATCCCCCTTTTATTTTAACAAATTGTCATGACAATAACCAACACAAAAAAAAAGATTCGTTCGAAATCAAACATGCCAGCATGAACATGAGTTCATTCAAATGACGATAACTTTTTTTTTTAATGAACCGATTTTGATGAATCAAAGTTTAGATGTTCTTCCGAGTTAAAACAAAACAATCGATGAAAGTTTTAAGCAAGTCGGTTCAGTACTTTCGGAAATAAGCGTGATCATACATACAGAAAGCAGACAAAAGATTGAATAAAAATCTTTCTTTTATTCATTTTAAATGGCCTCTATCCATTTCAGTCAAAATTACTAAAAGTACAGACAAAATATTTTTACTATTTTATAATATGTGTATTGTTTATGTGTGTATGAAGACTGTGTTGTTAGCTCGCCTGACATTATTCTTAGTAAAGGGCTCTGTGCAATGAAATATGTCCTAAAGGTTTGATCCCTACGTTCACTTTATCTAATGAATTATTTATTACTATGACATTAAAATTATTGCTAGCAATAATTTGGCTAAAAAAGGACAACAATGCGTGTGCTAATGTGCAAAGTTTAAGTCTGTGTCGTAGGTCTAATGGACACAAACACGAAACGCACAAAATACGACTGGAATATTAGTTTAGAGTTTTAGATACCTGTATAAGTACATACTCATCTAAGCTTATCTTTATTTATTATAATAAATAAATAAATATACAGCAACAAGTCACACAGATCAAGTTAGCACCAAAGTAAGTTCAAGATTTGTGTTATGGGATACTAACTAAACGATACTATATTTTATAACAAATACATATATAGATGAACATCTAAGACCCAGACCAATCAGAAAAATATCATTTTCATCCTTAATCTGACCGTGAATTGAACCTGGGACCTCTTAAGTAGCGGTCAGGCATGTTAACCATTACGCCACGGAGGTCGTCAAATATACTTATAATATATCTGTGAAACCAAACAAATGTGTAATAAGTAGATATTAACATTTTCCTGCACTGGAAATAAGCGTAGTAAGTAGATTAAATGTCTATTTATTTTAATAAAAGTATAGGAACGTCTGTCTGTCCATTAAAAATTGTAGTGGATTTCGAAAATCATTAATTCTTCAGCTCCGGAGATAAACAAAATGAATAAATTACATTAAAATGAAAAACAATTCGCCGGCAAATAAAACGAGTGGGCTTGTCCTGCTGTCCATAAAACCAAAATGCAGTGTGTCATACAATCATGCATACTTCGAGCTGCGTCGCGGTCAGTAAGGCGGGACTAAGGATGTCAGTTTGAAAGCCTGGATATTTTGAATCTGTGAATTACTCAAAAGTGGGTCAAATTAAAATCATTTATATAATAGCAATCTATAATATGTTTGTTTATTTGTTTTGTATCAAAAACAAAAGAGTAAATACAAAAGCTTGCAATTTAAAACAGAAGTACCTACAATGATGGACTTATCCCAGAAAGGGATCTCATATAGTCAATCTGTGTTACAGACTTCAATAATAGTTCACCTGTTCGTCTTGAAACCTGAAAAGGAGAATCAATTTATACGTAAAAAAAGAGTAAGGGTAGATATATATACTAGTCTACCGCCCCGACTTTGCATGGGCATAAAAACCTTTCTTTTAAATCACTCTATCTATTAAAAAAACCGCATCAAAATCCGTGCGTAGTTTTGAAGGTTTAAGTATACAAAGTGACAGGGACAGGGAAAGCGTCTTTGTTTTATACTATGTAGTGATATGAAAACTTGACAAATGAAATATTTAAAATGAAATAAAAATGACGTTGCTTTTAGCGAATATTATTCCAAACAAGCTTATAAAGGATTTTATTCTACTTTGGGCATATGATCAATTAGTAGCAACCCTACAGCAACATGGATTGGCCGAAATCGAAACAGCCCGCCATACGGTGGTCCTTATGCCCAATTGCGGTGGTCACTCCACTCCTGAGCCTGATATTTGTGACAGACTCAATGTTCTGATACAGACAGGCATCGAACAGATAAGTGACTCTACAATGATATTTTGCAAACGTATTCACTAGCGATTGCGTTTGATATATGAAAAAATTAGAATGTAATATATTAATGATAGCAGGAAAATTTCCATATAAAATCTTATGGTAGAGTCGAGGTAAAAGTCGTGCTCGTACCCCAACCAAACCAAAACACACTTAGCACGTTCGAATCGACACTATGACTATATCTGAATCCCTTTTGCTAAAAATTAAGATACTTATAAACAGAGACTTCTGATACTTCTGACTAATGGAATATGTAATAGCAAAATTTTTATAGATTGTATTTGCAGACTATAATCTAATGCATTTTGCGATAAAATTAAAAACTGGGGGTCAAGTGTTAGTGCTATAAATAAACATGAAAGCAACTGCACTGCCAAACAAACATCTAGAAAAATCACCTAATAACGTTTTGGACGCAGGTGAAATCTTGAAACACATGTGTTTACTATAGAATTGAATTGTCAAAACCGCAGTGTAGTGGACCCGCGCAGTCTCGCTACAACCGGTCGATGCCCTCACCCCCTGCAATCGTTCCCCACCTCACCCCCCCGCCGCCCGAGTCGACGATTCATCGAGGAATACTAGTTGTCATAACCTAAGAAATGCAGTGATGAAGGGCTTTTACTCGTGGCTGGTGTGAATATAAGAGTTATTTTAACTATGCACTTGGCATATTCGCAGCCGAACACACTTGGAAACTTGCGCCGCCGCTGCTAGCACAGATTAACAAATCTTTGATAATAAAATATTCCGAGGAATTGAGAACCTCCTCTTTTATCAAAGTCGGTTAAGGTAACTGCCTTCGCGGTCCAGTTGCGTAAGGCGTTTGCCTGGAGATCCGGGGGTTCGATTTCCACGGGAAACATACTTTTGGTTTGAGAAGTTTGGTTTTGAAGACATTGCAGGCTTGAATCACGTTGATAAACAAAATGATTTTGTGCTTCGGAAGGCACGTTAAGCCGTCTGCCATCTGGTAGTCGTTAAAGGAACCAAATCAGAGGCCGAGAGGCAGTTCCGAAGAACTCTGACACCATGGTGTTCATTGTCAATTGGCCGTGTCACCTACACGGAATGATGAATTATGAAAGTCGGTTAAATTTAAAATATACCTTATATACCTACCTAACGCGCAGTTCGATAACAGTAGTGAAATTATTAGGTACAGTGGTCATGAATTGGCAGGCTCTCCTTTTGTGAGTCGGTTATAATATTATAATGCCCATACCATACCTTGAGATCAGCGTGTGACTAATTCCAGTGATAAAACAAGTACTTTCACACATTAAATCACATGTTATTGTGTGGAAACTCTAGATCATCGTCATTAATGCTACCCACAATACAACTGTAAACTATGTGAATTGTGGACGGAGTAAACTGCGGAGAAATTGCATTTCGCTTAAACAGTCCAACAAGTCCATGACGACCTCCGTGGCGTAATTGTTAACATGCCTGACCGCTACTCAGGAGGTCCCGGGTTCGATCCCCGGTCAGGTCAAGATGAAAAATGATATTTTTCTGATGGACCTGGGTCTTGGATGTTTATCTATATATGTATTTGTTATAAAATATATTATTGTTGAGTTAGTATCCCATAACACAAGTCTCGAACTTACTTTGGGGCTAACTCAATCTGTGTCCCTATATATTTATTTATTTATTTATATTTATTTAGTCCAAATTTTTAATCAATAAGATATACAGAATAAAAAGCCTAAAGAAAGCTACGGTTTTATGTCTGCCATTTGCAATAATATAAATGAAACTGAAAATGTGATTTTCAGATTTAGAATTACCTTTGGTTCAAACTCAAGATTAAAATAAAAATGAAACTTTAAATTGTAATTCTGATTTAGAAATATTTGATACAAACTTAAGATTAATTCTTATTAAAAATACTCTTTAAGATTTTTTTTATGGCTATAATGCTACCGTAGTACCCTGTAACCCTAGTATGAGTTTTTCTTAACGCAGATGCTAGCGACTGCGTTAGGATTTTGTATGGAATTTTTTAGATACCTTATACTATCCGCAAGAGGCGTTGTACAGGGCGTCGATTCTGCTAACGTTAAGTCAAAATCGTATCAAAATAGTGTTTCAATAGTAGTGCTTTTAACACACTATTTACAAGAGTTATGACAGTATGATGTGATGTGAATGTAGTGTGTGGTGTGATCATCAGTAGTGATATAAAAAATATATAAATTTGTTGTAACTAGTGTGTAAAAAAGCACTACCGTTGAAACACTATTTTGACGCGATTGTGATTTAACGTTAGCAGAATCGACACCCAGGTTTGTCATACAAAATTGCTGGCTTTTGCGTTTATAAAATCTCATACTAGAGGCAGTGAAAGGATTTCAGTTGGCAGAAAAATTAGTTAAGTATTATTTTATCTATTACACTTGTCTTAGATTCAAGATGCTTTAATTGTTGAACATATTATAGTAACATACACATAAATTACATGCAGTGTCGATGTTAAGCAAAAGAGACAGATAAACATGTTCAGCCAGGATCGGCATACAAATCACAAATTGTATTGTTTACAAATGTTGTTTTGTTTACAAATGAATTTTCGTTAAGTCAAAGCAACCGCCAAAAATACCTATATACACCTCAATATCAGAGAAAAACCATTTGAAATCTTAAGTCAATCTTAACGTTTTCCCTTTAGTGACCTCCTCTGGTTTACTTTGCAAGATGTTGGCTTTGCGACAATTGCTTATTACGTTGCATTTAAAATGCAACTTTAAAGACATACAAATAACGTCCCTTCACCATCACCAAGTTCTAACCTCAAATTATAACCAAGCTCATCATTAATCAGTATATTAGCGGCGCGGTTATCCGTCTAAACTAACTGTAAGCCGGCGGTCAGTCTAACTGTAAGTTTGTTAACGCACGTAGCCACGGTTATTATTTACTGAGTTGAGTTACGTGTATTTGAACCAAATTAATTTATTTCTAGAACTTATAAACAATTACTTGAGGCTTTGTTCCTATTACCATTAGAATTTTGCTAATTTGATCAATTTTACCTTAAGTCTCCTTACAGGCCGAGATTTCATAAACGCAGATGCTATAGCGACTGCGTTACGATTTTGTATAGAATTTCTTTTCCCCTAACTATTCGCCAGGGGCGCTATACAGGTTTGTCTTACAAAATCTCTGACGCAGTCGCTAGCCTCTGCGTTTATGGAAGCTAGTGGAATACTGCTCAACTTCATACATAAGCCGAGAATTTTTTAGAATAACATACCTATGTAAGTAAAGTATCTAAGGTGAGTATATTACGTAGTTACTAGAGCTGTGTCCACATTTTCAATTGCCCGTGATTATACTATAGTCTACCTTTCTAAAGAATCAGGCTGTCATATGCAAAAAAAAATGGTAAATCCATCTAGTTTTAGTCAAAAGTTAAGCGTAAGCGAACAAATTCTTTAGCTTTATTCATAATCGTTTAGTTTCAAATTATTTATTCCTTTTTTTATGTATATGTAAGTGAATGTGTATATATGTGTAACCTCTTTTCTGTTTTTAATGAAAAAAAATCCCAATTTGCCATTTGGTTTTTACTAAAAAAAAAAATATTTTAGACCTCGCTCTACATACTGTTGTTTGTAAAATTAATTTCTTATTCTTGAAGTCACTTATTCTGTTTAGTTAACCTTTTTTATCGCAAGCGTTCTTCAAATTTCCATGGATTTTTCCGAAGGCCTTCTTTTATATCTCTCATAGGGTTCAATAGTGTACAGTCCTTAGTAATTTACGTTCTTTCATCAACGTAAATTACTCTAAAAATTGGCGATATTTCGATCAAAATTTATACCCAACGGCGAAAATGTCCCTTTTTCAGACGATTGAATCATTGATTATCTAAACCGAAGGTTTTATCTGCGTTTCCTACGTCTTAAATTGATCTTAGAATTCAACAAATTTATAAAAATATGTGATTTTTTAAAAGAATTGGTCTTGGAAATGACTCTTCCGAAAAAAACACAAATTTATTTTAAATAAGACAAAAGTTTAATGGACGAAAGAACATTTTTAATAATTGTGTTAAAAACATGCAAAGTCACAGCCTCAGTAACCGACTAACAAGCAATCATTAATTAATCTTGTTCTACATTTTCCGAAGCAAAAATAGTTAATCCAATATAGAAAGTACATTGACGTACTTTATTTATAGTCCCTTAATACCCTTGCGTCTACCAGGAGATTTCATATACACAGACGACTGCGTTAATATTTTATGTGGAATTTCTTAGTTACCTTACTGAATTCGCCTGGTTTTTCGTACAAAATTGACAACGCAGAGTCGCTAGCGTCTGTTCTGAAATCTAGTTGTAGGATACTAGGTCCTGTACTGTATAAATATATATTTTTTTATTTATTTATTTCAACATCACTTACAACTATCATTACAGGATACCTAATGCGATAATTATCATAACATAGTATAATACAAGTATCTTTCAGTCCTTCCCTATATATGCTTTGATCTTTGAAACTACAGAACGGATTTTGATGCTATTGTTCTAATAGATAGAGTGATTCAAGAGGATGGTTTTTATGTATATTATAATATATATATATATATATATAATAAATGCGAAAGTCTGTCTGTCTGTCTGTCACCTCTTCACGACTAAACTGCTGATTGTGATGAAATTTGGTAGGGATGTAGTTAAAGACCTGAGGTCAAACATAGGCTACTTTTGGGCGCGATATAACCAAGTCCAACGCGGGGCGAAGCCGCGGGGAACAGCTAGTACTTATATTAAAATAATGCACCCGTGCAATATTATAGGTTCCGAAGCCGGGGCGGGCCGCTAGTAATAGTATAATGTGTAGTATAATGTACTTGGATTTAACAATGTAAGAGCACTATACTAATTAAATTTCGCAGATTAAGTCTATGGCGAGCACTAAGCCGAGAGTACAACTTTGTATCGATGCACTGATTTATATAATGCATTTGTTGTATGTGCATGTGCAACTAATCTCACTAGTTTAACTACCTCCGTGGTCCAGTGGTTAAGGCGTTTGCCTGTAGAGCCGGGAGTCATGGATTCAATTCCTACGGGAAGCATACTTTGTTAAGTGGTTTCCAGCTCATTACAGGCGTGATTGTCTGTTGAAAGATGATTCCGTGTTTCGTAAGGCACGTTCAGCCATAAATCCCGGCTGCCATCTGGTGTTCGTTAAAGGAAACCACGTCAGAGGCCGAGAGGCGGTCTGACACCAGGGCAATAACTTAATAAGAAAAAAGGATGGATTTGACTGGTTGGGTAATATTATTATAATTATTTTGTTGATTACTAATGATTGATTAAATTAATTTAAAGAAAAAGTATTCCTTATTCTTACCAAAATCAACATTAATTAGTTATTTTCTATTTTAAAATAAGTAGTTTTATTAGTAACTAATTTGAACAAAATAATAAATAAAATATTTGTAAATATAATTTACTTTATAAATAAATACTTATAGTCAAAAATAAGTATATAAAGTACTTTAGAGAACGCCGATATTTTGGTTCAAACACTCAAAAGCTAAATCATTGTTCCAGAAATTACATTAACAGGTTATCCTTCTGTACTATAATTATTTTACAACAAAACTACTTATTTCGTCACTAGTAGCCCCCTTGATTGCTTTAGCAAGTAACAATCGCCTAATATAATTACTCTACCAACTTTCTTAGACGATTCGTTGGTTAGGTGGACAGACGTGACTTCGATTTATAAAAGAAATAGGTTGTTTATAATACTATTGTCCAAGTTACTTAGGCAGGTCTGAGTATTACAGTAACGATATTAAGTGGATTGGATTTGATTGATCCATAAAATAATTTTGTAATGGAATTTTAGTAATGTCATTACTTATAGTCTATTCTGCTTTCGCCTTTAAAAAAAAAGGTTCTCATTACAGATGACTGTTTTGTTTTAAATCTACTTATTTGTTATTTTTAGGTGTCAGTAAATACTTACGTTTCTACATTTTCCCAACGTTATACGTCTCCTGAAGCCTTAATCTAAGCCTGAAGCACTTAATATAGAATGCTACTCTGCCTAAGGCACTGGATTTTTGATTGTTGAGGTGATAACATGAAACCCAGAGGTCGAGGGATCGAATCCCAAGGGAAAACTAATTTATACAAGTTTTTCCACTCTAATATACCGCTGCGCCTGATTTTTCGATAAAAAAATTGTGATTTCATATTCCCTAGGCACGTTAAGCCTTTAGTCCCGTAGTTAATCTACTTTATAAAATGCAATTTTTTTTACCAAACCAAGAGGAATCGCGTACTTTTCGGTATAAAAAGTATCCTATTATGTTACCAAGGTATCCTACCTCCATACATAATTTATAATAATTGGCTCAGCCGATTGTGAAGATACAAACTTTCGACTTGAGGCTTATGTGCATGTTATATTCGTAGTGTCACACTGTTGTGACCGCATTTCGATAAGCCTATTCAGATTCCCCGATCCCTATCAATCGTTGTGACCCGCAGGCGGTCTGATCCCCCGGGATTGGGATAACAAGCGGTTTGTTAAAATAACTACAATAACTCCCCTTTCTAGAGAAAAAACGAGCGATTTTATTGCATCGAATTTCAGAAATATATCGGAGGTAGAAAAGGGGTCCAGGTAGACCAAGGCATAGCAACACTAAGAATAAACTACTAACTAAGAATAAAAAAATAATGAATTAAAAAAAACTGAATAAAGAACGTTTACAGTTTTTTTTACAGTTTAAACTCTAGTCTTTCCATCTGGTAACTCTATCTAGACTTCCTCACTCTCTCTTCATCCGAGCGTGTTTCCCAGTTACATCTGTTGGTGTTCTTTATATGTTGGTTTGTATGTGATTATTCTATTGCATGGCATTATTCAAGATATAAGAAGATTCTCAGTTTACGCTTCAGAGCCGGTAGAAACACGTCACGGTTTTGTAACGGCTACCAAAACTGTTCAAATTTATCTACCTAGCAGGAAATCCCACCGAAAAATAAACGGTTTCCTCATAACTTTACCGTGAGAATATTTCAATAATAATTAGGATTATTTGCGCAAATCCGGAACAAACGGATGTTGTTCATATCTACGTACTTACATACAAACAATCGATAGGTCCACAGACATCTGGGGATCTATTACGCCATTAAAATCCCTATTACGAGAGCTATAAGACGCAAATTAAGGATAACGACCAGAGATAAGGCATGGGATTTTCAGCGAAGGTTGTGTCTTATGTGTTGTGCTATAAGGACGAATTTCATATGGTTTTATTGTACTAGAAGATATAAGTATACTTAGTATGTTATAAATTACATCCGTTTCCTTTAAGGCGAAGATCTATGTTTTACAAGTATTTTAATGGTGAAGTTGTGTTACTGACTATGGAACTAGGATACGTCCAATTTACCAACCTAGGATTTTATCATATCATATACTATTAAACGAGCAATAAATTTATTTGTACTCGCGTCTTCGAAAACGGCTCTAACGATTACATTGAAATTTTAAACGTAAGTTCTTACGTATTCAAAAAGATAATCTAGCTAGGTTCCATGTCTGGGAAATTTCATTTTACCCATATTTTCACGCAGAAATAGTGAAAATATTTAATTGATGACATCTTTATCATTCTCGTAGAAATTATCTCCGATCATAGCGTTTACTTGGTTACAAGCATCAAATTCCTACATTTTACGGTTTTCAGTGTCCTTTTTTGAACATTACACGTTGAGTTAGTATCTCATAACACAAATCTCGAACTTCTTTGGAGCTAACTCAATCTGTGTGATTTATCCCTAATATTTATTTATTAAGCCTGCCCTTTTTTTGTAGACCCCGAAAGGCGAATCACTACCATACCTGTATCACATAAGTATTATTTTATTCCCTTATTTATCCTTTATGAATATGTAAAACAGCTTATCGCATGCCTATCAAAAAATCACTGAATATGTAAATGTTACAGTCACTCGTGTGCCATTCTGTCAATACGTCTTCCTTTTAACGCACACACGCATACCACACCCACACACACATCCAGCTACGTCGTTTATCGATCTCGTCGAGATATACGCCATATAAAGCATTCGTATGACACCAAGTTACTATACAGCATTCGAAAATAATTCGTATTGCGAAGTGCGAAGAATCTAAATTAATTTGCGAGTCCTCGACCTACAAACAAGGGCCGGATTAAATTGCAGCAGGGCCGTATTTAGAGTTATGAAAAATATTTTTTTTTTTTTCGCGTCGTCATTAATTTTATGTAACTACTTGGAGGCCGCACAATACGTTAACTGTATGTTAGTATAGGATTTTTTTTTCTTTTTCATTTTATGGATGTTGCCCTGAAAGTTTTTATTGTTATTGCCTTGGAAATGGACGTCAATAAAGCTGTATTACTCGATAGACTCAGTAAAAGCGGTGTTTCAGTAGAAAATTCTTAAGGCAAGTACTCAAATACTTACATCTGTATACTTACGCTCTGTAAAGATGAATAAAGCCTCAGCTACCTATTTATGCAGTATAGAGGTAGAGTGAATGAATGAATTAATGAAATAACACTTTATTGCACCAATTACATAAATACATCATTGGATTGTACAGGATTGAAAATAAAATTACTTAGTAGAATTTCAAAACTAAAACAATATGTATAAAGAAATGTAAATACCTAACTATATAAAAAACACTTTATTGCACAAACAGATATAATATTATAGGTGCTTTACTGTACAAAAAATAGCTTTTCTTTATTTTCCACGCAACGTTTTCGGGGGAATTCTCAGCGGAAGACGAGACGCGCGACATTCCTACCCAGCACGCAACATATTGACATGCAGACAATTTTATATGGCCATTAGTTTTCTGATCGTTGACTTGTTACCGATTTCTATTACTCTACATTATGAGTGTTAGACACCTAACCTATAACGTTACGCGGTCACCAGTGACCGCTTGAATGCCGCATTTAATAACCTAAAAGATTGCGAAGTACCCAACCAGACCCTATCCCAGGTCGAATGTCCGGTTTTCTGACAATGACACAATCTCACACCTGGTGCCGCAAGCTGGTTGAGAAACCTGGATATACCTAGGTATAACTCCTAGGAGTTTGATCCATGCAGATTAATGCAGCAAAGAGATGACTTAAAAGAGTAGAGCCAAACGGCACCACTCGTTTTTGATATAATTTTTATAAGCTACTCGGGTAACGTAAATAAGAGGATAATCAGTATGTACCTACAACCAAACAGAATAATATGTTATGACAGTTTTTCTACTTTTTAAGTAAAAAAATTACCATCTAAAGGTGTGTGAGGTAAAAGATAAGAGGAGCAGAAGCATCAAGACAAGCTATTTTACCTCTTCGAAGTAGAAAGGGTTAATTTAAACTCTCAAAAAAACTCCGAAATTGCTGACTGCATGACATGCGTGCAAATGGTCTCACAAACTAGGATGCAGAGAAGAAAACCGTGCGAAGTCTGAAGAGAAAAACGAAAAACTGACAGAAGCTATTCCAAGAAGTGATGTCCATGGAATATACCTATAGTTTTGAGAATTTTATGCGAGTAGGTACTCGTAACTATATAGGAAAGAAAAAGCGGGAAAATAAATCCCAGACTCAATATGGCGGATTTACAAAATAATCGTAAGAAATAAACGGAGATACCTAGAAACAGCTCCTGTTTATCCAGGAGTCGTGTTTCAGGGATAATATCCTGTTACGTTTACGCAGAATCGCCCAGAACAGGTTTCCAACAATATTATTTTCGTATTTCAAGAGGATTAAATATCATTTAAGTAAAAATACTAAGAAAAGCTTATTGAAGCCCACTCGCGAAAATTCGCGTAATTGGACCAATTAAAAACATTCCTTATATAAGCACACTAGCGGTTGCCCAAGGATTCGTTCACTTGTAAATAACCAATTCTTTCAGAATTTTAATCTATCTCTTTCTTTGTCAAATTTCATGTCGTTTCGTTTAATCGCAAAGCGTGATTGAGTATGTTACGCGTCATATATCCAAACTTACATTTTATTTAATTTTTTTCATTAATACTTAGATACCCCTTAAGTACTCTTTAATTAAATTTTTAACACAAAATGTTCATAGTAAAGTCTACATCTACACCAGGTGGCTTACCACCATCTCTTAAAACCATGCAAGTTCCAGTGAGTAAGGGGGATGTCGCCTTACATGATGTAGCGCGCTGTCTCGCTTACTCACTGGAACTTGCATGGTTTTAAGACATGATAGTAGGCCACCAGTTCTGTCTGCCAGTGGGCTGTTATGACAGACACCATGACGGACGTGTCGATTTTTACACTAAGTTGAAAATAATTTGTTTGCCTTTAACGTCGTGTATACTACAAATATAACTATAATAGCTGTTCCCTGCGGTTTTACCCGCTCTTAATGAATATGTTTAGCCTATATTACATATGCAGAAAGATTTTTCAAATCCGACCTCTAGTTCCAAAGTTATAAGTATTCAAAAAAACAAACTTTATTAGTTTTGTAAGAAGTATCCCCTTATTTAAGGGAAGTCAGCTAACAACGGATTTCCAAAATATCCCCGGGCATTCTGAGATCGCAACTCAATTTGACCAGTCTATCAAATGTCTACCAAATTTAATAATGCCGTTCGTTGAAATTATAAATGTAAAAATGGATGTTTCTGCATTGGACAGACTACAGTTTGATATTTTGATTGACGTTCGTTGATTGGATAATGGAAAATTTAAGTTTTTCAATGTTTTTCTCAATACAATACCAGTTATTTTTAATTTTGATTTTCGAAAAGATGATGTTTAAGAAGAGAGAGCAGATTAGGTCTATAGCTTTGATTATGTATTATAAACAAAGGTTTATAGATAAATATAGACTATATGGTTGTGGAAGGCAAGATAGAGGGAAGATGCGGAAGAGGTAAACCAAGAAGGAGTTTTGTAGAACAAATGATGGAAAAAGTGGGAGTCGTGTCGTATCAGGATGTGAAAAGGCTAGCGGAAGATTGAGTCACCTGGAAGAGACTCCACCGACAAGAGCACATCTTTTAAATTTTAGATAGATAGATAGACTATTGTTCCCAGCAATAATGTCCTATCGGTCTCATAGTCTACTTCTAGCTAAGGGTTTGTGATAAGCTTGCTCTATATTTTTGGTAAGATAAGGCATTTTTTTAATCTATCCATATATATGAATAGTTTAAAAAATGCCTTATTATATTGCCAAAAGCAGCAAGAGAACTTACGAAGCTGAGAAACTTGTATAGATTGATAAATTAAGGAGCAATACCGAACCCTGTGGTCATGCCACAGATTACAGAATGCTAGGTATAGTAGAGATATGCAATGATGATAATTGTACCTGGCTACATACTCGTATAATAGTAGAGGCAATAATGAAATCAAATATAACGAGGTAGCAGACCGAGGGCCGGAATCCATTTGACTAGAAAATAGGGGTGCGTAACCAACTTAATGAATACTCTACTTACATGTACGTTTAAGCCTATTAACATCATACGTTAGTACGCCCTAAAATTGACGTTGTAAATTATCTTTTAAAATCCCAACTAATATTATAAAGGCGCAAGTTAATTGCATTATCAGTAATTTTAAGAACCTTTTCACATCTATTAGTACGGTGCACAATCAGTTATAAGTACTTACCTCCTCCCTAGTCTGTGGGAAATCCCAATTGCCCAGAAGTGCTGTCCGTCAAAACATGTGAAAAAGAAATAATTTATTCAAAAAAAGAACACCAAATAGAATTTCACATGTATATCCGACCATTCCTGTGTTCGACAAAATGCAATGATATCTGCAACATTGACAAATTAATTTACTACGCTCCCTCGCTTCGCTCGCCCAGAACAGACGGTCTGAGCCTAGATTAAATTCAGTACTAATTAGTAACGACAGACATTATTGGTTCTGCCTCAGGCACAATAGCCAATTCACTCAACATCAAACTTGATCATCAAACAATATGATGGACTAGGGCGAGATTCTCTTCAAAACAGTGAGCGCACTAATGTTGTATATACACAGCAGGTATCTATATGTATTATAAATATCCTGGGTAGGTCTGTTTTGTTTCTTTATCCTATATCCCTATGTAGGTATATTCTTAAATCTTTAAAACTTCGCAACGGATTTTAATGCGGTTTTATTAATAGATAGAGTGATTCAAGAGAAAGGTTTTGATGCCCAGCATGGGCATAAAGAGAAGTTTTTATGCCCATGCTGGGCATCAAAACCTTTCTCTTGAATCACTCTATCTATTAATAAAACCGCATTAAAATCCGTTGCGAAGTTTTAAAGATTTAAGAATATACCTACATAGGGATATAGGAACGGAGAAAGCGACTTTGTTTTATACTAAGTAGTGATTAGGTAGGTACGGAAACAAACTCTAGCGGGATTTTGTACCGATCAATCAATATCTTTATTATATGTGTTTGTTTGTATACCACATACCTATTAACTTTCTTAATTATTGCGTGTAGAAGTATCAGAGGGCCACTATACTATAGTATATACAATTGTACAGGTAATGGTATTTACCATTTTACCTACTTACCTTAGGTTGTATATTTTTACGTGACTGTACAATGTACAGTGGGCTGCAGAGAAATCTGACCCCCTTTCAATAGCGATACTTGTGGCATGGGGGTCAGATTTCTCTGCAGCCGACTGTACATACCTATAATTATGTCAATAAAGAAACATGAATTATGTCAATGTAGAGGCTGGAGTCCACTACAAATTACTCTAAAATACGTAGTCTTTTAAAAAAGTAGGCTTTTAAAAAAAAAAAATCAGTAACAAAAGGACCCCATCCCTTACACCGCATTCTTTTACACTAACCACTAAGCATAAGGGTACGTACGCATGGGGTGTTTCTTTCTAGGTCAGGGGTGGCGAGGGGTGGGCCACCTCGCCACACCCCCTGGGTGGCTCCCTCCTTCCTTTTTTTTTGCGCTGATTCCAATTAGTAATTTTTGTTGCCAGTAGTTTCTCTAAGAAATTAGTGTTATCTTAATTACGATATAGACTTATCCTGTTTTCATCATTTAGCAATGTCTCTATTACTAGTTGTTGCCGGTAACTTCGTTTACGTGCATTTTTTTTATCTACTTATTATTTCAATATCATTGGTGTAGAATTTAATAGAGTTTTATTATTGAGATAATGATGAGTGTTAAACCATAGACATTTGTATTCGAGCGCGGTCTGCCAGGCAATTTTTTTTTTAATCTATGGTTAACAGTTGCTAGGATTGGAAACCAAATGATAAGTACAATGGCGGACTCGTAGCTAATCTTTATCTATTTGTATTATAAAGATTTGCTTTTTAAAATACATAAGTAATACGAAGTTCTAAAACTTTTTTTATATATTTTGTCTCTCTGTTTGTTCGGGTAATCTCTTAAACGGCTTGACTATATACCAGTACTTACTTAAATCAACTATAAAAATATATAAACTCCTTCTGACGCAGGCGCAGTCGGGAAAAAGTGGTTACGAAGTTCTCATGGACCAAATTGTCTTAATTCTCTTTCGGAATTAACCCTGTCTTCCTGAGGCCGAGACAATCGGCTAATCGTTTCGGTTGACGTTATAAGATATACTCTGTGGCCCGCCAATTGACGCCAATTGGCCTGTGACCGTGCCGCCAAATGAAGTCTAGGATACACTTGCGCATAACTAAGTTTAAACAAACAAACACTGCGTAATACATTAAAATCCACTTACGTATTTTCATTTATCACTACATAGTATAAAACAGAGTCGCTTTCTCTGTCCCTATGTCCCTTTGTATGCTTAAATCTTTAAAACTACGCAACGGAGTTTGATGCGGTTTTTTTAATAGATAGTGATTCAAGAGGAAGGTTTTTATGCTGCGAAGCCGGGGCGGGTCGCTAGTAACTAATATAGTATTTTCGTCTTCCCGATATATCATAGAAAACACCTTTCTCAAGAATATTTCACTTAAGTCACTATCACTACATAGTATAAAACAGTTGCATCCCGCTGTCTGTCTCTATGTATACTTAGATCTTTGAAACTACGCAACGGATTTAGATGCGGTTTTTATTAATAGATAGTGATTCAAGAGTACCTAATATTTATATGACTAATGTTTATTTGATAATGTATATAATACATGTCTTGTATAGCATTGCATTCGTGCGAAGCCGGGGCGGGTCGCTAGTTCATGAATATAACTATTTTTCACATCTGACTGTAGCGTTGTCTAACAAACATTTTCAACTTTTTATATTAGTACTTGTTTACATAAAAATAACATTAGATTATATAAGTATAGATCGATCGAGATTAGATAGATTAGGTATTTTTTTTTTAAATTTGTGTCTGTAACTCACTCAAAATCAGTGTCGAATAATATTCATTTGTTTTAAAATTATTTTCATTCGACAAATCCGGTGAATCGAATGATTTGCGCTAGACTCACCGGTTTTGAGTAAGTAAGGTTTTAAAAATAGACCTAGAACCCTGTGCTAACAGTTACCAAAACGCGCAGTTTCTCTAAATCTAGTAAAATATACAATCATGTGCACCTGCCTTTATACCACCTCAGCTGTAACGAGCTTCATTCGATTCCGCTGAAGGTCCCGCAATGTCAAAATGTAGAACTGCGTATATTAGTATAAATACCAGGTTTTGATGAATCATGGCTGAAAAACATTAGGGAATAGACTCATCATCATTTCGTGTAGGCGTCACGGTCAATCGACCATGCACACCCTGGTGTCATAGTTCTTCGGAACCGCCTCTCGGCCTCTGACGTGGTTCCTTTAACGAATACCAGATGCCAGCCGGGACCAACGGCTTAACGTGCCTTCCGAAGCACGAAATCATCTTTATTATCAGACAATCAGGTGATTCAAGCCTGCAATGTCCTAACCAAACTGGGCAAAATATGCTTCCCGTGGGATTAGAACCCACGACCCCCGGCTCTACAGGCAAACGCCTTAACCACTTGACCACGGAGGGTATGGACTGGAACTGTCAGTGAAAAAAACAACAACAATTTCACTTGGCGTTGGACAGAGATAGATGCTGACTGCAGTACTGATAGATGCTGCTGTGGAGTTTGTGGCGCCACTTCTTCTCCATTTGCGCTTTGGAAGTGGTGGTAAACTTAAAATAAGTAACAATTGCCGTCAATAAGTGATAAGAATATCCTATATTGAAAAAAAAAAAAACAATTTGAATTTGAATAGAAAGTTTTATTTGCACTTATTAATGCTTTACAGTTTGATTGTTAGATAATACTTTTAGCATTAAGTCCGCCATTAAATAAATAAATAATAAACCGCAATAGAACAAAGTTCCTTAAAGAAAGTCCGAATAATTATACCATAGAACTATATCAAGTGCCTCTGGCCGGACCCATTCCTTATTTTACCTTAGACTTCTTCGTCGAAACAGCTTGAATCTACCTATTGGTTTTGACTATGTATGTATGTATGTAAAAACTTTATTGTACAGAAAGAACATTGATGATACAACATAGAACACAACAAAAGGCGGACTTATCCCTAACAGGGATCTCTTCCAGTCATGTAGTTTGTGGCTACATTGATTGCTCTATCGTGAGCCAAGATCCTCAAGTGAATAGGATACTGTAGTATTAAGTTTTATATTAGGTTTTGTTACAGCCTTAATTGTCCCACTGCTGGGCAAAGGCCTCCCCTCTTGTCTTCCACGCGTCCCGGTCACTCACCGCTTGTTGCCATCCAGTCTCGAATGTGTCCAGGTCATCCCGCCATCTCTTGCGTGGTCTGCCCCTCGGTCTACGGCCTCTGGAAAATGAATTTCTTTATTTATATTCTTGAACACACTAGCAGCATAAGAAGCTGATGCGTGTGATAATATTATATAAGGTTGTTTTATTTATTTTTTTAATAATAAAAAAAAAAACAAAAAAATGATTAACTTAAATTGTACAGTCCCGTCAAAGGCTCCACTTGCGGTAATGTGCCAAGAAGGCATATTTTATTTATACTCTCATTAGTTTTTTATTTTTAACTGGACTCTATGGACGGCATGTTAGTATAAGCAGATTAACGCGTTGAATTTTAGTAAAACAATCATAGTTATTTAGCATGTAGAAAGGTAATTAAAATATATTCAAATCAACTTCAAAATCAGTTCCCGGTTGAATGACATTGGCGTGAAATGCCACCATTTTAACGGTTAACCTTCCAGGAGTTATGCCGCCAGTAATTTATGGATCCAACGTTGATATCCGAACATTCACTGGCAACCTTTTGACTTGAACTATTACGTAAAGAGGCATTATCAATCATCGCATTACTGCGACATTTCTGAAATGGGCCAAACCTACCTTCTAACTCACTTACCCTAGGCAACTGAAATACTTACGCCCAAATACTCAAACGCTACTCAATTTTGAGAGCTGCTCACGTATCATGTTGTCGCGCTGAACGTCAGCGATATGACAGTGACAGCATGATACTTGAACAGCTCACAAAATTGAGTAGGGTTTGAGTATTAGGGCATTAGTTACCTATACGTTTGCAGATACCACGATGAAAAGTAAGAACCTTATTCAAATTTCTTGGAAATTTTCTTGTCTATCTAGTAGGTATTACTAGATCAATTATATATCTAATCTAATATAGTACTTTCAATTCGCAGTAAAAGTTTGCCGAATAAATGTGCCATTGTCTCGTAGAGTCGTAGCGAACATACAGTCCCAGAATACATTATAGTAATTTACTAAGGTGCAGACTGCATTCGTGGTCCGGTGGGTAAGGCGTTTGCCTGTAGACCACGGGTTCTTGGGTTCGATTTTCACGGGAAGCATACTTAGTTTGGTTGTTTCCATTTTGGTTAAGAAATAATGCAGGCGTAAATCACCTGATTGTCTGATATAAAGACGATTCCGTGCTTCGGAAGGCACGTTAAGCTGTTGGTCCTGGCTCCTGCTATTTGGTAGTTGATAAGAAAACCACCTCCAGAATCCAAGAGGCGATTTCGAAAAACTCTGACACCAGGGTGTGCAAGGTCGACTGACTGTGACACCTACCCATAATGATAATGACTAACTTACAGTAGCACTCAATCACAATTCTGCAGCAGCTGCTGTAGTTAAGTACCCTACATCTGTGATGGTGGATAAATGATCAAATTTTGGTTCATATCGGATAGAATAGCATAGATATTAGGTACATTTATTGACATATTAAACACAAATACAATTTAAATAACTATTTACTGAAATTCTACTGGGACTCTATTTTTTAAATCTGTGACTCGCCGGTTTTGTAGAATTAAAATCAATAGAAATCTAATTAAAACATTCGATACGACTGACCGTTTTTAAGTGAGGCGGAATTCAAAATTAGAACTGAAACAAAGCAGAAAGTAGTTTATTTTGGTTAAATAGCTTTATTTTTTTATTTTATATTTAAGTTATAAATTAATGTATTTATAGTTTTTAATTTCGTTTTAATAAATGAAGAAAGTAATTTCTGTTAGTTTAGTATACAATCTTTGTTTCTATTCTTCGTCAGACTTTGAACATTTGGACATGTCCTTCTTTTCTACGTATTTTTGTCTTATTTGCAGTGTTAAAATGGATAAAAATGATATTAAGGTTACGGGCTAAGTTAAAAGTTATTTTTACGAGCAAAGCCCCTGACGGCGTGCCTTTAGGGAGCTATTACAATTTAATGACAGTTCGGAATCGTGATAAAAATAAAAATAACGAAATTGAACATTAACCATTAAGACAACTTGGAACTTTTTTGTAACTAGGCAACTTTTTTTTAAATTATTCGTCATTATCATCAAATTCAAAAGTCATGCGCCATAACATAAATTTTAACAAAGCCAGTACTTACCTACATAAACCAGTTCACTTAATATTTTCTAATAATTCAATTATGATTAGGTAATGGAATATAAGAATTTATGTATGGCAGTCCTCTTTACGAAAAATCCTTGTAACATGCTTTGTACCCATCATAGAATTTGGAATCGCGCGTCTATGGTACACATATAGGCAAATAAAGAATTTGATTAATTGATAAAATTTCTTTGTTTAAAATTTTTACATACTTATACGTGCTTAATCACTACATAGTCTAAAACAAAGTCGCTTCCCGCTGTCTGTGTCTATGTATGCATATATCTTTGAAACTACGCAACGGATTTTAATGCGGTTTCTTTTAATAGATAGTGATTCAAGATGAATGTTTATATGTATAATACATGTATTATATAGCATTGCACCCGTGCGAAGCCAGGGCGGGTCGCTAGTACTTACAGATAAGTAAATGTAGCTCATAATGAGTCAGTACACACACACATATGCAGCGGCGACTACCAATAGCAGATGGGCCAATGCGTTACCTACCCATCATTATTTTTCGTACTTATACCAATGTTTTAATATATTGGCTAGGTATTCTTTTCACAAACTAATGTAAAAATCAATTTGTTATCGATAAAATTGATATATGTAAATGTATATTTACATATTACTCACAATGTACTTACCTATACTCCTATAATATAATAACCAAATAATAAATTGATATCAATTTTACTACTACTAAGTAAGTAAGTACTATAAGTACTTACCGCGGCTACCGGTACCGCGCCTTATACTTCCATGAAATGTTGTAATGTTCATTTTAAGCTAAATGAGGAGAAAAGGAATAAAACACCAGCTCTTTTATTAGTGTCACCATAACTCTACTAAGTTCTAAAGGAACGTACATTGTAATTCGCTTGCCGTTTAACCCCAAAACGTCGAATAACTATGAATTATAGTTGACATTAAAGAGCTGAACGTGTTTTGTAACCAGTTACAATGTTATAGGTTATCTTTACGACATCACATCACAATCGATAAATTCATGATTACTTAGATAGGTGTACCCACCACTTAATTACATTATAATAAATGTCGGGTTTCTGGGTAAAGAATAGACCACTCTCCGTCCTTGGGTGTCGTGAGAGTTCTTAAGTTCTTAGCGAAACTATATCTAATGCGGCCAGCGTCTTGGGCACCTTTGCGCCTGAACCCTTAAGGGGCGGGTTCTAATTTTATTTTAAGTAATAATCAATTAATATGAGAGTACAATGCAAAATTAAACACGTACAAATGCCATCTTGCGATCTTAGTGAGCGTCACGTTTAGGAGTTTATTTAATTTTGCACTGTTATTTTGTTGTTTTAAGTATTAAAGTTGTTTAGAATGTTCTTAGAAAAGGCTGACAAATCTCGATATCATTTTGCTAAGGAGCGATGTAACTGTGGCTAAGCCTTAGGTCTTAACTGTGGATCTTAAGTTACTCGTACATCAGACAAGAGGCAAATGCTTTCAATAACAGCTTCATGCACGAAAAATAATGTTGAATCTTATAAATGCCTCCTTACTTACTTTAAAGCCACTGGGAAAACGCTTAGATGATAGTGTTGCTTATCATAAACATCAAATAAACTCGCAATACTTCGAACATAAATTGTTATGTAAATATTTATTCTAAAACATAAATAAAGCATTATGACTCTTGGAAAAGACATAAACGGGACATCAATCAGAAGTATGTATACTACAAACAAACTGACTGAGTGATGTACCTACACATTTTCAATAAAAACAGAAAAATAAAAATATTGTATCGATATGTCTTCGAGGCGACTAAAGTAAACACAATACAGAACTCAAATCCAGATGCAGAGCTTTTTTAAAAAAAAAAACACTGGCTATTTATAAGAACCAGTAAAAAAAGATTCGAAATCTGCGGAAAAATTTTGTTCTAAATTTAGTAAAAGTTAATCATCATATATAATTTTTACCAATTTAACTCGATTTAAATTATTGTATTTATTTATTTTGGCCTAGTTTTTCTAATAGTTTACTTACACCTAATGACCTAAAACGATATAAATACGTGTCTGACTATCGTTAAATCTAGAACAAGATAATGATGCCCAATGACTGTTATTTTATGTGTTATTGTAACTAGTATCTTTAATGTTTGACATGATATTATGATTCCGCAACTGTTCTCTATAAACACTTCCGTTATTCAATATTAAGAAACAGTTTATATTGTTACTCGTATAAAAATAATATTTTTGAAAAAGTATTGCTTAGTCTGAGACTACAAAAACATAGCTTTATCCTACCTGACCTCTTGAATCACAGAAAAAATAAAGTACCTACTTACTTAATAAATTAAATAACCAAGTCTTCATTATTTTTTTAAAATTAGTCACAAAAATTCACTGCTAGTCAAAATTCTCCAATTATAAATAAACGTTTAAAAGGGACAGGGAGTTAATCCGCATATCGCATACTCAAAACCGTCACGTACAGAGAAAGTTAATAGATTAATAGGAATTTCCTCCAACGTACGCTGGGGTTGTGGAATCAACTCCCTGCTAAGTACGGTTTTCCCAAAGGAATATAACATGAGGTTTTTCAAAAAGGGCGTGTAAAGGTTTCTTAATGGTCGGCAACGCGCACGTGACACCCCTGGTGTTTTAGGCGTCCATAGGCTACGGTAACCGCTTCCCATGAGGTGGGTTGTATGCCTGTTTGCCTACTAAATGATATAATTTTTTTTTAGCATTTGACCACAGTAATAAAAATATTTCCACCTCGTGGTGGTCCCATACAAGGCTCTACACACTATTTAGCACGAACAAACAACAATTCACACTAAACAATATTCGAGACTGCGACAGCTCTGCAACCTTCAACACAAAGCTTAACCAATAATGTTGGTCGTTGGTTAGGCAAAACAAAACGTGTGTGGCAATCAAAAACAGTTAACTAGACGCTAGACGTTTGTTTAACTCAACAAAACACAGGATTTTGCCTGATTTCTGCTGAACAAATTGTTTTTGTACCTTTGGCTATACGAGCTCGTATTACTAAAAGGAAACTAAAACGATTTATACCATGGGCTGGGTTGAGGTTCATTCGTCATCATAAAAATGTCCCTAGGGTAGACAGTTGTCAGGATTCGTCGGGATTGTACCGACAATTTACATGAATTTTAGTTATTTGAATTTTTTGTGTTTTACTTCCTATAAAACACAAATAAAATAGTAAAAATTAATTAAAAAAGAGGTTACTGAGGTTTATTCTTATCACATTACGTCAACTAAACATTATACTTAACTGGATTAAGTTTACCACCAGATCCAAAGTGCAAGTGGAGAAGAAGGTTTCGGTTTAACCAACAGAGAAGATTAACCTGTTTAACAGTAAAACGCACATATAGAAATTGTTTTTTGTTTTTAATCTGTGGAAACGAAGATGTTTTGTGATAAATTAGAAATTAAGTAGGTAAACTTTGTCAGATTATTTTGACGATGTATTTTGGTTTGCTCTATATCCTCCATAGTATTTGCCATCTAGCCTTCCGACCAGGGGGTCTTTATAAATCGGATTCTCACTCGAAACCGGCGAGACGAATTATTTACAATCGACTCACCGATTTCTATTGAGTCATAGTTTTCAAAAATAGCACTCCATGTACCTACGTCAAAGACTTTGCAAGAATTTGATGCGTACGTTGTCGCACTTGATATATTTTTTTCTACGTAAGATATACTTACCAAACGCTTCAAGAATGCGAAGTCGCAAGAACGAAATTATTAAATAATTCATGCTTTCAACAAGTGGGTCAAGTTTGCGTGCGTGGCTTTGTCGGATGCGCGCGCAACGCATATCCAATGCAGAACGCAAGTGTTGCTATCACAAAGCAACAATTTCCGCTTGACTTCCATCTGTCAAACAGGTATAAAAAGTAACAAAATTTGATAACAGTGTGCCATGAATAAAAAAAATGTTTTTATTTTTTTTGTAAACATTTTGTTAAGGAATCAACGAGAGAAATCCCGATGAACCACGGTGTGAAAGACAAATAAAGAACCTACCAAACTATTTTCTCTAAAAATGGAGTTTGGAAATGTCAGACTTGGAAAGACTCCACAGACAAAAGCACAGCTCTTGAGTTTAAAGGCAAAACCTTAGCAGAAATAATTTAAAAAATCCATTCGCTATCATTTATTCATTAAGCCAACGAAGCAAAGCGTTGCTTTCTGCAATTACATTAAGTGATTACAGTCTTTCACCTTCTATCTGTTGCAAATAATATGCATTACTAACTGTTATCGAAATATGAACTTTAGTGTTTAAGAAATAAAAATCACTATTTGATAAGTTTCGAATAATTGCTTGCAAAAATGCATTAGATATTTAATTACAATAATTGACGATTAATTGAAGAAGCCTTAAAATTTCTACTGCTTATTTGCAATAATTGCATAATTATAATGTGTACGTTAATAGTATGTATGGAGCATTACATACATACTCGCGTGCCTATAGTGAAAACATTATGCGTTCTCCAACCAACAGCAGTAGCTGGCCCTAATCCAAATTTAGACACATTTTACATTGGCAAAATCTAGTCCAGTATTCCAAATACGCTGTTTTACCAAATTATTAGAACTTTAGGCATAATTAACCCGGATTAGACTGTTCTTGATGGATTAATTAGTCAAACGAATTCATTAAAAAAATAAAAATTTGGGTATTGGTAAATTTGGGTTTCCTTAATTAAGTGTATCTTATTATGTAGATAAACTACATGTTTACGCGTAGTTTGCTTGCAAGCTGGTAGGCCGGAGGTACCTACCTATGTTTATTTGCGCACTCAATAGTATATCTTAATAACAAATTATAGATTTTTTTTTTATTTATAATCAGATAATTACACTCATAAAATTAATAGTATTGCTTAGCCTACGTTAGTACCTACTTAGAAAAACATTCTTCTCTACCATTTCATTGTATAATGTGCCGACTCTACCTGCGGCTCTATTTTAGAAATCGGTGACTTTTCAAAACCCTAGGACAAAACCGGTGAGTGGAATCATTCGACTCATCAGTTTTGTATACCACGATACCAACTATTTTTAAAAATACGTAACATACCAAATACTTAGAATACGAACTTTTTATTGTAGAGCCTACGTCAATAAACAACTGAGCTCTTTTTACGTAGAGTCGTCAAGTCACAGTTTGTAATTTTGCTACACTTATAATTTCACTACATATCTACCTTATATACTCCCTTCGTGATTTTCTTTGATATATTAATATGAACTGGCTTAAAATGCTAATATGTAGGATTTAGCTCATATTTATAGCACGTTGAAATACCAAGTATCGATTTCCCATATTATTGTTAACTACGTCAATTTACGTCTTCGTGTTGATTTCTTCGTGGTATTGATATACAGGTCATTTGAAAAAAACAATATACCTACCTTACAATAATCAACAATAATTTTTAACCTCATTGTATTAATTTCCAGACAAGCACTGATTGGTTAATTTGGTTTTGTTCTACAAAATATTTTATACCGAAATGCACAAAACAGTTGAATTCTTATACAACCTGTTTTTTCAGATACTAATTACACTCACTTGAGCTTATTATTACCAATTTCCTTTTCGTCCTCCGTGACATTCTCATTCAAAATCGATTTTCTAACAATACCTTTCTCTTCTTTCCAGCCAAAAGGGGTACAACAGTCCGTGGAGTTGGACTACGGTGGCTGCTACGGGCGAATGACCCCGAGCCCCGCGCGGGCCGCCCGCGCACCCGCAGTGAACGCGAGGGATGGAGAGTGTGGGCGAAAAGGGGCGACGGCTGACATAACTCGACACATGAACCGCTAGAGGCTAGTGACGTTACACGTAATATGCTAGAGGCAACTGATGTAACGCAGAAGGCGCTAGAGGCTAATGGCCTAAAGCGTATCGCGCTAGAGGCCAGTGTTAAATCGCAGACGACACTATTGGCGTTTTGCATTAGAGGCCAATGATGTAACGCAGAAAACACTAGAGGCTTATAGCGTAATGTATAATGCGCTAGAGGCCAGAAATGTATCGCAGAAGGAGCTAGAGGCTAATGGCGTGACGCATTTTGCGCTAGTCCAGTGATGTAACGCAGAAAGCGCTTAAAACTATCGTGTAGAGATAATGCGTTTGCATAGTTTGGACCTGCATGGTGTGCGGCACAGTTTGTGTACTGACCCTGGTTAAAGCACTAGAACAATTGCAATCAAAAAAAGTTACTTTTAATTCAATAACTGAATTAATTCAAAATTAAATTGATTTATTCAAGCCCTCGCCCTAACAGCCTCGCCCAAAAGTGAACGAAATGATCCGTCCGATGTTGATAGACCCCCGCGTCACTGTGGCACCCGATGGACTCCTCATAACTCGTGAACTAATCTGTAACTCGTTGCCAATTCACTTTAACTATCTTTAATTCTTTAAATTTTTAAACCAAAGCTAACTGATATATCAGATGCTAAAACATTAATATCATTTTCACTGTAGTTCCTACATTTTATACTTTTAATTAGTTGATGTATACGAAAGTACTAGCGATAGGTTTCTAGGGTCTTTTCGCATAGCACCCTCACCTATCCCACGCTCTTTAATCTGACAGCCTCAGTACAATACAGATTCGTTCACACCGTTATGCCTATCATTACGGAATTGCTAATCTATATGTGAACCCACCTTAAAAGCATCTACATGGTCGGGAACAACTACATTCTCAATAATACTTTATCCCACTAGAAATAAGACGGTAAATTGAACAAAATGTTTGAGAATCTAGTTCGACGTACAATATCCTCAATACTTAGTACATTTTCGAAGCTGTTTAATCTGTGTTATCGGAATTGGCGCCAATTAGTGTTACCATACAAATGTAGATGCTCAGAAAACTACCATATCTCTAAATTAAGTGAAAATCAAGTACAGTGACGGAATAAAGTGCATAGAACATTATTTATTAGTTGTGATATTTATATGACACGAAGCGCACCGGTGGCGCAATATTAGTTCCAAATGAGTGCAATGAAAGTTGGACTGTAAATGTATATCGTAGTTAGAAAAGTTAAGTGGCAGTGTAAGATGCATTTATGTGTGAGGTGCAGCAAGTTGGTTCGGGAGAACTGAACGCTGTTGTAAAGATTGTTATTTTTACAATATTTTAATGATAAGTACCTATTGATAGTTTCCGATTTTTATATTCGTTTTATGTTCGTTTTAATGTTTCGTTTTTGTAATTCTCGAATCAACTTGTTGGAACCTATTGTATTTATAAAGCGTGTTACAGCCGACAATTTCTAAAGATTGTTATTGAATTATATCAAGTATATTTTGTCCTTGAGTACATGATACACGTGTATCGATCGAAAAAAGTATTTTATTACTTATTCGTAAGCTTCTTACAGAATGACGGCTCCTTTCATGAAAGAATTAACGAGAAACCATTTTGTCCGAGTAAATAATATATCACTTTTGTAAAAGAAATCTTTTCAATTTCTAACTTAATATTTTTGTAATATCGAACAATATTAATGTTACATTAATTGCCTTTAAATAGTAAGGCCTTAATAGTTTAATAATTTAAATAAGTACATTTACCAAAAAATCCATAGTGTTCATAAAAAGGCTAGCTACCACCTCATCTTACTAATAAACACTCGGATTCTTACGGTTTTATTGGATATCGTAACTAAAATATTGTCCTAATTAAATAAAAATAAGTAAGTACTTATAAAAATTACAATTTATGATGATGAATTGTCGGCTGGCAACCCTATCCTGGCTAAAATGAGAGGGCCTAGCTGACAAAACACTTGTGATCTCTCTCCCATTGTGTTATTATTTATACTCATGTTATAGGATATGTATTCGCCGAAAACCGAATAAGAGGCTAGTTAATTTTACATTTAGTAATGGTTGAAATTTTAATACTCGAACATAAAGGAGGACGGTCAAGTGGCAGATTAAAAAGCACGCAGATTTCGTTTTGATAGCTTATCTTGTACTTGCACTTAAGTATCTAATTTCGTTGCAATTATTTTTGCATCGACGTCAAACCAGTCGCAAAAACTATCAAAATGTTCCGGTAACCAAAAAATAATCATTAGAAAACCTTTACATATAATAATCAGAAGGAAACCTAACTATAAAACAAAACATTTGGCAAAGCTTCACAAACTAAAAAGCAAGTGTAGGACAATAAAATCGCTAAGCCTGGAGTGCTATTTTTGAGATGTATGACTCACTCAAAACCAGTGAGTCGAATGATTATCGTTTGAGTCTTCTGGTGGCCTATTATCATCTCTAAAAACCATGCAAATTCCAGTGAGTAAGCGAGACAGCGCAATACATGATGTAAGGCGACATCTCCCTTACTCACTGGAACTGGCATGGTTTTAAGAGATGGTAGTAACCCCCCTGATGTCGAATGAAAATCATTTGAAAACGAACGAAACTCATTCGACTTACCGATTTTTAATTGTCATACATTTCAGAAATAGCAATCCTAAAGCCTTTGGACTATTTAAAAAATCTGCCAAGTGTTTGTTGGCCACAAATATTATCTATTAGAGAAAAAAAAAATATCGGTAACTTTGGTGTGTACATTCCTACTCTCTCAATTCAGCCAGCCCTGTCTGTGTTAGCTACGTAGTTAAACCGATTCTCTTTCTTATGATTTCTATTTCTATATTAACAATAGATATAATAAATGGGTCTAATAATACTTAATAATAATCAAATCATACATGTGTCTCATACAAATTCTGTATAATGCTCTCAGAATTTGTATGTAATGTGTTTTATTTTTATAGATCATAGAAGAACACTAGTTCTAGTAGTCATAAGAGATTGATGTCGGTGCAAAATACTTTTTTTATATAAAAAAAAACTATTTATTTCGTTATTATTTAAGTTTTTTATTGTTCTCGTTACTTTCCTTGGGAATCTTTATCGATTTAGAATTAGTAAGTACAATTTCATGTGCAGTATGTGAACGGGATGCGAAATATCGGTAATCACCGGTGATTGTCCGTTCTGGTGGCAAAACCGGTAAAAAAATCTAATCTGACAGCACTAGTGTTGTCTTTTTCTGCTCTTTTAAATAAAGAATTAGCATTGTAGAACTGTCATTTTGGATTTTTAAAGTTTTTGGCAACAGTACTGGCCATTTGAGTCCTTTTCTAGTGTACAATCCCATTTTTTCTATTCCGATTGCATTACTAAGGTTATATACCGATACCATCACCGGTTTGTCTCCCGTTGGACTAATTGTTGGTTATATTTGTGAGTATTCACTATTCCAAAAGTTTCCTGATGTAATTACGACTTGATAAATGAAATTACGCTTCTAAAGTGTACTATTACTATGTAAATATAGGAGGAACTAATACCTACTATAATAGTGAATGTTGTAATTTGTATATAAGTAACGAAAATTAAATTTTAAATACATAGATAACATTGAGGGTGTACATTTATTTATCTCCTGAGACAATTCCCTGATACTTGTATATGATTTTATCAGCAGTCAAGCACGACACGGTTCGTACAGCGAAAGGTCGCGCGGTCACAGTAGCATATTTTCTCTTGAAGCTTAGAGGGTTATTCTAGCACGCTGCAAACTCATACCCTATGTTCCGCCACAATTAGAAACAAAGAAGTCGTCATCTAATAAAGTAGCTTGCTTTTGCTAGGGTGTATTACATTACACGGATGCCACAAGAACAACGCTATCAGAACGCAGGATAGAAAAAGTAAGTATATAGAAAAACATGAACAATAAGTATATGAACACATGTGGATCGAAATCCCTGTGATTTGAGTAGATTTTCAATACGGGAACGCATTGCGCGGTTTATATAGAAGAGTCGTAGCTATGACGTGTGGCTACTATACTACTTTTCCTACGTACCATTAAGGTTCATATTAAGTTCCTTTGAAAATCCGCCTCCGCAACACGTCTACGCCACGTCTCTTCTATATAAACTGCACCTCAGGATTTCAACAAAAAATAAAACCAAGTTTAAAAATTCAATATACAGAAATATAATACAATAATATTATTATACATAGGTTGTACATCAGGGAATGAGGAGCGTATAGCATAGTTTGTACAATGTTTAAAACTCGTACAAAGATGGCGCCACTTGCATAAGTCTGCTGTTGAGTAAAACTATTTAAAATTATACTTAAACATGAACTTACTAACGTGAAATAAAATATATTCTGATGTCAATATTGCTTACATCTTGAAATTGAAAACATCTCCATAAAATTGTCAATTTTTTATACGGCCCGCCTGATGATAACTGGTCACAGCTCATGGGCGCCTGCAAAACCAGGAGTGTCACGTGTGCATTGCCGACCTCGACATTAGCAGACCAATGCGAATTATTACAAATCTTAGTCAAATTTGCACCGAAAATAATTTATGGGTATAAAGTGTGATAAAACTAAAAATGTGTTTGCCAAATGAAAACTCATGATCAATAAAATATTAAGAAAGACCTATAAAATAGTTCCAGTTAATACACCAACGTCACCGTGAATCAGGATTAAGTATATAAATAAAACTGTACCTAATTCCGGACCTGAATATACCGCAGTAATAGTTTATTATTTAAGAGCACAGAAAACTGAACATTGTAAATGTTTAGATAAAGTGCTAAATTATGTAAACATTAACGCGGCTGTTTTTTTGCTCGTAGCGGAATGTCGTCTTTATAAACTTTAGTCACTAAGTTTAATTTACTTTGTTCTTAGACAATTTCTTCACAATAGGCCAGAAAACTCATGTTTTATTATTGAGAACGCATGACATTGATGGACTTTACACCTTTCAAATGAATTGAAAATTCAATTCGTCAATAAATAAACAGATTAATTTATTAAGTACAAACTAACCAAATTGATTGATTTATATTTATTGCTACTATTTTAACATTAGAAAAATTATTTTAAACAAATTTTTGTTATTACGAAATGCAAATGTCCGAGTAGACCCGACCCCAGATAAACTGGGCTCAGGTAGCTTACTAGCATCTCTTAAAACCATGCCAGAACGATTGAGTAAGGGAGATGTCAGATGTTGCCTTAGATCATGTATTGAGCTGTCCCGCTTACTCACTGGATCTTGCATGGTTTTAAGAGACAATAGTAACCCTGGGGTGGACAAAGAAAAAAAACAAGAAAGAAAAATTTTTGGCAAAAAAAAACCATGATAAACTTTTTAAAAACTAATATATTTTGAGACAAAGACGTGCAAATTTTTCGTTTTCGGTTGGTGTTTGTTCATGTTCATCCAATTAATATCCATTACCGTTAATTACCACCCGTAGCAAAACGTACCTATTACGTCATGCTGCCGTAATAACGTTTCATTTATTTGCGACGCGAATTAATTAAAATTTCGTAAAAATTATTCTTGGAAGTAAATATGAGGTATAAAGATTTTTAACTATTTTTAAGTCAGTATTGTCAACGACAGAATTTTTTATATTCAATAAACTTATGTATGTTTCAATTTTAGTTTTCGACTGTACCTACAAGAAAGAGAACAAACCTTAAAATGTCCTTGAAATTCCAGTTAAAAATCTAAACACTAGCGGTAATATTAAAACTAGCTTCCCGTAGCAATTTCGGGATAAAATATACCCTATGTGTTGTTCCAGGGTCTAAGCAATTTCCATTCCAAATTGCAGCCAAATAGGTTCAGCCGTTTTCCTGTGAAAGAGTAACAAACATACACACTCACAAACTTTCGCCTTTATAATGTTAGTTTTATGAACCGCTATGTCTCCTAAACACGCTTTAATTTGAGAACGGCCTTACCCATTTGTAGGAAATTTTATAATGTATATTGCAATATGTTTATAGCTGGTTTGAAAAAAAACAATTGAACCCGGTAGGTGGAGCTGCTGTCGGTAAGGCAGAATGATGTCCGCCGGGTTCGCTAGTAATTTATAATTACTGGACAATGTAATCTGATCAAAAAAGAATTTGGCCGTTATATACTAGTATAGCCGTGTCAAGGACTCCTTGCAAACATAACATGTTATCTTCTATATATATATATATATATATATATATATATATATATATATATATATATATATATATACAAAAAAATATACAAGAAAGTTGTGTTAGAAAGTTGTGTAGAAAGTAGTGTTGTGTTACAGAATATAGAACTGAAGAACGGTTGAACTGATTTAGCTGAAAATTGGTGGGAGGTAGCTTAGAACCAGGGGAAGAACATATGGTACCTTTCATCCCGGGAAAAAGTTCCCCAGGGAAGTTCACGCGAGCGAAGCCGCGGGCAAAAGCCAGTTGATAATAAAAACTAGTAAGTATACTTGCACGGTACACTAACCTAAATACATAAATTATTGCCCAACAATCATTTCAATAGTTAGCAAATTTGATTAAAAAACAATTAGCACATAAAATGTAGGGTAAACTGGCTCATAATTGGCATGGAAGAAAATAAAACTTTTATAATAAACATTGGAAATAAAAAAAAATATAAAATCTTTTTTTAACCAGTGACTCAAACAAATCAATACTAATTATACTTATGCAGGAACAACAATAATTAAATAAAATATTTTTGTCTCTGTCTACCCCTACGGGAGACAGGCGTGGTGATATTTATGTATATAAAACGAGCTTAAGTAAATGATAAACCTAACGGACGGATTAATTTATAGGGCAAAATTTATGTAAGGTGTTTAAAAAATAAGTGAAAATAATTAAAGGGTTGTTCCATTACAAGACTAGTACATAATTTAAAAAAAAGGTTATATTATTATGACCATTACGGGGCAGTCTACCTTACATTATTGCATATAATAGGAAGGCGGACATTGGGTTCATATATAATTAATGAATTCAATTCCACTAATCGGTTAGATATAAAATTTACATATTTTTTACTATATATTCTTTTTTACTATCATACAAAATCCTAATACTGAATGGCAGAATCTATTCGAAATTTGATTTCATTCTAAAGAATGAAATAAATTACTGGGTTTTAATTGGTCGGAATCTCGAAAGTTAAAACAACCAATTAGCGTCATTTGTTTGAACCACTGTTGAGAACAGTGCGTATACGCAATATTTATGTACTTCTTTATATGTATCACTACGGTACAACAAATATTTATTTAAAAAAAAAGATACATTTAAATCAAATTTATTAATTAATTGAAAATGCCGCCCCTGGTTGTACCTGGCTTAAAAGTCCATTACACAAGTACCATTTAACTGCCTCCGTGGTCCAGTGATTAAGGCGTTTGCCTGTAAACCCGGGGGTCATGGGTTCGATTCCCACGGGAATCATACTTTGTTTAGTTGTTTCCAGTTTGGTTAGGACATTGCAGGCGTGAATCACCTGATAGTCTGATAATGAAGGTGATTCCGTACTTAAAACGTTAAGCCGTTGGTCCCGGCTGTCATCTGGTAGTCGTTATATGAACCACGTCAGCGGCCGAGAGACGGTTCCGAAGAACTATGACACCAGGGTGTGCATGGACGATTGACCGAGTCAACTACACGAAATGATGATGGTGACTAGTAGCACTGCCTCGTTGGATAGCAATGGGAACCTTTTCAACCAGGTACCATCCTGAGCGGTAGTCAAATCACTATATACATATTATTAATCATTTTGACCTAGTCTCAGTTATAATTAACATGATGCTTTGTTGTCAATCTCTCCAAAGATACTTGGATTTGTCACCAATAACAAAAATTTTTACAGGAAAACTGCAATGTCTGTTACTCAGCAGTGGCTTGTAGATAAAATATTTATACAAGGGTGACTTTTTAAACACCACCCTAACTTTGTTTTTAAGTAATATTATGCCATACACCGGACCCAGAATATTAAGATTCTCTTTATTCAGATTATCTGACTGGAAGAAACTAGGTGTCAATTTGGATTACGATTTTAATTATTTTTATATGTATGGTGGTCATGACCCTCAGCAAAGACGAATAGAAAAAATTGTCATAAATCCTCTCCTACTAATAACTACCAGTCACCTGGGGGGGGGGGGGTTACTACAGTCTCTTAAAACCATGCAAGATCTGCATGGACCACACGGAGAGACGCTGGTGAGTGAGCGAGACAGCGCAATACATGATGTAAGGCGACATCTCCCTTACTCAATCGTTCTTGCATGGTTTTAAGAGATGATGTTAAGCCACCTGATCACTAAAATATAAGAGGCAACGTCTAAAAAGTCGCCCAGTACAATGGTAACTAAATAAATCACTGCCATTATTAATTCTAAGAAAAAAATAACTTTACCAATGCTCCTCTAGCAAAGTACAATGAAATATAAACCTTATTACAATGTAATAAGACATCTCACTCGATAGTCATAGTCTATACATATCGTAACGCCGAATAAATATTTGCAGTCATAAATGGTATATTATTAATTACAATATAAAGTACCTTTAGGCGTAAGTCTTTTGGTGGACGCTTTTAATTATATAATGAGATCTGAAAAGAAAAACACATTATGTTTCACTACATAGTATAAAACAAAGTCGCTTTCTCTGTCCCTATAACCGTATGTATGCTTAAATCTTTAAAACTACGCAACGGATTTTGATGCGGTTATTTTTAATAGATAAAGTGATTCAAGAGGAAGGTTCTTATGCCCATGCGAAGCCGGGGCGGGTCGCTAGTTAATTTATATATGGTGATACAATTTCTTTTTGTTCAGGTACTTGTACGAAAAAGACGATTTTTAAAATATCATTATTCTACCACAGACTGATTTAGTGCTTGATTAGTTATCGGATTTTGAATGATAGTGTCTCAAATGATCGATAGATGGCATTAATATTATTCATTATGAGCAGTACGCTGTAGCACACTACAAATTGTCGGGGTTTCATTGTATATCTATCTATACTAATATTATATAGAGAAAGACCCACTACAAAAATTTGTAAGCAATAATCTTCAAAACTTCTGAACAGATATAAAAAATCTTTATGTATTTATATGAAAGCCTGATACTTAGGGAGGGTAAGAGGGTAGTATTACATCTATATATCTAATATTTAAAAACTGTGCTCTTGTCGGTGGAGTCTCAGAAAATCAAGCGATTCCTCAATTTTGTCGAATGAAAATCATTCGAATTACTGTCTTTGAACGAATGACAGAAGTCAAAAATAGGTCTGAACGTTTACCTTCTTTATCACATACCTATATTAGCTAATGTTCAAGCAGCGACAGCCTCAAAGCCTCATCCAGCGCGCGCTGCTCCTCAGCCAGTTCTCGTTCCCTCGCGGCTTGGTCGCGCGCGGACGCGGACAACGCGGCCGCTAGTTCCGGGTCAGAATCAGGACACGGCGCGTCCGCTGTGTCCGGGGATAGGTCTGATACTGACACCACACGGAGAGACGCTTCGATAGCCCTGTTGGAACGCTAGCGGGTTAATTCTAGCTCGCTACAATCCTAATACTCTTAGAGCGAAAGTAAACAAACTACGCTGTGAGGAAAAAAACTCAAAAAACGCTTTGTAGAATGACTAAAAGCGCGGTGACTAGTTCCGGGTCAGAATCAGGACATGGCGCGTCCGCTGTGTCCGGGGATAGGTCTGATACTGACACCACACGGAGAGACGCTTCGATGGCCCTGTTGGAACGCTAGCGGATCAATTCTAGCTCGCTACAAACCTAATAGTCCTAGAGCGAACGTAAAAAAAAACTACGCTGTGAGGAAAAAACGCTTTGTAGAATGACTAAAAGCGCGGTGACTAGTTCCGGGTCAGAATCAGGACATGGCGCGTCCGCTGTGTCCGGGGATAGGTCTGATACTGACACCACACGGAGAGACGCTTCGATGGCCCTGTTGAAACGCTAGCGGGTCAATTCTAGCTCGCTACAAACCTAATACTGTTAGAGCAAATGTAAAAAAAACTACCCTATGAGGAAAAAAAGACTGTATAGAATGTCTAACAGCGGAGTGACTAGTTCCGGGTCAATATCGGGACATGGCGCATCTGCTGTGTCCGGGGACAGGTCTGATACTGACACCACACGGAGAGACGCTTCGATAGCCCTGTTTGAACGCTAGCGGGTTAATTCTAGCTCGCTACAATCCTAATATATATATAGGGTTTAAACTAGCTTGATATTGAGCCGATGCGACTAATCTAATGTGAAAGATAAGGAAGCTGTATAGAATGACAAACGGCGCGCCCGCCTTTCCGGGTCAGAATCGGGACATGGCGCGTGTGCTGTGTCCGGGGATAGGTCTGCTCGCTACAATACTATTAGTGCGAATGAAAATAGCGGTCATCGATTATAATCTAGTTTAACAATATCTTTTTAAAGGTAAAACAAAATAACCAGTTATAATTTTATTGCTCATAAAATATTCAAAAAATACACATTTGGATTCTGAGGGATTAAAATTAATTACTTTCTATCAAAATAAACAATTGGACAGTGTTTAAATGTTAGCAAAAATATAAAGCAAATACACGATTCACACCCAACACACAAAAACAATTAAAAACGCCATCGTCTGTAAACAAACAATATATTTATAAATTACTAGCTTTGTCCCGGGGCTTTCATCTCGTGGAATATTTAGGTGAAATAGTCCAGCTATCCAATCCAACTAATATTATAAATGCGAAAGAGTGTTTATTTGTTACGCTTTCACGCCCTATCTACTAAATTAATCTTCCTGAAATTTCGCATACACGTAGTTAAAAATATTGAGAAGAAAATAGGGTACCTTTCATCTTGGAAACAGTACCGTCCCCTAGGGAAATACACGCGGGCGAAAGCTAGTAAAATAATAAAATATAGCCCAGCAGATAAGCTCTTTGAAATTCTAATAGACATAGTACGCAAAACCGATGGCCAATGGGACAGAAAGGTTCTCGAATGTTGACTACACCCAGTGTCTGCCATCGAGATGTGGACCACACCCAGTATCTGACTTCAAAATGTGGACCACACCCAGTATCTGACTCCGAAATGTGGACTACACCCAGTGTCTGACTCCGAGATGTTGACCACACCCAGTGTCTGACTCCAAGATGTTGACCGCACCCAGTGCCTGACACCGAGATGTTGACCACACCCAGTATCTGACACCGAGATGTTGACCACACCCAGTGTCTGACTCCGAGATGTGGACCACACCCAGTGTCTACCATCGAGATTTTGACCACAACCAGTGTCTGCCATCGAGATGTTGACCACACCCAGTGTTTGACTTCGAGATGTTGACCACACCCAGTGTCTGACTCCGAGATGTTGACCACACCCAGTGTCTGACTCCGAGATGTGGACCACACCCAGTGTCTGACTCCGAGATGTTGACCACACCCAGTATTTGACACCGAGATGTTGACAAAACCCAATGTTTGACTCCGAGATGTTGACCACACCCAGTGTCTGCCATCGAGATGTTGACCACACCCAGTTTCTGCCATCGAGATGTTGACCACACCCAGTGTCTGACTCTGAGATGTTGACCACACCCAGTGTTTGACTCCGAGATGTTGACCACACCCAGTGTCTGACTCCGAGATGTTGACCACACCCAGTGTCTCGACACCGAGATGTGGACCACACCCAGTTTCTGACTCCGGGATGTTGACCACACCCAGTTTCTGAATCCGAGATGTGGACCACACCCAGAATCTGACTCCGAAATGTTGACCACACCCAGTGTCTGAATCCGAGATGTGGACCACACCCAGAATCTGACTCAGAGATGTAGACCACACCCAGTGTCGCTCCGAGATGTTGACCACACCCAGTGTCTGATTCCGAGATGTTGACCACACCCAGTGTTTGACTCCGAGATGTTGAACACACCCAGTGTCTGACTCCGAGATGTTGACCACACCCAGTGTTTGACTTCCGAGATGTTGACCACACCCAGTGTCTGACTCCGAGATGTTGACCACACCCAGTGTCTGACTCCGAGATGTTGACCACACCCAGTGTCTGATATCGAGATGTGGACCACACCCAGTGTCTGACTCGGAGATGTTGACCGACCACACCCAGTGTCTGACTCCGAGATGTTGACCACACCCAGTGTTTGACACCGAGATGTTGACCACACCCAATGTCTGACTCCGAGATGTTGACCACACCCAGTGTTTGACACAGAGATGTTGACCACACCCAATGTCTGACTCCGAGATGTTGACCACACCCAGTGTTTGACACCGAGATGTTGATTACACCCAATGTTTGACTCCGAGATGTTGACCACACCCAGTGTCTGACATCGAGATGTGGACCACACCCAGTGTCTGACTCCGAGATGTTGACCACACCCAGTGTCTGACTCCGAGATGTTGACCACACTCAGTGTCTGACTCCGAAATGTGGACCACACCCAATGTCTGACTCCGAGATGTTGACCACACCCAGTGTTTGACACCGAGATGTTGACAACACCCAATGTTTGACTCCGAAATGTTGACCACACCCAGTGTCTGACATCGAGATGTGGACCACACCCACTCCGAGATGTAGATGTTTGTTGTAAGATGATAATTATCTTAGAACAAAACACAACCGGGCGGCCGCCAATCTAACGTTAACTTACTTACCCTTAATCACTTTTTACGATATCCACGGAAAGGAGGAGTGGTCTGTTCTTAGGTTGCATAACAAGAAGTAGACAACCCTATGGTAGAGGGCATTTATTAGTGCCGCAATGTGAATAATAAATGATGATAAATAAATATAGACCCACCTTTGTAGTTGTGTCTCCTCGGCCGCCAGTAGTTCAGAGGGTGTGGACCGGCCGCGCAACGCGGGGGACGACGGTCGAGCCCCGCGCAATGCTTCCCACACGTCCACCTACATAATCATGAGGTAGTGTTGTAATTGCAGCCAATATCGATAGTCGACAGTCGTTGTCAATTCATGAGGAAATTATCTGTCGACAAATGTTTTCTGCCCTTACTCCTAGCACGCCTTGGGAAACTGTAAGTGCTTTGAGTTTCTTTTAATAAAGAAATAAAGGACCAGAACTCCGCCACAGACAATTTAACATTTGGATGCTATTTAAAATGGCAAAATAGGCTTGCTGCTCACTTTTGTATGTCACCCTATGCATTGTACCTATATTTCTTACAAGTTCCCCGCGGTTTCACTCGCCATCAGTGCGTATGTACTATAGCCTATAACCTTCCCCAAGAATCAGACTTTCATATACAAAAAGAATTTTGCTAATCCGACCAGTAGTTTTCAAGTTATAAGCGTTCAAACAAACAAACTCTTCAGCTTTATTATATTAGTATAGACTTACCCTATTTTACGTAAATAAATGATTTGATGGTGAAGTATAGTGATGAGGATAAATAAATAAATAAATTTGTATATATATAGAGACAAATGACATAGATTGAGTTGGCCCAAAAGTAAGTTCGAGACTTGTGTTATGGGTTCCTAACTCAACGATACTATATTTTATAACAAATACATACATAGATAAACATCCAAGACCCAGGCCAATCAGAAAAATATCATTTTTCAACATGACCTGACCCGGGATCGAACCCGGTACCTCTTGAGAAGCGGGCAGGCATGTTAACCATTACGCCACGAAGGTCGTCACCTGTCATCGTGAGGATGTACCTGGTCATCACTGGTGCCGGCCTCCATCAGGCTCTGCTGTATGGCGTACTGCAGCAGGCCTTCTTCGTCGTCCAAATGACATCTGTCCACGTGAGCCGCGTCACGGTAGCCACGCCCAATGCTAAAAGGAATATATTCTTAATTTAGACGCTCGGCTAGATTTACAATATCTGAAATGGATTAATCCATACTCACAACCCACTTTTTGTAAGCTTGTGCTGGATTTCATTATTAATCAGTTTAGCTACATAAACAAATTTAAATTGTTTATTTTAATATAGGATATTCTTATCACTTATTGACGTCAATAATTGTTAAACAGATTACAGACAATTAAATAATTGGTTTCTATATAAGTACTAACAACTGTGCTATAATCCAATAGTGTACACAGCTTAACAGTGTATTTGTGTTATGCAAGTATTAAAACAACCAATTTACCAAGTACAAGTGAATGTAGTACAAAATTAGAAATAAGTAAAAATATTGATAATTGATTAATTTAGATATCCAAAGTAATCATGATATTTTTTGAATTGTTAAAGGTTCGAGTTGAATATGTCAAGATTAGCGTTACATTGTCTCATTTCATCAAAATCACGGTACATTCTACGCTATGGTTTTTTTTTTAAATTCAAAGTAGACTGTCTATTTGGAAATATGAAATAAAAAACAGCTATAACATATTTTAGGCTTTAAATATATATGTACATGCGGCACGGGCGTTTCCGTCGCGAATATGAGCCCGAATGTTAAAAGAACTGTACTGGGTAAGTACTGGGCAATACGCGCGTCCCATAGAAACAAATAGCATTGTAAATTGCAGTGTATCGATAATACATCATTTCATTTGTACAGTCCATTTTTCATTTAATAGCCCAAAGTACCTTAGGATCTACCTAATAGGGTTAGGGCTAAACAGTACTATAAATAAGATATACATACCTAAAGCAGGCATCGTCGACGATACACGAAAGCCGCGTCCCTTCATGTATGCACTCTATATGCGGCACGGGCGTTTCCGTCGCGAATATGTTCCCGAATGTTATTCTAGCGTTCAAAACGTGGAAGAGGGGGATTTCTGGAACAATCACAAACTACATATTAATTTTAACAAATATTAGTAATAGGTAGTAAAATTTTTATTTAATTTGTATTTATTTATTTACTTACTAGCTGTTGCCCGCGGCTCCGCCCGCGTGCGCCTCGGTTATATCGCGCCCGAAAATAGGCTATGTTTGACTCCTAGTACATAACTATATCCATACCAAATTTCATCACAATCGGTCCAGCAGTTTAGCCGTGAAGAGTTGACAGACAGACAGACATTCGCATTTATAATATTACTAGCTGTTCCCCGCGGCTTCGCCCCGCGTGGGACTCGGTTATATCGCGCCCAAAAGTAGCCTATGTTTGACCTCAGGTCGTTAACTACATCCATACCAAATTTCATCACAATCGGTCCAGTAGTTTAGCCGTGAAGAGGTGACAGACAGAGAGACAGACTTTCGCATTTATAATATTAGTATGGACGGTGAGCAATAAACTTTCTTATATCTCAAAATACTCACCTATTTTGACGGGGAACCCGGCAGGCAGCTGCATCTGTATGAAGTCCTTCAGTTTGGCGAAGTGCGGGGACGATATCGCGGCCATTAGGTCCAGGATCGGCATTATTTGCTCTTGGAGCTGAAAAAATATACACCAAAATGTATATCTACCACATCCAACAAAGATTATAAACCGGCCTTTCTACTGAACCAATCTTTCACCCGGTTATGTCGCATGAAAATCATTCGAAAACGAACGATAATCGTTCGACTCCACGGTTTTGGGTGAGTCATACATTTCAAAAATAGCACTCCATGACCCAAAGATTCGAAGTGCTTCCTATAATGAACAAGAGCTACTTACTTCTAAAGGATAATCCTCACACAGCCATAACGTAGCCTTGAATTTCTGCACTTTAGTTGCGACGTCCCTGGGTTTGCCGACATCATGGTCCAATGGTGTCCCCCCCCCCCCCCCCCCGAAGTAATATCTTGAAAGGATCTTGGGAACACCTAGACTGAACAAGAGCTTCTTACTTCTAAAGGATAATCCTCACACAGCCATAACGTAGCCTTGAATTTCTGCACTTTAGTTGCGACGTCCCTGGGTTTGCCGACATCATGGTCCAATGGTGTCCCCCCCCCCCCCCCCCCCCCGAAGTAATATCTTGAAAGGATCTTGGGAACACCTAGACTGAACAAGAGCTTCTTACTTCTAAAGGATAATCCTCACACAGCCATAACGTAGCCTTGAATTTCTGCACTTTAGTTGCGACGTCCCTGGGTTTGCCGACATCATGGTCCAATGGTGTCCCCCCCCCCCCCCCCCCCGAAGTAATATCTTGAAAGGATCTTGGGAACACCTAGACTGAACAAGAGCTTCTTACTTCTAAAGGATAATCCTCACACAGCCATAACGTAGCCTTGAATTTCTGCACTTTAGTTGCGACGTCCCTGGGTTTGCCGACATCATGGTCCAATGCTTCCCCCCCGAAGTACTCCTGCCAGCTGACTGTGGTGTGCTGGATGGAGGAGCTGGAGGCGCTGGCTGACAGCTCCTCGCGAGAACGACTTCGAGATGGGGGTAGTTCCTAAGAAGGAATGGAATAAAGAACCCTATTACATAAAAATTTACGTTTAATAACATTTTACCTAAACATATGTTTTGTCCCTTTTTTCGTTATCGATATTTAATTTGAGAGTACGAGACATAACACATTTTTAGTTTAAAATGGGCTTAACATTTTTTTTTACGTAGTCTTAAGTTTTGTAACGTACTTCTGAGCAAAGGCCTCTCCTCTTATAGTATAAAATATGTTTATATTGTATAAGTGGGAAAACCTAAATTTATAAATACTAGAATGAAATATTCCGTCATAATAATCACTTACACACAAATGAAATACAAATTCACAACATTAGTTAAAATATGATCATACATGTTTCAGCCAACTCTGCTACCAGAATGTTTAAATTTGGCAGTGGAAGCGTGAATGATAGGAAAGTTAGGCTGATCACTAAAAATAAACAAAAGAAAAGTACCTTACGCGCTTGGGCGTGACTTGCTTATTAATCCGAATTAATTAAACCCGTTTATGCCCCTTCTCATGAGATTCCTACACATCCCCTATTGATTCGGTGTCGATCCAGCGAAGCACGCGAATTCAGGTAGAAGGGTGATCTCCACACAGGTTATTTCACTACCGAGTGTTCAATTGTCAATAAACTTTAAACCTTTATCCACTAGGCAACCGGGCCTCACTCACGATATTAATGCGCAATTATTCCCGAAGATTTAACGCGAATCGTATTAGAATGGTCTATCCCGAGACTTCACAGGTAATAACAAAGGAATGCATCTAACCGCGGCCGCGCGATTAAACAGACTGATACTGTCATGGCGTCACGCGCGTCCAAACCCGGTAGTGATGTACCAAAACTAATACTTGTCGATTATCCGAATCGAGTAAATTCAACGTGAATATATATTTGTCTGATGAATGTTTTATCCGAAACAATACATATATCGTCATGCCTCTCGCAGAGAAAGAGAAAGATAAAGATAAAGAGAAAGAGAAAGAGAAAGAGAAAGAGAAAGAGAAAGAGAAAGAGAAAGAGAAAGAGAAAGAGAAAGAGAAAGAGAAAGAGAAAGAGAGAGAGAGAGAGAGAGAGAGAGAAAGAGAAAGAGAAAGAGAAAGAGAAAGAGAAAGAGAAAGAGAAAGAGAAAGAGAAAGAGAAAGAGAAAGAGAAAGAGAAATAGAAAGAGAAAGAGAAAGTGAGAAAGATAACCGACCTTATCCGGCGTGAGCAGTGGCGTGCTGTCCCCGCTGGGCTCGGCCGGCTCGGCCAGCGCCAGCAAGCCCGCCAGCGGCGCCCGCGGAGACAGCCGCCGCTCGCCCTTCGGCAAGTGTTCCGTGCGCGTCTTGGACACCAGCTCCACGTTGTTGGCGCTGAACACTTTGCATTCGTAGCCGTTCACGTTTTCAGTTTTGTCTTGCCGCCATCCCCAGATGCCGCTTTTGTTCCTGGCGAAAAGTTGGGGATGAGATCTTGAGAGGGAGAATAAGTTGGCCGCAGTCACGTGCACAGACATTTTGTATAGGGTTAGACAAAAACGTACTTTAACCATTTTTTTTAATTTCATAGAGACAATTAAAAATGTAACGATCAAGAAGATCAAATTAAAATTTATTTATCACTAGCTGTAGCCCGCGACTTCGTGCGCGTGAGCTTCCTTTCCGTTATTGTGGGAATTTCGGGAATTGCTCGTGAAATTGACGCGACAATTTCCCGGGAATTCCCCTTTTCTTTTATACAAAGTTTGTCATGAGAGTAACCAACAGAAAAAAAAAGAATTATTCAATTTGGTGCATTCGTTCGAAATCAAACATGTCTTGAGTTCATTCAAATGAGGATAACTTCTTTTTTAATAAACTGATTATGATGAAACATACTTTAGATGTTCTTCCGAATTAAAACAATTGGTGAAAGTGTTAAACAAATCGGTTTAGTACTTTCGGAGATGATAATGATCATACATATAGACAAACTAGCTGTTCCCCGCGGCTTCGCCCCGCGTGGTACTCGGTTATATCGCGCCCAAAAGTAGCCTATGTTTGATCTCGGGTCGTTCACTACATCCCTACCAAATTTCATCACAATCGGTCCAGCAGTTTAGCCGTGAAGAGGTGACAGACAGACAGACAGACAGACAGACAGACAGACAGACAGACAGACAGACAGACAGACAGACAGACAGACAGACAGACAGACAGACAGACAGACAGACTTTCGCATTTATAATATTAGTATGGACATACAAAAAATTGAAAAAAATATTTTCTTGTTTTTTAAATGTTTTTTCTATCCATGTCAGTCCAAATTACTAAATGTACAGGCAAAATATTTTTACTATTTTATTTAGCAAAGTTGTTCAGTTTAGTGGTCTGAATCTGCCCTAAAAATATTTGAAGTTGATTTGAGTCCACCTTATATGTATAGATATAAATATACGGTCTTGAAAAATATTCAAGACCGCCTTAACCTCTGCCCCGGTGGGTATTTTAAGAAAAATATAGGTAAAATATTAATTTGAAAAAGAAACCTGTGATCTCTCACAGCTCACCTCTCAAAACTAATCTTGTCCGTGTCCAAGTAGTTGATAGCCAGCGGCGAAGACAGCCTCTGCTGCAGAGCGTGTGGCGGAGGCGCGGGGAGCGAGCGGCCCGACTGCTCGTCGAGGGGTTCCAGGTACTCGCACCAGGAGGTGCCGGCTTCGTGGTCCAGCTCCATGAGGCTGGCTGTCTTACCTGGATCACGTATTTGTATATTTATTTATTTATTAGGAACAACAAACAACAAAAAAACATTACAAAAACAATCTTAAAACATTTTATTGCCCACAAAATTATCCACAGAGTAACTAAAATAATCGTGGCCGGGATGAACTGCTCGTAATCTCCATTCCAAATTGCAGCCAAATCGGTTCAGCGTTTTGTGAAAGAATAACAAACACACTCACAAACTTTATAATATTAGTGTAATGCAAAAATCACTATCGCTACATAGTATAAAACAAAGTCGCTTTCTCTGTCCCTATATCACTTTGTGTGCTTAAATCTTTAAAACTATGCAACGGATTTTGATGGGGTGAGTGATTCAAGAGGAAGGTTTTTATGTCCATGCGAAGCCGATGCGGGTCGCTAGTATATTATAAATGCGAAAGTCTGTCTGTCTGTACAAATAGACAGCGGTTTTAATGAAACTTGGTATGGATATAGTAGGAACAAGGATCAAACATGCTACTTTTGAGCGTGATGCAACCGTGTCCCCCGCGGGCGGAGCCGCGGGCAAAGCTAGTATTTTATATATTGTTTGTAGTTATCTACGGGGAGTACTCACCCTGCCCTCTAAAAATGTAAGTCCTGTCGCCCCTTTGCCAGCGATTGTTCTCGAAGCCGACGAGAGTGGTGTCCACGCGGACGTTGCCCCCGCGCTTGTACACTTTGTACGTGTCGAATGGACACATTCGGGACACTAGTGGCACTGTAATGATTTAGATGACTCTAAACTGAAGAGAACTGCCTCTGTGGTCGAGTGGTTAAGGCGTTTGCCTGTAGACCTGGGAGTCATGGGTTCGATTCCCATGGGAAGCATACTCTGTTTAGCTGTTCCCAGGACATTGCAAGCGTGAATCACCTGATTGTCTGATAATAAAGATGATTCCGTGCTTCGGAAGGCACGTTAAGGCGTTGGTTTCGGCTGCCATCTGGTTGTCTTTTAATGAACCAAGTCTGAGGCCGAGATGCTGTTCCGAAGAACTCTGACACCAGGATGTGCACGAAATGATGATGATGAAGATCCCATCAATCATTGTCAATCAATAAATCATACTTTTGTTTGCTTTGCTTATGGTGGGATATTAACATTGGTAATATTTATATGTAGAGAATGCCTTCAAGCATTAACAATCATTTTTTATTTCCATTTTATATAAAGGCACACATAAGTGACCTACCCCAACTGGTAAACTCCCACTTCATCTCCACATAGAAATCTGGCGCGAGCGACAGTCTATGGAGCAGTTCGGGAATACCTCCCGCCCGCACCAATAGTCTCTGGTAGTCTCGTCGAGACAGTACCAAAGAGAGTAACTCCGCGTCGCCTGTCGCCGTTGCTTCTTGCACCGCTAAAAAAATTATACAATATAACACCGTTTTATTATCACTTATTTCTTATAAATAACTAATATTGTATATTGCGTAATTAACATATCTTTCTGATTAGTTCGGGCACGAATATGCCACATTACAATAGTTTTTCCATTGTTTCTGTATTCTGCGAGGGTTCTAAATGAATTGGGATCCAAAATACACCCTTGTGAGACGCCGAATTCGATTTCCTATTAAGAAAAGTATTTGGATCGAATTTAAAAAGTCGCGTACGGTTTTTTAGCACTATTTGTTACGACTGAACAACACATTGACTGTACCCCTTTTTATGCTGGTTGTTGCTATTTTAGAAATAGTGATTTAGCTAAGGTCACAGTGTCAAATGCTTCCTTTAGATAAGTGTGGAGTATTGGTGACTTAAATATTATTTTTACTGCAATTTTTTAGACATAAGATACCAAATCTTCTGATTCGTGGATTCTGTAGAACAGTGATGATCACAGAATTTGATCCCTGGCATGTCCAGAATTGCAGATAGACGTTTTTTTATCTAATAAATGGATATTGTCACAACTCACCTGTCCATCCATCTTTCTCGCAATTTACGTCCGCCCCAGCGTCAATAAGTAGCCTAACTGTCTCTATATAGCCTAGGGTCACAGCCAACAGCAATGGGGTACGGCCCCGAGGGTCCTTCTGCTCCAAGTCTTCTGAAGTGAACTGGAAACATTTTTTAGTTATACAATTTAGTACCCAACCAGGCATACGGCCCACCTGATGGTCAGCGGTCACCGTAGCCCATGGACGCCTGCAACACTAGGAGTGTCAAATACGCATTGCCGACCCTTGAGGAATCTTATCACCCTCTTTTTTGAAAGAAAATTTGCTACTTATTCATCTTAATTGTCTGTGTGGTTATTGTAATTTTTTTTTTTAATATAATATATTAGAGGCCACCCCTGCTTCGCCCGTGGTACATACAAAGCCTCTGTCACTTGGAGATAGTGTAGCTTTCCAGCAGGGAGAATTTTTCAAATTGGTCCAGTAATTTTTAAGCCTATTTCATGCATAAAAACAATAAAATCTTTCCTCTTTATAATATTAGTATATAGATAATATATTGTATTTTTTTAACTTTATCTAGTGAATGTATAGGTATATCAGAATAAAAGAAAGAGTGGGAGTAAAGAAACCTCTTCTCCAGTAATAATGATATAGGAACTCCATATTGACTTTGCCCAGTACTTGGCCACCTTCACCGCCGGTTTGTTTGTCTCAAATATTATTAGCTTATTTCTATTTCAAAGTTTCTAACATCATAAAGTGAGATGTGGAAACACAAATAATGATTCAACAAAACCCACCTGAAACAGTATGGCTTCACAGATAATGAGATTATTTTACGTGATACATGTCCAAGTTGTTAATTGTTTGGCTTCATTAGTAAAGTTGTTATAATATTATTTGTACAGCTGACATGGGGAACCCAATTTTTTTATTATTTAAAAACAATATGATTTGTTTTTAAGTAATAAAAAAATTGGGTTCCTTTTATGTTTTCTTGTGGTTAATAAGGTTTTTACTTTTTCTGTTATGTAACAAACTGTCATTATAAGAGTAATCTAAGATTTTTTATGCAATTTTTGATATTCTAGTATATACTAGAATATCAAAAATTGCAGAAATATTTCTGACTTGTTTTTGTACAAGTCAGATAATAAAGAGGATTGTGATTTGAAAGGCACTCCATTGGTCTAAGCTGCCAGGTGGTTAATAAAGAAGCACCAGAGGCCATGAGGCAGTTTCAAAAAACCTAGGTGTGCAGGGTCTAGTTGTATTAATAATAAATAAATAGAATGCATAAAAATTTTGATATACTCAGATAAGTACTATTTTTAACCATTTCCTGTGTAACATCTTTCCAGTAGGTCGACCGCCTATCTCGATTCTCTCCTCTCGTAATGGCTACTTGTATCATTTCGCTCCGTTTTACACACAAAAGGCTTAAAAAAAATTTGTTTTTCTGTCAATGTTAACAAAAAAAAAATTTTTTTAAGCGTTTTAGCGTAAGACGTAGCGTAATGTGGCGAAAGCGATACAAGTAGCCATTACGAGAGGAGAGAATCGAGATAGGCGGTCGACCTACAGCTCATGTTTTCCTTAACACAGTCAATGTACTCACATACCAACTAGTATTAAAAGTGCAAATGTATTTGTTCCCTTTCCACTACACTTTTGAACCAATCTTAATGAAATTTGCTACTGGGATAGATATAGATCCTTGGACTAAGACATTTACTGACATGATACTAGTTTGCTATTTGGCCTAAAAATGGAATTTGAAACTTGTTTGTTTGTACGTCTATTTATTTCATAATATCCTTCAACCTGCAATTTTATTGTGTACAGTCAAAGAGACTAATAAAGTGACTTGAACTAAACTGATTATTTAAATCCCTTCCCTAACAACTGCTGTCTGAATCTGTATTATCTGTGTTAGTACACTGTAAATATTAGTCGGTAAAGCTTATTTAATTCATGTTATATTCTTACCAAATTACAGAATGAAATTTGGTACAGAAGAGGAAATACCAAGGTTTTTCATGCTATCACTACCTATGCTTACCTACCGCAGGTTGTAGACTGTACCAATACTTGTGCTGATCCTTGAACTACTACCACAGTCACAAAACAACCCATAATTACTGATTATTTCCTGGTCCCTGCCGTTTAAACTGGTTATAATGATCTAATCATGAATAATTAGTATACTAACCTATAAATTATTTTAGCAAAAAACTATTAGTTCCGTTCCCAGGGGTTGTAACAAATTATTCTTACCTTATTGGACTCCAAGGAAGTCCTTAATTCGTCATGGTTATTGTTCCAAACCAACCAATGAATAGGATAGCGCTTAGCGACCTCTTCTTGTGTTATCGCCATTATCTCAACACTTATATAAAATCCCTATAAATTAATACATTTAGAAGTTGCTGGTGAAAGTTTACCACATCCTAGATATTCGTAATTGCACCAATAAAGTTAAATTAGATTAATTTACACGTAAAATCGGACAAAAATTACGCTCTCTTTCCAAAAATGTCATAGACCACAAACCACAATAACACCACAAACTAAATAGAGATACTACAATAACATATCGACTAAAAATGCAATCTAATTGTCATGTAGTGATGTGGCAATGAAAGTCATCTAATTTCGATTATTCACATTTTAATCGATAGCATCAGTTGACTAATTTAAAATCGATTTAATACCTTAACCACCGACTTACATCTTCTTGTCAAAGTCAATCTAAAATCCTATCTGTCAGTCATGTCTGTCATTAGCAGTTGTGATTAGCAGCTGAATTTATTTATGGGATGTGACGGGTTTGTTGAGGTCTTGAAAAATCAAAACAAAATTTATTTCATCAATTTATACGTAATGTAACTGTAAAGATTATCATCAAAATGTTTTTAACACCTTTTTCCGTAAATAATCTTGTACGTCTACGTTATTCACATTTACTTTGTAGGTATGTAACATCAAAATCACAAAAGAAAATTCAGGTAAAAAAAAAGAAACATTCGTAAAAAAAAACAATTTAATATGTACCCACTCTTTTACATAACGCTTTCCCGGTCTCATCCTCAGCTGGTTTATTTGGAGCCCATGATTCGCTTTACTTTTTTTAATCTGCAAGTTTAGACCGTACTTACCATTTGGTGTTGTAAATTACAAATATTGCGGAAAGATCTCTTACTAGCGGTTCACCCAGTCTTCGCCCGTGGTTATACATAGCCTATGTCACTCAGGCTGAATGTTGGTTTCCAATGGTAAAAGAATTAAAAAAATCGGCACAGTGGTTTTTGAGTTTGTTAATTACAAATATACAAATCTTTCATAACAATTTCATTAATTTTTACAGGAATGTTGCCGTATATTGAATGTGCCCATGAACTCAAAACAAAATGTGATCCGCGAAGCTTTCATAGAGCTAGCAAAGAAATATCACCCAGATTCAGGCTCCCCGGATGCTGACATGGATAAATTTGTGATTATAGAAAATGCATTCAGAGTTCTCACAAAACATAACACGGGAAATGTTGAGGAAGCTGAAAAAGTTGTTTATGATATTAAGGTCTGTATAAATTTTGTGTCAAAACATTTACTTTTGGATAGTTTTGTCTAACCAGTTTTTAAACAACTTCTTTTCGAGTCTTTATATTGACTCTGACCTGTACTGTTTGATCATTTGTTTTGCCTTCAATTTCCTTAAGTCTTATGGCCCTAGGCTCTGTCTACCCCGCATGGGATAAAGACGTGATTATATGTAGGTATGTATGTATTTCCTCATTGTGCAGGAGTGGTCAGAAACTTATTACTTTAAACTAGATTTGACTTAAAATAAATTCAACTATTTACAGCATACAGCACCTCAACATCGCCAATATCTGAGCTTCGAGGGAGTCGGCTACGGCACTCCGTTCCAACGAGAGAAACAGTGGACCCACGTGAAGGCTCAAAGGGCAGCTAACAATGTCATGGAGCACCGAGTAGCTAAGGCACTCTCTTCAGAAAACACACTTATGAAAAAAGAAACGTACAGAAATAAACATGATATCAAAACAAAGTATGGGCTCGATAGGTTAGTAGAAGATTTGATACAAGAGTCCATGTCTAAGGGAGAGTTTGAGAATTTGAGCGGTAAAGGGAAACCTTTGAAATCGCAGAACAACAATCCGTATGTGGACTTCACTACACACAAATTGAACGAAGTAAGTTCGTGTATTTTTATGCTATTTATTAGGGAATTTTGAGATAGCCATTCTTCATCATCATTATCATCATCAGCCGTTCACAACCCACCGGGCATAAGCCTTTCTTATTTCCTTTTAAGTATGAGAATTACCTACTAGCCAAGAATGGACCTCTATACCTTACTCTTTGGCAGATGTTTCAACTCCTAAGATAGCCTAATTACAAACTGCTTGTAGTTTGTTGGGTCAAGTAATTTTTGTTTATGAAAAAACAATTTTTCTTTTACATCTCATTTACTTTCAGGTACTTATAAACAACGGTTTCACACCAGAATGGATAATGATGACCAAAGAAATAGATGACGACATTGAACAATTAAGGAAGGAAATTGAAAAAGACAGGATAAAATTAGGCCCATACCCTCTCACCCCGACCGAAACAGAAAAATGGGAGCGACTGTGCGACCTAAATCGTGATTTAGCCAAATCTATAAACACAAAAATTAATACATACAATTTGATTGTTCCACTGATTAACAAACAGAAGTTTCACGTTGATATAGAGGCTATGCTAGATGACGTACTGAAAAATGGGAAAAACTGTGTTGATGTGCCTTATATTGTTGAGAAAAAAGTGGAACCTCAGGGAGTGGCGTCCGGCGATGCTGAGGATCTCTTCGCAGTCTTTTTCAAGGCTGTTATTGAATTACTTACATTTAAAAAAGAAAAACAATAAATTTCCGATATAAAATGTAGTAATGATACAATGCACCAAATAGAAAATGCCTAAAAATCGTATAAGTAAAACATTAATTGCTCGAGGCAAATTTGAATGATACTTTTGATACTAAACTGATTAGTAAAATAACTGGTAGCTTTCTTATTGTTTGTGACTAAATTATGTAGAAGAAACCAATCTGTGATAATAAACTAGTACGTAGGTTATACAAAAATAAAAAACAAAGTTTAACATAAAAATGTTTTATTAAAACGCTTTACCTAATATAACTGTGATAATTTTAACAATTGCATAAAGGCTAACTGATTACACTAGATATTATTGCTGGGAATCCATTTTTATAAATCTTAATATAACGTAATGGCAGATGATTATATTGCAGTAAATAAAAGATACCAAATACCTAGTATTTATATATAGTAACAGATAAAATATCCAAAAAGATTCTTATTTGACAAATTGGGGTCAAAATAGCGTTGTACACATGTAGATTATGGTAATCTAAGCTATGAAGTCAAAAATAACAATATTAAAAAAAAAATTGTTTACTTCCGTAAAGTTTCAGTATTGAGAAATAGCTGATATCTATATATTTTCTGCAAAATAATTAATATCTATCAAGTTTTACAAATGGAAAACTTAAATCTATCATTTAGCAAACATCTATCTCTATGTACAAGAGTCAAGTCAAGATCGAATATTCGAGAACAAAACAACGAAAAGAAACACAAAAAAAAGTATATTTTGATCGTGTTCAATATAAAACTTTAAAACATTAAAAATACGGTTTACTTTTGTATAAATCTTTATTATAATTTGATTAAAAGAAACCTTATTTCAATGATCCAAGGCTCTATTTCCAATAGTAAAAATTTGTTTTTCAACGCGCACTGAGAACAAATAAAATAGCTTGTAACATTTCACGTCTAGTTGCACGGACTAGAAATTCATTAAGTTCTTAGTAAAGCACAAAAATATAGCTTATACTCTAGAAAAAATATTCTGTATAACCGAATATGTGTCATAATATATTTGTTCACTGTGAATAAATGATCATCTTTCAAAAAAATATCTTGGTCCCAAAATTGCTAAATCTTATTATGCAAAATTTGATATAATGGAATGATTTTGATAACACAAAATAATCTAGTGTTTATTATACATCGTTATATTCGTTATGTATACTTGTTATAGCCATAAGTCTGTTAAAAAGCCTAAAAAGTCGGCAGATAATCTTTTTCTAATCGCCTAGCAAAAGGCAGTGATGTCATTTTTTAGTAATCTAACAGTATCGACCCACATCAGAAATCTCTTTATTTACTGTCTAAGAACTGAAAACTTATTTCTTGTATGTTAAGACGAGAACATAATAGTGCCCTGACTGAGTCTGCATCGGCCCGTAGCGATCAGTCGTAAAGCGCGAGGAAAGGCACGATGTTCCGCTTGGTGGATGCGTTCCGTCAGAGAGGATTCCGTGTCGTCCGCGAACACGGGAACGCGCTCTTGTAGGATTATTGGGCCGGTGTCCATGCCCTCCTGTTGGTGTAAAAAAAATGTTAAACTAGCCGTTTCTTGATGTTATACCATATGTATATAATATCTCATCAAAAACATAAATGTAAAAAACGAGAGCCAAGTTCAATACAAAAATTATGCTTGGCGGTGAGCTTCGCCGCAAAAAGAATGGCGATCTAAATGAGTGCCAAGTTCTATGCAAAATCGAAATATGTTTTTATAGCAACAAAATAACATTATGAACAAGTATTAAACTCTATTTCTTTGCTTTATTAGATACCTATAACAATTGCTGTTATTTAAAAATGTGAGATCTTGAAGTAGGTCAGATTTGACTTGGCCAGTTTTTAACACAATTAAAATGTTGAATAACTTTATAAAATGACTTATGTAATGAAAACTGGCCAAGTCAAATCTGACCTACTTCAAGATCTCACATTTTTAAATAACAGCAATTGTTATAGGTATCTAATAAAGCAAAGAAATAGAGTTTAATACTTGTTCATAATGTTATTTTGTTGCTATAAAAACATATTTCGATTTTGCATAGAACTTGGCACTCATTTAGATCGCCATTCTTTTTGCGGCGAAGCTCACCGCCAAGCATAATTTTTGTATTGAACTTGGCTCTCGTTTTTTACATTTATGTTTTTGATGAGATATCATTACTTTTTGTAAAGAAAACTAGGCAAGTATTCCTATTTAATGTTTTATTTTGCGTGACAAATTAACCTAAAAGAGCTACAAACAAATGAGGTTTTGAAAGAAACGATTTACGTAATATTAAATAACTCACAAATGCCGTTAAAGTACAATACTAAAAAGGAATAATTTATATCTGGACTATTCCAGCTATAACTCAAATAAATTTAGTCGAACGACGCAGCATTAAACGCAATCTAATAGGTGGATTTCCGCTACACAACCGGGCATAACGAGGACGCTGGCGCGAATGAGCGCCGCTAAGAGCATACTTTGGTTCGTTCGCATTTTAAGTCGTATAGCGCTGTGAGCCGCGCACTAGTGCAAGGCGCGAGCGAGTTCAAGCAGCATTCTTAGACTAGTCAATACATACATATATCGGTACCAATAAGACTTCGCTATTGCCTTGACCTTGGTATACATACACATTGGAGTTTCTTTTAGGGTACAAAGAGTTCGAATTAACAAATTTATACCTTAAAATATTATTTCTTATTTTCAAAAGAAATCAGAGAAAGAACCTTGGGCACTGATCTTTGTTAATTTAGTGAGCCGTGGACTATAAGATAACTACTATGCAGGTATAAACCAACCGACCCGCTAAATTTTAAGTAAATCGCTACCGCTTATAATTTTGTACCATAAGTCAGAGCGTGACGCTGATTGGCTGGTGTGCTGACGCGCGCCGCTGACGACACACCGTTGTTGGCCGGTTGTTTAGCGCGTAGGTATTACAAGTTTTTTGTATGGGGACACCACTTATTTTTTGACTTTTTTTTATTTTTTGATTTTTTCCTACGCTTACACACAATTTCCGAGCTGGATTCCAAATTTCATCGTTCTAGCTCATCTGGAAGTAGGTTAGGTTTAGGTACTATAAGTCAGTCAGTCAGTGCTAAAATTTACAACTTTTTGACCTTCATATCTTTATAACCGTTTGAGCTAGCTTCATGAAATTTGGGCTTCTACATGTCCTGATGGATCTTATTAAACACACGTAGTTTTATGTGTTTACATTAAAGAGGTTTCGAGTTATAGAAGGGTCAAAAGTGGCACCAAGTGGTTCGTGTAATATTACACTCGGCGCTGGCTAGCCAGTTCCTTTGCTTGAACTTGGCTTGACACGCTGCCGCGTGTCTAGATAAGGTGAATTTAAATCAACTGCAAATATTTTAAGGGCAGATTCAGACCACGAAACTGAACACCTTTCCCAAATAAACTTATGTCGAAATATAAAAAAAAAATTTTGACCTCCCATACAAATTGAGAATCAGCTGATCTAGTTTAGTATGGAGAGTGAAAAATAAAATTTCGTATTTCGATATAAGTTTATTTGGAAAAGTTGTTCAGTATAGTGGTCTGTATCTGCCCTTTAAATATTTGCAGTTGATTTGTGTCCACCTTATATATATCTGTACGCCTTTAACCTTTCCCCAGAATCAGGCTATCCCTATAAAGAAACATTTTTGAAATCAATTTTGTAATTCCGAAGATTATTAGCTACAAACAAACTCATAAGCGATTACTATCATTATCTTTTTATCAGATATTGATGTTTTCGGTGGACGATTTCTAGTTTGGCTTAAACACTGGAGGTGATTCACGCCTGCAATGTCCTAACCAAACTGTGAACCACTAAACATAGTATGCTCCCCGTGTGAATGGTGGACCGCAGAGGTAGTCAAACAATATATACGTCAAACAACATATACAGATGATAACTGATTCCCAGTAAGTTCATTACATACCTATATGTATTCTAGAAAAATACATGGTGCCTGAGGTTGTCTCGCGTAGAGGTAAAACACGTACCCCAAAGAATGTGTGGGCAAACTAATGGTGGCGGGCATGCTGGGACTAACAGTAGTGTGTGGGCGCCGGCCGGCATTAGTTTGCATGAACTAACTGGGGGTCTAAAAACGCCACTTTGTGCAATTCATCGAATCGAATTCATATTACGAATTTCTTAGCAATTCCTCTATTTTTTGTAAAATGGCCAACTAAACTTTGCAATTCCTCTATGAAAAAATTGAAATCAATAGGAATTGCTAAAGAATCGCTAAGGAATTCTTAATATGAATTCGATTCGATGAATTGCTAAAGTGGCGTTTTTAGACCCACTGGTGGCGGAAGCAAGCAATGTGATAAGTACTTGTAAATGATATACACTTACGTCCACAAAGTGCACGGTGCAGCCGCTCTCCCTGTCGCCGGCGTCGAGGCACTGTCTCTGAGCGTGCAAGCCGGGGTGGCGGGGCAGCAGCGAAGGGTGGATGTTTACCAACTTCCCCTTCCATCTGGTAACAAACGTATAAAAATAAGATTTTACAATCGATGTTTTTTTTTAAGGTGATACCTCGGTGAACACTAGCGCCACCGTCATTTAAAAATCATTACTCACTGAAAACACAAGTTATCAAAAATCCCTCTGCTGTAATTAAGGTTCTGGATCAGAAGTTAATTTTAAATATATTAAATTATAATTCCCTATAGTTACAAATTGCATTATTGCTTAAAACGGCCACTTTTAGCAGTTTTGCAATGTGTAACTATATGGAACTATAATTGAATATGATTAAAATTAACTTCAGATTTAGAACCATAATTACAGCAAAAGGATTTTTGATAACTTGTGTTTTCAGTGAGTAATGATTTTTAAATGACGGTGGCGCTAGTGTTCACCGAGGTATCACCCTAACATTAATGTGTAATCAAAATAAAGACAAATATTTACATAATTAAAAATCCATAACTACTTAAACTAAAAAATATAATTCAAATGCCTATTAAAAAAAAGTTTACAAAAATTCTAGTCCCGGCAAATCATTGCCCCGAGATAGGGTGCCCAGAAGGCTGGCAGCATTGCCACGTCGGATGGCAATGTTTAACTTTAATTAATGTTTAACTCCGCGAGGGTGCAACGGTTTTCACTAATAGATAAAGTGATTTCCCTATATATATTGTATACCTAAAACATATCCTCAATCACTCTTAAAAAACCGCATCAAATCCGTTGCGTGGTTTTTAAGCATACATAGGCACAGACGGTGGAAAGCGACTTTATTTTATACTAGCTGTTCCCCGCGGCTGCGCCCCGCGTGGGACTCGGTTATATCGCGCCCAAAAGTAGCCTATGTTTGACCTCAGGTCGTTAACTACATCCCTACCAAATTTCATCACAATCGGTCCAGCAGTTTAGCCGTGAAGAGGTGACAGACAGACAGACAGACTTTCGCATTTATAATATTAGTATGGACTATCTAATGATAATTAAAAAAGATTTTACGCAAAAGTACACCATTACAGTCGAGGCCTGAAATAAAGCAATTTTCGGCGGAATATTAGAAGGCCGAATCTCAGCTGAGACTTTGCCAAGTCGTTTAAAAATAAACAAGGATATAAATTGGTATTTCGACCAAAGCTTGTATAGTGCTTTTCTTACGCTTGCGAAGAAACAATATCGTGTCATTCATTTGTCACTAATGAAATTGACACGACATTGATATCTGACAATGATGATATAATCTTCTTCTTCAGCCCATCGTCACCCAATGCTGAGTGTAGGCATCTAGCAATAATGATAATAAGGAAGCTGTTTCCGTGGTAGTGAAATAAAATTATGAAAGAGAAACTTTTTAAATTAATAAATACCTCTGAACGAACTCTGACGACAGTATCCTCATGTAGCCAGCCAGACAAACGATGTCAATTTTGTGCGCGTCGAGTGCTGCCGTGATTGCGCGGTCGAACTCTTCGCGGGTCGCGTAGTCCTTGTGATTGAATACCTGTAATTTTATTCATTTATTTACTAGTTTTCTCCCGCGGCTTCACCCGCGTGCTTTTCCCTAGGCAACAGTGCTTTTTCCCGGGATGAAAGGTACCCTAAATTTCAAGAAGATTGGTTCAGTACATAGGGCTTGGAATCGCGTATAGTCCGCTTTAAGAGGAATTTTCTCCCACGTACGCTGAGGATGTGGAATGAGCCATGCCATGGTTTCCCTAGAGACTACATTATGAGGTCTTTCAAAAAGGTCTTGAAAAGGTTCCTAGAGCACGTAACACTCCTGGTGTTGCAGGCGTCCATGTACTACGGTGACCGCTTACCATCAGGTAGGCCGTATGCCTGATTACCTACTAAATTGTATTAAAAAAAACTAACTTATTAACACGTATTAGCTAGTCGTGACGTGATGATTTTGCAATTGAGATTTGCTTACAATTTATTAATATATCCTTGGCTACATCACATATGCTAATTAGGGCAAAAATGGGTTGCTAGCTGCATTGTACTAAGTAATGATTCCAAATTCAAATTGTTTATTTTCAATATACGTCATTCTTATCACTTATTGACGTCAATCATTACTTTCATTATTAAGTTTACCACTTCCAAAGCGCAAGTGGAGAAGAAGCGGCGCCACAAACTCCACTGCAGCATTTTCTCCGAAAGTGTCAATTTACAAAATTTGAGTCAAAACAGACGAATTTACATTTGCATGAATATTTTTATCATTAAAATGAGTTCATTGAATACTAAAGATTATTAAAATAGTTATAAAATGTCAAATAATAAAAGATGTCATCCATACTAATATTATAAATGCGAAAGTCTGTCTATCTGTCTATCTGTCACCTCTTCACGGCTAAACTGCTGAACCGATTGTGATGAAATTTGGTATGGATATAGTTATGCACTAGGAGTCAAACATAGCCTACTTTCGGGCGCGATATAACCGAGGCGCACTCGGGCGGAGCCGCGGGCAACAGCTAGTGATATCATAAAATAAAATAAAACCTTAAAACCGTAATCCTAAAAGTCAAGAAACAATAATATTAATAATGATTGATGAACGAATACTGTACCAAGCTAGGTATGCCAGCCTTCTCGGCCCTGGTGAGTGCGTAGGCGTCCTTCCTGTTGCTGACGACGAGCGCCACCTCGCAGCACATGCACTGCGCGGGGTCGCGCGTGGTGTCTATCAACGCTTGCAGGTTACTTCCGTTTCCGGAGACCAGCACCGCCACCTGGTGGACAATACAGGGTATACAAGGTGGACTTAAATCGTCATCATCGTCATCCAAAGAGTTTATATACAACACTAGCATGCTTACGAATAAAAATAATCGCAAAAAACAACATTCAAAATTAATCCTTATTACTCTACTGCAAAGTTGATTTTTCTTTAAAGCCTACATACAAATACCTAACGTTCCAGTAAAAGGTCCAAAATTTGTTGGTGTCTCTTTTCCTCTTGAATTTTATACAACCTAAGTTTATTTGGAAAAGTTGTTCAGTTTAGTGGTCTGTATCTGCCCTTAAAATATTTGCAGTGGATTTGTGTCCACCTTATATATTCTATTAATGTTTGTTTTTTATAACTTTATTGCACAAAATAAACGACTTAAACTAATAAATAAAACCTAGATATTACAACTTAATTTAAAAAAAAAACTAAATAAAAATAATAAAAAGAAGAAGAGATCACCCACTCATTAGCGTTTCCGGTCCTTATATATTATATTATATTATATATTATTGAAACACACTAGCAGCTTATATTAAGCTGATGCGTGTGCGTCTTTGTGTTTTTAGAATTTATCCAATCTACTCTTGGAACTGTTTACTGACAGTGCAGATATTAATATTTTTAGGCAATTTGTTCCATTCTTCGACCACACGATTGGATAGGAGGTTATATTAAACTAGCTATTGCCCGCGGCTTCGCGGGAACAGTGCTTTTTCCCGGGATAAAAGGTACCCTATGTCCTTCTCAAGACTTGTAACTATGTGTATGCGAAATTTCAGGAAAATTGGTTCAGTAGATAGGGCGTGAAGAGGTAACAAACAAACATACAAACTCACTTTGGATTTTATAATATTAGTTAAGATAGAATTAGCAAAGTGAGTAATTCAAAGGCACAGAAGAAAAAAATTGTTCTCGTTTGAAATACACTTTACACTTTTTCCCAAAACAACTGATATTATGGCTTATGCTTATGGTTTTCGAAAGTAAAAATATAATATTGCAAATTAAAAGAAAGACTTTAGCTTTGTGGTGCTCGTATCATTTACTTATTTTTTTTAAGTATACTAAACTGACGTGGCGAACTCCATACCCTACGCCCTACTTCTACAAATATTTCAAGATTAATATTAACCAAGTCGCCCCAGCCATTATCTAGTCTTAACCAGACTAACGAACAGCAATTAGTTTTTATATAGATAGATAATACATGGGAATAAATTCAGATTTAGATTTTTATTGCTTGTCACAAATTTTTAAGGTGTTATATAATTATATTATTACTTAAACTTAATACTTTTAGTCATTTTGTCACAAATAAGGTGTCATACAATAATATTATTACTTAAATTTAATACTTTTAGTCATTTTGTTAATTTTTTTTAAGGTGTTATATAATAATGTTATCACTTAAATTTAATACTTTTAGTCATTTTATCAATCACACTTTGATAACAAGAAACTCTATGTATGTGGTATATATATGTGGTATGTATTTAATTATGTACGGTACCCGCGGAAGACCAGCGTCGTGGCTCGTACTAACGTCCACGACACATGCTGAGCGGGGGCCCTTTTGGCGTTTGTATATAAAATGTTTGTAGTTAATGCTCAGATCAGCCAAATAAACTATTTTTCTTTCTTTCTTTCTTTCTTTCTACGAAGACACACATACCTTCTTACTGGGCAGCAATGGCATCCGGCGCGTGAAGTCGACGGCGGAAGCGAAGTTGTCCACAACCACCCGCGCGCCCCCCGGCGGCCGCGCCTGGATCGAGCCGATCACCATCGCGCCGTAAGCCCGGGTGCTGTTCATTACCTGTGCGATTCCATTTCTTTATTTATTTATTTATTTATTTCTCGCTTAAATGTTCATAATATGAAGAAGGTGGAATTACATAATTTGGTAAGAATGTACATAAACCCAGGCTGGGTGTTGCGAAGTCTTTGAATTGGTACCAAAATCTATACATTACAATTTAATTAATATCGAAATAAAAATAAAAATAATGATAATAAAATAAGTAAGTATGTCAATAATGTTTAAATGAATTAAATAAATTAGATGAATTAATCTTTTTATAATCCCTTCTAATATTATAAATGCGAAAGTCTGTCTGTCTTGTCTGTCACCCCTTCACGGCTAAACTGCTGGACCGATTGTGATGAAATTTGGTAGGGATTTAGTTAACGACCTGAGGTCAAACATAGGCTACTTTTGGGCGCGATATAACCGAGTCCCACGCGGGGCGGAGCCGCGGGGAACAGCTAGTAATAAATAAATATATAAGGTGAATTTAAATCAACTGCAAATATTTTAAGGGCAGATTCAGACCACTAAACTGAACAACTTTCCTAAATAAACTTATGTCGAAATACGAAAAAATTTTTTTGACCTCCCATACAAATTGAGAATCAGCTGATCTAGTTTAGTATGGAGAGTGAAAAATAAAATTTCATATTTCGATATAAGTTTATTTGGAAAAGTTGTTCAGTATAGTGGTCTGTATCTGCCCTTAAAATATTTGCAGTTGATTTGTGTCCACCTTGTCAAATCACACAGATTGAGTTAGCCCCAAAGTAAGTTCGAGACTTGTGTTATGGGATACTAACTCAACGATACTATATTTCATAACAAATACATATATAGATAAACATCCAAGACCCAGGTCAATCAGAAAGTTATCATTTTTCATCTTGACCTTATCGGGGATCGAACCCGGGACCTCCTGAGTAGCGGTCAGGCATGTTAACCATTATGCTACGGAGGTCGTCTTCAATGCGATTCATTGAACACATGACCACCTTTATCTCGATTCTCTCCTCTCGTAATGGCTACTTGTATCGCTATCGCCTCATTTCGCTCCGCCTAACATACAAAAGGTTTAAAAAAAAAATATTTTTTATTAGTGACAACGCATTCGACAATGTAAACAAAAAATATATTTTTTAATAGCGTTTTGTGTGTTGGCGGTGCGAAATGTGGCATCTAGTGGTGTTTTAGTGAACTATATTTTCCGTGAACGTTTTATATTGAACTAGCTGTTGCCCGCGGCTCCGCCCGCGTGGGACTCGGTTATATCGCGTCCAAAAGTAGCCTATGATGACCTCAGGTCGTTATATACATCCCTACCAAATTTCATCACAATCGGTCCAGCAGTTTAGCCGTGAAGAGGTGACAGACAGACAGACTTTCGCATTTATAATATTAGTATGGATTTACCACTTAATTGTCAATTGACAGAGTTCTTGCAGGTTTTCCTGTAATCTACAGGCTATGAACTATATTTTGTATTTTTTTTTTTCAAAATTTTAGGCTCAGTACTTTTGGAGATCAGGGGGGGAAAGGTCAATTTTCGCCTTCTTTCATGAACAAAATCAAAACTATTTATGTTACAATAATAACAAAAATATATTTGAAATCCTCATAACGAGCCCTTTCTTTTGATATATAACACAGTAAAGTTTGCTCAACTTTTTTTTTAATTCCTAATTTGTCCCCCGAAAATGGTACTTATTTTATAAAATTAATTATTTACTTTGCACATCTGTGTTTGGGTCACAGGATCACGCCATCCTACCAAAAACCTGTTTTGGTCCAGTAGCTTCGGAGAAAATTGGCTGTGACGGACGGACGGACGGACAGACAGACGCACGAGTGATCATATAAAGGGTTCCGTTTTTCCATTTTTGTACGGAACCCTAAAAACTAAATTAAAATAGCTTCATCCGTTCGGGAGCTATGACGCCAGAGGCAGACAGACACGTCAAACTTATAAAACCCCCCTCTTTTTGCGTCCGGGGTTAAAAATATATTATAACAAACATACGTAAGCCTGGTCTTCTGGCGACACTATGAGCACCATTCCGATGCCGCAGTTGAAGGTGCGGAGCATCTCGTCGTCCTTCACCGAGCCGGCGTCTGCGATCCACGCGAACACCTGGTTATAAAAGACAGAAATTACATTATTTTACGTGTATTTTTGTGTATTTGGGATAAATTCTCCAGACTCTCCTTCGAGCAATACAACTTCCGTACCAAAAAGGAGCAGCCTTAGCGATATTTTACTATTTGAATAGATCTGGCTATTTTTTGGGGGGGGGGGAGGTTAAATACACACATATTCAGTTGTCTAAGAAAACTATAAACAAAGATAATAAAAATTTACCTGCAAATCATTGAAATTGTAACGCTATTGGTTTAACAATAAAAAAAGAAAGAAGAAATCCTACAGACCGGTAGGTCGACCCCCCATTTCGATTCTCTCCTCTCGTTCTGTATCGCTATCGCCATATTTCGCTCAAATTTTTTTGTCACCGACAACGCATTCGACAAAGTAAACAAAACAAATTTTTTAAAGCGTTTTGTGTTAGGCGGAGCGAAATGTGGCGATAGCGATACAAGTAGCCACTGCGAGAGGAGAGAATCGAGATAGGCGGTCGGGCTACGGCTGTTTTTCCCCCACAAACCGGATGCACGTTCCACCAGTGAGCGTTGAGCCTGGCGCGCACGGAGGGCGGGATCACCCGCGGGATGTTGTCGGTGAGCCCGCCGCCCGTGACGTGCGCCACCGCCTTCACGCGCCCGCCCTGCAGCGCGGGCAACACGCTGCGCACGTATATGCGGGTCGGCTTGATCAGCTCCTCGCCTACAATTATGATAAACTAGCTCTCATTCGCGGCTTCGCTCGCGTGGAATTTGAAATTTTTTGGTGTACACATACAAATATTCCAGTTATCTCCCTTGGGAACTTGATGCTTTTTCGGGACCGAAAGTGGCCTATGTTACTCTCCATCCTTTCAACTAACTCTATGCCAAAAGTCAGGTCGATTGGTTGCTTAGCTACGGCGTGAAGGAAGGACAAACAAACAAACATAAAACATATGATAAATTTGTGTTAAAACGTGATTTTTATAGGATTATAATGTTTGTTTTGAAAATTATTATAACAAGCAAAAGTGGAGTGTGTGAGTGAAGCTGCAGTGGAGTTTGTGGCGCCGCTTCTTCTCCACTTACGCTTTGGAAGTAGTGGTAAATTAATTTAAGTAATGATTGACGTCAATAAGTGATAAAAATGTCCTATATTAAAAATAAACAATTTGAATTTGAAAATGTACACTTATGAACAACTTTTCCAAATAAACTTATATCGAAATATAACATTTTATTTTTTATTTTCCATACTAAACTTGATCAGCTTATTCTCAATTTGTATGGGAGGTCAAAAATTTTTTTTCGTATTTCGACATAAGTTTATTTAGGAAAGTTGTTCAGTTTAGTGGTCTGAATCTGCCCTTAAAATATTTGCAGTTGATTTAAATTCACTTTATAATCCATTCTAAAAGTAATATATGTATATAACCTTACACATTGTTGCCAGGAGGTAATTAAAACACAGAATCGCGAAAGTCTAAGCTTATAATAGGACAGCCGTTCTATCTTTTCTCGGACACTTTCCAAGGCATTTTGACCACCTGTGACTTCGTTTAGAAGATATCTAGAAAAATCGAATTTTGGGAGATCGCAATAAAACTACATTTTTCCAATTTGATTCGATCTCAGTTAGTTACTCTTTGTTACCCGGCTACGGCGAAGCCAAAAGGAAGGGTAATGATTTTGGCAGTCTATGTATGTATGTATGTTCCATCGTAGCGCCTAAACTACCGGACCGATTTTAATGAATTGTCGGGTCATAGTTTTTTAACTTAATTTATATTGTTAAAGTAAAAATATGATCTTATACCTTACATAAACTTGCGGTAACATGCGGCGTTTAGTGCGGGTGACCACGGTATTATAAATGTATATGGCATTTATTTATGGTATTACAAATTCCATATAGACTAGCCCCCATAGTTTTAACTAATAAGTACGTTCTAACGTTAGTCTTGATTCCTTATGATTATGTAATACTAGCTCTGGCCCGCGGCTTCGCCCGCGTGAGATTCCCACGGGAATAATGCTTTTTCCGGGATGAAAGCTACTCTATGTCCTTCTCAATACTTTAATTTAATTTAACTATGTGTAAACGGAATTTCAGGAAGATAGATTTAGTAGATAGACCATGAAAGCGTAACAAACACCTATACTGCAGCACTGGACTAGATTGAGCGGTTAGCTAAATAATAGTTTATGTTTTGATAATTTGTAAGGTTACTACTACTAATCCATACTTCCATACTAATATTATAAATGCGAAATTCTGTCTGTCTGTCTATCAGTCTGTCACCTCTTCACGGCTAAACTGCTGGACCGATTGTGATGAAATTTGTTAGAGATGTTGTTAACGACCTGAGGTCAAACATAGGCTACTTTTGGGCGCGATATAACCGAGTCCCACGCGGGGCGGAGCCGCGGGGAACAGCTAGTATATAATAAGTACAACTTTGTTACATATATATCATCACGTCTCTCTCCCGTAGGCGTAGGCAGAGACTAGAGATTTCCATTGGCTACGATCCTTACATACCACACTCATCACTCTCTTCATACACGCTCGCCGATTTCGGGTACTCCTAATGTCTCCCTTTTTCAAAAGGTCTGCGATTTGGTCGCAGTATGTTTTTCAAGGCCGACCCTGACCGCCGCTCCCAGCCAACTCAGCTTTGTATATACCTTTCGTCAGTCTCCTTTCATCCATCCTCTCTACATGTCCCAACCATCTCAACATCCCTTTTTCTATTGTTTGTTAATAATATAAAATAAATTATAAAATTAGTTTAAAACAAATAAACAAACAAACTAACTTTCGCATCTATAATATTAGTTGGGATACCTTACCTAAAGTGAGTCCCTCCTTGCTGAAAGGCGCTCTGTCAGAGAGCGTCAGTCCAACCTTCTTCATCAGCTTGTGGATCAAACTGAAACCGTTGCTGTGAACGCCATTCGACGGCAGACCGATTATTATGTCGCCCACCTGTCATTAACATTAAATTAAAAATTTAAAAAACCCACGACACAATTTGTTTTTAGTAGTGAGGGTCGACTGGTTCCCCCCCCCCCCCCCCTCACATGTTATTTGCAGATATTAGGTATTTTCCCCACTTATATACCCCAAGAGCTTTTTCTCAACCAATATTCATTAAACATAATTTTGTAATGTGCACGTGACGCGCTGTCATTTGAGACCCCACTCGAGTAGACATTCGGTGATTCTTCCCCACATTTATCCTCAAAACTTCTAAACGGCTCAACCGATTTTCATCAAACATGTCTAAGAACAATCGCACATCACCTTTAATACTAAAAATAAATAAATTGATAACGCTTCATCCGTTCGGGAGCTATGATGCCAGAGACAGATAGACAGACAGACACGTCAAACTTATAACACCTCTCTTTTTGCGTCGGGGGTTAAAATAATGACGTGTTATGACGATTCTTGACTCGTGGTTTCACAGATTTTGTACCGGTCTTGTAGTCCCACTAGTTTATACGTTAAATCCGTGGTCAAGTGGTTAAAGTGTTTGCCTGTAGACACGGAGGTCGTGGATTCAATTCCCACGGGAAGCATATTTTATATAGTTGTTTTCAATTTGGACATTGCAGGCTTGAATCACCTGATTGTCTGATAATAAAGATGATTCCGTGCTTCGGAAGGCACGTTAAGCCATTGGTCCCGGCTGTTATATAGTAATCGTTAAAGGAACCACGTCAAAGGCCGAGAGGCAGTTCCGAAAAAACTGACACCCAGGCGTGCATGGTCGATTGACTGTGTCACCTATAAATGATAATACGTTATAAATGTTTACCCGCTTATTTATAAAAAACCTAGCTGGTGCCCGGGGGGGGGGGGGGGGGGGGGGGTCCGCCCACGTGGATGAAGAATTTTATTTATTTAACTTTATTGCAAAAATACAATAGGCGGCTAAAAGCATTATCTAACAGTCAACCTTTGGGTCAAGCAGAGAACAAATTGTGGGTGTAAAAATACGTACTAAGTCGCAGACAAGCGTTGGACGCAGTCAGCTTTTAACTGGCCATTCAGAAAATTTAAGGAGGCCTATGTCCAGAGTGAACAGCTTAGGGCTAAGATAAAGATGAAGCAAGGAATAAAAAGTATAACTCACAGTGATGTCGTTGATCTTTGGCAGAATGTGTGACCGCTCGACCACTCCGAGCGCGAAGCCGGCGATGTCGTACACGCCCGGGTCGTACATTCCCGGCATTTCTGCCGTCTCTCCGCCTGAGGGACGATAATCATACAATACAATACAACACAATACAATACAAATACTCTTTATTGCACCACAAAATAATAAAATTTCATAAAACAGCTTAATTTTAATTAAAAATAGACAAAAAAAAAACAGTTTAACTTAAAAGAATGAAGGGCAAAGGCGGACTTATCGCTAAAGCAATCTCTTCCAGTCAACCTTTGGGTGGATGGGAAATTATTAGTAAAAGGTGTTGGCGCAGTATAAATACATAAACATAGTATTGTTAAGTGAAGAAAATCGATCGTCGTGGAACAATACTAGTTGTCTGGCGCGAGTGGAACGTCACTACGGCGTTTTGACAGCGCGCGGTTTCAGTTAGGAAAAAAGATGATCGATGCTCGGAATAAGAAAATAATAAACTAATAAATTCAGTTGCTTTTTAGTTTCTAATAGCATAAAACAAAGTCGCTTTCTCTGTCCCTATATCCCTATGTATGCTTAAATCTTTCGAGATTTTGATACGGTTTTTTAGGGTTCCGTACAAAAATGTAAAAACGGAACCCTTATATGATCACTCGTGCGTCTGTCTGTCTGTCCGTCCGTCCGTCTGTCACAGCCAATTTTCTCCAAACCTACTGGACCAAAATAGATAAAATTTGGTAGGATGGCGTGATCCTGTGACCCAAAACAGATGTGTAAAGTAAATAAATATTTTTATAAAAAAGTAACATTTTCGGGGGACAAATTAGAAATTAAAAAACAAAAGTTAAGCAAATATTACCGGGTTATCAAAAGAAAGGCTCATTATGAAGATTTCAAATATATTTTTGTTATTATTGTAACATAAATAGTTTTGATTTTATTCATGAAAGAAGACGAAAATTGACCATTCCCCCCCCCCCCCTCTTTCTCCGAAACTACTGAGCCTAAAATTCATAGCCTGTTGATTACAGGAAAACCTACAAGAACTCTGTCAATTGACGATTAAGTGGCAAATTCAATATAAACCGTAATAATTTACTTAAACATCACTAGATGACGATAGTAGTAGTTTGTTGACATAGCACAATTGAATTTGAAAACAGACATTGGCATTGTACGGAACCCTGATAGAATGGTGCAAGAGGAAAGTTTTTTATGCCCATGCGAAGCGGGGCGGGTCGCTTATCCATACTAATCCATACTAATATTATAAATGCGAAAGTCTGTCTGTCTGTCTGTCGGTCTGTCTGTCTGTCTATCTGTCTGTCACCTCTTCACGGCTAAACGGATGGACCGATTGTGATGAAAATTGGTAGGGATGTAGTTAACGACCTGAGGTCAAACATAGGCTACTTTTGGGCGCGATATAACCGAGTCCCACGCGGGCGGAGCCGCGGGGAACAGCTAGTATTATAAATGCGAAAGTCTGTCTGTCTGTCTGTCTGTCTGTCTGTCTGTCTGTCTGTCTGTCTGTCTGTCACCTCTTCACGGCTAAACTGCTGGACAGATTGTGGTGAAATTTGGTAGGGATGTAGTTAAGGACCTGAGGTCAAACATAGGCTACTTTTGGGCGCGATATAACCGAGTCCCACGCGGGCGGAGCCGCGGGCAACAGCTAGTAAAATATATAGGGACAAATCACACAGATTGAGCTACCCCTAAAGTAAGTTCGATACTTGTGTTAAGGGATACTAACTCAACGATACTGTATTTTATAGCAAACTAGCTGTTCCCCGCGGCTTCGCCCCGCGTGGGTCTCGGTTATAACGCGCCCAAAAGCCTATGTTTGACCTCAGGTCGTTAACTACATCCCTACCAAATTTCATCACAATCGGTCCAGCAGTTTAGCCGTGAAGAGGTGACAGACAGACAGACAGACAGACAGACAGACAGACTTTCGAATTTATAATATTAGTATGGAAGTATGGATACATATATATATAGATTAACATTTAAGACCCAGGCCGTTTAGAAAAATACCATTTTTCATCTGGACCTGACCGGATAAACAACAAAAAATGTTCTGTCTCTTTCTTTCTTACCGACATTTCAACGTGAAAGAACGAGACGAAACACATTTTAGCTAAGGGGGTTTAAGATGTAAGAATATACTCACCAATCAGAGCAGCACTGGCTTGCCGACACCCCTCAGCGACCCCTGACACGACATTCCTGGCAACGTTGACGTCCAGCGCCCCACACGCGAAGTAGTCCAAAAAAGTTAAAGGACTAGCCCCATTGCACAGGATGTCGTTGACACACATGGCCACTAGATCGATTCCGATGGTGCTGTGCTGGTTGATTTTCTGTGCGATTTTCAACTTTGTGCCAACGCCGTCCGCTGCTAGGACTAGCACTGGGTCCTGATTATAAAAGGAAGGGATTCTTGTATTATATTATTTTCATTTCAAACTTTTTTTTTCTGAGGACCATCAACAAACCAAGTTGAAATTCACAACATATATTTAGGCCTATCTCTTTCAGCTGTAAAATAATAAAAATTATACGTCAACGCGATTAAAAACATGACCGTAAATTTTGCGATTTCAAAACCTATAGGGTACTTCCCGTTGAACTAGAATCATGAAATTTGGTAAGAAGAAGAAGAAATAAAGTAAATTAAACAAAGAAATTGAAGGAAAACATAAATCTTAAAATAAACCCCGTCCATAAGATTGTGTGGTGGTACGAAAACCTCAAGAAGCGAATCCAACTCGCATTTGGCTGATTTATCCTATACTATTAAACTCGCGTTTTCGAAAACGGCTCTTACGATTTCTTTGAATATTAAACGTAAGTTCTTACATAGTCAAAAAGATAATCTAGCTAGTCAGGGAAAATTCATTTTCACGCAAAATGATTTCCTGCATAAAACGATCGAAGCTCGGTCGCCCAGGTACTTTTTTATAGTACTGAGTAGGCAATAATACAATACAAATACTCTTTATTGCACCACATAATAATAAAATTACATAAAACAGCTTAACTTAAAAGAATGAGGCGCAAAGCCGCAGTTATCGCTAAAGCAATCTCTTCCAGTCAACTTTAGACCTAAGATATCATACCTAAGACCCAACTGATGGAAATTGTTTACCTTGGTTAAACAATTTCCGTTCTTTAAAGTGTTTCATTAATAATGGGACATTACCTTATATTCTTCTTCGACCGCCTTCAGTTGGAAACAACCACCGAATCCTCCGAGCCCGCCAAGAACTCCAGAGCGAGTAGTAGATCTGTTAAGGAAAATATTTATTTAAATCTTGGTAAATATTTATTTCACACTAGCTGTTCCCCGCGGATTCGCCCCGCGTGGGACTCGGTTATATCGCGCCCAAAAGTAGCCTATGTTTGACCTCAGGTCGTTAACTACATCCCTACCAAATTTCATCACAATCGGTCCAGCAGTTTAGCCGTGAAGAGGTGACAGACAGACTTTCGCATTTATAATATTAGTATGGACTAACGACCCACCCCGGCTTCGCATGGGCATAAAAAGCTTCCTCTTGAATCACTCTATCTATTACAAAAAAACGCATCAAAATCCGTTGCGTAGTTTTAAAAATTTAAGCATACAAAGGGACATAGGGACAGAGAAAGCGACTTTGTTTTATACTATGTAGTTATAAATTATTTATTTTGATTAAACAAACGTGCACGCAATTTTCTTTTTCAGAACACAAATCTGGAACTTACTTTGGTGCTAACTCAATCTGTGTGATATGTCTGTATAATATGTACCAAAGAGTCATCAGCTTCGATCTCCACTCTGCTGTCTTTGTATGGAAGAAATTTGTTGACAACGATTAAGCATACCCTACTTATTTAAGATCATATAGGCAATGCAGAGATTCTCACTAAGCGCCATCTATTGTTGTTAGTTGATGTTAAGCGACACTAGCGCCACAATAACGACACATTCCTGGCAAGTGGTTTAATAAGGGATACCAAAGTCTCCAGCTTCAATGTCACTAAGCGCCATCTATTGTTGTTAGTTGATGTTTTTATTTATTTATTTTAATCAAGAAACAATAACACCTTTACAGCTTACATGCCAAAGCAATGTTATGCTTATGCTAGCATTTCACAAAAGTCTGTATCTTAAACTAAGAAACAAAAAACAAGTTTATTTGGATTACTTAAGTATAATACTTAAAATTTAAATAAAATTAATGTTATGCGACACTAGCGCCACAATGACGATACATTACCTGGCGAGTGGTTTGATGAGCGATACCAACGAGTCTCCAGCTTCGATGTCCACCCCGCTGTCTTTGTATAAAAGAAATTAGCATTCCATAATTATTTAAGACTAGCTGTTGCCCGGGGCTCCGCTCCCGTGGGAATTCCGGGAATATAGCCTATGTGCTGTTCCAGGGTCTAACCAGTCTCCAAATCGGTTCAGCCGTTTTCCTGTGAAAGAGTTACAAACATCCACACAAACTTCGCATTTATAATATTTGTAGGATCCATTAAGTAATGCAAAGATTCTCACTAAGCGCCATCTATTGTTGTTAGTTGATATTGTGCGACACTAGCGCCACAATAACGATACATTACCTGGCGAGTGGTTTGATGAGCGAAACCAGCGAGTCTCCAGCTTCGATGTCCACCCCGCTGTCTTTGTATGACAGGGACTTGTTTCCAGGGGCTTGTCTCACGTAAGGGGCTGTTATAGGGTGCATCGCTTCTTTGAAGTTATCCACCACCACTTGATGGCCACCTGTAAAGGAAAGAAAGTTAAAAAATTGGTTGCCTGTAAAGTCGGTATACGGGCGAAAGTTTTACGTGACAACGACTTTGAGTCTGTCTCTCTCGCTCTTAGGGGACGCGTGCCTCTCACTCGCTCTCATTGTGAGCGCATCGTAACGTTACCGAGCGTTACACTTTTTCATAAGTGACTCCCAGCCGCAACCTAATTTAAGACGTTGTCACGTCAAAACGTCGTTGCATTTAGCTGTTTGACTCTGACTAGACTTAGGTTGGGTTGCACCAACTTACTATAACAATAGCTGTGTAGTCAAAGTACCGGTTAGGTGAAAAATCGGTTGAACCATTTTGACAATCGTCAAAATACGTCATAACTTTTACGCTAACCGTAACCGCCCAAACTTGACCGGTTAGCGCTATTGTAATTGTCAACTTTATCTGTCAGACGGGTCGAATAACCTCCACGGACGTCATTATACTTGTTTCCCTGATAGCTTTAATTTTGCTACAAAATACGACGGTGCAACCTATGTCGCTACAACGGTTATAGTTAGCAGTAATGTTACTGTTACATTTGACTTTAACTGTTACGATAACTGGTACTTTGGTGCAACCCACCCTTACTTGAATAAACATATAGTAAATTAGGTCTGAATAAATTCAAGAAGGCCTTAAAGGATTAGTTTCCAGGGCCGTAAAAAGTTTTTTTTTTTCAATTACCTTCTTTGCCCAAATTCTCAACGACACCAACGACAGCGATTTGCCCATCGACAACCTCGAGCACTTTCTCCACCATTTGTGGTTCCACGATCACCACCATGCCGACACCGCAGTTGAAGGTGCGAAGCATCTCGAAGTCTGATACCATGCCTGTTGAAAATTAAATTATGTACAATACAATACTGTTTATTGCGCCACAAAATAATAAAATTACATAAAACAGCTTTGCTTAAAACAATGGGACACAAAGGCGGATTTATCGCTAATGCAATCTCTTCCAGTCAACCTTAAGGTGGATGGAAAATTATCAGTAGAAGGCGTTCAATAGTCAGAGGCCGTTCCTAAGAAATCTGACACCAGGGTGTGCATGGCAGTTCTGATAATTATGGCGCTTTGTAAAGTAGATGGCGCTGTTGTATATGATACACTGCGGGTAACAGCTCGAGTGCAGCTAGAACAATACAAAATGTAAACTATTTCGTCAAAATGAGGAAAGTTGAATGATGATTTGTCAAAAATTACTCTGTGTATACTTTGGTTGTCTGACACATTGTCTACGCGATACAAAAGTTGAATAACTTTTGCACAAGACCTATCAGTTATTTATGACTAGCTGTTGCCCGCGGCTCCGAACGCGCGGGACTCAGTTATATCGCGCCCAAAAGTAGCAATAGTAAAAGTATAAATAGTAAATAACATCAAAATCGGTCCAGTGGTTTAGCCATGAAATCGTAACAGACAGACTTTTGTATCTATAATATTAGTATGGAAGTATGGATGGATAGTATGAAAGTATGGATTTAGATAATATTGACAATTTTAGAAAAAAAAAAACAAATATTCTTAACGATGGCATCAATAAAACGCTTCATAGAGATCATACATCGCCTAATTTCCAAATTACCATATAATAAAATTACCTGTAGCTTGAAGCCATCCGAAAATGGGTTTTATATTAAACTTGGTAGCGTCCAATTTCACTCTAATACCAGGCGGCAGGATCCTTGGTATATTCTCCAGCAAACCGCCGCCGGTGATGTGCGCTAGTCCCTTCACTAGTTCCTGTTTGATAGCCGGGAGTAAGGCATGGACGTAGATTCCTGTGGGAGCTAAGAATTCCTCGCCGAATGATTTGTTGCTTGTGCTGAACGGCGCTTTTTCGTTGTACCTGTGGAGGTTATCAATTTTTTTAATCTTTGTTGCCTAAATAACAATTATGGAAGGCAAGATAACGAGGAAGAGGTAGACGAAGTAGGAGTTTTGTAGAACAAATAAAGGAAACAGTGGGATTCGTGTCGTATCAGGACGTGATGAGGCTAGCGGAAGACAGACAACTGAGAGACTCCACCGACAAGAGCACAGGTCTTAAATTTAAAATAGATTTAATATTACAATTATTAATAGCATTCGAAAATGTAAATCAACAATTGTGTAACATGTACTTTGACCGTGTTTGCTTGCAAACAAATGTATTACATTTCATTTTATTGTAAAATAGGTAAGCTTAATGCTGAGAGCATTATTGTTTCGGTAGTTTACTGTTCAAACTAATGTAAACATCAATAAAATAACGAGTTTATTGCTACTACATAAGATTAAAATTTATTTCAAATAAAACGATTTCAAATAAATAACAGCAGGATTGGCAAATATCTGGCTTATAAAAAATACCTATTAAACCACTATCTATTAAAAAAAAATCGCATCAAAATCCGTTGCGTAGTTTTAAAGATATAAGCATAAAAAGGGACATAGGGACAGAGAAAGCGACTTTGTTTTATACTATGTAGTGATAGTGATGATTACGCTGCATCATGGCGCATCCGAATAAGCCAATAGCGGACGGTTATGTCCATATGGAGCGCTACGATTGGCGGAAATAGTTATTTTACAGTTAAGTTAAGACAATTTTTTGATTAGTCGATGATATTAGAAAGGTTGCTGGCAACAACTGGATTGCGGCTCAGAGTAGGGATGCATGGCGTAGACAGAGGGAGGCTTATGCCCAGCAGTGGGTTGTAAACAGCTGATAATGATTATGAAGACAAATTACTCACTTGTGATGACTTTCCGCCATAATCTTCTGCACCAGACTGTATCCATTACTATGGACGCCAGTGGAGGGCAAAGCTAACACAACGTCACCAGCCTTAATCTTTGAGATGAGAGGCAGTTGTTTGGAGTTGTCGACGACGCCGACCGCGAAGCCGGCTAAGTCATACTTGCCGATGTCGTACATTGACGGCATTTCGGCTGTCTCGCCGCCTATGAATGGATTAATAATGAATGAATTAACAGTTTTAAAAAAAGTCGTAAATGAATCGTTTTTTTATTTATTTATACTGTTTTGCTCCACGCTTAAAGAACTGGACTTAATATTTGGAGTATTCTCTATCAGTCAATCATAAGATGAAGCACAAAATATCGGTGGCGAAAAATTTACGGTTACACCACGATTCCTTTAAATATTGTTTTTTTTTTTGTCTCTTGTCATATAGAATATTAACAAAATGATTCACATAAGATAGTAGGTCTTCTGGATAAATTAAAAAAAATATGTTTTTTTTCTTAAATTAGAATTATTATCATTCATTCATTAGATACCGAAAATCTTCAACGCTGAAACTGAGCAACCACACAACGACTTGGTCCTTTCCCGGTTCCCACTGTAATGAGGTCAGCAAAGCATGTCAACCTTTTCCATTTCGTCTCTACTCATTTCATCCGTCACTCCATTCTTACACATATCAGCCCTCACACCATCCATCCAGCTCTTCTTTAGTCAACCACCCAAGAACCATGCACATTTAAACGAATAGTTGAGTTTTATATTGCTTGCTCACTCTGACTCAATAGTAAAGAATAATCCTCCCAACTTACCCAAAAGAGCGCAACCTGACATAATACAAGCATCAGCAATCCCTTTCACGATAGTGGTAGCCACATCAACCTGCAGTCTACCACACGCCATGTAGTCCAAAAATGCGAAGGGTTCTGCGCCCGCGCACAATATGTCGTTGACGCACATAGCCACTAGATCTTGGCCTAAGGTGTCGTATTTGTGCATTATTTCTGCGATCTGAAAATAGTAGATGCGTTACAAGATGTTATTTATCCGTAGTCCGTATATATTTAAAAAACAGATTTTAATTAACGCAATATTTTATTTTATGTGGGAGGAAATTTCGAACTGGCGGGAAATCTTCCGTTTGTGGCGGTCGACCATATACTCTTTCATTCCTGCCTCTCTCCAATACATACATCTATGGCGAGACGGGACTAGTTTTTTTTTCATAGAAGTATAATTATATATTTAAGTAAAATCCCCACAGCTTAATCTTAGACCACAAACACCACGTGACATAATATAAATCATTGGATATTTAGTAACACAAGAATAGTTAATTTACCTTAAGTTTAGTTCCAACACCGTCAGTACCCTGCACCAAAACAGGGTCTTTAAGACCAGGGTCCATCGCAGACAATTGGAAAAGTCCGCTGTAGCATCCCAATCTACCCAAAACTCCTCGTCTATGCGTGGCGGTGGCTAACGGTTCTATTTCCCGTACCAGTGTTGCGGCAGCGTCAATGTCTACTCCACTTTGTAGGTAGGATAAGCCGTTGAGTCTGAAGGATTGAAAAGGCCTATTTATGTAATAGATTCAAGCGTTACTTTACAGAAGTCAATGCTACTTTGGCTGATTCCACCAGTTAGTTCTTGTAAGTTAATGCCAGCAATGAACTTACTGAGACCAAGCACTAACAAAGTAAATTGGTTAGTGCTTACCCTTATTGTTTTTGTGAAAGTGTGTAACTTCAGTTATACCTTCTAAAATAGTCTAAGATTGTTGTGGAATAAATAGCAGCTAAATAAGTAAATTATTATTTTAACAATTGTTAAAAACATTTATTCAAGAAACAGATGAAAGATGTTTAGGTCTAGTATTTAGACGTGATGATTATATGGAAAAAATATTACCATTATACAAATATGTTTCACTATTCAGTGTTACCACGCTGTAGAACCGAGCGACGAATCAGGCATGCCTTCACTAGGATGCTACATTTCATTCAAATGACAACTTTTCCATGAATATACTTTACAAACCCATTTAATTAATTAGTAAACCCATTACTGTTTTAATCATGAATTTATGACTTTTAGTGCGAAAACTTTGTAATAATGAAAGCATGCAAAGTTATGCATTCATAGGAGCCAGACGTAACAATAACAGGTATAAATCAAAACCCAAAAATAAACCAAATATTTATTGCAAAATATAAAAAATAACAACAAAAACAAAAGAAAAATAACCAAATAAATTCGTCAAAAAATCTTTAAAAGATTCGTAAACTTATAACAATAAATGCATTTTATGAAATTTCTCACCAAAGAACATTCCAATGCCAAGCTAAAACACGAAAAAGGAACAATTTAGGTGTGAACCTTTAACAATGAATGAGAACAATTAAAAATGTTAAAAATACAATGTTTGGAATGATATATGTGAAGGAATAATCAAAGAGACTGAAGCACTCATTCGGCTCCTCTGCTGAAACAAAGGAATACTGGTATGAAATAGCTGTTAGACATTGATGAAGTAGAAAAGAAATGACTATTGCATATTTGACATATAGTTACAGGTGTCAAACGTATTGATAAGGTTAGAAATACTACATAGATGTAGTAGAACAGAAATCGGCTAGGCTGAAGTGGAACTGGGCAGGTCATATCTGCCGCATGTCTCCAGAAAAATGGGCTCTCATACTAGAAGGTCAGATGCACTTTCGATAAAAACTGGCGCGAACGCGTCATGGCAAGGGATACATGGAAGATGAGCGGGGAAGCTTTTGCCTAGCAGTGGGACATAAATAGCTATTTAAAAAAAACGTTTGATTAACAACACCCATATTTAGATATATGTTTTTTAACCAACTTACATGCTCTTATTGATATACAAAATAAAATGGCACAATCAAAGATAATTTGACCCATTAATCTTCATGCGTCAATCATACCAAACATATTTTTCACCCCAAATCAAACGAAAACTTACTTAGAAAATGCTCGGTGCGCTATATCCTTCCTGTATTGTGCTCCAGGGAAGTCAATAACTGAGGCTGCAGCCGTTGCCGCCGCTGCTGCGGCCCTCAGTGAAGCAGCCCTGGCACAAACGAGGACTACACGGCCTCCCCATGTAACCAGTGTGCCGTTCGCACCGCGGGCCACGCCGCTGTGGAAAACTACCATCCCAGGCATGTTGGCGACTTGGGACAGACCTAGAAATAAAACGGATGAAATCAAAAAACGTATAGATCCCACGGTTGCATTTCATCTGGTTCTTGTGATAATTAGTCTTACACTAAAGAAACATAATGACAGATATTCACTTTATAATAAACGTTTAGATTCAATTTTGGTTTCAGTATGCTATTTCAATGCATTTACCAATATTATAAACACTCAATTTGACAGGACAGCAAAAAAAAAGCTTTACATATGTAGATGACTTACCACTGATGACGCATCCTTTGGTAGAAGTCTCTGGGTAGCCTTTAGAAGCAATGACCACGCCTACCGACGACAGTTTTGTGTTCCATGTTACGTGCATTTGTTTTAGGGTACCGTCGACACAAGCCTGGTGGTAAAAACAGGTTTTATTTTAAACAATGAAATTTATGGATATAACATAGATTTATCTTATTCTTAAGTGTCGTTTAGTTCATTTATTTTGAACGTTGATATTTGGTTTAATGGTGGAATAAAAATTGTATGCCGACTCCATTTTATTTGTATGTTAAATGTGTCCTTACCTTCATAACTTTGTACAAGTCTGACTCAAGCAGTGTCATCAAAACTTGAGTTTCTGGATCTCCAAAACGGCAGTTGAATTCCAGCACCATTGGGCCAGATTTCGTCATCATCAGACCCGCGTATAGGACACCTGTAACAATCATATAAATATTATATGTATTTATTATTATGCCCGTGGCAAGTCATGGGTGAGATTCTATACATCGCACCACAAGCAAATAACGTCAGAATTGGTAAAACGGTTAAATGTGAAATGTAGCAGATTAAATAAATAAATAAAAATATTTTATTTTTGAGATGGTATTTCAAGTCAAAAATAATAAAAAAAAAACATGAAAAAATAGACCACAATTTTATTAAAGAACCTAAGATACGTGTTTAAATTTAAGTCGTAAGTAAAGCCTGAAAAATCGTTGAGTAATTTTCGTCATATTTTATTATATTAAGGAAAAATATGTATATCTGAATCTTACATCATTTCAGCAAACAAACAAAAACGTAACAACTAAAATAATTAACTACATGATACTAGAACAATGTAAATATAATCCTATTCCGTAACAATAAGTTTCACAATCGCATCGCAAAGGCTATTATGATATTTGTCCCGGTTATCATTGTTTATCTGTTAGTTCTGCGTTTAATAAATAAATCACAAATAAATTAAAGGTTAGGGGTCAACGGCAAACGTTGACAGCCGCGTAACTGAATGTTATCAACATTGCATCACGGGTTTTAGGACCCCCATGGAAACACAATTATCTGTAATACACTTAAGCGGTAGGTCATTCACTCGTGTAGTAAACAAAATATTATCTTAAAATATATCGGCTTATTAAGCTGAAATTTTAAAGGTAAGGTAGAATATATTAGAGATCGGAAGCAAACAAGTAAATAGTCGTCTCTCTCTCGCTCTTTTCTTCGGCGATTTGTTTTTAGGATTCCGTAACCAAAGACAAAAAAGGGTCATTTTACTAAGACTGTCGTCCGTCCGTCTGTCTCTCCGTCAGTCACCAGGCTGTATCTCATGAACCGTGATAGTTAGACAGATGACATTTTTACATATGTTGTATTTTTGTTACCGCTATAACAACCAATACTAAAAAACAGAATAAAATAAATATTTAAGTAATTCCCATACAATAAACATTATTTATTCTGATTTGTATAGATTATGATACAGAACCCATCGTGCGCGAATCCTTTTCCTACTTGGCCGGTTTTTTTGTTGTTGTAAAAACAAGCATAAAGATTAACTGAAGGAAAGCAGAGCTTACTTACTACTGTTTAGGGATTATTTTCATATCACATTAAAAAGTGACAGTTGCATGATGTTACACAATAATACTTAATTATTTTATTAATTAAAACAATAATGCAAAGGGACTTAACTGTAGGGTTTTTTAGCTTAATAAGGTGGTGCGGAGAAAATAAGTTTAGGAGGTAGACTGTTTCTCTTTCCACTACCCAAAGGTTGGCTGGAAGAGATTGCTTAGCAATAAGTGTTAAGTTTTAATTGTAATGTCATGTTAACTGTGTGTGTATCCAGTAAAGATATTCTGATAAACTACCTGATAGTTTTAAAACTTTGGATTTGATGACATTCAAAAATAAATTAAAATTGCTTTTGACTGAAAAATGTTATTATACTGTACAAGAATTTTTGGATGATAGTTTTGATTGATTATGTTTTAATTTATTAGAAATTTTATTTATTTAATTGTATACAATTTTTATTTTATTTTTTACCACAGAATTTATTAATTTCAAATTTGTTATAAGTAATGACTAAGTTATTGACGCTAAAAATATAGATGATTTTGTAAAATTATTGTACGTCTTAGGACAGGTCACAGTGACACAAAATTATTATATTATGAAGATCTTATAAACCTGTGTTCCACAATAAATAGATTTAATTTGTATTTGTACACCGGCCCCGCGCACCATGGTAACGCGAGAACTACGCCTCAGATACCATTAAATTTGAGCTATGACTTATAAGTTTGTTTGTAATATCTTTATTGCTTTAAAGTATACAGTAAATACAATATTATTAAAATCAGAAGACAATGGCGGACTTATTCCAGAAAGGGATCTCTTACAGTCAACCGGCGAATAACTTTAGACAGCCTGAATCTGTCGGTGTTGGCCTTCCATTTTTCCTTTCCTTTTTGTTTCTCTGTAAAAAGGGTCACGGAGGCCAGACTGCAATCGTTCCATTGTAATAACCAGTACCGCCAATTCAGGAACATGATTCTCTGGATCTCAGGAGGCTCTGAAGGAAACTCTCTAGGGCAAAGAAGACATAGTAGGAAATGAAGTCTTTAGCTACTACGTTCGTGTAAACATGATGTAAGTTTTAAAGTCATCAGCCAATGACACGTGTTAAATTAATTGACCTAAACATATTCTTAAAGTGATAGTAGTAAGTAGTGGTACAAAGGGGTTATCGTTTTGGTGACGTTACCTATTTGTTTGTATCCATGTTAGATAAGAGATGGAGTAAGTATATTTTATTTTCTCACTGATCGTGAGAATTCTAATAAAAATAAAAAATCTTCGAGTATGGCCACATAGAAGCAAAAAAAAAGGGACTACCGTACTATTTTTTCTAGAAGCCATTCAAAATGGTTACGACTCCCTGTAACTTCGTTTAGAATAAAAAAAATGCTGGAAGAAATTTCTATAAAATAAATAGCATCCTTGTACTATTTTCCTAATATTAAGTTTCCTATGTAAATAAATAAAAAAAATCAGGCAGGCGGTAAAAATAATCTGAATCAAAATAATAAGATACCATAGGATCTTTAGTCATCTGAAATAAAATATTTTTATTATATTTATTATAAAGAGAAAAGATTTGTACGTTTGAATTTTTGTTTGTAATGAATAAACTCAAAAACTACTGGACCGTTTTAATAATTCTTTCACCATTATTATATGCTACATTATCACTGAGTAACATATGCTATAGTATATGCACATATACTATACCCCGAAATTCAGCTAGTTTTGTAATAAAACTAAAATTTGGCACGTTAAGATACAAACATATTTTTTTTTTCTCTTATTTCATTCATTCAAAAAATACCCACTATGGGAAATTAGTTTATTGTTAAGTATTTCCCCTGTAACTTTTTTGCGCCGCACAAATTTTCTGTTTCTCCCAATGGTTGACTGGTAGTGCTGTTAGCATTAAGCCCGCTAATTGTATAAGTTTTTGTATTTATGGAACAATAAAGCTTTAATAAATAAATAAAATAAAAAGAACTAATACAATCGTACAAAAAAACGGTAACCATGGACAACATAATCATGATGCAACAGTTTTAGCTTCATCTGAGTTCACTAACATTACAAGTTAGTCAAAACATTTCACTCATAATCTATATTGGCTTAAATTTTATTTTGTTTGTTGCCACGGCGATTGAACACTTTATTTCTTACGAACAAAGGAGTTACATATTCATCTGTGTGTTAAGACGAGACCTCGGTGAACACTAGCGCCACCATCAACTAAAACACATTTTCACTGGAAACACATGATTATCAAAAATCCCTGTTATGTAATTAAGGTTCTGGATCTGAAGTTAATTTAAAACATATCATATTATTAAATTATAGTTCCATATAGTTACGAATTGCAAAACTGCTAAAAGTGGACGTTTTAAGCAATATTGCAATTTGTAACTATAGGGAACTTTAATTTATTAATTTAATATGTTTAAAATTAACTTCAGATCCAGAACCTTAATTAAATAACACGGATTTTTGATAACTTGTGTTTTCAGTGAGTAATGATTTTTAAATGATGGTGGCGCTAGTGTTCGCCGAGGTATCACTTTAGTTAATACGGGGATTCCCGGGATGTTAAGAAACGTTTGATAAGCCCGTAACTATTATGTGTTGTATCTCGTTCTAGCACGTGAAATATACTTTTGGCAGAGGGGGTCGCTTGTTAGTAGCCAATCCGCGGCCCTGACGCCTTACTCGATTGCTATCGCTATGGCTATGGTTTATGACGTCATCTTGTCCTTTCGAATCGCCTAGCAAAGCAATATTGCTTTCACATGTCCAAGACCAAGACTAAGACAATGTCTTGATCCATAGAATACACGTAAAAGCAATATCGCTTTGCTTGGCAGTTCGAAAAACAGGATGACGTCTTAAACCATAGCCATAGCGATAGCAATCGAGTTAGGCGGTAGGGCCACCGGTTGGTTTAATGCTCCAAGAATTTACTAGATCATTCCACTTAGTTTATTAGCTGGAAGGTTACGTGGTCGCACTTTCTTGATAAAATTATCACAGAAACGACTATAAACTAGGCGATATGACCGTTCTCTTTGCTCCTAATCAATATTTACTGATTTCTAGCAAGAATAGGTACAAGTGGCATGTGCGCATTATTCAACGCCTTGATATATTTATTTTATTGGTAGTGTACACAGACAGATTACAGATAATGCGAGCTGTAACTTTATGATCATAATAAAATAAATAAATATATAGGGACAAATCACACAGATTGAGTTAGCCCAAAAGTAAGTTCGAGACTTGTGTTATGGGATACTAACTTAACGTTACTGTATTTTTTAACAAACACGCAAAACCCGGGACCTCTTAAGAAGGCATTAAACCAATATGGACAGACGAATGTACGAACAGCTGAAACAAAATTATAGACTTTTCTTTTTTTACCCTGGAGAATGAAAATGCGATTGTCTTTTTTTTGAAGAAAACTGCCATATTCAAAAAACCATGACGATAAAGTCTGTAAAATAAGCAAATATCAACTTACTCGTACATACTTATAGGCATTATACATACAAACAGAAGACCCGAAGTTTTGCTGTATATTTATTACTAGCTGTTCCCCGCGGCTCCGCCCCGCGTGTGACTCGGTTATATCGCGCCCAAAAGTAGCCTATGTTTGACCTCAGGTCATTAACTACATCCCTACCAAATTTCATCACAATCGGTCCAGCCGTTTAGCCGTGAAGAGGTGACAGACAGACAGACAGACAGACTTTCGCATTTATAATATTAGTATGGATTGTAACTTAATACATCCGTTTTTTTTAACCAATTTCAGTATTAAGAATGCTATTTTATTTTATATATTCAAAAACTATAGTCAAAAACGTTTCGCTCGGTCAAAAAGTTCACTAGGCCCAGCATGTAGACTATAGCTAACTCATTCACAGTAAGCTATTACGCTATCTCTTTCAAGAAGATAAGAGAGACAGAGATCAAAAGAGTGTTTGGAGCAATCGTCTCTCAATCATTCGTAATAGCCAAAATTGCGTCAAATTTGGGATTGCCCGCGAAATACCATATTGCCAATTGCTTGCTAACTTTACTTAGTTAATGATATAGTGTAGCCGTGATCGGTAATCGTGTATGACGAGAGTGATGAGTTAAGAGGAAGCGAGGGAGATATTTAAGGATTGTAGCAAGTGTAAATCCTTAGTCTCTGCCTACCCCTGCGGAATACCATCAAAATAAACAAACGTGAGCGGATTTTATTACCACCTTTCTATAATACCCAGCTGTTAGCTGTAAGCCAAAACAAGACCCAATACAGATTAGTAGAATAATGGAATATTTTTTTTGCGATAAAGCGACCCGAAATGTCATGGCTCACGCCGCAAGGAGGTAAACATTTTAACGTAAGGCATTATCTATATCGATAGTTGTAATTAAAACAATTAAGCATATTTGTTAAGAAATTTTCTTTCTAACTTTAAAGTTTACTTAAAGGCATAGCTTTAGCGATAGCTTTCTGTATTGCGCTATGGTAAAATAAAAATAATCGTATTTTCAAACTGGCAAGCTTACGCCATGAAAAAGTACACACTGGCGCTTTCTCGTTTCGGAGGCCAAGATCCACTTCGGGTAGCTGAGCCAGTGGAGTCAGTAGCTCCGTATTTTTTCATAAAGTTGACAATCAAACATACGACACGGCTCACAATCTTTACATTTTGCTAATTCACCGCCCATATTTGATGTCTTCAGCTTTCAACCCAATAGCACTCTACAGCATAGTGTCCTTAACATTAACGAACTGTTCCGTCCTTATAACCAGATGAGGGCAATACGCCCCCATTCCACCAGTATAAGGCCCGGTGTCCCCATTAACATATCTGTCAGATTAACTTTTAAATAACTTACCGACGTATTTGATGCCTTCAGCTTTCAACCCGTCCACAGCCCTCTGCAGCACAGTGTCCTTGACATCGGCGAACTGGTCGGACGTTATAAGCGGACAAGGGCAATACGCCCCCATTCCACCAGTATTGGGCCCGGTGTCCCCATCACCAATCCGTTTGTGGTCTTGTGCTGGGGGCATGACGGATACTGTCTCGCCATCGGTGAAGGCTAGGACCTGTTATACAAAAATTTAATATAAAATGTCCAATATATTAACGTGGCTATATATATATATATATATACCTTAATCATAGATTTAAAAAAAATTGCTAGAGCCGCGTTCCTAGTTCTATGACCTTAATATGAGCTGTGACCCGCGGTTTCACGCACTAGTGATGTGTGTACATAACCCTGTACAAGAATCAGGCTATGCTCGCCTGTGATGTGTATGTGCTATAGCCCCAAAAAAGATTTTTTCAAATCCGACCAGAAGTTCTATAGTTATAAGCGTCTAAACGAACAAACTGTTAAGCTTTATTTTATTTGTATCACTACATAGTATAAAACAAAGTCGCTTTCTATGTCCCTCCCTATGTCCCTTTGTATGCTTAAATCTTTAAAACTACGCAACGGATTTTGATGCGGTTTTTTTAATAGATAAGAGTGATTCAAGAGGAAGGTTTTTAAAGAAGCCGGGGCCGGTCGCTAGTAGATAGATAAATCTATATGGAAAAGTCACACAGATGATATATGTCTGATTTCTTTTCTACTTTATAGTTATTTCTTGCCCTTAAATAAAACATTTCGACGAATTGAGAACCTCTTCCTTTTTTTTGAAGTTCATCAAAAATATTTTGTATTGATTAGGTACACTTGTCTGGGATCCCAACGTTGTAAAGTCCTATATGTTATTTATATCCGACCTAAGGTTATCTAAACATCCATTTTTTTTTTAATTAACATGATTAAGAAAACAAGTATATGACCAAAATATAAAAATTATTGCATATGTTATTTTTAAAGGGTAGAAAGTACTTAAAATGAAGTTTGAAAACATAAAAACACGCTTACATTATTATTTACAGTGAACCACATAGAAAAATACTCAACCGAATTAGAATTTCAAATTTACTTTATTATTTTGGTTTGTTAAAGGAGATTAAACATACTAACGCAGAAAAAAAAATTCTTTTGTTGTTTTTGAAACGTCCGCGAACGTGTTAGTCAAAGATTTTTAGACAAATTTAGACAACCGCGCGAGTTTTCCTCAGGAAAAATTTCGAAAATTAATGCTCTCATAAATTCACAACAAATTGAACTTACCGAAACCTCGTCTCCCTCCAGCAGCTCTTCAACGACGATGGTCTGGCCAGCATCCCCGTACTTAGCTTCAGACAATATATCGTCGACAGCTTCGCAGGCCTCCTCCTTGCTAGCAGCTACCACGACGCCTTTACCAGCGGCGAGACCTGACGCTTTCACTACCAGAGCTGGGTAAGGAGCGCTGGAAGATAGAATAATCATATCACTGAGTTTTAGATTATAAGCTTATGTTCACCATCTCATTGACTAGCTCCTTGGCGTAATGGATAACATGCCAGCCAGCTACTCAGAAGGTTCCGGGTTTCGATCCCCGATAAAATCAATATGAATATGATTATATATGATTTGCCCGGGTCTTGATTTGTTATAAAATATAGTATCGTTGAATTACATACATACATATATATAATCACGTCTTTATCCCATGCGGGGTAGACAGAGCCTAGGGCCATAAGACCTTAGGCCACGTTTAGCATGATGGTAGTTGAAACAGTAAATCAATAGTGATCGGTTGCTAGCCGCATCGCCTGTCATGATTTCCCCATTCGGCGATTCCCTCTGACGATTTTTACGGCATGCGCGGGAAGAGAAGCAGCTGGTACATTCTATGTTTTTCTTTTTCTCCCTGAACAGCATGGAAGATCGTTGAATTAATCCTACTAATATTATAAACGCGAAATTTTGTATGGATGTTTGTTACTTTTTCACAGGAAATAGGCTGAACCGATTTGGCTGAAATTAGGAATGGAAATTGCTTAGAACCTGAAACAACACATAGGCTATATTTTGACCCAGAACTCCCACGGAAGTGGAGCCCCGGGCAACAGTAACACAAGTTCCTATAACACAAGTTTCGAACTTACTTTAGGACTATACCTACACAAAATGATGATGATAAGAAATTTTATGATTCAAAATTTCAGGAAAAATATTATAAATATTATAATCCATTTCTTTTAATTGACCTTTAAACAATCGATTACAAGATGCAACCCGGAAAACGCTTAGATGAGACGGTGAGAAAGCCAACAATGTAATCGCATCATGCCCTTTATCACGGTTCATATGCCAACAAGGACCTTATAAGAAAAACAATATTAAAAATATACTCCGTTGACATTGATCCACATTATTCACGAGAAGTAAATACCTACAGATAACATATTTTTAATTAAAATAACATGTTATTATCATTATTAATTACATTTTTTTCTCTAAATAACTTCCACCTTTTGTTAGTGTGAATGTGGAATTTTTGGATTGAACTTATGACCACTTTCTATTGCTGTTTGTGTTGACTCTCTTTCTAAATGGATAACCTAGTTCACCCTAGGGACTTCGATCGTCTGGCATGAAATTTCCAAATGGCAAACAGACTCGTAGTTAGGGTTCCGAAGCTTGGGATAAAACCGGGATAACGCTTAGACAATTTCCTCCAACGTACGCTTGGTATTGTGGGATCAACTCCTTGCCACGGTTTTCCCAAAGGACTACTACATTGGGTTCTTCAAAAAGGGCGTGAAAAGATTTCTTAATGGTCGGAAACACGCACGTGATACCCCTGGTGTTTCAGCTAGGCGTCCATAGGCTACGGTAACCGCTTTCCATCAGGTGGGTCATATGCCTGTTTGCCTACTAAATGTTGTAATAAAAAGAATTTTGACAGAATACCCTCTATGGGCCACCCATAGAGGGTAAGCGGACCTTTGAGCATCCGAAGACAAGATGGGTCGATAATATAAGAAAAATCGCGGGTAGGCAATGGCTACGCATGGCACAGGACCAAAGTGTATGGCATAATTTGACAGAGGCCTATACCACAGAATATTCTATAGTACTAAGGTATCTTTACCCAGTAGTGGGATTTAAGTAAGGCTGCCAATAATGGTGATGAAGGCGCTGGCTTTTTTTGTAATTACTCTGTTGTACCAAATAAACGTTTTTTTCTTTTTGCTCTTTCTTTCTTTCTGTGTGAGAGGGTCACAATGGAATTGAAAATCTATGTGTGGTACGCCCTTAGCGACGCGCCTCGGCTTCGCATGGGCATAAAAACCTTCCTCTTGAATCACTCTATCTATTAAAAACACCGCATCAAAATCCGTTGCGTAGTTTTAAAGATTTAAGCATACAAAGGGATATAGGGCAGAGAAAGCGACTTAGTTTTATACTATGTAGTGATTTAACTTCATTACAATAATGTTAAGGGCAGACTTGAAGCTGTAGGCTTTTTCTAACATTTTATTATAGTAGTTCTTACTTTTGTAAGTGTAGTGCGTTTATGAAGTCAAGAGGAGCGGGGCGTGTCTTCGAGAATGACAATCTGACCTCTTATCGTCCTGCCGGGTCTCGGTGGTGACATATTATGGCTCAGGCATTCGTTCAACACGTCACGTGGTAGTTTCCGTAAAATACATCCTGCCAATATTATTAACTAAACGCGAAAGTTTGTTTGGATATTTGTTACTCTTTCACAGGAAAACGGGTGTACCGATTTGGGTGAAATTTGGAATGGAGATTGCTTAAACCCTGAAACAACACATAGGCTATATTTTATCCCGGAATTCCCAAGGGAGCGGAGCCGGGCAACAGCTAGTAAAAAATATAATCGTACTTTAGACACATAATAGATAACTCTATCTAGACGAGCTCGATAACCTAACAGTGTTTTTGTTCGTAACGATAGCGCGCGTCTAGCGACGGCGAGCGCTCGACCTAGCCTGAGTTGGTCATCTTTTGTGACATTTCTCCTGAGATCCTCCATGATTCTGAAGGCACGTTAAGCCGTTGATCCCGGCTGTTATCGAAATTTAATTTGGATGATGAAGAAGAAAACTATCTAGTATCAAGAATAGATAATAGTATTAACGTACTTGTATCGTATATATCGTTATAACGTAAAGTATTGAGTATTGAGTATCGGGGTGCTTCTTCGTAGATGACATAATCTACCGAAAACATTGGCTTGGCTATATTCGTACATACGTTTCTGATCCCTCACACACCATACTAGAGTGATCGCAAGTAATTTGAATCTTCTAGTAGAAAGAAATAAGTACTTTGCTGTAATGCAATCTTGCAGTCAGCCTTTCTGGCTATGAGCAGATGTGTTCAAAGATTATCACAATATGGTTATTCCTCATTAGAAATCATTTTATAAGTGGCAGCCTATATCCTGGCTTCCCAGTTCCATGACCCTACGACGGTTTTGACCGTGGAAGCAGTCAGGTATGACAAGCTAACTTCTGGACTGGAAAATCGACATGTGAGGCGAGCTGTTTAGGATGATTTTCCTGTCTGAAAGTGAAAAGTACTTACTTGTTAATAAACTTCTTAGCGGCAGCTGCATCAGTGAAAGACTTGTGCCGTGCTGTTGGTAACTGATATTTGTTCATGAAGGCCTTCGACCAGTCCTTATTGGCTTCGATCTGAGCACCAGCCTTTGTGGGGCCGAAGCAGCGCACCCCGCGAGCGGTGAGCTCGTCGACGATTCCGTCTGCTAATGGGTCTTCTGGACCCACGACGACTAGATCGATGCTTTTGTCCTTGCACCATTCTGCCAGTGCCTGGTAACGAAATAATTAAGTTACTAAAAGCGATTTGTGCAAGTTTTATCAAGATTGGTTTTGTAGTTTTTGTATTAGCTAAAAATTTAGGTACTCATTAAAAATTTAAAGTGAAATCTGTATATCTGTAAAAAGAAATATATTTTAAACACAGGTAGATGTGCATATATATCTCCTACCCTTGGGTAGGAGATATATATGCAAGTTAAATACATCATCTTTCTGGTCTAAGCTCTTTCTTAGTGCTGGTTGTTTCGGGGCCTAGCATTGTCATCATGTAGATAATAATAATCATACACGCATATAATCACGTCTTTATCCCATATGGGGTAGACAGAGCCTAGAGCCATAAGACCTTAGGTCAAGTTTAGCATGATGATAGTTGAAACAGGAAATCAAATAGTGATGGGTTGCTATAAATATGTCGATATTAATTGATATTATCCCATATGTCGTTAACTACTTGATTGATTTTGTTCAAACCAATTTTTGTTTAAATTGTTTATTGAATTAAATTAAACTATTTTATACGGTTTTCTAAAACCGTATAAAATAGTTTAATTTAATGTGTAACAATCGCGAAAACATAAGAAATCATTATTGTTTATTGAATTCTATAATATATACACAATTTTTTTTTACAAATTTTCACTGCATACTTTAAAAGTATGCTTATATCTTGAGAGCTGCTGGCCAGATTTGGAAAATTCTTTCTGTATATAAGCAGAATGTTATAAGAGTACATCACACATTAGGCGAGTGAAACCACAGGGAATAGCTAGTCACCTAATAAGAGATTACAATGAGCCTTATGTAAGATGTTTTCATACAAAATTTGTAGGCAAATGTTATTGCCCCAATACTGAATGTTGAACCCGATACTATAGGGTTATCAACTTTAATCATGACCTTAATGTCTATGTGATAACTTGGCTCATCTCCACATTGCCTCTGTGGTCAAGTGGTTAAGGCTTTGCCTGTAGACTCAGGGGTCTGAGTTTGATTCCCACAGGAAGCATACTTTGTTTACTTATTTACATTGCAGGCTTGAGTCTGATAATAAAGATGATTCCAAGCTTCGGAAGCCATGTTAAGCCTTGGTCCTGGCTGCCACCAAAGTAGTTGTTAAAGGAACCATGTCAGAGGCAAAGAGGCGATTCTGAAGAACTAAGGCACGAGGGTGTGCATGGTCAATTGACCGTGTAATCTACACGAAATGAAGACGATGTATTGATGATAACCCAAAATGTATGATTTTGTAAATAGTAAAAATGTAGTTCACATGTTTATTACTAGCTTTTGCCCAGGATTTCGCTTATCTGGGAATTTTGGGATGAAAGTAGTATACTAATATTATAAATACGAAAGTCTGTGTCTGTCTGTCTGTCTGTCACCTCTTCACGGCTAAACTGCTGGACCGATTGTGATGAAATTTGGTAGGGATGTAGTTAACGACCTAAGGTTAAACATAGGCTACTTTTGGGCGCGATATAACCGAGTCCCACGCGGGGCGAAGCCGCGGGGAGCAGCTAGTAGTATATATTCATACAACTTTAGCAAAAAAGCGGTCAGAGTGTCGCAAAGGGTGCGCAAGTCGAACGCTCGCTCGCTTATTTTGGGGGTCGCAAGATAACCATAACCTAACCTATGACCCTCCATAAAGTCGGATTTGTGAAAAATGCCGCCATCCCCTCACCCCTGATTTTTGTCGGCGAAATCGAAAATAGGGAAAATCTCAGAAAATAAGCGTCGCACGAAAAATCTTCACATGACCAAAAGTGATGCTAATAATGTTGTCTACGACATGGGACAATAAAAAATGGGTGTCAATATGACGAGCGAAATCACTCCGAAAATTTTTCTAAGTCCCAAGTCTTGCGCACCCTTTCGTATAACCAAAAAAGCAGTGGGTATTAAATAAAAATAAATATTTTTTTAGCAAGCCAACCATTTGGTCAAATTATCTTTTCAATATCACGTATATATTATATATATTTATTTCTTAGTAGGTCATCATATTATACTACTATGATTGTTTAAAAATCTTTATAAACTTACCGAATAATCCTTGATGTACAAATCTACGCTTTGAACTTTATTTGTAGTAGAAATACCGACACTGCCAGGAGCGCAGTAAATATTCTGCACGAAGGGGGAATCGGATAACTTCCAGCACAAAGCATGTTCCCGACCACCGCTCCCAATCACAAGTACATTGGCTCCAGTCATTTTAATTTAATTCAATCAAATATGTACCACTTGTTTACAAATTCAAAGTTTTGTCACGTGTCGGTCTATGTTTCCGATTAAAAAACTTTTTTTACAATACAAATTGTAGTTTTTATGATTTTATTAAATTGTATATTATAATCAGTTGTCGACTTATAGAAATCAGAAGTTAAATTTCGAGATTTATATATTTAAACTTAAAAAATAAAAATACAACAACATCGTCAGCCGCCAACACAAGCAAACTCTCAAATGACGTTTCAACAACAAAGGTTATAAAGACTAGGGTAGAGTTGAGAACTTGAGAGCGATATCGATAAATCGTACGTACATCCTAAACGAATAGGTTCCGCATATAAATAAATAAATATATAGGGACAAATCACACAGATTGAGTTAGCCCCAAAGTAAGTTCGAGACTTGTGTTATGGGATACTATTTCAACGATACTATATTTTTATAACAAATACATATATATAGATAAACATCCAAGACCCAGGTCAATCAGAAAAAGATCATTTTTTATCTTGACCTTACCGGGGTTCGAACCCGGGACCTCTTGAGTAGTGGTCAGGCATGTTAACCATTACGCCACGGAGGTCGTCAATATATATATTTAAAAAAATACATATATTTGATGCATATGAAAAAGAAATTTGTTTTATTATGAATGAAATACATTAAACTGTATAAATTAATGTATGATTTTGATTTAATTTAAAAACAACAATACAGCATTTCCTAACATGTTTAACTTAAATTGAAGTCATCATAAGTCATAACTAGAAAGTAACAAGCACTTACAAAATTACTTTAATAAGTAGTACTTATACTTCATGAAGGAAGAAAATCAAGACACTACGTTTTAGCGGATCTCAAGGGGGTAACTACCATCTCTTAAAACCATGGAAGATCCAGTGAGTAAGCAAGACAGCGCAATACATGATGTAAGGTGACATCTCCCTCACTCAATCGTTCTTGAATGGTTTTTAGAGATGGTGGTAAGGCACAAGGCTCTGATGGTGGTAACCATTTACTATCTCTATACAAGATTTCATCTAAATCGTTATGTTCTCTCTGCAACGTGCATTTGGTGTTGGGGCAAGTTATGAAGGTGGGGTGCTAAGTGCAGGAAACCTCCTCGAGTGCCCAGTCACTTGAAAACTTTGCGTTCTCGCTTGATCCCAACGGATCCGGTGAGAGAGCGGGTTGACAAGTGAATTGGGACGGTGCATTGGGGCGGCAGTTAATAACTCCCTGATATTCGGGGTCTTATTGACTGTCGGCCAATGTCCTGCAAACTGTGGGGCACTCCCCCCATCTTTTAGTAGATGGTGAGCGGATGCCCCACCCCGAGGTGGGGGCCTCCTTCTGTGGTATAATTATTTCACAGAGGGAGGCCATCGTTAGGGAGCGCTGGGCTCTTGCCCAGCGCATTGGTTGGGGCCAAAAGGCCTGGCTGGAGGGCGTCGTGGTAGAATGCTAACGCGACCCCATGGCGCCCTCAACGGCCAAGTGCGGAAACGCCGGAGGGGTTTTAGTGGGTAGTCTGGGCTGACTAGCAGCTCAGGAGTCCCACACTCTGTGCGTAAATGCATTTCCCCTCCGTTAACAAAAAAAAAAAAGTTATGAAGGTAGGGATGGATAATATAAACCTGTAGTAAAAGTACCTACGTGTAGAGTAACTTTACTATCCAGCATTTGTATTTCGTAAATGCAAGGGAATTGGACACCCAGATGACTTGAATAATGTCGCAGGCAGGCGCTGAATGCAAACCGCTTCCAACCGGTCGTTTTGGAAATCTTTGGGGGAAGCATATGTCCAGCAGTGAACAGACTGCGGCTGAAATGATGATGAGGTTACACAAACTGAACACGCAGGCAACCAAATTACACAACTGAATTTTAATGATAAATTATTTTTATTAAGATCGAGCACCGCATCCCTAATAATTTAATAGATGGGAAACGTAATTTTATCAGCTTAGCTATGTCAAATGGTATCAGTTAATTTTCAGTGCCTTGCAATAAATTACATCATTATGAGCATGAACATCGTACCAAAGAGATAGCTACTGCTTTTGTAATAAATAGATGAAGTTCGTCAGCATTGATGTAGTTATACCTGTCTGTGACTATGAGTAATAATGAGGAGCTCAAAAGCCTAGCGCAGCGCGCGTGCTCGTAACAACAGTACGCGTCAAGCGACGGCGAGTGCACTGCCATGATTGGATTGGTCGCCATTAGTGGCATTTCTCTTGAGCTCCTCCGTGCTTCGGAAGGCCCTTTGAGCCGTCGGGTCCGGTTGTTATCGGTAGATGGCAGCCATTAGGCTATGTTAGATGCCTTTAGGCAGTCTGAAAATTCTGACAGTGTTGGCCACTAACAACACCCGGATCATGCAAAACCATGCAAGTTCCAGTGAGAAAGAGAGATGTCACCTTACATCATGTATTGCGCTGTCTCGCTTACTTACCATTCAAGATCCAGTGATCTTGCATGGTTTTAAGGCTTCGTGGTTTTAAGTGACGGTAGTAACTAGTAACCCTCGTGTCGTGTAGCAAGCGCGTTAGCCGTGCGTACCTAGTAGCCGCTGTCCATCTTGATTATTAATCCAAATATTTCGTTATTTAATTTTATAATCGACTAAGAAACCGTGCTGAATATCAAATCGATATAGTTCAGTTTATGTTCGATTTTTACTGACTAAAGTTGAATTGATACTGTGGCATCGAGTTGAACGTTTCGTTTATAAGTCACATTAAATAATGCAGTTTATTCAATTTATTTTTAGATTGCTTTTATAAAGGCTAGAACAAAAACTAGAACAAAAATATAAATCTGACATGATTTAAAACTGTTAAACGTTTGTATGCTAAACTATAGGTACTTTACAATGATATTAAAATAAAAAATATGAGGGTAAAATAAAAATATTTTTGCAAATGAATGGAACGGAGATACAAACATGGCGAAAATATTCGTTCTTGTCATTTTCTTGTGATGCTTGCTCGTTGTGTAAAAACTTGTATTTTGTGGCTTTAAAATGGCTGACACCGGTCTACGTATGAATTTTGCTGCTTTAAAGAGGGCAGATCCATACGCCAGAGAAATAATTGACAGTGCTACCCACGTAGCACTTTATACTTTTGAGGAAAACGAATGGGAAAAAACGAATATTGAGGGTGCTTTGTTTGTGTACAGTAGAAATGGAGAACCTTACCACAGTTTAGTGATTATGAACAGATTGAGTACGAATAACCTAATTGAACCTGTGTCAAAAGGAATAGAATTGCAGTTGAGAGAACCGTTCCTTTTGTATAGGAACGCCAAGTGTCACATCTACGGCATATGGTTTTACGATAAAGAAGAGTGCGTTCGGGTTGCTACGAAGTTGAATTCGCTCGTTAAAGAATCTATCAAGCAAACGCCTGGAGAAATGGCTCAAAACCCAGTGTATAGTGCTTCTACACAGCAAAATCCGCCCGTTGATATTTTTAGCATGCTAAGCAAGGCCCAAGACGACTTTAATTCTAACAAGGGCCTCGTGGCCAATAAAAGTGATATGACACCATCACGGGCCCCTGAAATGACTTCTCAAAGCGTGATGGACTTCTTTGCTAAGGCTGGGGGCGGCGCGGCGGCGCAAATGCCCGCAGTGTCGTCCTTGCCGTCACCCGGCATTTTCGGCCCGCGACCCACCGACGTGCGGGAAGGTCCACTCATTCTCCAAAGGCTTATGAGTAACCCAGCACATTCAGTAGAACATATAGAGAAACAGCAGCGCTCTGTAACACCTCAGGAAGCCCAATGTGCCAATGGAAATGTAACTTTAGAATCATCATTGAGACAAAATAGTGGATTCCAATTAAAATCTACCCCCATTGAGAGGCAAAATCATCAAAGGCCAACATCAATGAAGAAAGGTCAAGGGTTTGATTCTGTTGAAGCTAATGGTCCTAATGCATTGGAGATGGATCTAAATTTGATGCATATTTCATCACCTAAGCCATCTTCTCCACTGGCTACATATTTGAATCAGTCACAGGATGTAAGCCACACGGTGGGCTCTTTCAATGGTAGCAAGTTGGATGATGTGGCAATGTACCCATTGGCTAACTCTCTTGTCTCTCAGCAGAAGCCAGCATTGATGCCACCAACAATGTTCACTGCCAGTACTGGGACAGACACGCAATCTTCACCAGAGCCACTGACAAGGAACCAACTCCTGCAAGCGTTCAATTATTTGCTGAAACATGATGCCGAATTTGTAAACAAATTGCACGAGGCATATGTAAAATCCTTTTCAGATAAGGCATACTCGGTGTCATAAAATTGTTTTTTTGGACAAGCGACTGATGTTGCCAGTCGCTATCAATGTACAGTTATATTGAAGTATAAATCCACTAAAATGTAGACCCTCTAGTTTTGTAGTAACTCATTGTTTGGACAGAGTATTTTTAAATAAGTTTTAAACCTTTGACTATGTCATTAATAAGTTCGCTGTCAGTTGCATGTAAAACAAAAAGTATAGGAAAGGGTGCGCAAGACTTGGGACAGAAAATTTTTCGGAGTGATTTCGCTCGTCATATTGACACCCATATTTTACTGTCGCATGTCGTAGACACCATTATTAGCATCACTTTTGGTCATATGAAGATTTTTCGTGCCAAGCTTATTTCCCCAGTTTTTCCGTATTTTCGATGACCCAAAAAGGGGTGAAGGGGATGGCGGCATTTTTCACAAACTCCGACTTTATGGAGGGTATAGGTTAGGTTATGGTTATCTTGCGACCCCCAAAATAAGCGAGCGAGCGTTCGACTTGCGCACCCTTTGCGACACTGACCCAAAAAGTTGCTGTTAGATGTTCGACTGGCAGAAAATGATGAAGTCTGTTTACAGAATGAATTTTAGTGATTGTCTTTAGTTGGACTTTTTTGCAACGTTCCTTGAGCAGCTGTTTGTGATATTTGAATTGGCGACAGCTTGAGGTGTGCTAAATCTGAAACCTTCATGCAAACATTTATTTTGTCAATAATTTACTATCAAATATTTGAATGTACTTCAAGTCATGAATTACTTAAATTTTGTGTCCATGTCTAACTTATTTTTTACCTGTAGTACAGAGCTGAAATATTATATGTATAGATGTGGATGGCATATTATAAGAATTCTGACTTAAAATACAATTGATTATCTGGTTGTTAGTTTAGTTTACTTAGTTCATTGCAATATAATTTATTGTAAAAAGAATTTAAATGACGATATTTTTTTTGAGATATATTATCTCCTGGAGATATTACTGTGAACGCTTAACGAAAATAACATTGTTGCAATGAACTTTTCGAAAATAAGGACATAATGTTGAGAGAGTAGACGTTATTGACGTTATAAGGACTGCAAAAATTTGCTATTTCTTTACATGAATAATTTCTTATCCATTACCCCTAAGTAGCTTGTGCACGAGTTTTTTTAGTTGCTCTACATGATAATGTTTTTAATTTGTGAAAATTTGGCAGTAGCTTTTAAATAAGAAGGAATTTCTCACGTTATCTGCAATAAAAATTTTAGTCTATTGGAATTTGATTCATTGATTGTGAAAGGCTTTAATAATCATTAGGTAAAAGAGAAATCGAGTTAATGTTTAAAAAACTCCATTCTTGTAAAATGTAAATCTTACTTTAGGGAGAAACATTTCTAAGTTTTATTTCTCCTAAGAATAAATTTTCTATGGTTACATTATTTTATTTTCATATTCTTTCTTGCGGAAAGTGTGTAAAAATAATAGGGATAAATAATATCTTATCCCTTTTATATAGGTTTCATTTTTATGTTTTGAAATGACTTATATTTTCAAATGAGGAATGAATACTGATTGGTCATATTATCCACGGCCGTTAAATTGTTAAAATCAAATTACCTATAAGGTTTTAACACCATAAAATGGATATTCGGGGGAGCAATTTATGATTAAATTTTGGTCTAAAACTCTACACGACAGCAATGCTTCCAACTGGACGCTATGCTGATTCTAAACTTAATTTATTATAAGATATTTTCTGAATTCACACAAAAATAAAAAAAATATAAACAGTATGCTCCCTCGAGTAACTTTCGAATACCTATACATTTTGTAATGAAACACAATTCAGGCGATTAACAACTTGGACAATATTTAATAAAAAATTCATCATCAAAAATAGTCTCAAATTAAAGGGTTCATGAAGAATTTTATGTTTTTTTATTCACACACATCCTAGTCCTAAAAATCCCAACTAAAAACAGAGGGAATTTCATTTCCCCACACAGTGGGGTTCATCCATTTGTGCCATAGACCACAGAATAAGTGGAACTTTTCACAGATTTTGTAGAGCGGTAGCGCTGAGCCTTTTTTTTCTATCAAATAAAGTAAAGCCAGTCGTGTATCTTTAAAATAGACGACTATCAAAGTGAAATGCTCAAAAATATCATAAAGTTTTTCACAATGCCTTAGTTTAAAATAAATCTGGACTCAGAATTTTAAAAACTATGTCCGTCCAAGAACCACAAAATTATTGGTGGCGGGCATGCAAGCTAGGATGTTTACATGTACTAAATGGTGATGGAAGCCAATCAGATAAGTTTCTCCAATTCTGGTTGATGTCTGTGCATAAAAGAAACTAACATACATACATATTATCACGTCTGTCTCCCGTAGGGGTAGGCAGAGACTAGAGATTTCCATTGGCTACGATCCTTACATACCTCTCTCGCTTCCCCAGCCAAATCTGCTTTGTATATACTTTTCGTCAGTCTCCTTTCTACATGTCCAAACCATCTCAATATCCCTTTTTCTATCTTTGTCACTACATCCTCATTTACACCGCATCTTTTTCAAATCTCACTTTTTCCTATTGTATCGTGTTAGCGCCCGAAACATCACGTGACAGATATCTCTCCACTACAGGTAAATCCCTCTTGGCAGTAGTAGTGTCGGGGTGAGTATGAGTGTAACGCTCTCTTCTCCTTGGGTTCGCCGAGCGGTGCAGACGTGTATTGTGCTCTAGTGATTTAACATGGCCTTTATTAGTATTTGATATGATATTGCTGTTGATAATTTTAATATGTGTTCAAATGTAACTGTAGATTAACATAGTTAGGCACGGACGAGGGATTGGTACGCTTCAGGCTGGATCCCAGTGATAGGAGCGGGGTTGGTGCTCCTATTTTTACCGTGATTAGTGCCAAAGCTTAGACACGAATGGGTAATTCGGTCCTAGCTAATAATCGCTCAAGCATAAACCACACATACTCCTTAAAGCTCTCATTTCAACCGCATTCACTCTACTTTCATTATTTTTAATATTTTTATACCATACCCAACTTTTACTACCATACATAAGGGTCGTTTATGAACACTGCCCTATAAACAGCGAGACGTGCTTTTTTTGGACACAACTCTACTGCTCATAAAGAAAATAAAACAAATCAATCTTAATTAAACAGCATTTATTAGTACACAAAATCTTGCAACTGAGTAAGTATTTGTACATGATATAGTTACGTAATCCTATTGTCATTAAACCTGTTTCACAGCTTGTGTGACTTAATAAAAAGGTCCATCCAGTACATACAAAGTATTACAAAACCATCATAAAGTCAATTACAATCTTATTTTCATTGTAATAAGAATATAAATTGAACAAAATTAAAATACCGATTGAATGGTTTTTTTTCAAAATAAATTGGATGTACCGGTGGTGATTTGCCGATTTTTAAATTTTTAAATAACTAATAAAGTTAAATTTGTAGCTCTTTGAACTATTATGCCTAAAACATGTCTAAATATCGTAAATCAAAGATCAAATTACAAAAACCTAATTAAACGGAATTGGTACATACAACACAACATTTAAACTACAATAGTAAAATCTGTAATATGTTAAAAGAAAACAATTTTATTCCAAGAAATAACAACTTTTATATAAAAGGTTAGTTGAAATGATGATAAATTTTTATCATCATTTTTTTTTATTATAATACGTTAATTGTTTTACGTTGTAATTTTATGGTCCAGTTAATTAATATTTACATACAAATGTAAATTTTTAATTGTCTTCAATTACTTAAGTATGTCAATTTTATTTTGTGTGGAAAGTAGCAGTTACATAAAATATTTATATTCTATTGTAGTATAAATCGAGTGGTGAAAATCAACAATCGATATGTTTATTGCGATCGGGGGATCTTAACAATATCCTACAAAAATACACACAATTTTGTGCGACGGCGTTTTTAAACAGTTTCACAAAATTATTAACTAGGAGATCATATCTTCACATTTCAAAAATGGGCAAACCACTCTATAATGTTGTATTTATAATATAGTATTTACACAAAATTGTTCACTGGAAGATTGCAGTTTTTATTTTAATTGATACAACTAAGTCGAACAGGCGTACGGCCCACTTTTTGGATAGACGCTTACTAAAACACCGGGCGCGTAAGATAATTAAAAATGTTCAAATCTAGCATTATTTACATTAAAGTTCGGCCGAAAACAATTTTTTTTTAAATAAATCTCATAATAACATTTTTTTATATTGACTTTTCAAAGATCCAAGAGCTTTGCTTGACGATTAGCAATTGAAACAAAATATAACTAAAGCTCTGGCAACTCAAACAAAAAAAAAACATTTCTTTATTGAGTTTTGCATTTTTTATTTCAATTTCATGGATCCTTAGACACCTTGGTATTTATTGTGGATAAGGCATGTTTTGAATATAGGTACAGCAAGATAAAGCTACGAAAAATTTTTTATAGTGTAAAAATTTTTACTTAATTTGGTAGGTAAACTAGGATACTTTAGTATATCTCAAAAACTTGGGTTGTCAATTGTTCTTTATGCTAGTCTAGATGCCTTAAGGCAGTTGAAACAAAATATAACTAAATTTCTGGCAACAACAAACGAAAAGAGAAAAAAAGATTTCTTTATTAACTTTTGCATTTTTTTTTTCAATTAAAGGAATCCTTCATTGATTTAACTCTCATTTAATAAAGCGATTTTGTACTTAGGCCTTTTATTAAAACATAATGAATCCATTCTAAGAATGTCCGTATTCCTTTTTTCATATGCCTAACAAATTTAATAAAAAAAATAAACAGGGATTACAATTTAAAAAATATCAACACAGCTTATGATGGAACGAATATTTTTAAATTGAAATTCTATACTGGATATAAATGAACAGAATATCTAAATATATAAAAGAAAGTCGTGTTAGTGTACTATTTATAACTCAGAACGGCTGAACTGATTTGGCTGAAAATTGGTGGGAAGGTAGCTTAGAACCAGGAGAAGGAATATCTATCATCCCGGGAAAAGCACTGTTCCCGAGGGAAGTTTACCGGGGAAAAGCCGCGAGAAAAAGTTAGTAATAAGATAATATCTCAATTTTTTGATATAATTATTCAGGCAAGATAATTTGTTTATTTCACGTCATGAAAACTTGCAAATCAACAGATATTATGGGCCATGATAACTATCGTAAGGTGATACGCAATAAGTCAAATTATACTGGAACTGTTGAATCGTAAACTAACTTAGAAAGTGTCCGGGACCCGATGGCCTATGTGCTGCCATCTATCTTGTTCCTTTTTTTCATAAATCTCAATTTAAAAGTAATTCCTATCGATCTCCATATTAAACGAAACAAACTATTACATAATTAACACTGATAAATATAGAGTACCCTTTGATTTTCAATTGAAAAACATTTTAAGAGCATAACTTTGCCCTTTTAGTAAAAAAAGAAAATATTTTAACATTCCCATTTTTTTCAACATATTTCAGCAATCCATTATGCTTTTGTATGAAATAAGCACTGGTATTTCGAAAAATAATATACATAAACATATCATACGTATGATAGTAGAAGATCCGAACCTAAATCGACCTTCACCGGGCTGATAAATAAAATGAAACATATTTTATAATCAATTAAATATATTAGAAAATATATTAAAAATAGGTTGGCTAAAAAAATCCTGGACAGACTAATTTAAATAATTTTTCCAATAGGACCCAACATCGCAGTCGCCTGTGATGGGACCCTGAATATTAGAAAGTGCGCATGCTCGGTATGTAAACTATAGAGGATAGAGGTACCTCGACTCCCCTTCATATAGTAAACAGTGCGCGTTATTTTGGAGCAACTTACATTTGAGTTGCACAAAAAGTAATTAATTAATTAATTATATTCAGGGTCCCGTCACAGGCGGCTGCGATGTTGTGTCCTTTATTATTACACTGTATACTTTCCTCGGATCTCTCTGTCACGCATTTCCACGCATGATAAAATTCAAATCTTTAAAATTCGCAAACCCCTAGTAGGACCGAATTTTTTGCAGACAACCCTATATCAACGTGTTCGCAATAAAACAGCGCTTATGGTGATATAAGTTTTTTTCTATTATCCAATCAAGTGAAAGTAACTGGCATCGACATACCCGTTTATACCTGCCAACCCAGTAGTTCGCCCAGGTAAATAATAGACAACCCAATGGCTGCACATTCTATACGTTTCACACTTTAAGTCAGTACAAAATTTTCTTATTGTCTTGATATTGCAATATTTTATTAAAAATCATTTTTTTTTTAAATAATTAAAAATAGTCTGTCCAGGATTTTTTTAGCCAACCTATTTTTAATATATTTTCTAATATATTTAATTGATTATAAAATATGTTTCATTCTATTATCAGCCCGGTGAAGGTCGATTTAGGTTCGGATCTTAGACTATGATTATAGTATTCCTTAATCTGTGGTATAACGTATGTATATCACAAGTTCAGTCAGCGAACCAAAAGTTACAAAGAAGTTAGTTCACCTAAAATTATTTAATAAAACCTTTGGACATGAAAAATCATTTAACTATACATTCATACTGTCTAATCAAAATCAACATTACATATATATTTTTATACAAAGATATTTACAGTTTGCCTAAGGTATGCAAAGAAACCAATTTAGTTTTTTATTTTGACATATCATCGATTTTTATTTATACATTGTTGTATTAAAATACTCTTAGGTAAGGATATTTAAAAAAAATTACAAAAATCTTTATGTTAACGTAATAAGGTGGCTTACCACCATCTCTTAAAACCATGCAAGAACGATTGAGTAAGGGAGATGGCGCCTTACATCATGTATTGCGCTGTCTCGCTTACTCGCAGGATCTTGCATGGTTTTAGGAGATTGTAGTAACCCCCAAGGACGTTTCTCCATCGGCCGGTGTCGCGGCGCGTCGTCGATAGTTATATAACGTTTACATTCATTCATAAAACGGGGGACGTTAATCTGAGTGACGTAATTCGAAACGTTGAAGCCACAGAACAGAGGAATTATCCGAATAGAAATGTTTTGACGCGGATTTAGTTCCAGGATCAGTGTGGTAGCGTATTCTCTCTTCTTATCTTCAATTAATACATGTAAACCACACTACACCTTATTAGAAATGTATTACGTAGTTAACAACAAAGCCACCTAACATTATCGACCAATAACAGTGGCAATAAATTACGCAATCAAATTCCCCGCCCATTTTTTCTGTGTGAAACGTTGGCTTGCAAGCCAAACTAGTGACACGTTTTTAGTGCACTATGCAGTGGCATATTAACAATATTAGAAATATTAACAAGAAGTGTCTTGTTAATATTTCTAAATTCTGTGGTTGAAGCACTGTATTTGAAGCTGTGCGTAGTTGGGCAAGCGTCGACCGGTTGACTTAACGTTTCGTGTTCCATAACTTTAATCATGGGGCTTACTACCATCTCTTAAAACCATGCAAGTTCCAGTGAGTAAGCGAGACAGCGCAATACATGATGTAAGGCGACATCTCCCTTACTCACTGGAACTTGCATGGTTTTAAGAGACGGTGGTAAGGCACCAGGTGCTTCACTAAAAGTAACCGGACCTGCTGTTGGCACATTGTTTGTAGCCATATCCGTAACGTCAATATTAATTCCTTAACATGGACGACGTTAACCTGAATGATGTAATTAGCAATTTAAACGCTTTAGCTCCGCCCGAATACTCAAACGTTTCTCAATTTTGAGAGCTGTAGCTCGACCGCCTATCTCGATTCTCTCCTCTCGTAATGGCTACTTGTATCGCTTTCGCCACATTTCGCTCCGTCTATAGCACAAAATGCTTAAATTTTTTTTTTGTTAACATTGGCAAAAAAAAAAAAAAAATTTAAAGTGTTTTTTGCGTAAAACGGAGCGAAATCTGGCGAAAGCGATACAAGTAGCCATTACGAGAGGAGAGAATCGAGATAGGCGGTCGACCTACTGCTCAAGTATCATGCTGTCGCGCTGAATGTCAACGATATGACAGTGACAGCATGATACTTGAACAGATTTCAAAAGCTAGCTCTAGCGTTTAAGTATTCGGGCACAAGTTTGGTGCTACGTGGAAGCTAGGCACGCGTAGGTAGTACGGAAGACAGGCTGATTTAACGTTTCGTGTTTTATAACTTCCTTTAGGTCATCATCATCATCATTTCAGCCGCAGGTTGTCCATTCTGGACATACCTCCCCCCCCAAATTATTTAGGTGATTCATCAAAATTAGACAAACTGGTTGTAGGTAGTTTGTTGATAGCTATATCTATAACGTGGGGGGTGCCATCCCCTTGTAAGTTTGTGTTCCACAAAGTAACGCTTATGAATCTTTTGAATAAATCGAAGTATAATCTCGGAATTATTGTTTACGAGGAGAAAGTTATAATGGAAAACTAAACTATCCCTGTATAAAAATGGTAAAGATTGAGTCGTTGATACTAGAATTATAAGTTATTGTGAACTCTCAAAATCCCATTGATTTTTACACGTTACTTAAGCGTTATTGCCACGGTATTATTTAAATTGTACCTCCGAACATATTAACATTTAAAAGGAACATTCCCAAAAAATCAAAACTTTTCGAGACATGAAACAAATGATTTTTTCTAATAGACTTTCATTCACAAACAATACTATGACATTATTTTTTTAATACCACAATGTTTTTGTAGACGAGACATAGGTAGGCTGGCAAAAATACTGCAGTTGCCTAAAGTGATTTATGGAGTAATTTAGGCATTTTGTAATTCATCTACAAAACCCAGAAGTACTTGTTTGTGAATAAGAGTGTCATGATTGAATTATGTCTGAGTTACATTCTTGTTTTTTGATAAAACAATCTAAATCCTTTAATAATTCGGTTCAAAGTTTGAGAAGACAATAAAATCAAAAGCGATCGAACATTTTGTTACTGGCCATCTTAAAATCATTTGTTATTTGAAAGTAAGAAAAAAGCATTCTATTTTCAATTGTCGACAATGCCAAAGACAAAATCAAATTGTATTCCAAAACAAGAATATACCCAGATACCTAATAATTAATTAATAATTAGAGAATATCACATCTCTACGTGTAGAATGAGGGAAATTAGCGGTTTCACGAAAATAATCATACAATTGGCAAGTCCTTATTTTTGTATTTTTTTTAATAAAACGAATAATGTCAATTCAAATTCAACTTTATACCACGAACCCTTGTTCTTTTTCCAGAGAAAGAAATTTCCTAGATAATATTAAAGTATCGAAAATAATCTCAAAATGTAATTTATGATACATTCAAAACTGAAGGTAGGTTTCGATCGAAACGACAAGCATTAGACATGTAACAAACGTGTTGCATACATTTTGAGGTTATAATTTACAATAGTTACAATATCTTGCAAGCTCAAAGTTTCCGCATATTGGTGACGGGAAGGAAGGACCTCTCAAATGAACCCCTTTCAACCAAACTGTGAAATTTTGAACGATTCTTAATTCCTACTGCCATCTAGCATTTAGTACATTTACAACCGACAAAGTATTGAAAACCCGCCAATTTCCGTCATTTCATTACATTAAAAACTAAGGGAACTCTTATTGTATAGGTTTGCGTTCGTAACGCACTCCTACGTACGTAGGTAACTCACAACGCATTGTCACGCGTCACTATCGAACTACCCGCCAAATCTAATATGACGATTCAAGATGGCCGACTTTAATTCCACCGATGGATTTTCGATTTCGCATTCCGATAATTTTCACATATGAACTAAATTTCGAAATATGAAGGAAATCGTTCGAATGCTCTGTTAAGAAACATGTTTCAATAAATACATACAGATTTATTTTTATAAGCTGTTGGCTGTATGTAAAATATAAGGTCTGTAATAGAGCCTAAAACGGCACGTATACTATTGTCAAATTGATATGTCGGATATTATCTCTCGATAGAAATATTTCTTTCGTGGCATTCAGTTTTCAATTCATATGTATGGATCTTAAAAATAAAGAGTTACTTGCGACGTAATCCGAATGCGAAATTGAAAATTATTGGCAGGATTTAAACAAGTTACAGGCATTTCCTACTCATTTCTCTCAGGCAAAAATAAATATGGATAGGCTTTGAAGCGTGTGACAACCAATACTGTTTTTTTGGGTGAAATTCTCGGAAATAGGACATCTGGTCGCATGTTTTAAAACGTCACTAGGTACGAATACATCAAAATGTAGGGAATAATTGTTTTTATCAAGGTCTTATAAACATGTAGACATTTAAGATGCTACTCGTCTAGTTTAGTATATTTTGAAGTTGAAAACACAAGTATGCTTGACATATTTATATGTATTGAACAATCCTGATGATGTCAACTTTATGTACAAGACCAGAAGGTCCTTATTTCTTCTACAGTATTTTATGTTTTAATTTTGATTAATGAGAGATTTCATAGAAAAAGTACGCGTTATCTCGTATATACAACAGTGACCTATTAACATTGACGGGTAGTACAACTAAAAAAAATTTCAACTAGTTATATCTATATGTATAGTAGATACGCTGTTCTAACAGAAAATAAAAATAAATAAGTTGAGGAGACCTGTGGTGTCCTTATTTGTACAAAAGCGGGTTTTCATCTGTAAAGAGAAAAAAATATATATGTGAGAACAAGTAAATGATTAAAAACAAAATATACGACTGCATTTAAAGTACCTACCTAAAATTTGAATTACAAATAATTAATATTCGCCAAAAATCAATGAAAATTAAGTCTAAAGATTCCATTATGAACAACCAAACACCTTACGTGAATAAATGACAGTGCGCTATGTCTTATTTTATGTTCACATCGTAAGGTAATTAATTATAAGATCTATCATATAAAAAAATCATGTCATATTTAGATTCCTAAATGACCTATGTAACAATTGGGTATGCTAAATTTTTTTAACACACTAAAATACGAAAACCATTTCGAGATATTTTGATTTCATACCATATTTTTGTATTTTCGACAAGAAAAGTACATTGATTGCGGTTAAATATTCAAAAATGCCGTGGAAGTTGTAACATTCATTCGACACCTAAATGACGTCAATACGCAAATAAAGCTGCGTCTACACTTTAATTCTTATCCTAAGTGTGTGCGTGTCCACACTTCGTATTCCGTATTCACTTTCGTAGTCTAAACATTCAGTTAAAAATATAAAAAAAACATTTTTTTAAACTTAGCATACCCAATTGTGTTACTCACAGCGCTGCTTTTACACGCCAGACGCAGGTTCCTAGACGATGTCTGTTGCAAATGTGATACACGTTCAGAAACTGTTAGTTCTTCAAGTATTTTTAATTAATAAATAATAGTACTGTTACCACAGCCAAAGCAAAGTTCCAAGACAGTGTCTGCTACAATTGTTCTATTCAAGTTTTTGCTATCTACTACTAAGTACCTCTCCTAGACATTTTTTTTGCTACAATGTGTTACTTATATATTTATTAATGTACACATAAAATGTGTGACTCCCATTGGTGCTACAGACGATGCAGATACACATTCCTAGACATTTTTTGCTTCAATTGTGTTATTTATTAATTAATGTACACATAAAATGTGTGACTCACATGTGTGCTACCACAGCCGCTGTAGATGCTAGTTCCTAGAAATCTCTTGGTATAATTTTGTTACATGTGTAATTCACATGTGTGCTACCACAGCCGCTGCAGATGCTAGTTCCTAGAAATCTCTTGGTACAATTGTGTTACATGTGTTCTACCACAGCCGCTGTAGATGCTAGTTTCTAGAAATCTCTTGGTACAATTGTGTTACATGTGTTCTACCACAGCCGCTGTAGATGCTAGTTTCTAGAAATCTCTTGGTACAATTGTTACATGTGTGCTACCACAGCCGATACAGATGCTAGTTCCTAGAAATCTCTTGGTACAATTGTGTTACATGTGTGCTACCACAGCCGCTGCAGATGCTAGTTCCTAGAAATCTCTTGGTACAATTGTGTTACATGTGACTCACATGTGTGCTACCACAGCCGCTGCAGATGCTAGTTCCTAGAAATATCTTGTTACAATTGTGTTACATGTGACTCACATGTGTGCTACCACAGCCGCTGCAGATGCTAGTTCCTAGAAATATCTTGTTACAATTGTGTTACATGTGACTCACATGTGTGCTACCACAGCCGCTGCAGATGCTAGTTTCTAGAAATCTCTTGGTACAATTGTGTTACATGTGACTCACATGTGTGCTACCACAGCCGCTGCAGATGCTAGTTCCTAGAAATATCTTGTTACAATTGTGTTACATGTGACTCACATGTGTGCTACCACAGCCGCTGCAGATGCTAGTTCCTAGAAATATCTTGTTACAATTGTGTTACATGTGACTCACATGTGTGCTACCACAGCCGCTGCAGATGCTAGTTTCTAGAAATCTCTTGGTACAATTGTGTTACATGTGACTCACATGTGTGCTACCACAGCCGATGCAGATGCAGATTCCTGGAGAGCACGGAGCGCACGTCGTGCGTGAATCGCAGCGCGTCCAGCACGGGCAGCAGGTTCAGCAGCGACACGTCCAGCGGGTCCGAGAACCACGACTTTATTGGGATCGCGTTGTCTGTAACAATTGTGATAGTCTTGTCATGTAACGATTTCGTATTGGTGTTTGTGCACATTCGCGAATGGCATTTATTTATTCCAAATACAGGCACGCAGAAAAATATTAAAAAAAAAAAACATACAAGAGAGGAAACGAGAAGAAAAGGGCAATCATTGTTCCAACAACGGCAACTTTATTGGGTTCGCGTTGTCTGTAACAATTGTGATAGTGATGTGACAATTTCGTATTGGAATTTCTACATATTTGCGATTATCATTATTCGAATAAATGCGAATATATTAGTATCACGTTCTCATAATTTCAGCCTGTGAAGAATTTCCAAAATGACCAGTTGGAAACGGGCTACCTCCAGCACTTGTGTGTCGTCTGACCATCTGGTCGGTGGGTGTCGACGCTTGCCGATGCGTATTCGCCATTTGATAACCTTTCCGCCCATCGGCCATCGGTTTTTCACGTTATGCGCCCGACAACCTATTTTAGCGGTCGGTAATGTATATCGCTGGACACTTTTGTGAGGTCGGTATTCACCATCCGGTTCTTTTATTGTTTTAAATATATAAGCGCATTTCAAAACTTTGAAAAAATAATACAAATAGCACTGACTTTGCTCCAATATGGCGCCAATGTTAAATTCGACACAATGTTGTTTCCTCTCAAGAGGAAGAAAAGTTCTTAACAAAATACCGAAATTGCAATATACGTCCTCGTACTACTCATGACATGAATTTCACCTACAATTTCATGTCTAAACGTAATTTTTTCTGTCTTTAAATAAATAAACTATGTTCGTATTATTGTGTACATAAAAAAATAAATAGACTAACCTGGAAAGTCCCGGTACGCGCCGGGCGAGTTGTCCAATATGAAAACCCTGTTTAGGTCGTCGCATATCGACGACAGATTTTTTGTGTACGACCCGTGTTCCGCGGTGCAGTGTTGTCTGGGAGAGAGAACAGAAAATAAGTATATTTTTGAAAATTATAAAAAGAAAATAAACAAAACAGAAAAAAAACATTCTCAAAAATAAGTCCCCGAGCATATGGCACGAACGGACATACAGACAGATTAAGTTAGCCCCAAAGTAAGTTCGAGACTTGTGTTATGAAATGTCCACCCCAGCTTCGCTCATAGGCCATCCCATTCAAGGTAAATGTAGCTTTACAATGGTGAAAGAATTTTTGAAATCGGCACAGTACTTTTTAAGGTTATATACCTCGGTGAACACTAGCGCCACCATCATTTAAAAATCATTATACACTGAAAACACAAGGTATGAAAAATCCGTGTTATGTAATTTAGCAGTTGTGCAATTTGTCACTATATGGAACTATTTAAAGTTCCATATTTTTTAAGTAAATATTAGCATAAAGATCAAGATTCGCCTTAAGTTTATTCGTTACAAACATACACACAAAAACCCTAATCTTTCCTCTTTATAATATTAGTATAGATAAATAAATAGCTAAACATCCAAGACCCAGATCAACCTGAAAATTATATTTTTTTTCCTCAAGCTGAACGGGAAGCAAACTTGTGACCTCCAATGTGGCAACCTGGCATTCTAACCACTAGGCCACAGAGATCATTAAAAGTAAAGACTATTTAAAAACTTAAATTACGATTCGTTAATTAACCTTGTGACCCACACAATATGATTATAACATTACTGAGAGTATCAAACCAACCGGAGAGGGCACGCGTTCATATTTCTACGTGGATAGTCTGCCACATTCTACATGTGGGGTGAGGTAACACGCATTATTCGAACACGTCACTACGCACACACTTGAAAAAAATATCGAACACAAGCAAAAAAAAAAAAACAGACAAGTAAAAGCAGTATGACCGGTAGGTCGACCGCCTATCTCGATTCTCTCCTATCGTATCTGTATCGATATCGCCGCATTTCGCTCCGCCTAACACACAAAACGCTTTAAAAAAATATATTTTTTGTTTACATTGTCGAATGCGTTGTCACTAACAAAGTTTTTTTTTTAAAGCGTATTGTGTGTTAGGCGGAGCGAAATGTGGCGATAGCGATACAAGTAGCCATTACGAGAGGAGAGAATCGAGATAGGCGGTCGACCTACGGACCGTGTGTATGCAGCATTGGCCTTGCTTACTTTTAATCTAACTATCTGTTGAGACTTTTAATTGGCTTTTTGTCATGTATTTGAGTTGCCATTTTCTCGTGTAATAGAAGTCTTCCTAAAACTAAATAAATAAACATTTGGCAGATGAGGGTCGCCTGTCGGTAGCCACTCCAATCAGTTTAATGCTCTAAGTGAAATTATGAATGAATAATCTATCTAGCATAAAATACCTGTAGAATCTCTTCCGTAATATTCCTCTACCGTTGTCCAGCTTATCAGCTACTGCTGCTCCGTATATCTCCATCGACGCTGTGAATACCACTAGCTCATACCACTGGGACACCTGAACAAAAGACAGGAAAGATTTAGCAAGTTGAATGGGAGAGGCCGGCATGTATTGGGATGAAACAATATCTGCATGCAGACTTAAAAGAAATACAGACGGATCAAACCCACAGTAAAGTTCGAATTGTATCGCGTCTGCTCAGTTGCGATCAATTTATAGGTAACCGCAATTCAGGCTTTATATTGTTCATTTTTATTAAATTTTTTAGATACACTAATAGTTTACAAAACAACAGTTTCAGACAAATTTGTCTATAATTGTCCTTATACACACCAATTAAAGGTATACATTTTAACTTTTGTATTTTGAGTGTATTTTTAGATATATTCAAATTGTAAAAGAATAAAATGGTGGATTTTTGTAATGACAATTACCAACCAACCTATCTGTTTAATCTACGACTGATCACTGATGATATGATATGAAAAAATAATCAAATAACATATTTATTGGCCCACATGTTGAAGACTATACGAGGAAAATGTAAATAAATAATGATAGTATTTATAGCTGGCGGGAACTGTACATGTGGCGTGCATATTGTTTATCAGAGGGTTCATTACCCTGTGTTATTGTTGCATTACTCTGTAGTTGATTATAAAAATAAAATCCATACTTCCATACTAATCCATCCATACTAATATTATAAATGCAAAAGTCTGTCTGTCTGTCACCTCCTCAAGGCTAAACTGCTGGACCGATTGTGATGAAATTTGATATGGATATAGTTATGCACTAAGAGTCAAACATAGCCTACTTTAGGGCGCGATATGACCGAGACGCACGGCTTCCGTTGGGTGGTTGTCTGTTATGGCGACCAAAAGTAGCCTATGTCCATCTTCAAGGTATCCACGTGCCAAATGTCAAATCCGTCCCTCCGTTTTTTTCGCTCACACACTTTCACATTTATATTACTAGCTGTATTCCGCCGTTTCGCCCTCGGGGGACTCGGTTATATCGCGCCACAATTACTAAAGGGGTGATTACTTTTCTTATACCTACCTTATCTATTACTATATCTTATACCTATCCTTATCTTATAAAGGATCAATGCACATTGATTTTCTTTTCTCTCTTTTAATCTTAATATAATAGCCTTTCTGGTATGAGCATATGTTTTGCATAATTAGGCACATAGAAGCCTTATCAAGATTCAATGCAGATATAGATAAAAAATTTAATAGTAATTCAAACTCACAATATTTAGAAAATAATCGACATGCGGTCGCTTGTGAACAAAGAACCGCACAGGATGCTTGTCTATGGTCACTTTCAGCACGAAGTCTGGCGGAGTGCCGGGCTTCACTGTGGGCCTCAGCATTGCATCATGGTGCGAGTGGATCAACGTCTCGTCTAAGTCTAGTACCAGCATTTTTCTTTTGACTAGATCTGTAAGAGAATTGAGTTTGATTTGGTTATTTAGTATCGACTAATCCTTTAATGCTGGTCTGGGAGAAAAAGAAAAAGAATGAATGTACCAGCCGCTTCTCTTCCTACGCCAGTCATAAAAGTCGACTGAGAGAATTGGCAAATGGGGTATCACGACATAGGCGATGCGGCTAGCAACCTATCACTATCTGTTTCGACTAAAGCTAAACATGGCCCTAGGTTCTGTCTACCCCGTATGGATAAAGACATTATTATAAGTTTTATGTATGAATCTACTAATTGCACTCCGCAGTAATACCTGCAGTTTTATTATACATAGCAGCACAATCTGCTTTATAAAGCTTTATTGACCCAACCTACAGGAAATGTGTATTGAATCATGTTGCTGCAATTATTTACTATTATGTTAAAATGATGAATGAGAAAGATTTTTGTGGATTTTCCTATAAAATGTAATTTCAGATTTGTAACTATGTATTTTTTGTAATAAATAAAACATAAAATCTTTATTATTTACCCAAAAAATTTGCACTGATCTTTTCTTGACTGACAATCATTACCCAATGGTAGGTTAGTACTATTGAAGTTGTAAGTTAAGTGTTCTACTCTTCAAAATATTATTATCTCAGCTACAATGTGATTAGAATAATATAAAGAAAATGAGTGAATAAGCATGAAATGATGATTTCCGTCTGAAACATTATTGTTTCAGCAGTTGAGATTGGCATGAAAGTTAAGTCCTCAACATCAAAAGAAATATGTAGTTAGTAAAAAAAAATTTGGTTGAATTCGGAAACCTCCTTTTTTTAATAGGTTAAAAAATGTAACAATGTTTGTATGCAAACTCAAAAATTACTCTGTAAAATAAAAAACAAAATTTTGTGTGATAGAAAGTATGGTAAATGTATGTTCTCTTTGTTACTTTTAATAACTTCACCTTATAATTAGATATAGGTAGGTATATTTTTATGAAATTTAAAAACTAAGAGAAAGTTAGTAGTGGGATACTTGTTTTAGAAAGCAAAAAATAAGATCAATGAGATAAGTGCATTATGGTAGGTATGAAGGTCTTTTGGAAAACTTATCTAAAACCAAAACAATAGTTTGTTGTCATTATCAAGGTGAAAAAAATGGTATTGACAGCTGGATTACTATTGTCTGATAACAAATACTCAGCTGATTAGAAAGTTACAAATGATTCTTTGAAAATATGTACCTACTGCAAATTCAAATATGAAACTTCAGTAGGAATTCATAGAAGATAGGTGAAGTAGGTAGCGTATCTGCTTATTCATTATAGTAATAATAATAAAAACTGATTACTTACTCAGCCTGTGTCTAGATACCGGGGAAAGTGGATATATTTCATACTTGACAGATTGATATTGCGCCAACTGAAACCAAGCACCACATGAGACTTCACAAATGCTCAGATAACCCATAAACTTGTACATAACTTAATTCACACACTATGTCATATTTACCGCTCGATATTGCTTCTTAAACATGTAACAAAAACAACTCCATACTTTTGATGCGATAAGCATAAACGTGCGAAGGCCCATTTGCAATTGTTTCAGCATTTGAATTGCTTAGGAGAGGATCACGATTATATGAATAAGCTTAATGTCAAACAACTGCGGATAAAACGAGATCATTGACGGCGTAATTCAAAACAATTTCAATAAATTCAACTGCCGAAAACATATAGCCAAGCCAACCCGCCATGACATAATCGACCCAATTCGCAAACCATAAACAAGTAAACTTTTCCTTTCAGACAGGTTTTGTTATCTATGCTGCTAGTGGTGCTACGAATAAATCGACTAATATATTTTTATTTTTAATATATCGATTATTTGATACATTGTTACCTATCTTATCGATTTCGTAATATTTTAAAGCGATGACTTTGACGTTTTTTATTTTCTCGGCTCATTGTCGATGGTTGGCTTGGCAAATAGGTATTGACGTTTCAGTTTTTGGGGGCGGGTATCATCATCCTTCGGCGTTTTTATCGAAACAAAATGTTATACCTCTCATTGTTGGAATAGAAAGGATTTCTTTTATTCCCTATAAGTTAATGTATTCGAAAGGAGCACGACAGGTACGTAATATATAGGAAGTGTGTCATTTAGTGTTTGAAGATTGATCACATCCTGTCGTATTGATTCGTAGCTATTCTTCATCCACCTACTTCTAATTATTACCATTATCTATCCAAATAAGATCTTTTCCACATATCTTGCGTTATTCTAGTAGAAACAATCCAATAAGTTTTCACTGGTGGTTTCAATGATAGTGTTTTCCATCAGGCCTAAGTCATTATGATTGGGGGCCTGTTCGTGTACAACCATAAGGGCGAGGTCCTGATCTCGCGGGTGTACCGGGATGACATCGGCCGGAACGCCGTGGATGCTTTCCGTGTCAACGTGATCCATGCAAGGCAGCAGGTGCGCTCGCCTGTTACCAACATCGCGAGGACCTCGTTCTTTCATATAAAGGTAAGAATCAGAGCTTATTATTATTATAGAAGTATAAATGTATACTTCTATAATAATCTATACTTAATACAACAAAGCTGAAGAGTTTGTGTTGAAATGCTTCTTCTTTTCGAGTCGAAATGGCTGTGGTATATATAAATGCATATTTTAAATATGTTTCGACCAGTACATAGCCACGTCCACCGCCCTGCCATTTGCCTCCCCCATTCTCAGTTGTACAGGAGACTGGGCCATTGGGGCATATCAGGAGATGAGCCATAGACTGGACAGCACCGCCCTTGCACAGGCTGTCAGTCGAAAAACCCCATCTAACTGTTCTCTTGGCACCTCCCAACAACAGACTGGAGTCTTTTTGAAGACTTTCTTTTATATGTTTAGAATCACTGGTTTGACAAATTCTTTATATGATAGCCTTATTTTAAGGAAAGGTTATCAGCAATAGCACATACACACCACCATGGGCTAGTAAAATTGTGTGAAATAGCTAGTCATCATCATGGGTCTAATCTTAAAGGAGTTCTTTTTGTTTCATTATTGCCTATTATTTGCGAGTTTCTGTAATTCTCTATAATCATCACTTAACCATTTCACACAGCTCCAAGTTGGCCTGTGTATTGTGGCCTGGCCTGTAATTTTGTCTTTCAGGACTTTTTCAAAATCAGTACATTAGTGAAATTATTGGAAAAGTATATCGGCTTGGTTAAATAAAATGAACATAAAAAAAATGATTTTATCTACTTACATTCTGTTTTATATTGCCGACAGAGAGCAAACATCTGGCTGGCGGCGGTGACCAAACAAAATGTCAACGCTGCCATGGTGTTCGAGTTCCTGCTCAAGATCATCGATGTCATGCAGTCGTACTTCGGCAAAATCTCCGAGGAGAACATCAAGAACAACTTTGTACTCATTTATGAGCTCCTTGATGGTAAATATGGTGAAAGAGTTACAAATCCCACTAATATTATAAAGGCGAAAATTTGTCAGTATGTTTGTCATTCTTCAATCTTCATGCTCAAATTGCAGAGTAAATTTTTATTAAAGAAAGAAGGCGAAATTTGTACAAATAAAAAATTTAAATATGGAGAACTTAAAATAAATCGCATTAGTACTTAAATTAAATGCGATTGCATCGCATTAGAACTTAAATTAAATGGCGAATGATAACGAAACTAAAGGTCGACTTTTATAAAATTAAATATTTAAAAACTCCGGGGTTTAAAAAAAAATATTTTGTGGTGGTAAACATGTTACTAGTTAAGTATTCTTACTAATACGATTTATTTTATGTTCTCTGTATTTAAATTTTTTATTCGTACAAACGATGTATGTAGTTTCGCCATGACTCTTTGGTACGGAGATAACTGATATAATACCCGGCACATAAGCTGGCCACAAAAGGGACATGTGAGGGGCTGGGCATGCTAAAAGAGTCATGGCGAAACTCCATACATCGTTTGTAAGAATAAAAACTTGAAATACAGAGAACATAAAATAAATCGAATTAGTAAGAATACATAACTAGTAACATGGTTACCACCACAAAAAATTTTAAACCCGGGGTTTTTTAAATATTTAATTTTTTTAAAGTCGACCTTTAGCTTCGTATTCATTCGCCATTATTGCACAGAACAAAATTACTCCTAGCGGAGCATTATTGTCGCAACTAAAACATTATGTCATCCTTACAGTTGTTAGCATTGTCAAAACGGTATTGACAGTTCATTATGGTAGGTTAGGTTCATAGATTAAGTAGTTGTACCTGTGATTAAGCAATTAATTTTTACTTGGTGAAAAAGTGAGATGGCCAAATAGGTAAGTCCATGAGTAAGAAAAAGACCAACGATATTTTTGTCTCTGTCAACGTGGGAATTTTTTCTTTGTTTGGCCAATTCGACGCCAAACAAAATCTTACACCAAACTAACAGTGAAATTATTACATAATATTCATTTTAAGTAGTAGAATTTGTACGAAAGATACAAAAAATAAGGGCATTTGTTACATAAATTGTGTGGCTCAGGAACACATTCCAGGGTGCCTATCACCATCTCTTAAAACCATGCAAGATCCAGTGAGTAAGCGAGACAGCGCAATACATGATGTAAGGCGACATCTCCCTCATCTTGTTCTTGCATGGTTATTAGAGATGGTGGTAGGTATTGCATCCCTAATTAGCAGACGTGATGTGGTCAAGGAAATATTTATAAATTGTAAGCAAATCATTATTGCAAATTCATCGCGTCACGTCTGGCTAATACGTGTTTGTAACTAAGTCTTAATTTAGTATATATAGTTATTTTATTTTGTTAATATTATCCAGTCGTCGAGAGAATAAACGGTGTACACTTCACCTCGTCTCTCATTTCCTGCCATAATACCCCGACGTGATGTAGCGAAGAACATCCGTCTGCGGTCGAGCACAGCTCCCGCCACATGGGTACCCCGTCAAGACGGGAGCGACGCGATCGTCGTCACAAGGCAGCAACGGCTGGGTCAAGCAGCAAAGTGGCGTGCGCATTTCCACCGGCCTTCCACAAGCGGAACTCACCGGTTTTCGGAAATTCAAGAGGCACTTTGAGTCCGGTGAAGAACGCCCCGCTTATGGTCGCAAATGGAAGCCATTGCCGCACCGCAGTTACACAAGGAAAATCAAAAAGCGATATCCTCAGCAGCCGCTGAAAATGTTAAATATATGGCTACGAAGAAAAGAATAATTAGCTGTTACGAGGAAAGCGACAAATTGCACAAATTGAGTCAAAAACTCATTGCAATCACAATAAATGCGCTACGATGAAAACACTTTCCGTCACAAATTACGTCAGTACAGCTGGCAAACGCTGCATTACGCACAGATCGCAATTTTGCCGACTAAGCAAATGCGATTGCGACGACCAACTAGGTCAGGTTCATTATCGAAGTATAATGACAAATAAGTAAATATATTTTTATCAAAATTACAATGCAAGAATAAATTACATAATATATTAATAGCCTGCACAGAAAAGGAAACTCGAGCGACTTCAAACTCAACGTTGAAAATGGAAGAATTGAACAGGGGAAATTCGACACAGATGACGTGAAGAAACGATGTTAAGAGCAAATTTATTGGAATACTGCAGATTATTGGTGGAAATCTCCGGAAGGAAAATAAGTGGATAAAGTTACAGAGCTGACAATGCCTGCAAAATTCATCAACCTTCCGCCCATACGCTCTATCGACAAGGAAAATGGCAAACTATGCCAATATGTTCATCCGTTGTGTCCAGAAAAGAAACCCAAAATCCAGGCAAGTGCCGAGTGAAGAAGTTTGCAAAGGAACAATATTAGCCAAAATGAAGGAATATATGAAAAAGAGATGCCATCGGTTCTATTCGGATTACGCTCCAGTTATCGACAAGACCCTGGTTGCTGTCCGCGAACTCGTATATGGATCAACCTTTTAAGGCTACCTTCTTCCGCAATGCATAAAGACAACGTTCTAGAGTTGAAAATTAATCAAGAGTCATCAAAGAAATAGAAATAACACGTACGAGGCAACTGCGCTGTCTTCGATTCAATTTCAAGTCAGATTTGTTAATTTATTGTAATTTTATTTTCTTTTTAAAAAAGGGGGAGTACTATTGCATCCCTAATTAGCAGACGTGATGTGGTCAAGGAAATATTTATAAATTGTAAGCAAATCATTATTGCAAATTCATCGCGTCACGTCTGGCTAATACGTGTTTGTAACTAAGTCTTAATTTAGTATATATAGTTATTTTATTTTGTTAATATTATCCAGTCGTCGAGAGAATAAACGGTGTATACTTCACCTCGTCTCTCATTTCCTGCCATAATACCCCGACGTGATGTAACACGAAGAACATCTGTCATTGCCGTCGCAACAGTAGGCACCATCTCTTAAAGCGTAATACATGATGAAAGGAGATGACGTCTTACTGTGTTACTCTGTCTCGCCTACTCACTCGTTCTTGTATGGTTTTAAGAGATGGTAGTAAACCATTTGATAGTGAGCCTGCTACTTAAAAATTTGATGGTAACCCCCCCCAGGTGGCTTACTACCATCTCTTAAAACCATGCAAGATCCAGTGAGAAAGTGGGACAGCGCAATACATCATGTAAAACGACATCTCATTCACTCACTGGATCTTGCATGGTTTTAAGAGATGGTATAGCCCCCCAGGTACTAAATCGATGAATCTAACCTACCGAAATGAACTGTCAATATCGCTTTGTCAGGGTGACATAATATTTCAGTTGCGTTAAAAATGTCGAATGAAAACGAAACTAAAGGTCTACTTTTATAAAATGGAGTATTTAAATAACCCCGGGGTTTAAATTTTTTTGTGGTGGTAAACATGTTACTAGTGAATTATTCTTACTAATGCGATTTATTTTAAGTTCTCCATATTTAATTTTTTTATTCGTACAAATCCCGCCATCATTCTTTGTATGAAAATCGTCTACTGCACATTTATTTATTTAACTTCATTACATCCAAATGCAAATGGCAGACTTAAAGCAAGGCTTTTTCTACCAGTCACCTAACCAGTGGTGCAAAGTTCAATTTAAATTTCAATGCCTTAATTGTCGTACCGGCGTGTCTTTGTGACACATATGCCTCCTCCAGATTTTTCCATGTTTCCCTATCTCTAGCTAATCTGGCCCACAAAGGTGCTGCAGCATGTCTCTGGTCATCTCTTCCTTTGCCGGCATCTTTTTCTCTTACTGTCACTGTCATATTGTTGACGTTTAGCACGACAGCATGATACTTGAGCAGCTCTCAAAATTGAGTAGCGTTTGAGTATTTGGGCAATAGCCTTTAAATACATTGCTAATTTTGGCAATTATTAACCAAATGAATCATGTTTCAGAGATCCTCGACTTTGGATACCCTCAGAACTCCGACACAGGAGTGCTGAAGACCTTCATCACTCAGCAGGGCATCAAGTCTGCCTCAAAGGAGGAACAAGCACAAATCACTTCTCAGGTAATACAATTACCCCTTTATTAAGAATCCAATTATTTATTTGCTTAAGTTACCACATTTCGCCCGCGGCTTGCCCGCGTGAAATTCCCACGGGAATAGTGCTTTTTCCCGGGATGAAAGGTATCCTATGTCCTTCTCAATACTTTTATCTATGTGTATGCAAAATTTCAGGAAGATTGGTGCGTAACAAACAAACAAACTCACTTTCGCATTTATAAAATTAGTTACAAAGTTAGGATGTATTTACATCATATTTATTTAAAACAATGACTTAACTAATAACGAATGATTTGACCAAATTAATGATTTGGCTCAAATAAAGAATATCATATCAATGAATCAACAAAAAGTGACATGTTTTCGTTGTAATTTTATAACTCAACAACGGGCTCACCTATCCAAACCAAATGTGTTGTGTGGGCTATTTAGTAGATGGTTAATGTGAATTTTGCACCAATTCGGCCGAGAGGTTCTTCATTTATCACATTATTACGTAGCGAAGCATGTCCCGTGCTGCTATTTATAACATATTTAATAGATTTAATAGATTCAGACACAGGCAAAGTTACAATTACTTACCAAATTACTTTGCGAGCATCCGCCACCACTTAAACTACTGCCGGCCGGCGCCCACCTACTACTGTTAGTCCCAGCATTCCCGCCACCATTAGTTTGCACACACATGCCTATTGCACCTACACACCTATTGTATGTTTTTTTAGTACAATTAAATTTAAATAAATAAATTCCTTGCGACTTTCACCTCTTACACAAGGCATTTTCAGGCACCAAGGCACTAAGTTGTTAAGACGATACCTCGGTGAACACTAGCGCCACCATCATTTAAAAATCATTATTCACTAAAGAAAGGTTGTCAAAAATCCGTTTTATGTAATTAAGGTTCTGGATGTGAAGTTAATTTTAATCAACGTATATTTAATCGCAGGTGACTGGCCAGATCGGTTGGCGTCGTGAAGGCATCAAATATAGACGGAATGAGCTGTTCTTAGATGTACTGGAGTATGTCAACTTGCTCATGTCTCCACAAGGTGACTTAACCTTTAATTCATTCATTTATTAGGGTTCCGAACAAAAATGTAAAAAGGGAACTCTTATAGGATCACTAGTGCGTCTGTCTGTCCGTCCGTCCGTCTGTCACAGCCAATTATCTCCGAACCTACTGAACCAAAACAGATGAAATTTGGTTGGATGGCGTAATCCTGTGAACCAAGCACAGATGTGCAAAAAAAAAAATATTTTTTAAATAAGGGTCATTTTCGTGGGACAACTTAGGAGTTAAAAAAAAAAAGTTTTGCAAACCTTACCGTGTTATATATCAAATGAAAGGGCTCGTTATGAGGATCTCAAATATATTGTTGTTATTATTGTTACATAAATAGTTTTAATTTTATTCATGAAAGAAGACGAAAATTGACCTTTCCCCCCCTGATCTCCAAAACTACTGAGCCTAAAATTTTGAAAAATATACAAAATATTGTACATTGCCTGTAGATTACAAGAATTCTATCAATTCACAATTGAGTGGTAAATTCAATATGAAACGTTCACTTACGGAAAATAGTTCATTAAAACACCACTAGATAGCGATAGTAGTAGATAAATACCACAATTGAATATAATAACTAACATTGGCATTGTACAGAACCCTCTCCACGCGAGTTCAACTCGCACTTGACCGGTTTTTTATTTGGTAACACCAATTTATTTGTCTGAAGACCCTTGTTTCTAGCTTGGTTAGGACATTGCAGGCGTCAATCACCTGATTGTCTGATAATAAAGATGATTCCGTGCTTCAGAAGGCACGTTAAGCCGTTGGTCCTACCTGGCTGCCATCTGATAGTGGTTAAAGGAACCACGTCAGAGGCCGAGAGGCGGTTCCTATGTATACATTTGTTTGGTGCAATAAAGAGTTTTTCTATAATATTGTATTTGTTTATTTTCAAATTCATGTACACAGATAAATATGCAAAAGAAAAAAAACATAGAATATAGAACATTAGTACAAGGGTGCTGCTCATTTCTAAAGAAATCTCTTCCAGCAGACCCAAGAGAGGAAACGAGAAGAATATTGGAGGTTGTATTATTAAATGCTGGCCATATAATCTATTACTCTACTGTCATATTTAAATGTACCTAGTTACGGTTGTTGATATTCTTATAACTGATATTGTCACCACGATAAAGTCTAGCGTTTGTCTATCATAAGAAGCTGGAAGTACACTGCTCTCATTAAATTGTATTTATTTATTTATTTATTAGCCTATAGTGGCTGATACAATAAAATAAACATAGTTAATGTAAAATATAGTCAGTCTTCCGTATCAGCGTGTCCTATTGACACATAGGCCTCCCCCAACAATTTCCACTTCTCTCTGTTTTGAGTTTCTCTTGTCCAAAGTGGGCCAGCAATCTTTTTTATGTCATCAGACCATCTTTTAAGAGGTCTCCCTCTCTTTCTTTGACCTTCTCGTGGGGTCCATTCTGACACCAGCTTGGTCCATTTCAAGTACTGTTCTCGCCACATGTGTCCTGTCCAGCTCCACTTAGCCATTCTAGTTTTCCTGGTGACATCGACTACTTTGGTGATTTTTCTTATATCAGTGGCTCTTTTCTTGTCTCTTCTGGTGTAGCCCAGCATGCTTCGTTCCATACTTCTTTGGCACGTCACCAGTTTCTGCATATTTTTAGCAGTCAATGCCCAGGTCTGACACCCATATGTGAGGATTGGGAGAATGCACATGTTGTAGACCTTTAAGATTAAATTGTATATATTTCATTAAAGAAAAGAGTAACAGTTTAAATGCAGTTTGGTATTTTGTTTTTAAATAATTTCCTTGTGTCCAGGTCAAGTGCTATCGGCTCATGTGGCAGGCAAGGTGGTTATGAAGTCCTACTTGTCCGGGATGCCGGAGTGCAAGTTTGGCATCAATGATAAGATCGTGATGGAGGCCAAGGGCAAGGGGAATGGTAAGCTATCAAATCTCACTCTTTATCTCTCTCATCTCTTAGCGCTTTCTCGGTTATAAATAAACTAGATTTCGCCTGCGGCTTCGCCCTCATGACTTTCCCTCGGGAACAGTGCTTTTTTTCGGGATGAAAGGTACCCTATGTCCTTGTCAATACTCTTAGCTATGTGTATGCGAAGTTTCAGGAAGATTGGTTCAGTAGATAGGGCGTGAAGAGGTAAAGGTAGGGACAAACTCACTTTCGCATTTATAATATTAGTTGGGATATATGAGGATTGAGTTAGCCCCAAAGTAAGTTCGACTTGTGTTATAGGATACTAACACAACGATATTATATTTTTAAACATCCAAGACCCAGGTTAATCAGAAGAAGACCATTTTTCATCTTGACCTGACCGGTGATCAAACCCGGGACCTCCCGAGTAGCGGTCAGGCATGGTAACCATTACGCCACGGAGGTTTGCGGTTCGGTCCGCTTTATTCCACCATAAATGTACTACTTGTAGCATAATATCATATTATGATAACCCCTCCTTGGGAATTGAAGGGTGCCCTAAATGTGTGTTGAGAATTTTAACTTTTGGCAAAAAAAAAAGAACATTCATACAATACTTATCATCACGCTTGTCTCCCGTAGGGCTAGGCAGAGACTAGAGATTTCCATTGGCTACGATCCTCACTGACCTCCCTCGCTTCCTCTACACTCATCACTCTCGTCATACACGCTCGCCGATTTCGGGTACACCTAATGTCTCCCTTTTTTCCAGAGCTATGCGACTTGGCTGAAGAAAAAGTGTTCCTGACAAATTTAATTGACAAGCATATTATCAATTGGTACTTCAAATTGTTGTAGGTGGTATTTCCGGCAATACGGACAGCGACCCTGCACGCTCTGGCAAGCCGGTGGTCGTGATCGACGACTGCCAGTTCCACCAGTGCGTGAAGCTCAGCAAGTTCGAGACGGAACACTCCATCTCTTTCATACCTCCAGATGGAGAGTTTGAATTGATGAGGTGAGATTATGAACTACCTATATGTGTGTCTGTCCAGTATTTATAATATATACCTGTATACATTTGTGCCAACATCACGAAATTGACAATAGGCTACTTGACTCATATGAATTTTGATGCAACAAATGTTCATTTCTTACAGTATTTGACCCACGAAACCGAAATATATCGATTTCCGCTAAGAAAAATGCAAGATGGCATTATAATTTCAATTTCAAATTTACTTTAAATTCGGAACTGTCAAAACGCGGACCGGCCATCAACCGCCATGACGTGACGTTCAGACCTATTTTTGACTTCTGTCATTCGTTCAAAGTCATTAATACGAATGATTTTCATTCGACAAAACTGTGGAATCGCATGATTTTCAAGCGACTCTGTGGTTCTTGGCGAGAATCAGGTTTCAAAAATAGCACCTTACACAAAAATGACGTCACAGAACTCTGCAAAAATGGCCGACGGTGTTTTTGATGGGATTCTAAGTTAACTTTTGAAATAAAATTTTGCTGCCTTAGAGGGCGTGGAAAAATATGCAAAAAATCGTTTCAATCTAAACAAATACAAAATAATTATTTTATACAAAAACAAAATACACGTCAACTAGTCTATTATATAACACAACATAATACTTTTCATATTATTTAAAATCAGCCTAACCGCTCGTGGTTGAACTGTGTTTTTTTAAGCAATTTGGAAAAAATTCTTTTAGTAAATAGAAAAAGGGTAAAAAAAATGTTATCCTTTAATTATTTGTACTTGTTGTATTATTTGTACATGCTGGTCTGGGAGAAAAAGAAAATAGAATTAATCAGCTACTTCTTATCCCGCGCAAGCCGTAAAAGTCGACTGAGGGAATCGGAGAATCTGGGAATTTGAAATAGGCGATGCCTTTATCACTATTGATTTCCTGTTTCAACTACCATCATGCTAAATATTGCCTAAGGTATTATGGTGCTAGGTTCTGTCTACCCCAAATAAAGATGTGACTATACGAATGAACAATTATTTGTTTTCAGATACCGCACAACCAAGGACATATCCCTGCCGTTCCGTGTGATCCCGCTGGTACGGGAAGTCGGTCGCACCAAGATGGAAGTGAAGGTGGTTTTGAAAAGCAATTTTAAGCCTTCTCTGCTCGGACAGAAGATTGAAGTTAAGATACCCACGCCGCTCAACACCAGCGGGGTGCAACTGATCTGTTTGAAGGGGAAGGCCAAATATAAGGCATCGGAGAACGCTATTGTTTGGAAGTGAGTATTTTGACCTTGTTGCCAAAAAAAGCTCTCTTGCACAAGGTTCCTTTGACATTTATTTTGGTTCATTCATTCCTTCAGTCTTTCATTAAATCAGCCCTTTATTCGTTCATTTCTTCATTTGGTTAGTCCTTCATTCATTCTGTCTTTAATACGTTCATTCCTTCATTCGTTCATTTCTTCAGTCCTTCATTCATTCATATATCGGTTGCAGCTAGTATCTTTTGCATTTCCTCTCTTTTTCTTGTAGTTTAACATACATTCCCGTATTTTTTCATCAATAACCAATCTTCAAATAAAATATCTTTAGTTGGTCCAAAGGCTTATAGTAACCGCTTACCATCAAACCAGATACTTCTGTGTAGTAAGAATAACCATAGTTTTGATAGTGGGCTTTACAATATACAAGTGAAGGTAGTCTTAAAAAGCAACTTCAAGACTACCTCCAACCGGACTCAGAAGATCGAAGTTAAGATACCCACGCCGCTCAACACCAGCGGAGTGCAATTGATATGTTTGAAGGGGAAGGCCAAATATAAGGCATCGGAGAACGCTATTATTTGGAAGTGAGTATTTTGGGGTTATTTTGGTTATGGTGCCAAGAAAAGGGTTCATTATCATCTATCAGTTTTGACAATACTGACATCCCTTTTAATAACAATGTTAAAGATCTCGGTCTTTATATTGACTCAACCTTGTCATGGAACATGCAGGTCTCAGAGGTTGCTAGAAAAATTAATGGTTCCCTCCGCTCACTCTATAGGCTAAAAACCTTTTTGCCTATCAAAGTTAAAACTTTGCTAATGCAAACATTGATTCTTCCTATTTTAGACTATGCAGACGTATGTTGTTCTGATCTCAACTGTACTCTTCTTGACAAATTAGAAAGGCTACAGAATAACTGCATTCGCTTTATATATGGTCTCCGGAAGTACGACCATGTCTCAGCCTGCCGTAGCCAGCTGAAGTGGCTACCTATCCGTCAGCGTCGCAATTTGCATATCCTTAACATCCTTTTCTCCATTCTTTTCGACCCCAAAACTCCATGGTATCTCAAATCCAAATTTACCTTTCTTGGCAAATACCCATGCCAGAAGTCTCCGTTCTTCAAACGATCTTCGTCTTTATATACCTGTACATCGGAGTAGGTTTTTTGCGCATTCGTTTACGGTCCAGGCGATTCTGCTTTGGAATGCCCTACCTGTTGATATCCGGAGATCCAAGACTCGTTTAACGTTCAAACGCGCGGTTCGAGCACATTTTCTTCGAGAACAATCAGACAGATTGCAATAAGACTTAAAAGTTACCTATATGTGTAGTATATGTATTGGTTTTTGGAATATATTAGGTATTTATGTATATTTGTATGTATTATATGTGGTATTATATTTATGTAGTTATTTATTTTTAGATTTATATTTATATACTTTTTTTGGTTCTCTCATTTGTCTTACCCCAAAAAGATGTTCTTCTCTGCACCACTGGTTGGTTGACTGGTAGAAAAAGCCTATGGCTTTAAGTCCGCCATTTACATTTGTATGTAATGAAGTTAAATAAATAAATAAAAGCTCTCTTGTACAAGGTTCCTTTGACATTTATTTTGGTTCATTCATTCCTTCAGTCTTTCATTAAATCAGCCCTTTATTCGTTCATTTCTTTATTCGATTAGTCCTTCATTCATTCTGTCTTTAATTCGTTCATTCCTTCAGCTTAATTTGCTTTTAATTCAGTCCTTCATTCATAGCATCTTTTACATTTCCTCTCTTTTTCTTGTTGTTTAGGTTTACACTCCCGCATTTTGTCGTCAACAACCAATCTTCAAATCAAATATCTTTAGTTGGTCCAAAGGCTATAGTAACCGCTTACCATCACACCAGTACCCCAATGTGTAGTAAGAAAAACTCTAGTTTTGATAGTGCGTGTTATCAAAATGGAAGTAAAAGCAGTCTTGAGGAGGAATTTCAAGACTTCTCTGCTTGGACAGAAGATCAAAGTGAAGATCCACGCTTGTCAACACTTTAAATAAACCCAGCCCATCCAAATCGGTCCACCCATTCTCGAGTTTTAGCGAGACTAACGAAACGTAGAAATAACGTAACTTTTCGTTAGTCTCGCTATGGTAGTCATTAAACAACAAAAGCGCCCTCTGTAATTTATATTAAAGTCCTTATTTCCATTTCAGAATCAAACGCATGGCTGGTATGAAGGAGACTCAACTTTCAGCGGAAATTGAACTTCTAGAAACGGATACAAAGAAGAAGTGGACCCGGCCGCCCATCTCCATGGGATTCGAAGTACCTTTCGCGCCTTCTGGCTTCAAGGTTAGTTATTCGTATATTCTTCGTCCGAGCTTGTGTTTCCCGGTCGCATCTTCAGTTTACGCTTGAGAGCCCAGGGTACACTATTAATCATGGTCCTGATTTGGCGGAACTGGTTATTACAATGGAGCGACTGCCGTCTGACCTCCGTAACATGATCCGGGTGTGTTAGTGGCCAGAACTGTCAGAATTTCACGCTGCCTAAAGGCATCTAACATAGCCTAACGACTGCCATCTACCGATAACAGCCGAGACCAACGGCTTAACGGCTTTTATCTTCCATGCTGGTCTGGGAGAAAAATAAAAACATAGAATGTACCAGCTGCTTCTCTTCCCGCGCAAGCCGTAAAAGTCGTCTGAGGGAATCGCCGAATGGGGAAATCATGACATAGGCGATGCGGCTAGCAACCCATCACTATTGATTTCCTGTTTCAACTACCATTATGCTAAACGTGGCCTAAGGTCTTATGGCTCTAAGCTCTGTCTACCCCGTATGGGATAAAGACGTGATTATATGTATGTATGTACCAACGGCTTAACGTGCCTTCCGAAGAACGAAGGAGCTCAAGATAGAAATGCCACTAATGGCGACCAATCCAAACATGGCACTCGCCGACGCTTGACGCGCGCCATCGTTACGAACACGCGCGCCGCGCTAGGCTATCGAACTCCTCAAAGCTTAGTACTCGTATATTGTCAGACATTAATGTCATTATCCCTCATGGGTAGTGTTACCAACTCAATCCATACTTCTATTCTTATAAAATAATATGTATATGTGTGTTTGTATGTTTCTCCGTATTTCACGTTGAAACGGAGAGACCGATAATGATAAAAATGTTAGAGCATTTAGCAAACAATGGAGTGGCTACTGACAGGCGACCCCGTCTACCAAATGTATAAGACCGCCGGTCATATACATTTAAGGTGATACCTCGGTGAACACTAGCGCCACCGTCATTTAAAAATCATTACTCACTGAAAACACAAGTTATCAAAAATCCCTCTGCTGTAATTATGGTTCTGGATCTGAAGTTAATTTTAATCACATTCAATTATTAAATTATAGTTCCATATAGTTACAAACTGCAAAACTGCTAAAAGTGGCCGTTTTAAGCAATAATGCAATTTGTAGCTATAGGGAATTATAATTTAATAATTTATTATGTTTAAAATTAACTTCAGCTCCAGAACCTTAATTACAGCAGAGGGATTTTTGATAACTTGTGTTTTCAGTGAGTAATGATTTTTAAATGACGGTGGCGCTAGTGTTCACCGAGGTATCACCTTAACTTGTGCGTTTATATTTTGCTTGTGGTGGATAATTTTGACAAGTGTGTACTTAGCGACAAGTAGGTACGAATAATGCATTAGTGTAATGCTTATTGTGCGTGTTTCCTTCCTCTGCGCGCGCGCAGAATGTGGCAGACTTTTTCACGTAGAAATAAGTGCGCGTGGTGTCTCCGGTTGGTTCAATGCTCTATGACGACCTCAGTGGCGTAATGGTTAGCATGCCTGACCGCTACTCAGAAGGTCACCGGTTCGATCCCCGGTCAGGTCAAGATGAAAAATGATCTTTTTCCGATTGGCCTGGGTCTTGGATGTTTATCTATATATGTATTTGTTATAAAAATATAGTATCGTTGAGTTAGTATCCCATAACACAAGTCTCGAACTTACTTTGGGGCTAACTCAATCTGTGTGATTTGTCCCTATATATATATTTATTTATTTTTATTTATTTATTTATGTGTTTATCGTATTGCAGGTCCGCTACCTGAAGGTGTTCGAGCCAAAGCTGAACTACTCGGACCATGACGTCATCAAATGGGTGCGATACATCGGACGGTCCGGACTCTACGAGACACGATGCTAAGATGGTGGACATAGGATTTATGTAAGTGTATTATTATTTCTTACTCACTTTTTATTTCTTACACCTTCACTATCACTACATAGTATAAAACAAAGTCGCTTTCTCTGTCCCTATGTCCCTTTGTACGCTTAAATCTTTAAAACTACGCAGCGGATTTTGAAGCGGTTTTTTTAATAGATAGAGTTATTCAAGAGGAAGGTTTTCATGCCCATGCGAAGCCGGGGCGGGTCGCTAGTAGTAACATTATAAATTAGATAGTTTCCACGGTCTAATCGCAGGTTTACAGCCTAACTAATATTATAAATGCGAAAGTGAGTTTGTTTGTAACGCTTTCACGCCCTATCTACTGCATCAATCTTCCTGAAGTTTTGCATACACATTGATAGAAGTATTAAGGACATAGGATACCTCTCATCCCGGGAAAAAGCACTGAAACCGTGGGAAATTCACGCGGGCGAAAGCTAGTTAATTGGTAAAAAAGTATGTTTTCAAAAAATATGTTCTATCACAACGCATTAAAGCGCAGATTCGACTGAAATTCATTGTGTTACATTGTCGTTTATAAATGTGTCTACTACTACTACGATTAATATTGTACGTTAGAGTTGAATAGATAGCTTCGTATTCGTTTGTTTTTATGATTGAACTATAATATTAGAATTAACTACAGTAATAAGATAAAATATTGGAATAAATGTGTTTACTTACTTCCTTTTAGGTGACGCTCACATAATTTAGAAATATTAAGAAGAAGTGGCATAGCGCACGAAAAACGTGTCACTAGTTTGGCTTGCAAGACAACGTTTCACACAGAAAAAATGAGCGATTAATTAGATTGCGTCATTTATTGCCACTGATATTGTTCGATAATATTAGGTGGCTTTGTTGTGAACTACGTAATACATTTCTAATAAGGTGTGGTGTGGTTTACATGAATTAATTGAAGATAAAAAAGAGAGAATATGGCAGCGTATTCTCTCTCATTGATCCTGGAACATCGGCGTCAAAACATTTCTATTTGGATAATTTCTCTGTTCTGTGGTGACGCTTAACTTTTGTCTCACTTTATAAACGTTATTACAATTTTTAAATCCAAATCTATTACAAACTATCCGTTGCCCGCGGCTCCGCCCGCATGGTACTCTGTTAATCGCGCCTAAAAGTAGCCTATGTTTGACCCCGGTCTTTGGCTATATCCATACCAAATTTCGTTAAAATCGGTCCAGCGGTTTAGTGAAAGCGTAACAGACAAACTTTCGCATTTATATTTTAGTATGGAAGTTTGGATATCAACATAACCTAAAATTGTAAATTTTAATCACTTTTTTTTAATTGTTACAGGATATTGCATACCGTTTGGGATACCGCGAAAACGCACTAGCTAAAGGCATGTTACATAATATAGATGTATATATATTATTATATGTATAACTACACATATACATACTACGGGATGCGGGGTCTCCTTTCAAATATTTTATTTTATTAATGTTATGTCGTATTTATTATTAGAAAACATTAATATTATGTGAACTCTGGTAGTTTACTTATTTTTATTAAGTGCTTAATGTGTTTGATTTATTTTAATATTGATGTTGAAACATGTAAGTATTCCGATCCTAATGTTATGCAGAACTCAAAATCATACATATTAATTTGAATGTATTTTTTAAAAAATATGTATATAAATTGACCAAATGATATATTTGGTTCAGTTATCATTATTTTCATATTCTTATGTCCGAATACGCAATATACTAAGGCGTTAGAAACAGAAAAAATATATAATTAATTAAGAAATATCATCAAGAGATTTAAAAATTAACTACAGATTTAAAAGTCACACTGCTTCTACTTGCGTGCGTGTATATATATATATATATATATATATATATATATATATATATATATACTTGTGTTGGATAATTTTGTCAAATGTGTGCGTAGCGACGTGATCGAATAATGCATTAGTGTTAATACTTATTGTGTTTTGTTTTTTTCACGTAGAAATAAGTGCGCTTGGCGTCTCCCTCTTTTAGGTTGCTCTAAGCGTAAACGTGACATGACATTAAGGAATTCTTTTCGAAAACGCCCCGTTATAACATATAGTACACAAACTTTAATATTATATTGAAATAATACGGGTTCGATTCCCGGTCAGGTCAAGATGAAAAATGATTTTTTTTCTGATGGACCTGGGTCTTGGATGTTTATCTTATGTATTTGTTATAAGATATAATATCGTTGAGTTAGTATCCCATAACACAATTCGAACTTACTTTAGGGCTAACTCAATCTGTGTGATAAGACCGTATATATTTATTTATAATTTATATATGCAATATCGGTTTCACGAGATGTATTGTAATATTTTATGTAATAACAAATAGTTAATTCTCATTGGTTTATTGTAATTAGTTCGTAAGATTGATATAATTGTGTAAATTGTTTAAAACATCCTATTGATTTGAGTTTAGTATAAGTTGGTATTCTGTTTTATTATTTATATTTAAAAAAATCTATTTCCTTTTTTAGAACTGTAATTTTGGAAGTGATTCATCATCATAAATGGGAGGTGACATGGTCAATCGACCCTGCACACCCTGCTGTCAGAGAGCTTCGGAACCGCCTCTCGGCCTCTGACGTTGGAAGCGATAATCGCTTCCAACGTCAGAGGCCGAGAGCACATTATGAATTTATCTTATTTAACAGCTTGAGTAATATAAAAATGTGTTTCGAAAATCGTGGGCTGAACGAATATTGTCATGTACAGTCTCGAGACCTATAAATGTTAAGTGAGACGAAGGAAATTATGAAGAAAAAAAGCCCAACATAGTACTGAATATGATTTAGGAATCGGAAAAATTATAAAGGCTCCTAATCTCAACCATTCCCTTAGAATTTTAGACCCCTTTTAATGTAGTTCAATGAAATTGAATATGTATTGTACAATATCACTATACGAAGTTATGTAAGAATTAATAGATATTATAATGCTTAAGGAGCGTACTGACTCGGAGCATTCGTCCTTGTACTCTTTGAATGACGCAATAGAGATAATTAAACGTTCAATTTCTTTTTTATTAAATTTTCTCTTGTTACTATTTGTACAAATTTTCTAATTTTCTATATTTATTTTCTAAAATGACATGATAACGACCTGAAAGAAATAAAAATATAAATAAAATAAATAATGGAAATAGGTTAATTATCCTACTAAGGGACAGTTCAGTAATCTGTGGCTTAGACAGATATATGTTCCTAAAATAGGACCTTACTACTGCTTATTACAGTCTAGTTAAGTCGCGAACAAACGCGAGCTCTCTCCCAAGTGTGAGAGCCGACTGTCGATATATTTTTTGTTATTGAGTTATTTAATTGGAGTCTGTAATTTGATAAATCCGCCCTGTCTGATACGACTCAAATGGTTCAAAACGAATGTTTGGATATATTTGATTTTTGAGTGTTAATAGATGGAAGCGAATGCTCTCAGTCACTGCGCTCTTTTATTTCTTTATGTCTGGTTTGAGCGTACCGTATAGGAGAATGTTTGATAAGTGCATGCTGTTATAGGAAGCTTATATTGTATCGTGTTACAAATAATTTACAATAAATTATAAAATATACCTATGCGTCTTTTATTTAATATAGATGCCTGCTTCAGAATATGGTTGACGTAGTAAAAAACCTGTTAGTTATCGTTACTTAACCTTTATGGTAAGCTACCGATAAAATGTGGTTATTAACGGTTAATCATCCGACTGCGAATTACTTTTTTCGTTCCAAGCTTTTATTGTGAGGCCGAAGCAGTTATCGAGACTTAAAAGACGAAGAGAGTAAATGAACTTGATGTTTCTATGCATAAAATGCGGTTAATTTACCGTAAAAACGAAAAATGCATTCCCTTGTGTACAGTGCTTATCCCGGGATGAAAGGTGTCCTATGTCCTTCTCAATACTCCTAGCTATGTGCATGCGAAATTTCAGGAAGATTGGTTCAATAGATAGGGCGTGAAGAGGTAACAAACAAACAAATATAAGCTAGGACCATGATTAAAAGCGTACCTACCTTGGGCTCAATCGTTAGCTGAAAAAAATTAACACACGTTACTAATGTTGAATAATGCTAACTTTTACCGTTAGTACTTTACGAAGGCAGAGGTTTTTCCCTAGGTACTTACTTAAGTGGACATTACCTACTTATTCCACTACAAAAACATTGTTAGTTATTTTAACCTCCATATTTAGTTAGGCTTTGCGTGTCCGAGTAACATTGCACTCTTGGGACCTTATATTACCCGAAACGAACCTTTCATTTACTTGGTGGATATAGACCATACATTGCTGTTTGGATTTTTAGCTGTAGAAAGGATCACTCTTTTACCGTGTGGATGTTGTAAAAGACGACTAAGGGACACTAATAGAACAGTGACCCAAAGTTACTTTATTCCGTTAACTGCCTCCGTGGTCCAGTGGTTAAGGCGTTTGCCTGTAGACCCGGGGGCCGTGGGTTCGATTTCCACGGGAAGCATACTTTGTTTAGTTGTTTCCAGTTTGGATAAGACATTGCAGGCTTGAATCACCTGATTGTCTGATAATAAAGATGATTCCGTGCTTCGGAAGGCACGTTAAGCCGTTGTTCCCGGCCGCCATCTAGTAGTCGTTAAAGGAAACGTCAGAGGCCGAGAGGCGGTTTCGAATAACTCTGACACCGTGCGCATGGTCGTTTGACCGTAAGGCCTACTCGAAATGATGACTTTATTCCGTGTTAATCGAATGTCTTGAATGTTACCCTGGAAGAAATGAATGTCCTAGAGTAATATAAGTGTCTGCTGTGTCTTCTCTTGTGGAGCTGCGACTACCACCTGCAGCCGTGACCAGCCGCGTCCCCCTCGCCGCGACGTCTAGAGCACCATATAAATGGCTCGACTGGTGGAGGACAGCTCTCTCTCTTGCTCGAAATCTGCCAGTTGAGTACTACTATTGCTTTCGGAGTATTCGGTCCCCAACTTTGTGCTTGAACTATCACGACACTGACTTTAATTGCAATACCTGTAATAGGTGACTAAGTATTAAAGTGCAAGTACTAGTTCTAAGACCAAAATGACACTTAGTTGGCAAATAAATATTATTATTAATAGGTACTCTGGAAATAAACACCAGTGCTAGATTTCTATTCGACACTTTTTATTTATCACTAAGTACATAGTACAAAACAAAGTCGCTTTTTCTGTCCCTATGTCCCTTTGTATGCTTAAGTCTTTAAAACTTCGCAACGGATTTTGATGCGGTTTTTTTAATAGATAGAGCGATTCAAGAGGAAGGTTTTTATGCCCATGCGAAGCCGGGGCTGGTCGCTAGTACCCTATATACTCTCACGTATTCCTCAGCTGATTGCTTCGGAGCCCAGGGTCCGCTTACAACACACCCTTACTATTACGCATGTCGCATGGCTTAGCCAACCTAACCGTAAGGACAGAATACCAATAGTACTATCGTTTGTATAAAAAAATAAAAAAAGTCATCTTATTACAAAATGGGAGTTGGAATCTTGGAAGGCAATCGTTTAGCGCAATCCGGAAAACAAATCTAGCCGGTTTGCTGAATGGGCTTTTAAAGTAGACAAGAACTGGATTTGATAAATATTTTCTGTGTTTTTCTGTTATGCGATAAATGGTTCCGTGATGTTTTTATTTTTATGTTTAGGTAGTACCTACTTACGTGTCACAAATAATTTTTCGGTGTACGATAGTTTCTGGATTGGACAGATGCTTAGTTTAGACAGATTGTTCGATTCAATATTAAGAGCTAGTCGGAAATCATTAGGGTAGGTAAAATCGGGATATAATAAAACCAAAAAAATTTCAATACCACGGCCCAATACATGCCAAACGGGACATATAGTACTTCCTAAATATAGTTATTTTTTTAGCGTACCGTGAGTCTCGATGCAAGATATCTGAGGAAAACCGGGAAAAGGTTAAGAAAAGATGTAGCGTGTGGGACATCACTTCACTACATAGTATAAAACAAAGTCGCTTTCTCTGTTTTTATATCCCTACTAGCTGTTCCCCGCGGCTTCGCCCCGCGTGGTACTCGGTTATATCGCGCCCAAAAGTAGCCTATGTTTGACCTCAGGTCGTTAACTACATCCCTACCAAATTTCATCACAATCGGTACAGCAGTTTAGCCGTGAAGAGGTGACAGACAGACAGACAGACAGACAGACAGACAGAAAGACAGACAGACAGACTTTCGCATTTATAATATTAGTATGGATGTATGCTTAAATTTTTAAAACTACGCATCGGATTTTGATGCGTTTTTATTTAATAGATAGTGATTCAAGAGGAAGGTTTTTATACCCATGCGAAGCCGGGGCAGGTCGCTAGTAACTTATAAAGTTGAAAAGAAAAAGTGACCTTATTTACGTTAGGTAGGTAGGTAGGTACATAGATATGAGATTTTACCCGAAGATGAGCAGTAATAGCATGAGAACCCATCTTAAAACACTAAGAAATACCTAAGTAGGATTTAGTCATAAAAACGACCGGAACCCTAAAATAATATGCAATTCGACATTCCATCATGTTGCAATCTCTACAATAATAAGATCGGTTTTAATCTTCCGACGACGGCGGCGCTGACGGAGCGTCTTACCTCAAGAGCTAGTGCTGAGGCTAACAATTTTATCGATAGAATTTATCGACACTCTGTAAGTATTTTTTTGTGGACGTCCATCACTTTCACTACCTACATCTCAGATTACAAACCTGTTCTGTAATCTGAGACCTACATAGTATAAAACAAAGTCACTTTCCGCTCTCTGTCCCTATGTATGCTTATATCTTTGAAACTACGCAACGGATTTTGGTGCGGTTTTTTAATAGATTGATGATTCAAGAGGAACATGTATATGTTAAATATTATATACGTATTATATATTATTACACCCGTGCCAAGCCGGGGCGAGTCGCTAGTTGATTTTAAGTGATCACTGAACTGATGGATCACTCGCTATTTGAACGTATGCCAGTTTGGCTCGTGAAAAAATCTTGTGAAAAAGATTTTTTTCCGGATATTATTATTTTTAGTTCTAAAAAGAATGATCCCCGAATTCAGTGTCTTTCTGCAAGCTTAATATGGTCCTCGGACTATCTGAAAGCTGTGCTTCTTAGCCCGTGCTATAGTCTCCACAAAAAAATCTTCAAAACCAGTCTTACAGTTCCCTGCTCTCTTCTACTTCTTAAAAGTTTATTATTAAATTATAGGTAAATACTTATATTGTTAAACTATAAAACCTAAAAATTATTTTACCAGACACAACACTACAGCTATCGATAATCGAACTGAAATCGCCAGAACACCTGTTAAGAGCCCTCGGCTCTGACTTATTTGCACCGAGCACTGGTTTCGTCGATTTTCCGCATCGGATTCCGTTTACGTTTGCGATTTTAGTCGATATCTTGTTTGCTCAATTATTGATATGACAGCACTATGCTGATATTCCAGTATTTATTTGTTTGTTGTGGTCCTGAGATTGGTTTGAAGTACAAATATTAATTACGTTCGCAGATTGGTGTATAATTTGTCGTATTTTAGGGCAGATCTAAAAGAAGTTTTAAAATAATAATATCAACTAACTAGCGCGAAACATAATAGTCCATTAAGGATCTATGATGTGTTGTTTTAGATTAGATATTCTTATCTTAGAGGTGCTTTTCTCAACCATGATATTGACAAAATCATCGTTAAACTAAACGCCATAAAACTCAGAATAAATTGAATCAGCATCTCATAAAAATACCCTACACACCTCGGAATCGAGGTACGATCCAGCTATCGTTACAACGTAACAAGGCATTGACAAGTCTCAAAACCTCCAGTTCCAGGAATTCCAATAAGTAGAGGGAATTGCAATCTTCTATCACTGACTTTTAAAAACTCCAGACGTTATCATAATTAAATAACACGAATGAAGCCTGCAAACTATGGTCGTTTCATTTGTTATATACGGCTTTTCTACTCCTCCAGTCGTTTGCTCTACTGAGCGTCGTGATGTGCCCGACCTTATCTTCTTTACGATCTCTTTCCACTTATGGCGATCTTTTGCCCCGTGGATTGCGTTGGAGATATACGGCTTGACGCTAGCTCAAATTGCTATTAACGCATCACCGCGATAGACACACATAGGCGGCTATTTCCGAGCTTCACTATTAATTCGACCACGATATGTGTTAAGGATTAAAAGTAAAAGATTACACTGGCCACTAAAATAAAAAATAAATCGTCGTATTACGTTCCAGGTTTGAATAGTTTTGTCTACATTGCATTATTCCCGCTCTTTGTAAAATGATGTGAAAATATTTATTGATAATCAATAATATAGTTTATATATAATACATATTGTTTTATTTTACGACTAATAGTGTTATCAATACATATAATAAGACACTAAAATGCGAGTGTCTGTACATTTAATATTTTTCAAAAAAACTGATTGAGTGCGATTAAAAAAGAGTAACAGAAACCAAAAAAACAGTTTTTGGAATTTTTGTCTGTCTGTATGTATGTATGTCTGTCTGGTACGTTATAACTTCGAAAATACTCAACGGATTTAAACGCGTTTAACATATAATTAGGAGCGTTGTCAAAACTTTGTTTCGTCAAAATCGGTTAAGGGAAAAAGAAGTTATGGTCGATTGAAAATTTACTTCAAACACTGCTTTAAAACTTTTAATGCGTTAATTTGCGTACCTATAGATAAAACCCATTTGAAATTTCGGCAGTAACATGCAAAGCATGTTGGCCTATCGGTAGAGGTCGCGGATCATTTTTTTAAGTAGAGGGTTCGAATCCTGCTAGACATCACTTTTGTTTTTACCCTTTTTTTGTTTTGTATTAATATTTTAGAAGTCTATTTTATTTAATTTTTTAGTATAGAAATGTTTCTAGAAAGTAGCTGGATCTAATCCTGCCACAAACAATAATTTTCTGTTTTCGTTTTTTATTTGTTTTCTAGAATTATTTTCTTACTTAGAGAAAGCTCTTAGCGTTAATTCCGTTAATATAAAATTATTTTGTACTTATTTATCTATACATATAATAAGACAGTAAAAATCGAGTGTTTGTACATTAAATATTTTTCTAAAAAACCTCTACGGGGCAATTAAAGAAGAGTAATAAAAACAAAAAAAAAACAATTTTTGCAATTTTTGTCTGTCTGTCTTTCTGTCTGTGTGGTGCGTTATAATTTCAAAACTACTCAACAGATTTGAACGCTGTTTTCACAGGTGAATCACATATAATTAGGAGCGTTGTAAAATCTTTGTTTCATCAAAATCGGTTAAGGGAAATAGAAGTTATGGTCATTTAAAGTTTACTACAAGCACTGCTTCAAAACTTTTAAACAGTTGAATGCGATTTACATAAACGTATTTAATTTAGATAAAGCTAGAATTTCTACTTATATCAATAAAGTCAAAAACACACTGCAGTCTCTATTAAATTTTAATAAAATAACACATTGAATGTTTGTGGGCGTATGATGTAGTTACATAAAATATCAATAGATGGCGCTGACTTTATCTTAATAGCAGATTGAAATTTTTCCTTACAGCAGCAATTAATTCTAATTATTTAAAAAAAAATTTGGCTGTTGATTTAGTACTATTGGTTGGTTTGTTTATCGGTCGTTTGTTGTGTTGTATTGTAAGTTATTTGAATTGATTGGTTGGTTTGGTTTGGCTTTGGTTTAAAAAATAATCAAATCAGTGTTTGACGGAACATACGGTCGTGTCGTAAGGACTAATTTATCTGACTTATCACTATTTATTGAGATTTTCTCTACTTTTCACGCCCACTTAAACTTTGGGAGTGGATTTTAGGTCCTAATGACTCTGTAATAGGCTGCGTCTACTCTTTTAGAGACAAAGATTGATAGTATGAATGTTAAGGGCTCCTTCTTCTGAAGGTACGTTTTTCGTAAGCCGCATTTTGTAGGCATTTAGACATTATATTTGGAAAAATAACACTACAACATCTACTTCAGCGATTTTCACTACATAAATACTTTATCTTAAGGCTGGTATAAAAAGCAGGACAATAAGTTTATTATTTTAGGCATAGTATTGAAAATAAACTTCCAAAGGAGGCAACTTTGATTTTTCTATCGAGCGAATTATGTCTGATATTGTTACTGTTACTGTAAGCGAATTTCACTCTGCTAGATCCTCAATTAAAAACATATATTTTTTTCAGAATTTTACGACTGTTTAATACTGATTCCTATTGATTTTAAAAACGGTATTTGAGAAAGAAGTGGCCCTAATATTTAATGATATCGTAGCAATGTAATGGCTTTATAAAATTGGCACGGGAAAAGGATACAATAGAATTAACTATAGGTCTGGATAGTTGTAGTTTCCACAGGTTACGCGAAAAGTGACCTACACGCGGGCGGAGCCGCGGGCAACAGCTAGTAGTCAATATGTCTGTTGTTCTTTTAAGTCTGTGTCTTAAGTATCGTAGTTCTGGAATCTCCGCGAGCGGGGACCGATCGCTTTGTTGAAGAAAATGAGGAAAGTGGAAACAAGGGCGGAAAATATTACTTTCTATTTTCCGACTCTCTGTAACTTTACCTGTCGTAAGAACTTATTAATGTTGGTATTCGTTTAGTAATTATTTAAATTCTCTGAGTTTTTTTTTTAAATAATACTTTTTTTGGACCATATTTTAAGACAAAATTATATTGAAAATTATTATTAAATTAGCGATGCGACCTTTTTTTGTACAAAATTAAACTTTTATGTCTAACTAGCCGACTCGGCGAACTTCGTACCTACCGCCTTAACGCACTTTCTTCAGCTTTTAAAGGTTTCCTGAACTTCTACAAGTATTTCAAGCCATTCTCAAGTTTAAACCAGGCCAACGAACAGCAGTTGATTTTATATAAATATAGATGACAAATTTTCAAGCTATCTCAATTTGCCGACAACTACGAGTAGATATCACTTTATTGCACCATGCACTCAATTGACAACATTTCATTTTTTTTGCCATTTGTTTTCTTATGCTCAGTAAATAGTATTTTGAAAACTAGGAAACACGTATTTTTTCTTTTCGTGATATTTTAGATCTAAGTTATAGAAAAAAAATTTAAAGTTTTGTAAATTCAAAAAATGCTTTAGGGGATAAATAAACCCATTACCTTTGCTAAAAAAATAAAAATAATTAAATTGACATTGTCACGATTGACGTTTGACGTTTGTTTGTTTTTGTTTTCGGTTGGTAGTTCTGATAACATAGATTTATAAATAATATAGATGTAGTTATGATTTGTCATTTCCTGCGAAAATGAGATGGCGAAATAGGAAAGTCCATCTTCTGTCTCATGTGCCGCCAAGCTATTTGTACATCTATAGGTACATGATCTAAGATGATAGGAGGAGGATGATAGGAATGGTCAAACCACAGACTATCTCTTTATTTGATTTGACAATGACATTTGACACCTCAATATTTTAATTGTACTGTATAAATGCGCAAAGGCATACACGACGTTAATCCGCCATTGAGACAGCACAAAGTTTTTTGGGAATATTTCGATAAATAAGCGATAAAAATGGTCGAATTTTTTTTTACGGTATTATTAAAACATAAACTTCAAAATAGTTAACAATTTGAGGTATCTATAAAAAATTGAAATGTTGTGAATTAAAGATACTTTATACAATTTACCTCAGTCCAAGGGCTAGGTAACTTCTAGCATAGTAATGCTAAGTAAGTAAATTATTTTGAGTCAATAAGTATATTGACTCAAAATAATTTAGTCGCTTATGGCCCAATCCGCAAAATGGTAACAGTCATAAATGGCCCAATACTCACAATACATCTCAAAAGGGATAATTTTCCAGATAGTTTTCAATGCTTTAAGTAGCGTCGCTGCATTCAACTTGGGCTCATCTAGTAACTTGATACAATGAGAGTTATATTGTGTAGAGCCAACTAGAAGTGGGGCGTCGAAAGTGTGGCTTTGTCAGCTCACAGAAAGGTCAACTGAGGCATTCAGGTTGAAAAAGCGAGTTTTACAATCTTTTTCTATTAACTTTAACCGTGTTGGATCTTCTGTTTCAAACTGTAATTTCAATCGTGGAGGGCGTTACTGGACTTCGAAAAGTGTAACACCGATTACTACCTACGTCCCCGTAAGTTTACTGATACGAATCACTTAACAATGAATGCACGATAACAGAACCTCTAATTCACTAATAAGAATCACTTGAAAACGAATGCACGCCACCACGAAAAACTTAGCACCGAAGTAATGCGATCTCGAATAACAGAATTTATTTAAATAACAAAAATTCAGGATGTAGGAACGAAAACAGCGAAACTGAAATCGGACTGGGAAGGACATGTTTGTCGTATGCGGCCAGAAAGCTGGGCAGCAATGACCACTTTTTGGATACCGGACGGCCGGCGAAATAGAGGCAGACCAAGGAGAAGGTGGCGTAACGACAACTTTTTGGACAAGTGGCCAGAGGTTTCCATGGATAGGGATGAGTGGAGAAGGAGGGGGAGGCCTTTGCCCAGCAGTGGGACACATTAAGAGTAGGCAAAAATTTTTTTTTATTTATTCACTGTCGTTGGCCGCTGCGAGATTCTCAACGGAGCAAAATTAGGCACACTACAATATGTGCCGAATCGAGAGAAGGAAAGATCACCCGCATCTAAGTAGGCTATTCAAAGACAATGTAGAAACTAAACGTAAACATTCTAAAGGTGCTCCCACACAGCAGTTATATAATGTTAGAGAATGTTGCATAATTGTTGTCTAACATTTTATAACAAACTAGCTGTTGCCCGAGGCTCCGCTCCCGTGGGAACTCCAGGATAAAATATAGCCTATGTTATTTCAGGTCTAAGCAATTTCCATTTCAAATTTCAGCCAAATCCGTTAAGCCGTTCTTGACTTATAAATATTGTAACTAACACGACTTTCTTTATAAACTTTATATATAATAGAAGTTATATATTGTTAGTGATGTTAAATAAAGTTATACAACAAAATGTTATACAACTAATTAAAACATGATGAAGCATCATCCGAACCTCAAAGGGACGTTAGTTAGTTGTTACAGAAGTTAATATTATGTTAAGCAACGAGTTTAACCAGTGTGGGAGCGTTTATAAAATATAACATTGTATAACATGTTGTAGTAAAATGTTACCCATTGTTATAGAATGTTATCGTGTTACACAATGTTTTATAACGTATACAAGGTGGACACAAATCAACTGCAAATATTTTAAGGGCAGATACTACAGACCACTATACTGAACAACTTTTCCAAATAAACTTATATCGAAATATGAAATTTTATTCTTCACTCTCCATACTAAACTAGATAAGCTGATTCTCAATTTGTATGAAAGGTCAAAAATTTTTTTTCCTATTTCGACATAAGTTTATTTAGGAAAGTTGTTCAGTTGAGTGGTCTGAATCTGCGCTTAAAATATTTGCAGTTGATTTAAATTCACCTTATATGTATAACTGCTGTGTGGAGCACCTTTAGATTCTCTACAACAAGTCGAACGCTGTTACAACTTTGTACGGGTCAGGTGGACTCCAATAAAACTTTCGCCAATATCGCCGGTTTCCATTTCGTTAACTTTCAGCAAATTGTGCACAAGTGGTTATACTTTGTTATTTTATTTACATTACTAGCGGTACCCCGCGGTTTCAGCCGCCTTTAACATTATTACTGACCTTCGTCAATTAACATGTTATTTTAAAAGATTATTTAAAATCTGGATACTGTGATGAAACGTTAACATGAGCATTACTAGCGTAAATTGGGAATAATTAAAAAATATTTTATTTTTTAACTTTATTGGTCTAAGAAACCTAAAATAAATTATTTTATTTATCAATTGGGATTATTTGGGATATATGCTTGACTGCTAACGTAACATACTAGATTTATGTTGCATTCTACTGGGCCTAATGCATATTTCCATACTTATATTATGAATGCGAAAATCTGTCCGTTTGTAACGCTTCCACGATTAAACCGCTGGTCCGATTTTGATGAAATTTACTACGGATATAATTAAAGATCAGATGTCAAACATAGGATTCTTTTGAGCGCGATATAACCTAGTCCCAGACGGGCAGACCCGCGGGTAGTCTGTAAGTAAAAAAATTTTTTTCATACTATTTATACAATATTATATATTAATAACAGATTTTTGCCAATCACACAAAAAAGAAATAAGGATTCTTTTATTGCCCGTAGTTCAGCCGCATATTCCACCTGGAAAAAAATCCCGTGGTCCACACTAGAGTTTTTTTTGCCCATTGTTTAATCTGGATGGAAACAGCAGCGCCAAATATTCAAAAGCAATACCCTCATCTGGCGGTGAATGAAATTTCTGGTTAGCTATACTCTCAGCAAACTAGTATTTATAGTTGTCATCCAAGTTAGGTCTAAGTAGGCTCTCTGGCGCGTCCATATATCTGCATATGAACGGCTATTAATATGTGTTAAATAGCAGGACTACTTCTAACTACGGAGCTGAGTGCGGTTGTACAGAATGAGTTGAAATGCGAATTTATCTATTACAATGACACTGAGTGCAGCTGGTATACTTATAAAAGGTAGTTGAGGAGCTCGAAGGCTAGCGCGGCGCGCGTGTTAGTAACGTTAGTGCGCGTCAAGCGACGGCAACGGCGAGTGCGCGGCCATGATTGAATTGGTGGCATTAGTGGCATTTCTATCTTGAGCTCCTCCGTGCTTCGGAAGGCACGTTAAGCCTTTGTTCCCGGTTCCCAGTTGGTCCCGGCTGTTATCGGTAGATGGCAGTCGTTAGGCTATGCCAGATGCCTTACGACAGCCTAAAAATCTGACAGTGTTGGCCACTAACACACCCGGGTCATGTTCCTGTGGGTCTGGTTTCCGGTTCAAAGGATATCCATAGCAATTGAAATTCTCAGGAAATTCTGCAAGTATAATTGGTATCTTTGAACTAGGTGTAATCAGAGGCGGAATTTTTGAAATAGAAAATAAATACTAAATATACACATATATTAGTTTTATGTAGATAAATTTGAGCACTGTATTGTATGTCTTCTAATCAAAGTACTGTTTGATAAAGATTAAGATAAAATAATACCAGGCGGTGATAATTTTGCATTTCCCTTATCCCGTATTCAAATTAAAGCATTATTTAACAGAATTTACGCAACCACCTTTGTTTTTCCCAGTGTATATCAGGGATTTCTGTAGAAAATGCAACGAACCGAGCAAGAATATGCAGCAGCAACAACTGTGGCCTTCTCGGATTGCCTTCCTTATTAAGTTTCTGCTACAAAATGCAAGTTTATAAGACAAAGTCTTATAAAACCGCCCGTATTTCGGAAATTAAGGAAAATTGTCAACGGAATTAATGTTTTGGTTTTGCGAGCGATACTGTTTTGATTGCCAATTTAATTTTGTCTGAGATTATGATAAGCGAATTTAGTTTGTAGTTCTCATTTTCTCATTAAGATTTCCTATTTTATTTCCAGTCTGCAAAAGGAAAATGGCTTCCTACACGTATGTGAACTATGATCGGGCGTGTATATTTTAACATCATCATTTCAACCACAAGAAATCTCATTCATATCTTGTCTGCACATCCTGGTTACAGAGTTTTTCGAAACCGCCTCTTGGCCTATATGGCAGCCAGGACTGGGAATCGTGCCTTTCGAAGTATGGAACCTGTTTCCCGTGAGATATGAATCTACAATCTCCGAATCGTAAGGCAATAATCTAAAGACTTGACCATGTAGGCAGTCAGAAGTCCACTGCTGGATATACTCCATCTTTATATCTCCAATCTGTTATCTGACCGATTTGAAGCGACGCGTATTATGTTTACTACAACCTTCAGTTACCGGATAGAACAAAAGAAACCATAACGTTACGTAGCCACCAGTGATGGCTTGGTTGCTGGTTTATCAGGCATGCATTTGAAATCTACTTTTAATAATTAAAACTATCAACGGCCTAAACACGACAAAACCGGTGTTTCCGTTGTTGTATTTTTAGATTAAAAACTAACGTATTTAACTAATAAATCATACCAGTGTCGCGTTCTTTATGTCTAGATAATTATTTCACTTCGTATATATTTTTAGCTACACAGTACTTTGTACTAATTACAATACTGCACGAAATTTGAAGTTTGAACAAAATTTCTTTTAATTAATTGGTATTGAGCCGAGACTTTGCGATTTTGCGTCCCTATGTGTGTTCTATCATTTGTACAATGGGTTGTACTCAGAGGAAGTTTTTTGACATGATACCAACAATCAATTTCTATCATCGCACCTCTGGCCACCGTCATCCAGTTCAGCCTCACACTATGGGCCCAAAGATGTCACGAACTTTAAGATAAATTTAATGATTTGGCTAGAGTGAATAGGCTAATAATGAACCAGCGAGCTCCATCTTCATTTAACATCAGCACCAGAAGCCAAGTGACAAAGTGACAATTTCAAAACGCTGACGAATGTCGACAAGAAAAAAATGTATGGTATTGACATAAGCTGCGGTAAATCACGTGGTCAATCTTATGTCATTCCCATACATTTTGTTTTTGTCGTACGTCGTTAACGTTTTGCGATTGTGACTTTGGCTAAGCCCCCTGGTGGTCTGGAATATCAAGCTTACACTGCGACTTACTAAGCAAAAACATATAATCAAAGCACTGCGATTATGGAATGAACATCTGCCATGGTTTTCCCAAGTGACTACAACATGGGGGTCTTCAAGAAGGGCGTGTAAAGATTCCTCCAGGGTCGGCTACTCGCTTGCAGTGGTGTTGAATATAGATATAATAAAGAGGCGACTCTCTTCATAATACCCATTGGAAAACAAGGACAGCGACTGCGTTAGGATTTTTTTATGGAATTTCTTAGTTGCCTTACTATCCGCCAGAGGCGCTGTACAGATTTGTCATACAAAAGCGCTAACGCAGTCGCTGACGTCTGCGTTCATAAAATCTCATACTAGGGGTACAGAAAACACAAGGTGCATAAATACCACGGCGGTTATAAGGTACCTATATTGCTGAATGAAATTGAGTTCAGTAGTTTCTTTTAGCAGATCGTTTTGAAGCGATAGTAGTATAGATTATAAGTATATATAATAACATGGCAAAATCTTAAAGACAAAAAAAAAATAAGAAAAAAGTTCGTAAGTGTTTCATTTCATTTGGAACAGTTTGGTCCTCGAAGAAAAAAAAACTGAAATGACTTTTCAGGCCTTTCGATCTGCAGTTGGTGGAAACTTTTGGAAAAATCCACAGGTGCAAAACACAGGACTAATTTTCGGGTGTTACGGCGCCTCGCCGTCTGCCCCCTTTGAGACAAAGGCTGTTTGTTTTTGATGTCCCAACCGGAGTACGGCCCACTGACCGACTCCGCCGACATCGACCGACGCAGGCGCGAAAACCAGCCGACTCACAGTCGCGCGCCGCGCCGCGCCCCAGTCGCGCGTTTACCACCGAACATCTCCTATACTCACAACCGTTCGCCTTCACATATTATAATTCGATTTGTTTACAATACCATCACGTGGCTATTAATTATGGCGATCGTCACGTGACTTCACCACCGGCTATTCAAGGTAACATCCTTCGCAAATCTGTTTCGAGTCTAATCTTTCAGCATCGATCTTTCAGAATGTGTTTTCCACGTGTCTAAAAACCGGTTATTACGGCCGTTTCAATTGTCCTTTACTTCTGGGAATTATTCAATAGGTTTAATATGATTTGTGCTACTTATACACTGTGCAGGATTCCCATTAGTACGATTGGAACTTATAATAAAAAGGAAGTATGACAGTTGTTATTCCGTTTCATGGCCGAAAATATAGCCTTTTGTTGTAGGTTTTGTTAAATGGGACCTTGAGTGGGTTGATGCCTGATTTCATTTCTTGAAAGCCTGTTTCGATTGTTTTCATGAACTTGTTGTACTTACATTAAAATAGTTTAGAATTAGTATGTTTTGTTATTATTGATATAAAATATTTAACAAGCTGAAAAATAAGTTTTGAGTGCCCAAACATCACAGACCAAAAAGATTAAAATATTTTAAACTAAATATTATTAAAGATTTCTTTTTAATTATGCTTGCAAATGTACCTATTTATTCGTCAAAATTGTATATTTTTATGTGAAAAGACATGAAGATTTACGGTTTTAACACTATACAACACTCAACATTCTGATAAAGAGGTGAATTTAATGTACAATTTCCCATTCTACATTCCAATCCACGTTAGTTGTTTTATCTTGTTATCTCGTAATCAAAACTTATCATTATTTACGTAAAACGATACGTGAGACACATACTGTTTATTTACTTGCGTCAATCAGATAAAACTAACAAACTGACTAACGTTCGGATTGAAAATGTAATTATATCGGGAGAACCTGAGAATTCATTTTTTCATGTCTTTTTTATCGTTTATACAAAAACAAGTTTTCGCCCGCGCCTTCGCCAGCGTGAATTTCCCTTGGGAACAGTGCTTTTTTTCAGGATGAAAGGTACCCTATCTTCTTTTTTAATACTTCTATGTATGCGAAATTTCAGAAAGGTCTAGATAGAGCGTTAAAGTGTAACAAAGAAACCAACAAACAAACTCACTTGCGCATATTTTATAATAGTAATTTTGTTGGGTTGAGGATGAATTAAGAATAACGTTTTAATACAACTACAAACTAAATGCTTAACTTAACAAAAACATAACCAAATCAAATTGTACAGTCTTTTAAACGTCTACACCTGCGGTAAAGTGCCGAGAAGACTGGCAGCATGTCCATATTGAATGGCAATTCTAATCCTTTGAGCAAGGTAATTACCTGCCCTCGGGTCACGGGATACCTCTATCAGCTTTTTTGATAAAAACCGCTAAAGCTGATAAGCCGATGGACCCCGGGGTTTTTTCCTTAAAAGGTGTAAATACTATTAGATCCTGTAATTTTTATTTTACAATATCTACTCCCTTAGAAATAAAAACAGTATTTTTAAGCATAAAAAATAAGCTATCAAAAACCCCTATATATTATGTAAACGTTGAATTAGTTTGACATCTGTCTAAAAGTTACGACGGAGGCGTGATAAAAGTTAACAGAAAGCGTCCACTCGCCTAGATACTATCGTCAAAACTTTCGAAGTACTTACTGACAGTTATAAAACTGTTTATTTTGTACTAACAGTACACCCCGGCTTCGCCCGTGGTACATACATAGCCTATGTAACTCAGGGCGACTGTAGCTTTTCAATCGTAAAATAATTTTTGAAATCGGCACAGTTTATTCATTACAAACATACACTCAAAAATACAAATCTTTCCTCTTTATAATATTAGAATAAAAGATTGTTATTTTGTTGTTGAATGTAGATTTAGATATATTCAAGCAAGTAATTACCCGCGGATTATAAAAAATAAATTTTAGAAAATCCGATGGCTTGGATTATTAAGTTTATATTTTAACATTTATATTATAATAAATCTTAAAACTATGTATAAAAATAATAATAACAAAAAAAAAACTAAAAATAACAAGGTATGTTTTTAATATTCGTTTCCGCTAGTTGAGTTGCTGATATTTATTAGATTGGGAAAAAAAGCAGTTACATGGTAAACTTATATTAGGAAACTTAGATCAAAAGGCTTAGCCAAAGTTACATGGCTTCCTTACCGAAACGATATTGAAATTCGTCAGTACTTCCAATCCACCCAAATATTAACTTTATAAATATTGATAGACAGTGCAAATGTCTAAACAAGGTGCTCACGATGGGACGATGGTTTTGTACACATATTTAATTTTGCACTGTATGCCCATATTCATTAAGGTAATATTTCAGTGTTTTTAGAAAATGCTGACGAATTTCGATATCGTTTCGCTAAAAAGCTTATGGAGAGATCCAGCAGTGGGTCGTAGAAAGATGATGTTTAAGTATATCATTTTTTACAATTTTAATCCGAAGAACTTTGACAACAGGGTCTGCATGGTCGATTGACCTATACGAAATGATACGATTTGAATGTCGATTTTGTAAATGTAAATTTTATCATGTTATTTTTTGTGTCCATCAAAGGGCTTGTATAGGTGCAAAGGGAAATTACATACTCTATATATCCTCCGTGGGTTTGGTTAAGTAATATCGTTATTTATATAAGAAGACAATAGAAAAAATCAATTTCAAAGTAATAATACAATACAAAACTCTTTATTGCACCAAGTTTACACATGCCAATGCCAATTTTTCGGGCAGAATCAATTGGACTATTTCGAAAGAGCGAATGAGATAAGAATTACTAATCGTGAACTAGACTGAACTAGTTCTATGTTACTAGGCAATGGGGGGAAAATTTTGTAATGTTATTTTCTGATTAAGCCAAAAGTTATTCGTCAATCGTTCGTCCTGATTGTTATCCTCAATGGCAGTGTCATTAGTAAATCTAGTATTTAAAAATAGTGTGTCATAGTGTTTGCACTTAACTCCTCCAAAACGTCTTGACCGATTTTTATGTTTTTTTTAATAACTCGGTAGTTGTGCAAATAAGTCGTACAAATATATTTTTATAGGTTTAAAACTCTTACTAAAAAATGCGAAATAACGTTTGCGGTACAGTTAGATATTATTAGTTATTGAGAGATGGTAGTATATTTTTAAATAGGAGACGATACAATTATTAATTCATTCATATATTCATATCGTATGGATTACAAGGAAACTTGACGTCGCACTCCCTGGTGTCAGAGTTAAAAGCTTTATGCACGTGTGAAACCACATTAAATAGCTAGTGAAAATAATGTCCGTTGGCTAGATATAAAACTGCCGTGGTAGTTAACTTATGCCGGTTTATCACGGTATGTGTAAGTGTTATTTTACTTGGTTTTAACTATTTCACCCCTATATCTTGGGGTAGTTTAACGCTAGTGGCCCGAGCCCGCAATGAACCGTGTTTAATTCTAAACATCAACTCTGTTTTATTGTCGGTGATTCTAATAAAATTCTATTTCGCTGATGTCTGTAATGAAATACAGGAAGAAATTTGTTTAGAAATTTTATATTTTTGTAGTATTTTCTCTTGTAACTTTTTTGCGCCGCACAGTTTTTCAGTCACCCAATAGACTGGTAGTGAATGCTTTTAGCATTAAGTTCACCAATTGTATATGTATTTTGTACTTATGGAACCTTAATTTTTTTAATAAATAAATGATTTTATTAGGATCATCTTTGACGAAAAGATAAAAGGAAAAAAGGGTTCAGGTAGACCAAGGTAAAAGTTCTAAGAAACAATTAAAGAAGAAATAAATCGTCGTGTAGTATCAAATAATAAGGAAGCCGCTAATGATATAGATAGGAGGAAATCTTATAAAAAAATTTTTTTTTAAAGATTTGGCGTATAGATTTGTGCAAAAAAACGAAATTATTTATTTTATAGATTTCAAAGGACGCGGCACTTGACTCAGTCTATTTTTTAAACTTCCTTAGGAAACCTCTTTTATTTGAGATCGGTTAAAAATACCAGGTACGTATCTATACAAAATACGTAGGTAATGCAATTTTCTTCAATAGATGTTACGAGTCGTAGCACCGTAGGCATTCGTAGCGCTACGGCGTAGCAAATGATTATTGTTCGTAGCGCTACAAGTTTTGCGCGAAACGCTTTGTAATCTGGGCGTCGATTCTGCTAACGTTAAGTCACAATCGTGTCAAAATAGTGTTTCAATTGTAGTGCTTTTTTACACACAAGTTACAAGAAATGTATATTTTTTTTGCATCACTTCTGATAGCCACAACCCACACTACATTCACATCACATCATACTGTCATAACTCTTGTAAATAGTGTGTAAAAAGCACTACAATTGAAACACTATTTTGACACGATTTTGACTTACCGTTAGCAGAATCGACGCCCTGTGTGCTTGTTTTTAGGGTTCGTTACTTTAAGTATAAAAACGGGACACTATTGCGTACACTACAGTGGTACCTAAAGTTTCGAAGTATTCACTGACCGTCCGACTGTCTTTCAGCGAGTCTTATCCTTAAACTCGTATTTATTAATAAAAAATGATTTGTTTGGATCACAAGATGCCGTTATCCGTGGTTTACGAAACCAAGTCGGTTTCGCACCTTGCTAATTATTAAAGTTTTAGTTAAAGAAAAAAAAAGTTTTTGTTGATAATCTATATATATAAAAGAAAGTCGTGTTAGTTACTCCACTTATAACTCAAGAACGGCTGAACCGATTTAGCCGAAAATTGTCAGGGAGGTAGTTTAGAGCCAGGAGAAGCACATAGGGTACCTTTCATCCCGGGAAGTCCACGCGGGCGAAGCCGCGCGCAAAAGCTAGTTAAAGATAAATGTGATGAACCATACCTCACTGAAGTATTTTTTATAAATTTAAAAATTTGATTAGTCGGAATTTGTCTTTATTAATTGAAAAAAAATCTTAATTGTATTAGTTGAAAAATAACCAAGTGCGAGCTGAATTCTAGAATAAAAGGTTCAGTACAAACAGCCTCTGGGAATTTGGGACAAAACTTGTAGAGAATGCTTTTGATAGTACCTGGTACCTTTTTAGGTATCTTAAGATTCGAATACTTAATTAAGATTTTTTTTTACAATGACTGGCATCTAGCAATAACAGATGAGACCGAAACGACTTAACGTGCCTTTTGAAACAACATGTGTCGTTTAGTGAAAATGAATGAATGAATAAATAAACAATTTATTGCACCAATTACGTAAATAATGTAAAGTTTGTTTACATTACCACAACTTCAGTTAAACTTTTTTTTATGAATAACCATATTTTTTCACTAATGACATTCAGTTATATGCAGAATAAAGCATTTTCTTGCACGAATTTAACCAGAGTCGCTTAATAATTACGAAATCGTAACAGCCCATTGCACAAACTCCCATTTCTAATTTAAACTCGCACGCGACTCGCTTCACTAACGAAAATTATTTCTCATATGTTTTTAAAATCTTAATAACAACGATTCATATTTGTTCACATTTGGAGCCTAGAACTAAACTCGCACTACGAGTGTATCAACTAAGCTGAAGCTATATTGGAATTAAATTTACGACCTTATTCCTATATATATGTTGATTGGAGCTTTATTTTTTCATCTTGATACTTTACCTTTTCTTCTTTTCAAAATAACTGTTTTACTATACAGGGTTAATTTAAATCAACTGCAAATATTTTAAGGGCAGATTCGGACCGCTAAACTGAACAACTTTCCCAAATAAATGTATGTCGAAATACGAAAAATTTTTTTTTACCTCCCATACAAATTGAGAATCAGCTGATCTAGTTTAGTATGGAGAGTGAAAAATAAAATTTCATATTTCGATATAAGTTTATTTGGAAAAGTTGTTCAGTTTAGTGGTCAGTATCTTTAGAAAAATGCTTTGGCCACAGGACTGAAAGTATTACTAGATTTTTTGTGCTATAATACGAATTGATATATTGTTGTGCTCTTCTATCGCATTGGTGTGATACTGTAATGATAGATATAAGCTTGGAATAAATAAATAAATAAACCTCAGAGGCACTTTTCTAGTTTAGTTAGGACATTGCAAGCTTAAATCACATGATTGTCTCGACTGCTATTTGGCGGTCGTTAAATAAACCACGTCAGAGGCTGGGACGCGGCTTCGAAGAACTCTGACACCAGCGCATACAGGGTTGATTGACGTCGTTGTGAGTGAATGAATTGTATACCAAGTCTTTGGTTAATAATTTCTATAGCCGATATTACAACAAATATTAAAAAGACTAAAAACCAAACAGTTCTTTTGCATTTATTATACGTACGAATTATAATAGTGACCAATTCTAGTCACGGCAAGGAATATCAAAGAATGCGTTGAAATATCTGAGAGAGAAAGATCTCTGTTTTTCTATTAGAGCGAGATAATGAATGTCCCTACTCGCAAACCTACTCGAACAATATGAACTTCATGTAAGAGTTAAACCCCTTTTACCAAACTATTAACACTAGCACGCAAAATGCCTATTTCGGGGGTCATGGCTGGGTCAGAAATTACCAATTAAAACAGACCTTTAAACTCTCACAACATATTCGAATACATAGGTCAACTAATGATGGATACTTTGTAATTTACCACATCATAAATGCGTGTGAAAATAAGGAAAACGAGCTTTATCGTAAGGTAATAAAGACTAATTGAAATGATTTAATGTGTTGTTATGTAATTATTGTGTTTTTCTCAAATTAATTTAATATTGCTTTCGTAGTCAGCTTTTTTTAATACAACTGCCACTAACCATTGAGAAAGTGAACAAGTTTGAATATATCGAAATTGATCGTGAACCGCAGTCGCCGCCATATTCTGCCATTTTTAGGTATTTGAATAAATTGGATCTTGGAGTGCTCTGTGTGTTTACAAATGCTATATTTTTAATTTTCAAGAAAAATCGAATATACTAAAGTATTCATCGTTCCTTCCTTGTTTGTAATTAAAAAGTTAACTACCTTAAAAAGTACCAAGTATGGATGATAAAGCATTCGCTACAAGCTTTGTCTTTAATTATAGTCACATCAATAATTACCAGAAGCTGTTGTACTGAACCTTTGATTCCAGAATTCAACTCGCGCAAAAATAATTTGTGAATTGTATTTATTGAAAAATAACCAATTTTCAATAAATACAATTCACAAATTATTTTAAATCAGTAAGCGTGATTGAGAATAATCAAAGTATAAAATTAACGAAAAATGGTTTTGTAAGGAATATTTAGATAAATCAAACTATTTATTTCCTTTTCAAAGAAAAACTGATAAACTATAATCTTTAGTTTGTAATTTAAACATATTAAACTTAGCACAGTGTGCACTAATATGTGTGTGTCTGGTTATCGATTCAAACTATTAACAAATAATTTACTAATATAAGTTTTTTATTTCATGTACACTCCAATATAAACATTAAAATCTTAAACTTGATCTATATGAAGGTTAATTACGTCTATATCTATATCGTCATTTAAGCGCTGTGCTCTTGTCGGTGTAGTCTCTTCCAGGTATTCCAATTTCCGCTAGCCTTTTCACCTCCTGATACGACTCGACTCCCACTTTTTCCTTTATTTGTTCTATAAAACTCCTTCTTGGTCTACCTCTTCCCCGTCTTCTAACTCGTCCGATGACATGATATACTCCTCTTAGTTGACGTAAAAATATTTATTGTTTAACCAATTTCGGTGTTGTTTACTCAGATATATCGCCGTCTCGCCCCATCCAAGGTCTTCAGAAGGCCTGTCTCAGATTTGACCATTTCAGTAGATTAATCTGAAATTTGATTACTGCCAAACTGCCATTGTTCTACTTTAGTTTGTAACTTTAGAGTGATGGGATAGACTGGATCAATTAAAACTTCGAACTCGGTTTACTTTGATGATTTAGGTGCCGTAACAAAACACGCAAAACTTATAAGTGATTGAGAATAATTTAAACAGATTTGTTAAAATAACACAAAAAATAGTTCTCCATTTTGATAAATTTATTAAGAACTAACTTAAGTACAGTACAATTTTGCAGTTGTACATTTTTTTTTTATTGCTATCAATTGTTTAGCTATTAAGTCGTTTAAATCCATAAAGACATTTCAGTAGGTTTTAAAGCGAGGAAAGAAATAATACAAATATGCACTCGGAAAATACAACCGTCGGAAATCGGTTATAAAATATTTTTATAGAAATAAGTAGCACCTTTGTACTAAATGTTTGTATTTGAGTGTACATAAATTAAATTAATATAAATAACACACAGTCTTAAATAGACATAAGTACTTCTCAAAAAATATTACAGTTTGCAAACAAAACACTCAACCTTCACATCAAAACGGACCAAAAGTTCACCCTTGACAATAGAAGCCTTCAGGTGTTACAAGCTAAGCCCTTCTAGGCTCGCTAAATACTCTGTTTGTCAAAGCGCATGGATCTCGAAAACAGGGTCCTTTGGTCTGCGTAATCTCACAAATGGTCGTGTATTATGGATGAACAACAGGCGGGGTGTCGTGACTAGTGATGGGCCAAAATGGGAAAAACTGTATTTGTATTTATATATTTGTACTGTACACAGAAGTTATACATATAACGTTATAAAACATTGTGTAACACGATAACATTCTATAACAACGTGTAACATTTTACTACAACATGTTATATGTTATAAACGCTCCCACACAGGTTGAACTCGTTATATAGGTACATAATATAACATTCTGTAACAATCAGTTTGAGTCTGTATTTCGAGTCCTCTGAGGCTCGGATGATGTTATATAAAAAAGTTATCATTTGTTTCGTCATGTTTTAATTAGTTGTATAACATTTTGTTGTATAAAGTTATATAACATCACTTACAATTTATAACTATTGTTATAAAATGTTAGACAACAAATGTTATGCAACATTTTCTAACATTATATAACAGCTGTTCACAGTAGTATCTCACAGTCAGATGTGAGATATAGTATAGTTAGTAATGCAGATCTAAACCATTTTCTTAAAAGTAGTCTTTATTAGTGAACGAAAAAATAGCACAATTACTTAACCTGGATGTCAGTGCGCATTTCGTAGCGAAATTTTTCAACCGACTTTCAAAAAAGGAGGAATCACTCAATTCGGCCGATTTTTTTTTGTTATGCTTGTTTCTTCATATCTCCGTCATTTATGAGCCGATATGGAAAATTCTTTTTTTTGTTCGAACGGATAAATTTGGTCCAATTGAAATTTTACCGAAATCGGTGTAGTGGTTTGGTTTTAAAATCAACTGGAAAACGTAAATCTGCTGCTAATGAGAAAATACTGAGATATGAGGTAACAAACATACAACAAAAATTCAGCCGAAGCTCCTTTGTCAGTTGTAAAGGTTAACTATATCTACATTTAAACGTTGAATTAGTCATTCATTTTCTTTGTCTGTCTTTACAAAAATAACCCTTTACCAGTTTGTAGGTCGGGCAATAATAAATTCAAGGGTAATGTAACCACTTATAATTATTTTAATGCGTCCCTAATTCTGTTTACAGTGGCACAGTTCGTTTAATTATTTTGGTTATAAATATAGTTCATTTTATCATAGGTATGTCTTTTAGGTGCTTTTTAATATCATGTTGATTAATATACCATAGCCATATTACAAGTACGAAACTGAAAGTACAAATAATTAAATTTTTCTTCTTAATGATTTATTTATTTATCTATACTATCAGTTAGACTATGAATATAACAAGTAGGTATTATTTGAAAATTTACAAATACCGCAGACATCTGAAATTATAAAGCTAACAAACCCAGAATATTAGAACTCTATTATAACCTTTATTTGTTTTTGCGGCAAACTAAAACTAACTAATAAGATAGAGAAAGGCATTAACGGATGAAATAGAGCATATAGGAGTATATGGTGCCTGCTTCTCTGATTTTAAAATTAATTCTTTGATGACCATGTCGCATTTAGAACTTTTCGACGTTTAAGGCTGTTCCTTCGGTTGCACTAGTGCCACTTCGAAAAAAAAATCTCTTTTGTAAGTGAGCTTATCAGAAGTCCTCGAGCAACTTTTTTGCTAGTATCCTTAAGTAAAAAATCTTCCATGCTGGTCTGGGAGAAAAAGAAAAACATAGAATGTACCAGCTGCTTCTCTTCCCGCGCAAGCCGTAAAAGTCGACTGAGGGAATCGCCGAATGGGGAAATCATGACATAGGCGATGCGGCTAGCAACCCATCACTATTTATTTCCTGTTTCAACTACCATTATGCTAAGCATGGCCTATGGTCTTATGGCTCTAGGCTCTGTCTACCCCGTATGGGATAAAGACGTGATTATATGTATATGTATCCTTAAGTAACATTAGAACCTCGAAAGTCATTGAAATTACTATCCGCTTTATAAATCTTTACAAAAAGTGTCAAAAGAGGCCGTTTTTAATATTTTTTACAAAGGAAACTACAGTATTTCAATGACTTTCGAGGTTCAAATGTAAGTTAAGGATTCTAACTACAAAACTTTTAATAAAGTCACTTACAGAAAGATAAATTATTTTTTGGGAAGTGGCGCTAGCGAGACCGAAGGAGCAGCCTCAATATCATAAACAGATAATACCAACTCTACGTTAATTCCAAATATTCATACTACCACATCCGTGAAATACCAACTTCGTGAAGTACAATGGTGTCTTACTTCAGGAAGTTGGTGTAATACATAATATTATATGGGCCTATTGTTAATAACATGTTGTTGCCTGAGATAAATAAATAAATAAAATGGAACAATACAACAGTAATACATAGAACGAGTGTAATACATACTCTTATGTAGTCACAGTCTTATCTTATCTTCTGAATGAGCGAATTATTTTCAGAATTTAAATTTTTTTAGTCAACATATTACCGACATTTCTCTTTTACTAAGATGTAAATTGATTCTGAATGGACGCTACGATTAAACTATTTCCGAAATGCCTGATTAAGCTTACTAAACAAAAACTAATTAATTTTAATGTTTATGAATATGCATTCAATTACAGCAGTTAAGGCCAATTTGACCTAAATTTAATATTATACGAACGAGTTTATCATAGATCGTAATTACTGATACATTTTTGGTATAGATTATAAATAAATTGAATGTAAAGAGTAAAATGTAAATGGAAAGTTGATTTATTGTAGCTTATCTTACCGTACTGCCTCCGTGGTCCAGTTGTAAAGGCACAGAGCACAAAAAAATTTTTTTTATCCCTCGAGCGATATAAGAACTCTATGCTCTGGGGTTTAAGGTCTAATTTCATCCATTGGAAAAACCATAACAGTATGGTCTAAAAAAAGGTTTTTATAAAAAAAAAAGCAGATTTTTACAAGGGATTTTCATTTCAATTTGTTACTAATTAATTTTGTAATAAATGTTGAATAATATAATAATCAGTATTGCAAATACAAGTAAAAATCAAACAACTGAATTGAGAACCTACTTCTTATCGAAAGTCGATTGAAAAGCCGAAATTAAATAACTTCTTAACCAATTTAAAAATTTAATTAACCAATTTGTTTCTTTATCGTTTCAGGTATTTTCTTTACATATTGGATCCAGGTTTGAAATCAGCTGAGACACTCGAATAGCCACAGAAATAGCTTCGAAAATTGACTCTGTTTATGTCCAGGGACCCTTGGGTTTTATGAAAAACCTGCCAACGGGATAAAAGTTAAGAAAATCCTTATACATATTAAACAGTATCTAAAATCTTTTTATATTTTTTGTATATTCACTAGGGCTTCTAAAGATAGACCAGGAGTTAGTAGGCAAAATATAAGATTTATTTTACAAATTTAGACTTGTTGTTTTGTCGTGTATTGTACATTTTGTCGAGACAGGGCTTAATAGTTTTATAGTTCCACAGCTGGGTAAAGGTCTCCCTCAACTACTTTCAAGTTTCTATGTTCCGTAAATGACAACTACCTCCACAGCAACCTGCTCTTTTTTGTCAACCATCTTCAGCGTTATCTGATGGTAAAATGGATAGTGACCACATATAAGATATTATATGTGGTATATCAGATATTTCATGATAATGAAATAGTACTTACTTACTGCGATGGCTCAACGACCAAAGTGGATACTGGCTACCTCTTGTCAGTCGGCTTTTTAGAGGGCTTTCAAGCCTCTATATACTTCATCCTTCTAGAAATACCAGCGTTTTTCAGTCGGTCTTCCTATGCTCTCTTTACTACCCAATCCTCTCCTGTTCCCTTCACGTGACCCAGCAAATGAATGGCAGTTGTGGTCTCGCCTATAATACTTGGCTCCTTCTCAATTCTCAGCTGCCATCCAGATCCTTTTCCAAAATATAGGCGTGAAATAATAAAATATTTTAAATAAATATCCTTTCTCTCTTACATCATATCTTTCTTGGCAGCTTACTTTACACGCATATGAACGAAAAATCAAACGGGCCCTCGGCCTATCTCCCGTACATTCAGGTAATGCGAACAGCTAATGTAATTGACTTTCTTATTTTTTCTACTCTTTTCAGCGAAACTATATGCTGATTATCCGGTTCCGTCTGTGAATGCATTTGTATGAGCATGTGGTTAGCATTCAAAGTTTTTTTGGGGAGAATGTAGGGAGAAAACTAGGGGAAACATAAAGGTATAAATAAGGTTCGTTAGATGAATAGGTATAAAAGATCAATAGACGAATTTAATAAGTAGATTTGGGTTATGGATATATGCCTCCGTGGTCCAGTGGTTAAGACGTTTGTCTATAGTACTCTGACACCATTAATATTAGTTTTAGTCAGGTTAAACCCTCTATTTATCGTAATTAGTTTTTTTTATTTGTTACATGTAGTTTTTTTACATTTTAATTATTTTTAAAATTTATTAACACTTAATTTTAGTCGAATATCGTACGTATGATTGATTATTAAAAAAAAAACTTTCGCATTCGATACAAACCAATGGTATGGTGTGTATATTCCATATGTGAAAAAATGTGTAAGATTATCTTACTGTACATAAATGTGTCCTCATGAATAAAACATAAAAGTTTATAGCTTACCTACCTTTATAACGCCGTATTTTTGCGTTATTTTAACGTTTCAATTAAAACCAGCTAAAGTTAAATGGAAAAAAAAGGTTTTTAATCGTATCTTACGCATTTATTATTATTTATCCAAAGAGTATTGTAATCACTCAAACAACAGCAATTGCATTTATTTTTTTTGGTTGGGGCAATTCTGCGCGTCATTAAAATGCTAGGTATCATTTCGCAAAATCGCTGATACCATAGATTTTTAAAGTTGCCTGGGTAGAGACCGCTCACGGTTTCTTATTGACCGAGCGAGCGAAGTCTCCATTTCGAGACTGACAAATTTTGCTTTTGTCCGGATGTCTGTCTGTCTGTCTGTCTGTCTGTCTGTCTGTCTGTTTGTTCCGGGCTAGAGGTCGCATTTCTGAACGGATCCTAATGAAACTTGGCACACGTGTTCCTTGATTTATTTGCAATTTTTTGTCGGGAGCTTTTTTTTATCATCATTTTATCTTAAATGGTTACAAGGTAAATAGAACATATTCACCCAAATAACTAGATAACAATTAAACTACTATTGTTACTGTCATATAAACAGCCTTAGAACTTTACATATTTGCATTATCTAGTTTTTTTACAGTGTAACTGCTTATTTTCCTTTGGATTACATTCAAACTGCATTCAGCTCTGTAAAAGCCATTAAGCCATTTCAAGCGGCGCCAAAAGGAGCTGTGAAAATGATAATTCTTTTGCAACTGACAGCCCTATTGGAGCATAACTTATGGTATTAGCCTTAGAGTAACTTTTATGTATAGAGCGCGGGACACATAATGTGAGAATTCCTACATAATAAAAATGTAAACCATTTGTAGCCAAGCTGTTATCTTCATATAGCAGCATTTAACATGTCCTAGATCACCAGAGGCAGAACTTTGTACAAGGATCGTCTACTTAGGTACTACTCATTCGTAAATATCTGCCCCCAAATAGCTATGCTTGTTGTATTTAGATTTTAAGATTAAGAGAAGCTGTGTAATTACCTAGTTATACCGTTAACATATTTGCTTTTTCTATCAGTGCGCCTGTTTGCGTATTAATTGATATAAAATATCACGGGCGTATTTATTTATTCGTATAGACTTTCCCAACACAAGCCGATTGACATGTGTCAATCGGCTTGTGTTCGTGTCATTTTCAAGGGTGACCAAGTCTGCTGGGTCGCCTTCATATTTAGCAAGGGATCAAGTGCTGATTATGTATCAAGTCCTGGACAGCTCCACACTACAACTGACACTCTTCTATTGAAAACTTAAAAAGTTTTATGACATTGCCACGTGTGACAGGTTCGTGTATCAAGACAAAACGTCAGTAACTTATGTTTTCCCCAAGTTTCAAATGTCAATTGGCCATTAACATGTCACACATAGGCAGAGATAAGTTTGCATTGCCTTAATTTTTCACTTTCGAATTACCCTGATTTTAAACATACTTTTCTCAACCCTGGGCTCGAGCGCGCTCTACGTATCACTAAATAGGTACTTACTCTAGTATTACCCACACTGGCTCACTTTTATGCTTTGTTTGGGAGAGGATTTACTCACGAGTAAGTTTTATGAAGCAAGTATGATTTGTGTTTAAACATAAAGTTAGATAGAGGTGAACGGATAAACTTTTTATAGTATTTAAAAGGATCCTTGGGATTAAAGGTAAATAGGTAAATGGAGAAAATGTAAAAGAAAACCGACGCCGGTTTGTCCGATCCGATGTTACTTATTACCGTTTAGGGATACGACTTATATGGTGACAGAAACCACAGAATTAATACTGAGTCCTTTATTTCACATAGACACGTTACAATATAGTTATCCAGAAGGCCTCTAGGCGACTGCTGCCTGCTCCCGCGCAGGGCTGTGGGTCTAAAAACGCCACTTTAGCAATTCTGCGAATCGAATTCAAATTACAAATTCCTTAGCAATTCTTTAGCAATTCCTATTGATTTAAATTTTTTTAAAGAGGAATTGCATAGTTTAGTTGGCCATTTAACAAAAAATAGAGGAATTGCTACAGGATTGCTGAGAAATTCATAATATGAATTCGATTCGCAGAATTGCTAAAGTGGCGTTTTTAGACCCCCTGGAAACGCCGCATCAGCAGCTTTCCCTACAACCGCTTACATCAAGATCTTGGTGGAAATATTAGAGTTGGTTTTTATTATTTTGTTTCAAAAAGCATTAGGATCTTATTTATTTATATTTTATTTATTTATTTTTATTTATTTATTTTTATTTATTTACTTTTATTTATTTATTTTTATTTATTTATTTATTTTTATTTATTTATTTAAACTTTATTGTACAAAATACAGTAGTATACAGCACAATAGGCGAACTGCCAATAAAACTGCGCTTTAGCAGAAAATATTGTTTCAAGTTTGACCCCTTTTAATTCTAATTAACACATACGTCATTATATGCTAAGTTCGCCAAACCTTGGCGCCAAGGTTGGCCAAACACCGAATCATGTGCTAGACGCATTTTCCACTAATATAATGGATGTTCCCGAAATATCGGGCATTAGTCGGGTGATAAATGATGACGTACTACCACTGAAGCCCCTGGTGTGTAGAGGTTGGGTTTGGATTTTACCGATCACGTAAAAAGTGAGGTGTAGTGTTGATTTATCCCTTTTTTGACAGTTTGCTCATCGAATCATTAAAATTGCTTGCTACCGGTGTTTTACGCAGTAAGAGTATGTGTAAAGCTCGGAAGAATACCTATAGTGTTTTGAATACTTTAGTTTTTTGTGACATATCTTTCCTCTCAATCTAGCGCTAGTTGACTGGAAGTCACCATATGGGATAAATTCACCATTGTATAATCTGTTTCTTTGCTCAATATAATTGTATATCCTGGACAATAAATGTCCTGTACAATAATAAATAATCCTGTACAAACAAACTATCTACAGTAATCTTTACCTCTTAAGTTCTCATTCCTCATCATCACATCTAATTGTGAAATCTACACTCGAAAGAGATCTTTTCATGGGATAAGTCCGCCGTTGCATTTATCTTCTGTAGTTAATGTACTTTTTTGCACGAATGCAAAAAAGTTATTAGGTAAAAACAAACAAACAGACCCATTTAATTTTGAAAAACACATCAAACAAATTTATTGCTTTACATACGGATCGGATAAAGAAAATTGAAAAACTGGAAGAGCTCGATCCGTCATATAAATCACGTGTCTCGTCTAAATCCGGTATTTTCCGGCGCGAACCGGATCGCGGCAGCCTCAGTGACGAGTGTCCATATTTCAAAATATTAGAAATTTTCTCATCTTGTGGTATGTGAGGACTTTACGAGTTAGGATTAAGTTGTTTTCATAACATTTAACCAGTTTTCGCCCGCTTCTCCGTTTTAAGGGTACGTACCTCAAACTAAAGTAATTTATTTATTTATTTTCCATCTTTTCTATCATCACACTAACCACGAATGCGATAGGAAAGCCAGTTCAATTACATAATCCTAAGCTTGTGTTCTTGCTGCCATGCTTCACGGGCAAGAGCACGAAATTTTCGATTTTTTTTTTGTTTCAAAAATCTGTAAATTTTAGTCAAAGTTTTAAGTTAAATCCTTAGCAGTTTTAGTAGAATGTATTGTAAACTCGCATAGAGAACAAGGTCAATTCTTTCTGTTAAATCGAAGGGCGATTATTGTTAACTAGTCAGATTTGAAAAATCGCAGTTTGGTTGTACACAAAAAAGGCGAAACCCACTTATCACAGCTAGTTCTTTATTTTATTGTATTTATTTTCAAACTCATGTACACAGAAAAATATACAAATTATTCTTTTCAAATCTTTGTATTATATTTTCTTAATTTGTCAAGGATAATCACAAAAAATGTGTACAATATTTAGAAATTTATATAAGTTAACACATTAGCGGACACAAGACTGCTATAGCAGTTATAACAATAAAATTTCTCTTGTGTTTTACACTGAAATACATACCTACCCTTTAGGTACTTTCGTGATAATTTCTTGGTTTTACCATTCGATTCAAGGCTTTCATTGCTGCTTTCACTTTCCAAGCTCTTACAAAAGCTCGAAAATTTGTAAAGATAATACAGATTTCAAGGGAATCGTTCCTGATTGGCTTTGGTACGTAAAAGCTCCAGAGTACATTTTTTTTTAAACTTAAAAAGCGTTTTGTTATATACGTTAATATCAAGGTTCTTTATAATCCAAACGCAAAAAGCTTTTCAGTTAGAAAATTCAAAAGATGCTTGTTACTTTTGGAAGAACAAAGGACTCTATTTTCCTTCTAAACAATACAACACAATAGTTTTCGAAGTATTGAAAACATTTTTTTATTTATTGAGGCAATGATATTATAAACAATTAGGTATTTATTAATTTTAATAACAGTGGCGGCGATGCCGAAGTCCTGGCGAAGAAGAGGATAAAAAGCAGGAAAGTGAACGCTGTGCACCTAAGCAATAGCTGAATACGCAACCGGAAAATTTCTCTAATGAAAGAGACAGTAGCACAGATTCTTATTGATAGTAAACTTTTAAATCACGCTTAAAATAAACACGAAGTCAACAAATCGTGAAACATTAATTAAAACTGAACATTTGAGGCGCTCGATATATATATATATATATAATTTAATGTTTAATAAACAAAATTTCCTTAATAAATAAAGGTGAAAAGCCCGCTCCGCCTGTGACCGCCGTGCCACCCCCTTTTACGAGCGGAGTCGTAAACTGGTTGCGATGGCAAATTCTATTTTTGAAGTTTATATGTAACTGGCAGTCGCTCCACGCGTTCGAATTTTTGAATTTCGAATCCTTTGTTAAATACGTTAAGTAAAATTAAGTGTTGTTCTTTTATTTATCGCGTTCGGGGCGGAATCGTCGGCGATTAAGTAGAACACAGCGTTCCGAGCGTGATAGACGTGTTGTATAGTCACGTTTGCATAATAAATTAGGAAAGTTTCAGCTTTCCTTATGCCGCGGTTCGTTATTTTGGCAGTTGTACGGCCCTGATGGTTTTCTTATCTTAATAATGGTGTTATAGATTGTTTTTATCGCGCTTTTTACATAAAATTGTTTAATCCGTCATATGTTTAATTTGGCATGCATGTAAAGGACGGCTAATTACATTTGACATTCATACTTCCATACTAATATTATAAATGCGAAAGTCTGTCTGTCTCTCTGTCTGTCACCTCTTCACGGCTAAACTGCTGGACCGATTGTGATGAAATTTGGTAGGAATGTGGTTAACGGCCTGAGGTCAAACATAGGCTACTTTTGGCCGCGATATAACCGAGTCCCACGCGGGGCGAAGCCACGGAGAACAGCTAGTATTATATATGTAGAACTGAAAAAAATTGAAGAAAATTTAGGTGCATACCATTTAGTTCGGATCATTTAAATTCACACAGTAAAATAATAATAAAAAAACAAAATACATACTATTTACAAATTGTTTTTTGTCTACTAAGAAATTGCAGGCTTGAATATACCTCTATGTCTAATAAGAAAGATGATTCAGTGCTTCGGAAGGCCGTTTGTCCCGGCTGCCATATGTTATGTTGTTCAAATATTCTTTTACCATTGTCACAGTAGTAGGTCTGTACTGTTGCACAACCCTTACAACGATGTCTTAATAAAAATTCATACACAATTAAGTAAGCAAGGTGTATTTTTTATACTATTGAATAGGAAAAGTAAAGTAACTCTGATGGAAATCGGTTACCGCAACCTGTGCACACCTGAAATTCTAGAAGTAGTAGACGTCAATGAGTGATAAGAATGTCCTATATTGAAAATAAATAATTTGAATTTGAGTTATTCTAGTTCTCTGCCGACTCTGAAGGTATTACGTAATGCTTTATGTCACTTTTTCAATATTTATGAATTGTTACAAGTAGAGCGTATGTGACGAGAGTGATGAGTGTGAGTGAGTGAGGAAGCGAGGGAGGTCTGTAAGGATCGTAGCAAATGGAAATGTCTAGTATCTGTCTATCCTTACTCCCGCAGGCGTGATGATACGATTATGTATGTATATTATTTGTTGGGTCTTAGCAATCTCCATTCCAAATTTCAGTCAAATCGGTTCAGCCGTTTTCCTTTTTGGAGGGAAAGAAAACTGACAGTTGGCCGCATCGTTTTTAATTTCCAAAACTTAGGTTTTTTCGAGTATTTGTGCGTAATATTGGCGGATTATTATTCGCAAATTGTTCGTGAACAAGCGTGAGTGTTGAGAAGTGGTACAGTGTCGATTACGTGACTTTTATCTTTGCCACCAAAATCTCCAAGTTATAGCTAAGGGAAATTTCTAACAAACATACACACTCACTAATTAACCCACAAGGCACGAAAAGCCGTTTGTCCCGGCTGCCATCTGGTAGTCGTTAAAGGAACCACGTCAGAGGCCGAGAGGCGGTTCCGAAGAACTCTGACACCAGGGTGTGCATGGTCGAACCATGACACCTAAACGAAATGAATGAATGACACTCACAAACTTTGGCCTTTATAATATTGGTGTGTTGGTACTCCTGTCTCCATTTGGTGATGATCTATGTAGAGTAAAATACAGAATAGTTGAGTTATGAAGTCCGATCTCGTATTCTAAGTCACCGTATGCAGTCTCGTGCAATTTGATAAATGCACTTTTAACCCTTTCGAACAACATTTATCATCGAAACTATTTCAGGAAACGACATCGCAATGGATTCCTCTGTATTTCCAACGTTCATGAATAAATTGTAAAGTATTGCTTGAAAAGTTGAAGTTGATTTATTTGTTACGTAAGACGCTAATCGGGGTATTTATCTATCATTCCCTTCGGTTAAGTGACTGCCTCCGAGGAAGATCCGGAGGTCATTGTGTTCAAATCCCACTTTCACTTTCTAGTTTAATTATACGCACGTGATACTCCTTGTATTGCAGGCGTTAATGAGATACGGTGACCGCTTACCATCAGGTGGGCCGTATGCCTAAGAAATAGAATACTGACTTAAGTCGCTTGATTTTCCAATGTAATAATTCCGTGCTTCGGAAGCACGTTTAGCCGATGTTCCCAGCTGACATCTGGTGGTCATTTAAGAAATACGTCAAGGCCGGATGGCAGTTTCCACATTCAGATCTTGCATAATCATATCACTTAATGACGTCAATATTAAGGAAATCATCACTACATATTATAAAACAAAATCGCTTTCTCTGTCCCTTTGTATGCTTAAATAATTAAAACTACGCAACGGATTTTGATGCGGTTTTTTTTTAATAGATAGTGATTCAAGAGGAAGGTTTTTATGCCCATGTGAAGCCGGGGCACGCTAGCTATTTAACATTACGGGAAGAATTGGTAGGTATACTAAAATATCATCTGTAGGGGTGGTAAATATTCAAGTGTTAATTAAGTAACCTCTATTTAACGTTAGAACCATTTTCCTTTATGACTGTAATGGCAATTTTACCCGCGCTTCGTATTATCATCTCGCACTATAATTTTCCACACATTTAAAGGTGGAACTCCACTTTATTCAAACACGTTTCTTTTTTCAAATGTTAGTGGCCAACGATTTATCAAGTTGTCTAAAGGTATATCTAGATTAGATCTGTGTCACAGATCTGTGCTGAATAAACTTATTTGACAATCAGGATTATGATGATCCCGTGTTTTTTTTTCTTGTTCTACATAGAACTAGGAATCGCGCGCGGCTCTAAGCAATTTAAATCTATGTTGTTCTAGTACTAGTGAACCTATTTTTAGACTCAGATTTTATTTTTTGTTGGTTGTTATTTAACAATGAATTTGTACATTTATCAATAAATATATAAAGGTAATTTTTGAACTTTAGCTATGAAATAAATTTCTGCCTTCTCAGTTCTCAGTGGAAAACTAGCTTAACAGGCGAAACATAATCCGCGCACACGTCGTAACTTTAGAACCGTCGTCATGGAAACGAATTTAGGCTAAGTGGAAATATTCATAAGCACATAACGTGCTTGACCGCAAATCAGATTAACCGCACAATTATATTCCAAGCGCAGGCGTGCCAATTTTAAGCCTAGCTTGCTTCGTTTGGTTGGTAGCATGTGCGAAGAATTGATTAGATTTACTTTAAAAAAATAATAATAGAAATAAATGTATTTTTTATGGTCGCAGTTTACGAAATAGTTATTTTTTTTTCAAATAGAGATATTTATCAATAGCCGTTAAGATAGTTTTGTCTTCAAGTAGGTTTTAAAGGTTCGCGGTTTTAACAGCCAAAAGACAAATAACATATAATATAAATATATTGGTCCTGGCTGTCATCTGGCAGTCGTTAAAGTAACTACATCAGAGGCAGAGAGTTGGTTCCAAAAAACTGACACCAGGGTGTGCATGGTCGATTGACCATGACAACTACACAAAATGATAATTATGAACAAAGAAATTCCACAAGTCGATATAATGAAGTCAGAAACAAAAGATTCAGATCCGTGTCGCTATAATTTCCCCGATGTAGATGACAAGCGCAAAAAAAACAAAAGGCCCAAGCAACGGAAAGCCTCGGAATGGAAAGGCCACAAAGACGAAATTACAGCGGTGTAAGCGTAATCTTTAAAAATGAGTTTACTTTAGCGTAACGACCTAAACAAATGGATGCTTAGCGACTGCCCGACACAATTACTTTAAATTTTTACCTTTTTAAAGCGGGTAATTAATTATTCAAGCTGTGTGGCCTGTCCTTAGAGCATTGAACTAACCGAAGTGGCTACTAACAAGCGACCCCTTCCGCCAAAAGTATAGACCGCCGGTCATACAGCTTGCACAAATCTTTCACTTGCGCATGTAGTTTTTGCTTGTGTTGGATAATTTTGTAAAGCGTGTACGCAGCGACAGTCTCAGCGTATAATGTCTTTTTCCCGAAATGCCCGTTATCAAAATTTCTAAAAAAAATGCTCTTCTTCTTAGTCGGGCACTCTTGGCAGAGTGGTCGTGGCTGTAGATGAACAGAGTTGCGGCTCGCCGTAGCCGCTCACTTTTAGGGCTGCAGCACGTCTTGCGATGTCCCTCCATCTCTGCCGGTTTTTCGGTTTTCCGAAATAGTGCATTTAGCGTTAATACTTATGATGTGTGCGACTGTTACCTTACTCCGTACCCTGAATGTGGCAGATTTTTAACGTAGAAATAAGTGCGCTTGGCATCTTACTCACATTGTACATAAAATAATTCATAAATAATTGAATGAATGGAGGTAGGGAGCGCTAAAAAAAGAATTATTAAAAAAATTACGTCTTTACGGTTTACGGCTTTGCATGGGCATAAAAACCTTCCTCTTGAATCACTCTATCCATTAAAAAAAACCGCATCAAAATTCGTTGCATAGTTTTAAAGATTTAAGCATACATAGGGACATAGGGACAGAGAAAGCGACTTTGTTCTATACTATAAAGTGATGACGTAATTTAATACCTATATATTTACAAATTTCATGCAAAATTTCTTACCCTTTACAAATTGTGCAGGAATATGTGAGAAAAGCGGAAAACGTACTTACTCGCGACATTGTAGGTGAATCAAAAACAAAACAATGTTTAGTTCCAACTTGGCCGCTATTCAAATAGTTAGGAAGGTGTGCCCGCAAGACAGGCAGACAGTGGCAGGAAATATACGACAGATAGCGTCATATCTGAGAACAAACACAGGGTTACCCAGGAATTTACACAACGGACTAAATATTACATAACCTCTCTCATTCTTTATTTATTTAATTCAAGTACACTCAAATACAAACATAAGAAAGATAAAATTAGGAAATTTAGTACAATTTAAAATGATTCTTTGATGTACTTGGTTATAACAATGAAGCTATCGCTTGACCTCCGTAATCTTTTTACAGAGAAACCAGACTAATAGTGTGTTAGTGGCCACCACTGTCAGATTTTTCAGGCTGCCTAAAGGCATCTTACATAACCTAAATGCCTGCCATCTATCGCTCACTGCCTGAAATTACATTACCTCATTTGTGAAAGTTTGACCTAGTGGGAATTTCAGGATAAAATAGTCTCACGTGAAATCCGGGTCAAAATTAGTTTGATATACCAAACGCGGGACCTTTTTGCTAAATCAATTTATTTACAACTGAAAAAAGTATTCGTAGTATTTCGCCCACCAGAAAAATAATGGTAATACTAAACTTTATTTTTTCTCTCGGCGTCATTAATCTAAAGGGCAGGCCACACCTGTGCGTTATCTTGCAATGATCCGGAAAAAATTGAAGTGGTTGTGTGTGATGTACGTGTGGACTGTGTAAGGTGCAAGGTTGCGAGAAATCCAGAAAATTTACGTAGTATTTGTACGACGCTATTTGTATAAAGTTAATTCAAGTTTGTCTTTTCGACGACCTCCGTGGCGTAATGGTTATTATGCCTGCCCGCTACTCAGAAGGTCCCGGGTTCGATCCCCGGTCAGGTCAAGATGAAAAATTGTCTTTTTCTAATTGGCCTGGGTCTTGGATATTTATCTATATATGTATTTGGTATAAAATATAGTATCGTTGAGTTAGTATTCCATAACACAAGTCTCAAACTTACTTTGGGGCTAGCTCAATCTGTGTGATTTGTCTATATTTTTACTTAATTGTTTATTTATATCTATTGGCATTTATATATTATAGCTTCTATTGTTGTTATCTCTAGATAGCAAACGTTAAACTGTCATATATGTATATTTATTTATTGAGATAAAAACGATTATGCATCTAATACAGTTATCACATTAGCTTGATACATTTCTTGATGCATTACATAGAACACAATTTTAGTCTTTAATAGGTACCTTTACAGTATTGACTGAATTTACAATATTGGTCATCAAAAGATCGAATTCAGATCATTTTGGAAAGGAAAACTGGTTTGCTCTTGCAATCCTAAAAAGCTGGATTTATGTCACTTTGGTGGACAAGCACGTGCCAATAGGCTTACTGAAAATGATGCCAAAAATGTGCCTGCCATCTATCGCTCACTGCTTGAAATTACATTACCTCATTTGTGAAAGTTTGACCTAGTGGGAATTTCAGGATAAAATAGTCTCACGTGAAATCCGGGTCAAAATTAGTTTGATATACCAAACGCGGGACCTTTTTGCTAAATCAATTTATTTACAACTGAAAAAAGTATTCGTAGTATTTCGCCCACCAGAAAAATAATGGTAATACTAAACTTTATTTTTTCTCTCGGCGTCATTAATCTAAAGGGCAGGCCACACCTGTGCGTTATCTTGCAATGATCCGGAAAAAATTGAAGTGGTTGTGTGTGATGTACGTGTGGACTGTGTAAGGTGCAAGGTTGCGAGAAATCCAGAAAATTTACGTAGTATTTGTACGACGCTATTTGTATAAAGTTAATTCAAGTTTGTCTTTTCGACGACCTCCGTGGCGTAATGGTTATTATGCCTGCCCGCTACTCAGAAGGTCCCGGGTTCGATCCCCGGTCAGGTCAAGATGAAAAATTGTCTTTTTTTAATTGGCCTGGGTCTTGGATATTTATCTATATATGTATTTGGTATAAAATATAGTATCGTTGAGTTAGTATTCCATAACACAAGTCTCAAACTTACTTTGGGGCTAGCTCAATCTGTGTGATTTGTCTATATTTTTACTTAATTGTTTATTTATATCTATTGGCATTTATATATTATAGCTTCTATTGTTGTTATCTCTAGATAGCAAACGTTAAACTGTCATATATGTATATTTATTTATTGAGATAAAAACGATTATGCATCTAATACAGTTATCACATTAGCTTGATACATTTCTTGATGCATTACATAGAACACAATTTTAGTCTTTAATAGGTACCTTTACAGTATTGACTGAATTTACAATATTGGTCATCAAAAGATCGAATTCAGATCATTTTGGAAAGGAAAACTGGTTTGCTCTTGCAATCCTAAAAAGCTGGATTTATGTCACTTTGGTGGACAAGCACGTGCCAATAGGCTTACTGAAAATGATGCCAAAAATGTGCAAAGTTGAAAACATAAGTGAGACGAACCTTCCGAAGCCACCAACTGAGGATGCTACCGGTAATCTTTAAGAAGAGAAATAGATAGATAGAGTGGATTAGTTTAGAATAGTCTCTACTTCTTGGCGCTGGATTAATGTTAAAATGTCTGCCATCGTAGTCCAGTAGTACAGGCGTTTGCCTATAGACCCGTAGGTCATGAGTTCGATTCGATTCCCACGGGAAGCATACTTTGTTTAGTTGTTTCCAGTTTGGTTAGGACATTGCAGGCGTGTATCATTTGTCTGATAATAAAGATGATTTTGTGCTTCGGAATTAGACCCGGCTGATGGCATCTGGTAGTCGCTAATGGAACCACGTCAGTGGTGGTTCTGAAGAACTCTATCAAGGTGTGCATGGTCGATTGATCGTGACACCCACACAAAATTAACTGCCGAATTACATTAAATACTATTACTATTCGTATATATATTAAATACTTTTCGTTGTAATGACATAGTTTCGAAATAAACATTCAAATGTTGCTCTTGGTAACTATTGATTGACCCTATTCCCGATAACAGGTTATTTTTACTTGTACGCGTATTTAAGTACTCGTAAAATTCGTCTGGGATACAAGGACGAGCCCCCAGCGTACATAAAACGAAGCCTTAAATGAGGTTTAAGTACCGTAGGTTCTTAATTCAAGAGCGTAAATACTAAGTAGAGAACAGTATCTCGCTACGTGTGTTTTTTAAGCGAATTTGAAAAAGGGAGGTTCTCAATTTGACCTGTATATTTGTAGGTATGTATGTCCGTCCACATTATCCCGCGTTTGGTTGGACCGAATTGTGATGCGGTGTTCAGAAAAGCAACCCATTAAGTTATATCTCTTTATCAACTGCATGTACCTACATGTCTCTCAAATAAATTATTTGATTGATTGTTCATATATATATTTTTGTACCATGTTTATAAAGTGATAATTTTTAAGCCGGAAACCATATCTATATATATAAAAGAAAGTCGTGTTAGTTACTCCACTTATAACTCAAGAACGGCTCAACTGATTTGGCTGAAAATTGGTAAGGAGGTAGCTTATAACCAGGAGAAGGACATAGGGTACCTTTCATCCCGGGAATTCCATGCGGGCGAAGCCGCGGGCAAAAGCTAGTGATATATAAAAAATATATTCTAATAATAGATTATAAACAGGTGCAGTATTCACTGTTTACTAGATATTTTATAATTATCACACATCAGCTGATAAAATCACTTGCGAAAGGAAATTTCTCTTTTAATTGTTTAAATTATCTTTTTATCGCATTCATTCAGACGATAAAGTTACCGTTATCACAAAAGTAGGCATTAGAGTTATATTTTATTTAAACAGATTTATAAATTGGAACATAATATTATAACTATAAAAAAGAGCTCTTCAATAATAAAATATGAGTTCATGTCGTGCCATGAAGTCCTTGGCTAAGAATATGACTATAATTTTAATACCAAAGTCAAAGGGACACAGCGTAAGGAGAGCTGCTGGAGGCAGCATATATAATACGGTCCGTAGTGCTGCCGATCGAGCACTCTACAAACACATATGTGGTCACGACCCTCAGCATTGAGGGACCGATGAAGAAGATAAAGAAGGATATCAAAGTCACGGTTTTGATAGGCACTGACAAGCCCTATCAGTAATTCGGGAATTGTCTTCAGTTTGGTCCTTCCATGCTGGTCTGGGAGAAAAAGAAAAACAAAGAAAGTACCAGCTGCTTCTCTTCCCGCGCAAGCCCTAAAAGTCGACTGAGGGATCATGACATAGGCGATGCGGCTAGCAACCCATTTCTATTGATTTTCTGTTTCAACTATTATCATGCTAAACGTGGTCTAAGGTCTTATGACCCTAGGCTCTGTCTACCCCTTATGGGATAAAGACGTGATTATATGTATATATATATGTATGTCTTCAGTTTGTAATGGTGATCACAATAAAATAGTTTTAAAATTATTCACAGTCATAGGGTCGTGATGATGACGCAGATCTAATCTGGGCCTGGTGTATGACCTCTTAGGTTTTGCAATTAAAAGCTGCAAGGAGAGCGTCGGTCCAGCGAATTCCTTAGATCGTGTGTTGTTATAAAACCAGGGGGCTTAGCCAAAGTCACAATCGAAAAACGTTAACGACGTACGACAAGAACAAAATGTATGGGATTGACATAAGCTGCGGTAAATCACGTGGTCAATCTTATGTCATTCTCATACATCGTTCGATCGTCAACTTTCGTTAGCGTTTTGAAATTGCCACTTGGCTACGGGTGTTGTCAAAATAAAGCAACGTTACCGAAATATACAATCGGAAGCTCGCTTACGAAAGAAACATTGACATTCTAAGGAAGTGCCTACTTTCAGCAGAAAATAGACGCACCTAGCTGATGCACAGACCGGATGCATTCAGCAGAAAAAGTGGAGGTGTCACAACACTATCTCGATGAAACAGACGTTTTCGGCACTAAATTATGTCTACACACAGTACAAGAGAAAATATACAGTCTGTTAAAGTCTTAAAGTTGCTTTTTCAATCTTCGTGCGCACAGTGATAAGAATGTTTAGAAATGGCATGTGCCACGATGTTAGCTGCGGAATTGGCAGTTAGTTTGTACGTTTAATTTAAATGTGGATTTGTTTTCGTATTTATTACTGGAGGAATGTTTAATGTAACAGTTAAAAGAAATAATTTTGTTTTTATTGTGTTCTAGTAGGAAGCAAAAACATGCTTTCTGGTATCCAGCTTAATTATGCCAAACAATGTAGAGAAATAAGAGTACTTATCCCATAATGCAAGTTTTGAACTTAATTTGGGGTTAGTTCAATCTGATTTGCACATACATATTTACTAGCTTTCGCTTGCGGCTTCGCCCGCATTAATTTTTCTCGGGTACAATGCTTTTTCCCGGGATGAAAGGTACCCTATGTCCTTCTCAATAGATTTTATATATTTATTTCAGTTCATTATTTATTTATTTATTTTTAAAAGGTCTCATGCCTTTGTCAATACATAAATTATGAGTATGAAACTAAATATAGGGCCAAATCACACAGATCGAGTTAGCCCTAAAGTAAGTTCGAGACTGGTGTTATGGGTGGTATTCGATGGTCGCGCAGAGTTGCCATCAGCAGTGGGATACTGACTGAAAAATACAATATTTTGTAACAAATACTTTTTTTCTATGTTTTCCTGTGATTTACCTGTGAAATCAAAATAAAAATAATATAATAAAACCGCTAAAGAGTTTTGTAAAAATGGCTACCGGAGTGGCAAAATTAGGTTATAAAATGATATTATTAACAAAGTTTTTCAATGTGCATTGAAATATACATATTTTATATTATATTTGCATCACAGATCTCGTGTAGAAAGAATTAATTCTGAACCGCGTGGATATTGAGAAAAAAACTGAAATGAGTATTTGTTATGCAATTGAGCAAAATCCATACTCGTACTTCCATACTAATATTATAAACGCGAAAGTCTGTCTGTCTGTCACCACTTCACGGCTAAACGGCTGGACCGATTATGATGAAATTAGGTAGGGATGTAGTTAACGACCTGAGGTCAAACATAGGCTACTTTTGGGCGCGATATAACCGAGTCCCACGCGGGGCGGAGCCGCGGGGAACAGCTAGTCTATTATATTTAGAACCAGGCGTACATTAAAGATTTTGCTGCGAGTTTTTATAAAACAAAAGCTATTTTACTATCTATCTGTTTATTTCTTAAATCAAATATTCGTTGTACCCGGGTACTACGTAAGCCTATTTTCTAATGTAAATGCAGATACTTGAATAACCAACCTTTGTTACAAAACCTAATAAAAATACTAGTCTCGACCCAATTCTCAAAAACGCTGAATTATCTTTACAGTTTACACGTGTAAAATTCCTGACTGTAGGCTAAGAGCTAATATTGCAAAAAAAAAATACGAAATAAAATACTAAATGAGAGGGATTAAAGCATTGAATGCTATAGCAAGTAAGACAGATCTATTCTGTTGCACTTCAAATGAATTTAAAATTCTTCCGTTATTTGTAATATGTTATATCTAGTAATAATAGTGTGTCTTTAAAGTTGTTTTTGTTAGCATCTATAGGGTATTGTTTTTGTTAGCATCTATAAGGTAGTTGTAAGTAAATAAATTAAAATATCTCATGAAATATACAATTAAGAAAAAAATACAAATATAAATTAAATCAATAAATACTTCTTATTTTATGTACTATGGTGTTTTTAACTAAAATTAAATTGAACTAGCTTATTGATCCACACGAGATCTTGGCAATTTGCACCGCCCATTCAATATTGATGACAAAGTACGTTGGCTCTCGGACTATGTATCGCGTCCCTCCTCCCACGGGAGCTTGTCCTGTATAAATTAGTTGCGTAAACAAAGGTACGAATTTATGGTTTATGGCCAGATAAGGTGTCACCAAATACATAGATTATGGAGGGTACAGAAATTAAACATGTCAAATAATCTGTAGTAGGTGTGTGTGCGTTAACACAAATAGACAGTTTGAATTTAAAATGGATTTGATTAAATTTCCCCCGGTCACTACGATACTTTAATCTGCATTCGACTGTACATATTTTACGTCGTTTGTCAGTATAGAAGACATTTGTTCATTTGTACGAGTATTCGTAATTTTATAGCTTCAAAATACATAGTTATACAATATTCATTAAAATTAAATAATGTTTTAGGTTAATGTAAGATTTACTTTATAGCACTTTATAAATATTTTCTGACATTATTATTGTATATAGAAAATGCAATAATGATATTTAAAAATAAGAATTGATAGTTATGTAAAGTTAAGTAAAACTTTAGTAAAAAGAAAAAAAAGCATTCCGACGAATTGAGAACCTCCTGCTTTTTTGAAGTCGGTTAATAAAGCCATAGCACTTTAACCGACTTCAAAAATTTATTTATCCCATATATTAATTAACCCATAGCAGATTGGCATAAAAAGTAGAATTTCTGTACACTCAATGTTTTGTACAAAGGGGTAAGGGATGGGCCTTTTTGGTATCGTTTATCAATTTAATTGGTTTAGGCGATGGCCAATTTTATGGGAACATGTTAAGAGATGAGAATCTATGGTGAAACCAAACCAACTCATTCAATTTGTTAGGCTGTAACAGAAATTTATTACCTAACTGTCTGTTGCCCGCGGATCCGCCTGCGTGAGACTCGTTCATACCGCGCCCAAATATAGCCTATGTTTGACCACTGGTCTTTAACTATATCCATACCAAATTTTATCAAAATTGATCCAGCGGTCTGGCCGTGAAAGTGTAATAGACATAAAGAGATCTTCGCATTTATAATATTAAGTAAAGTATGGATTAGTATAGTATTGAAGTATTACGAGTAGTATGAAAGTATGTATATTAATAGAAATTTGACTTAGGTAACTTTTTTCGCGTCTCTACGACTAAAAATATTATATTAAGTAGTTACAAGGTTTTATGACCACTGTTATTCCCTTAATTTACTTTTACGACACTTTAAAAGAGAGGGTGGTAGTATCCTTCAGCCTGAACCACACAGCAGAACAAACTTTTCCTCCTTGGCTGTATTATGTGACTAATTACTGTGTAACGTGATAAGATCTCAAATAAAATGTTTTAGAAAAAAAAAGGTTGAACCAATGAGTTTTTTTCTAAAGGATGGGCCTGCAGAAAGAGGCATACAAGTGACATGTTTCCGAAGTAACACATTTTAGATTGTCTTAAGCTTTGTAATGAAGAAGACCGAAACATGTGCAGACTGTCTCTTTAAAAAACAAAATAAAAATTTGCGTAGATAAATAATCTCTTACCAAAATATACAAACATCATGTTATGGCTGACACACATCATGTAATAGACTGGAATTACTAACGAAGTTTGCCACTGTTGTAAAGTTAAAGTTTAATAGGCGAATTCAGTACAAAAAATATTATATTATTCAGTCAAACCTTTTTATAAAAAAAAATATAATTATTATAAAAAAATTGAGGCTTAATCTGGTGCCAATTTGTAGCACCGTTGGCCACGTCCATTCTCTAGTAATATATATGTCAATGGGTCGAACCATTCGGAGAAACGATTAGCCCAGTCATTAGTCCACACACGGAAGTTTCGACGTAATGGTGAGCGAGCAAATAGTCCGTCGGGAATTATTTTTACTCTCAAGAGTAAATATGCTTTGGGTTTTAAGCTAAGAAAAACTTTGCTCCTTTGAACAAAGTTTTTTATACGATTCAGTTTAATTAGTAGAGCTGTGCCCCTAGTATGAGTTTTTCTTAACGCAGACGCTAGCGACTGCGTTAGGATTTTGTATGGAATTTCTTAGTTGCCTTACAATCCGTCAGAGGCGTCTGCGTTAAGAAAAACTCATACTAGGGGCACTGTTTGAACCGCGTAAAATGGGGGATTGGTCTCTATAGTTTTGAAAATGTTATTTGTATGATTTTGTAATAAATAATATAAAATATCGGCCAAGTGCGACTCGGATTCGCGCTCTGAGAGTTCCGCACCACCACACAATACTAAAAGACTTAACAGATATTTTGATTTTGACGTGACAACGTCTTAAATTAGGTTGCGGCTGGGAGTCACTTATGAAAAAGTGTAACGCTCGGTAACGTTACGATGCGCTCACAATGAGAGCGAGTGAGAGGCACGCGTCCCCTAAGAGCGAGAGAGACAGACTCAAAGTCGTTGTCACGTAAAACTTTCGCCCGTATACCGACTTTACAGGCAACCAATTTTTTTGCTTTCCTTTAATTTATTTGTAAAAATTAATTTTCTTCATTCTTCTTCTTCATGCCTGCCCGCTACTCAGGAGGTCCCCGGTCAGGTCAAAATGGAAGATGATCTTTTTAAGTCTTGGGTGTTTATCTATACATGTATTTGTTACTAAATATAGTATCGTTGAGTTAGTATCCCATAAAACAAGTCTCGAACTTACTTTGGGGCTAACTCAATCTGTGTGATTTGTAAAAAATACCGCTATTTTTGGTTTAAGAATACCGGTTTCCGTTGTTGACAGTCAAGCTCGCGTAAGATGCGAGAGCGTACCTTGAAAATGGGACACTATCACTGCTAACAATGCTAACTCTATTTATTTACTTCAATGTGATAGTTTACAGACTATAAAATTAACATAGTATCAGTTTAAATGCCTCATTAACATATACGCAAGTGAAGCAATGTACCCTATCGTTAGTTTAATTACTAGTGGGCGAATAATTAACAATTAACCAAATTAGTTTATACATCTAATGCACTGTTACTGTGATGCATTTACGGTGATAGGAAAACACTGAGATAACTTATCCTGCTCATTTAAGACCATGAGTACCTGGGCGACCAAGCTTCGCTCGTTTTATGCAGAAAATCTTTTTGTGAATATGAGTAAAATGAATTTTCCCAGACATGGAACCTAGCTAGATTATCTTTTTAACTATGTAAGAATTTATGTTTAAAATTTCAAAGAAATCGTTAGTCATTTAATGCAAGTACAAATATATTTATATACAAATATTGCTCGTTTAATAGTATAGGAATATAGGATTGAAGCGTATCCTGGGCTCTATAGCGTCACCTGTGGATGACACTGTGATCCTGTCTAACTAGGATCATGATGAATCTTGATTGATATATTCATAATCTACAAAATATGTGCTGTATGAACATGCGATGGCATTTTACCAATTTTTTTTTAAATTGTTTTTACGGCCATGGAATCTAGTCCTTTAAGGCCTTTCTTGAATTTATTAATCTTCTTTAGTCCTACTTAAGTCAGTCGAGTCAAAAATTCAAGTTAATAGTCAAGTCCAGTCAAGTAAGTAAGTCTAGTCTGAGTCAGATGGCTAAGTGAAGCGGTGGAAAAATTTCACTTAGCTATATCATGGAGATTTCGGTGACAAAGATAAAAAGTCACGTAATCGACACTGTATCACTACCCAACTCTCACGCTTGTTCACGAACACTTTGCGAATAATAATCCACCAATATTATTCACAAACACTCGAAAAAACCTAAGTTCTGGAAATTAAATACGGCGCGGACATAGCGACAGTTTACTTTCCCTCCAAAAACTCCCGCATTGTACCAAATTTCATGTGTACTATGTCAAAATTTCAATGTTACCCAAATTTTTGTGGTTAGCTCTTAGGTTTTGATTACATTCAAATCGTAAAAAATACGAAAATTGCTTAATTTATGGTCACATCTTTTAATCGCGTTGACATACGAGTATATATTTGAGCATTTTACAGAACCTGAGTATTGGTTATAATTTTAATTAAGTATACCGGTGCATCAATCTTATATTATTGCACATCCTTCTATACATCCATGCCTGTGGGCTAAGTATACTCAAAAAGCTTACAGCGCTCTCCGTGTACAGTATAATCACGCATTCAGGGTGCTGTTGCGGCTACCTCGCTTCTGTAGTGCATCAGGTATGTTCGCCGAAGCAGGCGTAGATTGCTTCTACGCAAAGGTAAAAGGTGTGCGTCCCTGGTGCGCAGGGTGCGGGCGAGCAACTGCATACTGAACATGATCGCTGGCAGACTGGACTGTTCATATGTCAACCATTCTTGTGCCATTTCGGGGGGAGTGGTGCAGCAATGGCCACTTTAAATCGGCCACTTTAAATCTTCAATCTTTACTAACATAATTAATAAGCACTACTAACAAAATGAGTCATTGTTACTTAAAATAAAAATATCATTCATTCATTATTAATATGCCATTTTATTTTGTGCAATAACGACATTACAAACGAACAACGATAATAATGATATCAATAGATATAAGAGTAGAACTGAGTTCGATACAATCTCGGCTCCTTTATATTAGTTGGGAGTTTCCTATTCACACAATACTAGGATAACGCTAGTTACTCCAGTTTGCAGCGGGAATGTGGAACATTTAATTGTTTAAGAGATAGATCACCGTCGTACCTCACATATGTCTAGAATCTAGACTCAGATAATTGTATTAAACTCTGGCAACTTTTTATATCTCTACATAGTGTTATATTGATAATTTTAATTTATTATCATCATAATCACAGCGTATTTTTTATAAAAGCCAGCTTGAGATCATTACTAACAACTAAATATTTATATTTTTCTTGTATATGACATCAAAAAAAAATTATAAGTTTTATAGTCCCTGCAAGTCGTTTCATTGTGGTTATGTGCCCAAAAGGCTTGCAGCATTGCCACGTATTGCATACAAAAAACTGAAAATCTATATATAAAACAAAGTGTTAGTTACACAATTTATAACTCAAGAACGACTGAACTGATTTGGCTGAAAATTGGTGGGGAGGTAGCTTAGAACTAGGAGAAGGATTTAGGGTACCTTTTGTCCCGGGAAAAAGCACTGCGGGCGAAGCCGCGGGTGAAAGCTAGTAAACATATATTTCTTCAGTGGCAACCACACGTTCGCGAGAATTCTCTCCAGAAAAGTCCCACCGTACGGGAAATTCCAGCAATTTTGCTGCGGATGGCATTCCACAGCTGCTTTATTGCTTTTATATCGTGTTTGTCGGAGACAAGCGGATGCTTTAATTATGGTGTACGACTCTTGAAGCGCTTTAATGCTTTTTTCACCTGCGTTTTACGAAATTTAAGCAATTTTTGAATGGGAAAAAGTTTGATTTTTAGCAAGCATAGTGCACTGCGTGTCTTTCAAATACATTAGCTTACTTTATAATGTAACTCTGAAATGAATGTTTGATTTAACAAATATAAATAATATATAGAATAATAGCCGACAAATGCTTAATAAAAATAATTTGGAGTCTTGAATTCACTCTAAAGAAAATATTTACATAGTTAACGTACATCTCTATAACATATTGTTTTTCTAAACGCTTAGAACAATTATGTAAAATATCAAGGTTCTGATTAAATGTTAATATGACACTAAACTACAATACTTACCACTTTTGAGTAGGCAGTCAAAATATTACTACTAAACACTGAGCTGAAAAAAAATTAAAGGTTTAATTCATTTATTTTAAGTTTAAAAAATGTGTTATAATTAATAATTATACATTTATATATTATATTTTTACGTTTTAACTTATAACACCTCTCTGTTTTGCCTCAAGCTAAATATAGTAAGTTAATTAGGCCCGTTGAATTCAATAGGACTCGGGATCTAAATTAAATTTGCCGGCCGTTTCAATTTTTGCCAAGTTGGGACGTGACCTGGCGTCGAGAGAGCAGACTAGCAGGCGCCTCTGACTTTGCTTATTGTACCGACACGATGTAAGGGTATTATGTAAACACTCAATACTCATAAGTATAGTATTTTACATCACGACGTCGCGGGAATCGTATATATATAAATACATACATACAAATCACGTCTTTTTCCCATATGGGGTAGACAGAGCCTAGGGCCATAAGATGTTATACCACGTTTAGCATGATGATAGTTAAAACAGGAAATCAATAGTGAAGGTAGCTAGCCGTATCGTCTATGTCATGATTCCCCCATTCGCCGATTCCCTCAGTCGACATTTACGGCTTGCGCGGGAAGAGAAGGTAAATTATATATTTTTCTTTTTCTCCCAGACCAGCATGATTGTGATTTGTCCCTGTATATTTGTTTATATATTTATATTTAGCAAAATAAATAGCAAGTAGCATGGAAGGAAGGGAAAATATATAGACTCATAGATTAAAAAAAAAATTGCGTCACGAGACCGCGCGCGATTCGAACTTCTTCGATGTATCTCCAATTAATTCTTGTCGACAGCCCTACAGACACCATATTGTCCTATATAATAGGCGGGAGTGTATGTAATATTTTTATTCTGTGCCTGACAGATATATTCAGATTCCATAGTATTTTCTGGTAAGACGCCAAACGTTCGTATGAGGTCGCGGTATCCTTAATTTTACACATAAATAAGTACATTTAACAGATTCACAAAATTTTTATTGTAAATTAGGTCATGGATACATCCCAACTAATATTATAAATGCTAAAGTGAGTTTGTGTATTTGTTTGTTTGTTACCTTTTTACGCCCTATGTACTGAACCAATTTTCCTGAAATTAGCTAGGAGTATTGAGAAGGACATACCTTTAATCCCGTAGTAATAGTTCCCGAGGGAAATTCACGCGGGCGAAGTTGCGCGCGAAAGCTAGTAGTTCATATTAACCTTAAAGTACGTATGTCATATATGAGCATGAATATATTTTGAAATTTCTTATTAAATTGCTTTGGTATCTACTTAAAAATTCCACCTGCAACAAATATTTGTGGTACTCGGGTAAAAATATATTTTGAATAAAATTTATACAGTAATAAGTACTTAAAAAATAAAAAATAAAGGAAAAAAACATCTCTTTGATCTGCTGGAAGTGATTTCTTTAGAAATAAGCAGCACTAAGTACAAACATTCTATTTTCTGTTTTATCCTGGACATTATTATGTTTTCGGTGTATATTGAAATTGGTAAATATCTTCCATTATGTTTGCACTATCTATTTATATCTCACTATCTCTTTACCAATGTTTAAATGAAATCAGATTTTTAGAACATAACCTTCCTCATATGAAATCGGTACATGAATACAAAAAGGAAAGCTAGCCATTAACCAAATTGATTGCACCACCAGGAAATGAAATCGCCTCGTTTGTGCGATCCAGCCAATTTGTTATGTAGATCGTTTTGTCACCTAATCTATTGGTCGGATTTATTTTTGACCTTTGATATAGATTTAAAATAGAATAGACATGTCATGGTACATATATACGACCTCTGTGACAAGTATGATAATCGCCTTTTTATTTGTTTATAACTGCCTTCGTAGTCCAGTGGTTAAGGCGTTTGCCTGTAAACCCGGGGGTTTTGGGTTCGAATCCCACGGGAAGCATACTTTGTTTAGTTGTTTCCAGTTTGGTTAGGACATTGCAGGCTTGAATCACCTGATTGTCTGATAATAAAGATGATTCCGTGCTTCAGAAGGCACGTAAAGCCGTTGGTCTCGGCTGACATCTGATAGTCGTTATAAAGCAATATATTTCTATCTTTAATTTTTGAAGGAAATAGACGAAACTTATCTCCGAAAAACATCAGAAAATAAGATGTTAAAAAAACAAATAGTCTCAAATTGCCGTCGACTCTCCTAAATTTTATTAACAGCGTCTAGATGTCTAGGTTATGCACTAGGGTTTAAGTACTTGGCAGAGGATCGTGTTTCCGGATCCACTCGGTTTAGGGTTAACACAATACCTTTTTTTTTATTCAAATTGTCATATTTTTATACATTTATGCAATGGTTATACATTTTATTACTACAAGTTAGTCGAGACTTAGTTGGGTCCGTTGGTCCCGGCTGCCATCTGGTAGTGTTAAAGGAACCACGTCAGAGGCCGAGAGGCGGTTCCGAAGAATTTTGACACCAGGGTGTGCTTGATCGATTGATCGTGTCACCTTCACGAAATGATGATTAGAGTCATAGTATTGAAATTGCCTAAGACTTTTGTTGTTGTCCAAATACCTATCATCATCATTTAGTGTAAATACCACGGTCAATCGACCATGCATAGCCTATGTCAGAGTTGTATGTATGTAAAAACTTTATTGTACAGAAAGAACATTGATGATACAACATAGAACACAACAAAAGGCGGACTTATCCCTATTAGGGATCTATTCCAGTCAACCTGTATAATAAAGGAAAAAGAGTACAAGGGCATTGCAAGAGGGTACATCACAAAGAATGCACATATAAAATTATACAACTAATTACGAAACAAAAGTTACTTATCCTATACTATAAATCAACTCAAGTTCGAACGCTCAAAGAATTACCTAACCCTGAAGGAGTGTAGTGAGGACGTCGACGTCTTGACCTCCGATGGGAGTATGTTTCATAAAGTTCTTAGGAAATTAAAAGACTAACTATGATAAGACAGATTATTCTATTAGGCTGTGAGACAATTGTGTTAACACAGCAGGGTATGCGTCGAAAATGTTTCTTTTGATAACTCAAATTATATTTCTATTCATTTGGTTCAGTTACAAAACGTACAATGTCAAAGACGTATTAAAAAATATAGTGTCGAAGGTGGGGCGAAGTGAAAGAGAGAATATTGGAAAGCGGACTCTGGGCTCTTAAGCAGTCAGCTGTGGAAACTTGGAAAGCACTGATATAAAAGAGAAAGAGGGAGAGAGTGAAAGAGAAGAGAGAGATAAAACGCATAATAATATGAATTACCAATTATAAAAATGCTCAGGTCGTTAATAATTTAATGTAACAAATTATTTAAGAGTATAACAAAACCTTTAACTACACAATTAATTTTGTTCATAGCGAGAGCTGTTTGTTGGACCGCAACATGATTATTGAGTTAACGAAAGCGTTTTTTTTACCCGACTACGGCGAAACCAAAAGGAAGGGTAATGATTTTAGCAGTCTATGTATGTAGGTAAAGCCGTGGTCGCACCCATTGTAAATGGATGAAAGGAACACCTTTAAACGAACATTGTTGGTATACTCGTACACTATACAGTGGGTGCGACCACGGCTTTACCATATGACCATTTTTGTACCTATTACGCATTACTTGATTTCTATCTCAATTATTTTCTCGCTTCATCCTTTTAAGACCCCTTTTTACGTAGTCGGGTTATAGCTTTTTTAACTTATATTTTTTGTTTTATTTTACACTATTACTTACTCTGGTTGCTCAGCGACCCGAAGTGGATCTTTGCCTCCGAAACGAGAGAGCGCCACAGTTTTCTATTCTGCGCGATAGCTTGCCAGTTTACAGCGCCCATCTCACGCAGGTCAGCCTGCACATACACACTATACTTATTGTTTTTTCTACATTAGTGTCAAACGACTCAAAATCGCACACTTTTTATTCCCGATATAATCATACACCTAAAATTACATCATAAAGGACCCAAACTCAATAACTTGAAGGAAATACACCCAATACACCAATATTTGCATACTATGGGTACGCAAATATTGGTAAACCCCAAACCAAATATAATCGTAATAGCAATAGTAATGGTACATATAAATTTAACGGGTTGAAATAAAGAAACTATATAAGTGTCACGCCTTAAGTGCTCTTTTGGATTATTATTTTTGTCACATTAATTGGGTCTGTCGGAAGAGATTTCTTTAGAAATAAGCATGTTCTATATTATATTTTTCATGTATATTTTTCTGTGTACATGAATTAGAAATAAATAAATTATTTAATAAAATACAAGTCAAGGATGTCATGAATGCCTTGAGTCGCTTTCAAGAACGATAATATAGCTGAGCTCTTGTTTTTTTTTGTTTTGACTTGATGAGAATCTGCATTACTTGTTTTTTCTTGCTGTTGTTCATAATAACTACATAAAAATACTCCCAAATCTGGCAGATTTAAGTGACTGCAATGACTGAGGACTGATATTTAACTGACTGTTAAAACTAATCATATAAAATTACAAATACCTTTTTATAGAGTGTTTTATTTTACATTACAAATCGGTTTTTTCAAAACTTGATAATACGCTATTAACTTATGACCCAGCGATGTCCATCTTAGACCACATCTGCACTTAATATCAATTTAGATCGTGGTTAATCATTGTCAATAAAAAAAACTATTCTATACATTCGTTATTTTATAGCGCAACAATCACGTACAGACAACAAAACATGTTATCTAATATGCATTTTATTGTGGAGCACAGGCGACGAAAACTTGCCGCGGTTATGTAGCGACAGCAAAAAAAGATAAAGTAATTGTACACTTGGCTCGAGTGAAGTGGGTCATAATTCGATGGGGAAATTGGAACTTATGATATTGGAACGAGTTTTGTAACGAGACGTGTGATAATCATACATTGTGTGTTCCGTTCGTATTTTGAATATTTGTTATTAGTGGCCAGTCTTATTTTAGTTTTTTTTTTTATTATTTGCCAGTTTTATGTGTGACTAGTTGTTGCACACTGCTCTAATTGTTATCGGTTCACTGGTTTAGCCTTAAAAACGTAGCAGACAGAAAGATGACAGTGATATGTGTGATTTTAACTACGACTAGCTTGCTCAGCAGTTAAGCAAATGGCTCGCGCAAGATGGGCGGCAACAAAAACTGTGCAAAACTAAAAATAAGCGATCTATTTACCTACATGAGTAAAAGAGTTCCTATTAGTAATAAATTAGAGTCCAATTCACAAGTTGGCAGCGCGCATGTGTCACCTTTAAGCTTGCACAAGCGTCTATTCTACAACTTTAATGACTCTATTCTCCACGATCTGTATGCAAACCTAGATGTATCAAAATTATACTTACTAGATTGTACTCCTCTTAAATTCGGTAAAAGAAAAAAAAAAGTTTTCTTTGTTATCGGTACAAGTGAAGACAAAAGTCGCGTAGCATTGTGCCCGCGTAGCAGGCCTACGAGCTACGAGCTACGACGTGCAAGTTTGATGACGCTCGTAGGCGACACGTGCGACCCAGCCGTTAGTTTCTGTACGATTCTATTATACTATTTGTTTGAGATTAAATACTGGTTTTTGCCTAGGGCTTTCTTCTGTGGGAATTCTATGTCTATTAAACTTTAGGAGTTAGTCTATTTTCCAAAGATACACCCTACTACAACGGTCGTCTGCTTGGGTGCCTTACAAATATAATGGTAGAGGCATACAGGCAGGCCTATTGAGCGTCTTAATATAATAATAATATTGATGATTAATTCTATGCTACCATATTGTGGTATAGTACTTAAAGAGTAAAAGTTGTGGATTCAATATTAATAGAAAATATTGTTGACGGAATTGGTAGTATTTTTGCAAGCCTGAATTCTGTACTAAGACAGCGAGCTGTTGAGGCTTTCAAGCTGTTTTTGAAAAAAATTATATTCAAATAAGCTAAATAAGAGACCCAAGGGCTAATTAAGAAAATAGGTTAAATAAATCCGAACAGTAGTTCCAAAGTTAAAGACAATTAAAGGAAGAAACATACTCTTTAGCTATATTATCCATACTATCCATACTTCCATACTAATATTATAAATGCGAAAGTATGTCTGTCTGTCTGTCTATCTGTCTGTCTGTCTGTCTGTCACCTCTTCACGGCTAAACTGCTGGACCGATTGTGATGAAATTTGGTAGGGATGTAGTTAACGACCTGAGGTCACACAGGGCGAAGCCGCGGGGAACAGCTAGTATTAGTATATATAAATAATCTGAACTCCCTTTACCTCCCATGGCTCTACCAACCATTCGATTATACGAGCCGAATCTCAGGACAGCGCTGTACTTGCGTTTAAGCATTTCTTTCCTTCGCACCTGCTTGATCTCCCTACAAGTTCTCTATTGTGTCACCTTTCTGTTATTAGATAATCCGAACTGTTAAAATAAGAATAGTGTAAATAAAACGTATTTTCCATACAACAAAGTTATCATAATATCAACTTTACACTCGCCACTCGCGGCCATCGTGCAACTTTAATGTGAGTTTACCAGACTCACGTGTCGGTTACCAAGTGTTTGTTTTTCCTGACGTCCTACAACAGGTGTGCTAAACAATTCTTGTATAAGGTATATTATATTCGTCCGAGCGTGTTTCTGGTCATCATGATCCTGATTTGGCGGTACTGGTTATTACAATGCAGCGACTGCCATATGACCTCCCTTTTATACAGAGAAACAAGACCGATAGGAACATGACGATGATGATAGGAGTATATAGATAATAGTGTATGTATGTATCTAAGTATATATTTAAAATATTTGTATTTATGTTTATTAACATATTATTATGTTATCTAATAATCATTCCTGTCACAATTTTATGCACACGCCAGTCTACCTCTATTAATCACCTCTACTCTCACGGGTCTACTGGAAGAGATTTCTATTGAAATAAGTAGTACCTTTGTACTTATTGTGTTTTATATTGTATCCTATATTTGTATTTTTGTGTACATAAAGAAATAAATAAATGACCCGGGAGTGTTAGTGGCCAACACAGTCAGATTTTTCAGGCCGTCTAAAGGCATCTGACATAGCCTAATGACTGCCATCTACCGATAACAGCCGGGGCCAACGGCTTAACGTGCCGTCCGAAGTACGGAGGAGCTCAAGATAGAAATGCCACTAATGGCGACCAATCCAAACATGGTCGCACACTCGCCGTCGATTGACTACTTATTAAATATCGCCCATATTTAAACCATTGATACGATAAAAGTATAACTTCATACTTCCATTTATCCCTTAATCGCCTTGTACGAAATCATAAAAAAACAATTTTAATAGTATATTTTTAAGGATTACACAGCAAATGCGATTGAAATCAGTAATCTGGTTTAATGAAATTCTATCCCAAAGTAAATTTGCCGTTCAAATAGTATGCAATTTCTATGTAACTTGCTAACCAACTACCAATTTAATTTAGCTGACGATTGCACGTTTTCAATAACAACAGAAAGTTCTTATTTAAATTATAATAATTTACATTTTTAATTTATTTCTAATGTAAGTTTAGTTTTATTTAGTTAGATATTTAGGTTTTATTTATTAGGTTATAATAGTTTGTAAAAGAAATTGTCTGAAATAAATAATAATAGTTTAATAACTCATGCATTAATATATTAAAGTTAAAAAAAAAACTATACCTCTTAAAATTTTAACAGGCCGATGTCTGTAGAGTCACGAGCTTTAATATACTTTATCATCATCATTATCTAAAGGCAGCCCACTGCTGGACATAGGTCAGAAATACCCTTAAGGCAGGCAACCTTAAGGATTTTCAGAATGACCGCTTGTACGCGGCCTGAATCTATTACTTGCGTTGCTTGAGACGACAAAACCCCTAAAGATTGTTAAAATGTATTCACCCTACTCCAACAAGCGCGGCCGGCACGATCCATCATCATAGGTACCTATGCATATGGTACAGTGTTGATGACTGTAAGTTTTCGTTATCCAGGGTCAGAAACGCGCTCGCAATGCTTCTGGCGTCTCATAGGCTGCAGTTACCGCTTCCCATTAGGTGGACCTTATGCCTGTTTGCCTACTTAATAGTATAAAAAAAATCGTGGATTTTAAATTGATTTACTAAAAACATTATGTTATATTAGTTTGTAGTTTTTTTTACTGTAAATGTTTCTTGTGAAAAACGGAATTAAATAATTATGTTATTATTTTATACTTAACTTGAAGGCTATTTATGACCCTCCAGTATAAAGGATAACGGTGTTTACCCTGTCACCCTGTTTAAAAATACCACCCTATATATATAATTTTTTAATAAATACTGTAATAAGACATTATTTTTTTCTTTCCAGGATACCTAAATCCGGTTAATTCAAGTACTTCCATCATGTGGTCCACCGGATAGCCACGCTGGCGGGCTACGGTCGGCACGCGGTGTACGCGGGCGGCGCGTACCATGCGCGCGCGCCCGTCGTACCTCTCAACGCTAGTGAGTATATGATAATAACTTACTTATTATATTTGTTATTTAAGGTGATACCTCGGTGAACACTAGCGCCACCGTCATTTAAAAATGATTACTCACTGAAAACACAAGTAATCAAAAATCCCTCTGCTGTAATTATGGTTCTGGATCTGAAGTCAATTTTAAACATATTAAATTATTTAATTATAATTCCCTATAGTTACGAATTGCATTATTGCTTAAAACGGCCACTTTTAGCAGTTTCGCAATTTGAAACTATATGGAACTATAATTTAATAATTGAATATGATTAAAATTAACTTCAGATCCAGAACCATAATTACAGCAGAGGGATTTTTGATAACTTGTGTTTTCAGTGAGTAATGATTTCTAAATGACGGTGGCGCTAGTGTTCACCGAGGTATCACCTATTTTTTTACCCACAAACTGTTCTCTGCTTGACCCAAAGGTTGACTGTTAGATAATGCTTTTAGCATTAAGTCTGCCTATTGTATTTTTACAATAAAGTTAAATAAATAAATAACTAGTTATGTTTCGCGGTTTTACTCCCCAGTGATGTGGTTGCATAGATAGGCGACACTATAGAGAACTTGTAGGGAGATCAAGCAGGTGCGACTGGAAATAGATGCGAAATGCAAGTACAGCGAACTCTCCCGAGATTCGGCTCGTATCACCGAGAGGTTGGTAGAGCCATGGGAGGTGAGGGAGTTCCCCAGTGGTGTGTATTTACATTTTCCAAGAATGAGGCTTTAAAATATAAAAAAAATATTATTAAAATTTGATTAGTAGATCCAGAAGTTCGTGTTTGGATCAAGACTAAAATAGAGAAGAAAATTACTGGCCGTGCATAGTGAAAAATTATTCATAGAAATCAAATTAAATAATCGGAAGTATCTATTAACGACTGACAGGAAAGCGGGAAGCGATATTATTTTATTATACTGTATGATCGCCATGTAGATACAATTCGACTGAATTAGATGACAACGAATCCTTTGTTCGGGTTCGATCCCCGGTCGGGTCAAGGTTGCAAATGGTCTTTTTCTGATTGGCCTGGGTCTTGGATGTTTATTTATATATGTATTTGTTATAAAATATAGTATCGTTGAGTTTAGTATCAATCAATCAATCAATTTATTTGCAAAATGTATGTATATTAGGTGTTACATTAAAATTTTCCAAATACATTTTACCCCTGCCAGAGGTGTGCAAATTTTACAATATTATATTATACATAAAACAAACAAAATCCTCATAACACAAGTCTCGAACTTACCTTGAGGCTAGCTCAATTTGTGTGATTTGTCCGTATATATTTATTTATTTATTACAGACATAAAATAACACACATTAAAATTGCACACGAAAAATATATCCTTCTTTTGGCGCCCCGGTAAAAATTAAAAACAAAGATAGTCTAAAAACAAAGGATGTATTTTTGAAATACTATAGGCAATTGACCTATTGGCGGTACATCGTAACGAGCCAGCGTGACGTCGCGATAATATAAAATTGATATCGTGTCACATGGGATGACCCATGGTTAGTGGACTCATTAACATGTTTAGTTATTCATACCTTGTATGTACGAGTATGTATGTAATCCTGACAATAACATTATATTAAAGACTAGCAGTCCACTCCGGCTCCGCCCGTGGTACATACATAGCTGTCGTCACTCGGGGATAGTGTGGCTTTCCAACAGTGAAAGAATTTTTCAAATCGGTCTAGTAGTTTCGAAGCCTATTTGATACAAACAAAGAAACAATCAAACCTTTCCTCTTTATAATATTAGTATAGAAAGGAGACTTAATAGTAATTCATAAATATTTAATAGAAATAACTATTGAGATCTTTCACGTGAAATGTACACTTTTTCTACGATCGACCCATACAAAGTATCACGGGATGAAACTAATATTTTTAAGACCCAAATTTTACGTTCTCTAACCTGGTAAATGAAAATAGGATTTGAGGGAACTAAATATCGGTTTATGAGCTTTATTTTTAGGTAAACAACGGTTTAGCCGCGCTTATTTCTATGTGAAAAATATCTGCCACATTCTGCTCACGTGGTGAGGAAACACATACAATAAGTATTAACACTAACGCAGTATTCTAACACCTCGCTACGCACACACTTGACAAAATTATCCAACACAAGGAAGAAATACACGCACACAAGTATAAATAGCATGAGTGGCGGTCCTTACACTTTTCTCTTACACTCTCCAGTTGGTTTAATACTCTAACCTCCGTATTAAGAAACGTTTGTTAAGCCCATGTAAGCTAAAATGTTTTGCGTCTCTTTCTTTCACGTGAAGTGTCATGCAAGAGAAAAAGAGACAAAACATATTTTCAGTTATAATGGGCTTAACAAACGTTTCTTAATACGGGGGTAAGCATTGAGCAGAACCGTAATAATGAAGGTTGCTGTAAAAATATATGGGCAAAAAAACGAGCAAGTGTATGACTAAAACCAGGTTTTTGAAGTCTGAATCACAAGTTACATTGCATTATTGGTTAATGATATCGTGTGGGGTGTACGTTCAATTGACCTTGTACGCTGGTGTCAGAGTTTTTATTAAACACTAGCTTTTGCCCGAAATACTCGAAGTACTCGATTTGGCCTTCATTGCTCCGTCGACGTGGTGGAACTTGACATACTGAGAACAACCCGCAGCTTCACCCGCGTGAACTTCCCTCGGGAAGTTTTCCCGTGATGAAAGGTACCCTATGTCGTTTTACTGGTTCTAAGCTACCTCCCCAGCAATTTTCAGCCAAATTAGTTCAGCCGTAATTGAGTTATAAATTGTCAATTGAAAAACTGTAATTCTACAGGAGCCCTTGGTGCGTGAACCGGACTCGCTCTTGGCCGATTTTATTTAACAACATAACTCGTATGCCCTCGAACAGAATTCAGTATTTATTAACGACATTACTTAACTCCATGTCAATATTTATGCTTCATGACACAACTGTAGACGGCTGACGTGACAACGGCGACATAATAATTAATTTAATTGGGTTTATGACATATTTACGATAGTGTTACACTGTAAAGTACATAATAAATAGGAAATTAGCTGTTGCCCGCGGCTCCGCCCGCGTGGGACTCGGTTTATATCGCGCCCAAAAGTAACCAAAGTTTGACCCCTGGTTCTAAATTATATCTACATAAATTTCATCAAAATTGGTCCAGCGTTTTAGCCGTGAAATCGTAACAGGCAGACATATATATATAGACTTTCGCATTTGTAATATCAGTATGGGAATATGGATATATAGATTACAGACATATGGATATACACATACATACATTATCACTTTTAGCAGCCTGAAAAATCTGACAGTGTTGGCCACTAACACACCCGGGTCATGTTCCTGTGGGTCTGGTTTCAGTTTCAGTCCTGTTTATTAGGGTTACGGAGGTCAAACGGCAGTCGCTCCATTGTAATAACCAGTTCCGCCAAATCAGGACCATGATTAATAGCGTACTCTGGGCTCTGGAGCGTAAAGCTAAAGATGCAATCGGGAAAACACGCTCGTACGAAGAGGTTAGTTTTGTAATAAATTTCAAATGGCGTTCTCAATCGCAAAATAAACGGTTACCATTTTTGAAAGCTTCTAATTTCGCACATACAAGGCTTACGATCTAAATTATTCATATATAATACGAAGTTACCTGAAGCACTTACCAGTCACACACATGTTAGTTTGGTGAAACTTGAGCCGGAATGCCTTTATTGCATAGCCTCGTGTCTGGAGTACCAGAGTGCATTTAGACCAGACCGCTTGGACGTTTGTCACTGGCCAGTAATTAATAGCTCTGTAATTTTGTTAGTCGCCTTTTTTTTTTGCTTTTTTTATAAAATAAAACTGGTTGGATGACCAAAAAAGATAAAATAAACTGCTATTATTCTTTTTTCAAATAAGTATAAATTCGAATATGTTTTTGAATTTTACCTATCATTTTTTATTTTAGACTTTACATACATATCATTCACTCGTGAAATGGAATTTATTAATTGTCATATTTACATAAATGAAAAATATCGGTCGCTTTGTTACTTGTGCAAGCCTTTTTGTTCCACCATTAACCCTTATTGAAAAAGTATCCCATCAGGGTGCAAGGGTATAGAGTTTAATCAAAATATTGACTGGGGATAACAACTTGATGTAAATTTATGCAAATGGGAGTGCGGCTAAGCAATCTCCTTAATGAAAACCGCTGAATTATGACAGCCTAGGTTTTAATTTGTTTTTCATAAATATTGTTAATTTGGTTTTTGTTAATAATGTTGCGTTTTGCAAGAAAAAAGTTTTGTTATTTAATTTTTATTTGCATTGTATTTTCAGCTAGTGTTGTTCAGTATTAATTGTACAAAATAATTTTGTATTAATCAAGGACGAATGTTTGTTATATTTTTTATGTCTGTCTGTACAATTATCTTTATAAGAGCTCTATAATTTGGTGTCTTGATAATGTTACGATAATTACTTTTCATCTAATTTGCCTTTAATCTGTTTAATTATTATAAAAAAAGTGAAATCATGACGTACTTTGATTATACCTTCTTTAAAAATCATACTATCATATTCGAAAATATATGTTAATCCGTCTAAAATTACAAAGTTCCGTCCAAACAAAATCTTCAGGTTTATTCATATTATTAGCTGGTAAGTATAGATTAGCCAATAAAAACGTATAACATAATGCGTATAGTTAAAAAAAGCTCTTTCAATTCAAAGACAAAAAGGATATATTTTTTTAACAATGAGCTCCATATGCCTGTTTGCTTCTCAGAATTAATTTATAGTTAACGGGCTATTATTCTTATTACCCTAAATACAATTTAACAGTATCCCGAAAACTACTTAAGCATAATTATATTACAAGCATCGTACCGAACCCGTACTAAATTTGAAAATCGATTCCCCAAAATAGTCACTAATGACAGAATAATGTCAGTATTGCCACAGATTATAGAATGCTATACTAGCACAGATATTCAACCGCCATACAAAGAAGCGCGCCAATTTTTAGTGTACCAATGTAGTCTCCCCATACTGAGACTTACTAACGCCATCTATCGGTCACTTGGGAAACTGAGATTCTAACTCCTATAACTTAATAAATAAAGCGCTAAATCAGTTTGTGATAGAATGACGATACTTGAAAAAATCATGTTTTAATAATTCACACTCTTTTTTCGCCAAAAGCAAGCGGGATCTTAACTGAATTCGTTTATTTTCAGTTCTTGTAGCGCCAACTATTGGCAATAAAAGGAACTAAATCTTTTTATTAGGCAATGGGACCACATGGTATTGCCAACTGTCGACACTATCTCCACAATCTTTAGTTTAGTCATTTAGTTTCCTATACCCCTTATCAGTAACTTGATTACACTTTTTCATACTAAAGTATATTTTCTTTAGCAATATCAATCATACTTTTTACACCCAAAAATGTATCTTGAAAAAATTCTAAGGCGGGACGCGTCAACAACTTTTTTCAGGCATTGATATACTAGCATACAGCCATAAATCAAACTAATCTATGTTGCATTATTATTGAGCCATAGAGCAAAAAATACGCCAGCTGAATACACTCGAAAATGAATCTAATTTAATCGAAAAACAGTCTGAAATTGACTGACTGAGTGGTAAGCTGTTTTGTCAGTACTGGTGAAGTGACCAAATATTTTTCTTGTCTCTTGAGGACGAAAAAATGTAGCGCGTTTATCTTTTGTTCCGATGGCTTAAGGAATAGACACTTTGATACTTCTGTATTAAAGCTGGTATTTGCATGGGGAGAGAGTAACAGTTAATAATTTTTTTTTGGTGTTTTGTTTGGCTAATGTAAAATGGTGACATTAATTTTGAATATCTATTGATTTGACCCAAAAATAGATATTTGTACAATGGTCGTCTACTTACAAACAGCAGCGCTTGTATACGATAACCAATATTATATTTTATAGTGTTAGATATATATGTCAATGCCGCGCAAGTCTATCAAAACCAGGGTGAAACGAATTGTGATTCTGAAAGAAGATCAATATCTATAGGTATATTTTAAAATAATATATTATGAGTAAAAATATATGTATGTCATATTTTGTTTTCTTATTTATTTTTGCTATTACTTAGACCTAAATATCTAGAAATAAATCTTTCAAGACTCCGAAAGCTAAATATTAAGTTTTAATACGTATAGTAAATGTTACTTGTAGGTACGTGTCACGTGTCCCAACCCAAGGTCCCGATGGAGTAGTGGGAGGTGTCTACACAATACTGTTATTTGATCATCCTTAGGGAACTCGTTAAAATAATTTAACCAGTCATCCGATATGACAGGGTTCTTGGCATATATTTCTTTTTTGTGGCGATATAAATCTACATAGTTTTTAAGTTTTGTTTGTTTGCTTGTAATATCTTTATTGTATAAAAAATAAACATATATAAACATATTAATTTGAACTAATATACAATGGCGGACTTATCCCAAACAAAAAAAAATAACTTTTTTTACTTTCTTTAACTATTTCTTAAATTTTCATCAAAGAATTAGAAAATCGCGCGCGGCAGCCATTTTTTTTAAATCTATGGTGTTCATCTATGTAGTTGGGGAGTTAGATAGCCTACGGGGGCACATATGTTTGTATCGTAAGAGCGAACACGTACTGGTAGACGGACCGGTATTTGGTTGTAAGTATATATAAATGGCTCATTTTTTAACCTTCAGCAAACATGTTGTTACTTGTCAAGCTATTAGAGGAGCTAGCATAGCCTAGCGGGGCGCGCATATCCGTAACGATAGCGTGCGTCAAGCGACGTTGAGTGCGCGGCCAATCTTGGATTGGTTGCCATCAAGTGGTATTTTTATTTTGAGCTTCTCTGTGCTTTGATCCCGGCTGTTTTAAATATCCCACTGGTGACTTACAAGGCTGTCAATGATTGATAAATGTGTTTTAATTAAATAGGGTCTTTTGCATATCAGCTCGTCTAATACTTATAACATGTTACTTTAAGGAAATGATGTTTTGCGAATGTGGTATTTTACGAATGTGCTCTTTTGAAAATATTGATATTTAACGATGGAGTGGTTAAAACCAGCAAAAATACTAAAATTTAACGCTTATGGTGTTAAAAAGGTAAGTTCTTATCAAAATTACATTTATAAGGTTTACAGATTTTCTTTTTTAGAGGCGAAAGCCTCTAAAAAAGAAAATCTGTAAATCTGTAAACCTATAGCCTTAAAATAATCAAGCAAGAAATTCTTCGTAAAATTCCAATAAAACGAGCTAAAGTAGATCTAAAACTACAGCCAACTATCAGACTAATCACTAGCGACATCCTACACTAACCCATCTCGACACGGAAGGGGTAAAAATCCCCTTCAAGGAGGTTATATCACACAAATTAATCAGATTCCTTCACCCCTCACAGCGAATTTAAACCTTAAACTTTTGTAACTAGAGTTGAATTTTAAACGAATCATTTTCATTGGAGTGCCATGTCCGTAATTCAATTATTACGCGCGGACGCGTCGAACTAACGACCTTTTGGATGTAGGCCATCATTTCTACTATTATGTTCTAACATTTCGTTGAAAAATTTCGCTAAACTAGCTCTTAGATATTTATTGTGATGACTTAATTGATTTTTCCCTTCGAGACCGCATCAAAAATGAGGAGATCCGTAGGAGAACAAAAGCTGCCGACATAGCCCAGCGGATTAGCTCTTTGAGGTGGCAGTGGGCAGGGCACATAGCGCGACAAACCGATGGCCGATGGGGCAGACAGGTTCTCGAATGGCGACCATGCACCGGTAAGCGAAGCAACAGACACTCACCGACCGGGTCAGATGACCTGAAGAAGGTCGCAGGCAGGCGCTGGATGCAGGCTTCCAACCGATAATTTTGGAAATCCTTGGGGGAGGCCTATGTCCAGCAGTGGACATGATGATGATACAATTCGTAAATATTATCGCACAGATGTTATAAACACAACCGTATCCAATTACTTAACTAAAAAGGAAGAAATAGTTAATAATAGCTGTTTAAATATGCTTACTTATTAAACTTTTTAATAAATCGGATATTTTTACTTTGCAACCAGCACCCTTGTACAAAAGTTCTATATTCTATGTTTTTCTTTTTCTCCCAGACCAGCATGGAAGTTGAGCGGAGTAGCACTTATATACTATTGTACTAGCTGTTCCCCGCGGCTTCGCCCCGCGTGCGACTCGGTTATATCGCGCCCAAAAGTATTGTTATATATATAAGTTAGCCTATGTTTGACCTCAGATCGTTAACTACATCCCTACTAAATTTCATCACAATCAGTCCAGCAGTTTAGCCGTAAAGAGGTGACAGACAGACTTTCGCATTTATAATATTAGTATGGAAGTATGGATGTGTAATTGCGCGCGTCATTACTGCTCACGCTCCGGTTACCAGCTGCTTCTCTTCCCGCGCAAGCCGTAAAAGTCGTCTGAGGGAATCGCCGAATGGGGAAATCATGACATAGACGATGCGGCTAGCAACCCATCACTATTGATTTCCTTTTTCAACAATCACCATGCTAAACGTGGCCTAAGGTCTTATGGCTCTAGGCTCTGTCTACCCCGTATGGGATAAAGACGTGATTATATGAATGTATGTATGTACTCCGCTCAATTACAGTTTCTGAACTACTGGTTGATCTTTGACCACTGTAGTAAGTTTTGGCCGGCCTTGATTTGCAGAAGTCAAAATAGATTTACTCGAGGATTGAGAAAGTAACTGGCGAAGTAATGATAAAGGTAGACAAAATTTTGTGTTTTTCCTAGTGTAGTGTCTTCATAAATGAAACAACTTTCTTAATAACCTTGTTTATTGGCACTCGGAGACCAAGTGAAAGTCAATTAGTAATTATACAATTGGTTCGTGACGTTGTCGCTAGTGAAGAGGAAGTGTCCGCTTTTTTAAAGTCAGATGCGGAAGTGACAAGTTAGATCAAACATTATTTAAATATGTTAGTCTATGTTACACCTAGTGATCTATTACCATGAAAAAAATGTAAGAAAATAATAAAAGAAACAAAAAAAGAATTCTCAAAAGAATTTATTTATACCGCTAAAAATCCTCTATCCACAAAGTCTACATAGAAATTTACTGTATACTCCCAGTATCCCAGTAAGCTAACCGGAGCGTGAACAGGAATGACGCGCGCAATTACACATGCAACATATAAGTGCTACTCCGCTCAATTACAGTTTCTGAACTACTGGTTGATCTTTGACCACTGTAGTAAGTTTTGGTTGGCCTTAATCATTTGAAAAAATAACTGTACCCCTAGTATGAGATTTTACAAACGCAGACGCTAGCGACTGCATTAGGATTTTGCATGGAATTTCTTAGTTGCCTTACTATCCGCCAGGGGCGCTGTACAGGTTTGTCATATAAAATGGCTAACGCTTTATAATCTCATACTAGGGGTACTGAATATATTTTTTTTTGTTGAATAAGAATACGAAGATATTGCATAAGAAATTGCACCAGCGATAAGTATTTTCGATCCTGTACAATCCAATGATGTGGTTGTGTAATAGGTGAAATAAAGTGTTTATTTATTCATTCTTTTAATTCATTCAAGATATATTCTTCGTCCGAGTGCATCTTCAGCTTACGCTTCAGGGCCCAGGGTACTCTATTAATCATGGTCCTGATTTGGCGGTACTGGTTATTACAATGGAGCGACTGCCGTCTGACCTCCGTAACCCTTTTATACAGGGAAACTAGATCCACAGGAACGTGATCCGAGTGTGTTAGTGGCCAACACTGTCAGATTTTTCAGGCTGCCTAAAGGCATCTGACAAAGCCTAACGACTGCCATCTACCGATAACAGCCGGGACCAAAGTCTCAAAGTGCCTTCCGAAGTACGGATTCGATCTTTGATCTAGTGTTATACATATTAGACATATGATTGTGAGAGAGATTCGTGATTTTTAATGTACGAAAACACAGAAAAATCCACCAAAAAGGAGGAGATAGCAATAATACGTGATGTTTCAAAATGGAACAAATTCTTCAGGAAATAGAAAGAGTTTACCTCAGGATTTAGATTAAAAGATTGTCTGAGACGTGACGGGTATTGCAATGCTTTTGTTACTGAAATATGTACGTCTGTCTAGCGCACATTTATAACGTACATCTCAAAAATGATACTGAGGTAAATTTCGTGGAATAAGTCTATCTTGCGATTCAATTTAGGATAATCCACCTGAATTCGGCGAAACATAGCCATAGTCACAGTACATAAATAAATATATTATATAGGGACAAATCACACATATTGAGCTAGCCCCAAAGTAAGTTCGATACTTGTATTATGGGATGCCAACTCAACGATAGATAATCCACGACCTAGGACAATCGGAAAAAGATCATTACCATCTTGACCTGATCGGAGATCGAACCCGGGACCTGAATAGCGGACAAGCTGTTAACGATTACGCCACAGAGGTCGTCAATACATGGTGTAGTTTATAATATTTTTCAGACTAAAGACCAACAGTATTGGCCGCTGATACGGCTGGATAATATTTCTACTGAATAACCAGTACTGCTAAATCCAGGGTCACAATTAAAAGCATACCCAATTTCCCAGGGTGTGCCTGGCTTTTGTAGATAAGTTAATAAGTTGCAACTTACAAATCGGGTTAACATAATTTTTATATTTTTATACAGATAAGTTGTTACGTATTATTGTTGAATCGTGTCCAACTTACATCGGGTCCCGAATTCCGACTAAACGCCCATATCAACCAAGCGAATTAACTAAAGTAAATAAGTCTTTGAATATTCAGAATGTGTAGTGGCTCATTTTTTGAATAATTCAAGTAAATAAACATAAAAGCAAATACATCTATTATTACTTGTATCCAATTAACAAACAACAAGGTACAAAGGTAAATATTTAAAACGTACAATTTTGTCGGGGCACGACGTTAATAATACAAAATGAGTAAGATTTTCGGGACAAGTTGTCTATCATTTCAAGTCCTCACAAAACCTTACAAATCGAACAAATAAAACTCGTAGTAATACTCTCGAAAATAGGGCTTAAATTCCCTTGTCGTTATTGAACGAGAGGTGCTCTTGTTAACCCAAATCGGTACCCATTTCTAGGAGCTTAGGGCTCCACTAACTCATTGTTATGGTAATATACTGGTATAAATCTATTTTTATAGCTCGGCTGCGTTGTAGTACCCAATGTAGGTACCAAAGTTGTAAATCATTTTTCGTTATTGGCCGTTCGGGGTTATGATGACAATTGAGATTTTAATCGATTTTTATAGCTTTAACAAGTTAACTATCACTACATTGTATAAAACAAAATCGCTTTCTCTGTCCCTATGTCCCTCTGTATGCTTAAATCTTTTAAACTGCGCAACGGATTTTGATGCGGTTTTTTTAATAGATAGTGATTCAAAAGGAAGGTTTTTATGCCCAAGCGAAGCCAGGGCGTGTTGCTAGTATGTTATATTTGAAATAAAGTATCGTTGAGCTTACTAACTCAACGATACTTTCGATCGATAAGTCTCGAACTTAGTTTGGGGCTAACTCAATCTGTGAGATTAGTTCCTATATATTTTTATCTACCTTGTACCTCTTTGCTTTTACTTATTAACCTAGGTAGTAAAAAACTTACTGTTTTACAAGTCAAAAATACTTATACAGTTATTACTTATATCATTCAATCATTGGGATAAACAGAAAGGAAAATATTTTAACGTTGTACTTAAATAAAACATTTTTTTTGTCTCTACATAGATTTAAAAAAAAATTGCCTCGCGAACTATTCGAAATTGTTTGGTTTTCTAGTGGCTTCTATACCTATATCCATACTTGACGGTCTACATGAGTACCTATTTAAATATCACATTTTTAAGTTTTAATAGACCTATTTACTTGGCGTATTGTTATGAGGCCTTAATTTTTACGGTAGGGTTATTCTTTGAAGCCCACAGGTAGAGCCCACGGTAGAGTCATACAAATTAAACAAAAACTACTTATTCTGGGGTAAAAATAAATAAAATCATAGAAAATGTATTAATTTAAACTATAATGCAATAATAGCAGTACTTTTTAATATGTACAATGGGTGTACCAAGACATATTGTCTTAAGGCAATTCAGGTGTACCTAGACAAATTGCCTTAAGGAAATTCAACATAGATAATTTCATCACTAAAAAATCCCACTCAAAGTTAAAGCAAACAAATAATAATTTGTATTATATACCAACAATGAAATAATAATATTAAACTTTTTGTATGCCTAACATACTAACGCCATCTATTATAATGAATTTGGCGCGAACTGTTTAACCGACGCGGCCGTCAGCGCATGCGTATTCGTTTCGAGGCCACGGTCACGAAAATACACAGATAGTACGCACACTAGCGCCAGTGGCGGCGAATAGTGATCGTGTCGCTGTCACACATTGTCAATATCAATAATGCAAATTACGACGTGATATTTGTGTTTATCTATCATTATTGCACGGAAACACGTTAATATGTAAGTATTTACTTTAATTAATATTGTTCTTTGTTGAATGTGTGCTTATTCTGTTAATTTTGTCGAGCGATGTCAGGTCACTAAATTATAACCTACTAGTTTAGGAATGCATGTGTGAGTGCTATTAGAATGGACGTCTTGCCGTTGTGTTTGTTATCATTAACATAATGTCCGTGACTGTAAATTAAATTTTATATATGTTTTATTACCATTTCATATTGTTTACATTTTTGTTAATTTCTTTACATTACCTTTACTACTTTTTTATTATACTTAAGTCATTTTTTGCTGATTTTTGACGAGTCATCATCACGAGTAAAGATTAATCTTATTAGATATTTTGATTGTTGTAGCAATGTATTAAGTTACTTTTTTTTTTTAATTTCAGATCCAAAATGAATGTCAAAGCAGCGTTGGCAGTTGGCATGGTATTTGTTGGATGTTGTTCCAACGTAGTATTCTTAGAACTGGTCGTAAAAGAGGATCCCGGAGCGGGAAACCTCGCCACATTCCTACAGTTCCTCTTCATAGCAACCATTGGATTTTGCACAGTTGGAAAATTCGGGACTGCCAAAAGGAATATACCATTCAAACAATATCTCATATTAGTCGGTTTCTTCTGGACAAGCAGCGTAGCCAACAATTATGCATTTGATTTCAATATATCCATGCCTCTCCACATGATATTTAGAGCTGGCTCTTTAATGGCCAATATGGCTATGGGAGTTTGGATACTCAAAAAGAAATACTCTTTCTTGAAATATCTATCAATTTTCATGATATCAGCAGGCATAGCAATTTGCACAATTCAATCAAGTGGTGATGTAAAAGCACCTAGAGAAACACACGAAGATGCAGCTGAAGAAGAGAGACTGAAGTTCATTGATTGGCTATGGTGGTGCCTAGGTATAGCGATTCTGACATTTGCTCTTTTTGTCTCTGCCAGAATGGGAATATTCCAAGAGTCCTTATATTCCAAACACGGCAAGCACCCATGGGAGGCATTGTATTATACCCATTTATTACCGCTGGTATTTTGGCTGCCAACGGCCTCAAATTTAATAGGTCATGTTAAGTTGGCGACCGAAACGCCTGTGATAGAATTTTTAGGCTTTGTTTTGCCAAGGCAAGTGCTGTGGCTAATATTATATGTGTTGACTCAAGGACTGTGCATTAGTGCTGTGTACGTTTTGACAACTGAAAGTGCGTCTTTAACTGTCACTTTGACAGTGACATTAAGGAAATTCGTTTCTCTATTATTCTCTATAGTTTATTTCAAAAATCCATTTACGGCAGGACATTGGATTGGTACGTTTTTAGTATTTTTAGGTACAATGATATTTACTGAACTGTTGCAGAAATCTGTTGCACTGTTCTTACCTGTTAAGGATGAGAAGAAGAAGAAGAAATAATTTGTTTTATCATTTAGTTCAATGTTGTTGTATATTTTATATGAAACTAACTTTAAGTCAATATTATTTTTATTTCATTATGTATTATTTATATAATCAATGGGATGTGTTGATAGCTTAATTAATAAATTAAGTAACATATTTAAAACAATTTTATGTAACACTGATGACTAGGTAATATTATGTTCAAAGTTCTGTAAAAGTCCTAATAATATGACGCTATTATTTTATATAAAGGCTAGTGAATTATAGCTTTTTTCAGTAATGTGTAATTGTATAGAGAAATACGTAATATATTATTATTTAGGTACAATAAACTCAATTTTCTCTATAATAGTACATATGCTAAAACTACGTATGGATAATTATTTCAGTCAATAAAATTTATTTAAGGGATATCTATTTTAAATCAGAAAATTTTTAAAATTCATGTAAACAGAAAACATAGTATAAAACGTTGAGAGCTATGTATAAGTTTACTATATTTTTTAAACTAGCTTTTAGACGAAGCTTGGCACAATAGGAATTAAGGGAATTTGACCTTTTTTGATACAAACTTTAACATAACAATAATCTTATCAATATAGTAAGTACATATAGTAACTGATATAAATTAAATTAAAAGACAAGTACACGTTAATGGTGATTATAAAATATATGCTTGCCCTAATAACTTAAATGACAATGAGTCGATAAGATTTGTATCTTTTTTTATTTTATTTACCAGCGACTCGCCCCGGCTTCGCACGGGTGCAATGCTATATAATACATGTATATACATATAAACCTGCTCCGTGAATCACTCTATCTATTTAAAAAAACAGCATCAAAATCCGTTGCGTAGTTTCAAAGATATAAGCATACACAGGGACAGAGTGAGATGAAAGGTACCCTTGTCTTTGTGTCCTTCTCCTGGTTCTAAGCTACGTCCCCACCAATTTTCAGCCAAATCAGTTCAACCGTTCTTGGGTTATAAATAATATATATTTATATATATAGATTTATCCAGGCTGCTGTTGCCAAACGCATAGATAAAAAAAACGCATATGGCTTAACGATAGTTGTTAAGGCAGCTTGAACAGACAGATTACTTAAACTAAAACCAGACAATTACTTATACTGTGATGTAATACCTACATATATGTATCCTTTAGTATGAAGTATTTTTGGTATCATCCTTGTGCGTGCATGTTTACTAATAGCTCAGAAAATTTTCAATTTAAGTATACCAATGGTTGTTTATCGTGAGATTCGTAAAACTTTATTTTGGTGCAAATCGGAGGCGTGTTTGTGATTTTCTATCGAGGTGAAAATGCTAAATTGATTTTTGAGTAATAAATTATTAAGTTGACAGATAGACTATTTATGTAACTAAAAGACGAAATTCACCATATACCGCGTCTAAATAACATTGAACACATATCGTCTTAAAACAAAATTTTAGGAAATATCCAAATGATGAGATTACATAATAAGTAGGTACTTATATGTTGTGTTTAAAGTTTATTGTTAAATCCTCGCATTTTCTATAATAAATAGATAATAAATGAATGAACAAAAATATAATAAATTAATTTGAGTATTTTATGTCTTTCATTACCTTTAAGGCAATGGAATCCTCCACTAATCCTACACTCCTATTAATCTTGGGAGAATGCGCTGGTGGCTAACTACCATCTCTTAAAACCATGAGAGTTTAAAACCATAAGAACGATTGAGTGAGGGAGATGTCGCCTTACATCATGTATTGCGCTGTCTCGCTTACTCATTGGATCTTGCATGGTTATAAAAGACGGTAGTCTCTGTACTTGCTAATTTACTTTGCAGAATAGGTACTGTGACGGACTTACTTATATTTTTTGTGTGACGAACTAATTTAGAACGAATCGACAACAACCCGCTTTGTCCAATCGCACCTTCTTGATCTCCCTATAAGTTCTCTAATGTGTTTTCTTATCTACTACCTTATTATAAAGGGCCTTTGGGGCACAAAGATTTTGGGAGTCGCAAAGTATGTCAAGTATAAAACAGGCCAGCCAAGCATGAATCGCGATTAGACCACTGTCTAGTAGTGTCCAGTGGTCGAACGACCTATTGATAGGTGGCAATTAAATTTGCAATGGAATCTATACTTTTCATACATAATATAATAATACGAAAGTCTCTGTCTGTCTGGCTGTTGCGCTTTCACGGCTGAATCGATTTTGATAAAATTTGGTATGGATATAGTTAAGGACCATGGGTCTGGGTCAAACCTTGGACAAACATAGGCTGAGTACTAGTTTTAATTTTGAGCACGATATAACCGAATACCACGCGAGTGAAGTCGCGGACAAAAGCAATCAATATAACTTTTTCAATGACCATTATGATCAGCTGTCAGGATTTTTATGAAAATTCGAAACCATTTTCTCGCATTTCAATGCACAATCTGCAGATTTTAATTTCCTTAGAAAGTGTGCGATTTTAAAAAGAGTCATGAACAAACATATTTTTATTTTATTTGGCTGACGTTTAATTATTCAACTGCATCTTCAGGTAATGTTTCAGAGCCTAGTGTATCCTTTTTAATATTGGCTCTAATTTGGCGGTACTGGTTTAAACATTCCAATTTATTCTCTATTGATTAAACCAAAGAATTTGGAATCACCCGCGTCTCAAGGCAAATTCTTTAATCTATGGATAGAACATATTAATCATCTGACTTACCCCAAAAAGATGTTCTTCTCTGCACCACTGGTTGGTTGACTGGTAGAAAAAGCCTATGGCTTTAAGTCCGCCATTTGCATTTGGATATCATCATGGGGTGCCATCTTCGAATTTAAGTTTAGAGGTCAGCAAACGGAAACCCTAGCGGCTATTTGGATGTAATAAAGTTAAATAAATAAATAAATAAATAAAAATAAATAAATAATATAATTTTATGTTATAAAGTTATTTCAAACAAACAGACACATTTATTATTTGTAATGTTTTTTTTATTGTAACCAATAGATACAAATATATCTCTAAAAGATGACTCGTCATGTACAAGGTCGAAACTATTATTAGGTGCGTACAAGTACCTGATAGAGGTACAAGTACAGTCAACATCACTTAAATCATACGAAATCCATTGCATAGGTATTCGCTTTTATTACTTTTTATTCCATCCCATCCCAACATAACAATTAATGAATTGCAAAAGTGAGTTTGTTTGTTGGTTTGTTTGTTACGCTTTGACACCCTAACTACTGAACCAGTCTTTCTGAAATTCCGCATAAGTACCTACATATTGTTAGAAGTATTGAGAAGGTCATAGGGTACATTTAAATCCGGGGAATAGCACTGTTCCCGAGGGAAAATCACGCAGGCGAAAGCAAGTACAAAATAAATTTAAATGGCTAACTTAAAAACGCAGGTTTTCTTGCTAGCATTTGTTTGTTTTTGTCACCATATTATGATACGTACTTACGACTCTATTCGGACCAAAGAATTAGGAATTGCGCGCCAGGAAAATTTCTTTAATCTGTGATTCGGACAGATTATGTAAGTATTGTAACATAATGTTATTCACATTGTAATTTTATTAGCTTTTTCTTTTGCGTCTTTAGGTGGCTCAGCAAGACTAGAGACCATTTTTCTAATTTTAGGTTTCCGTACATAAAAATTAAAAACAGACCCAAAAATCACTCTGTTTTCTTTCTACTTCGCCCGGTCTTTTGTATTGCTTAGTTGTTTTGGGTCAAATGTACCTACATCCATCACCGTTCATATTAGTAGAATCATTGTCTAGAGATTATTTTGAGCATACTCACTCATGCTGTTATCATGCATGGTGATGTAATTGCAGCATTTGTCGAGTCATTCTACATTAAGCACGTACCTACAAAAGTGTTGTAAAGGAATGATTTATTCCTCACAATTTTATAACATTTTTATCATGTACCACATACAAGGACACCGTTAAATAATTATTTTATTTTTGTATTCATTAATTTCTAAGTTACCATAATCATCTAAGCGGTGTTCTGATTGCATCCCAAGCCGTATCATGTGTTCCGTAGCTCGGGGTCCGCTTTAGCGCGGTCTATCTATCTCTAAATTAAGGAAATTGTTTTTGTCGATTAATATTCCCATATCTAATGCCTTGTTTGCATGTACCGAGTAGACGTGCGAGACAGTACCCTCGGCCGAATACTCGGTGTGTATAAACAGTGCGCCGAGTGCTCAGCCTAGCGAGTGACCGAGGAAATCACTGACTCGGCCGATTAACATTTTACTGTCTCGCCCGTCTATTCGGTACGTGCGATCAAGGTAAACCTATTTTCAGCGATCCATTTCACATTTCTATACGACACAACTTTCTCTCTCCCACATTTTGCTTATATTTTTCCTTCCATTATTATTTTAATTTGTCGGTTGTGGTGTACGAGATGAAACATGATTCTCTTATTAATCATTTCCAGCTATTTCCTCTTCTGATTGAGTAGAATTAGCATTTCGTGGACACTATGTTGAAGTAGTTTGCCAGGGGTACAATAATCTACAACCTGCTCTACAATGTGCTTACATAGATTATCTTACTAATTATGTGCGAAAACTTAAGCTATGCTGAAGAAATAAAATAATAAAAAAAATCATACAAAGTGTCAATAATATTGTTTTAAGCTCTTTGAAAAACCGGAAACCCAAAAAAGAAAAATAATTTTGTATAATGAACATAAGTTGAAAAAACACGAATTAAACTAGAGTACTAAATCACATAGAGAAAATAAATGTCACTGGGAACGTAAAGCTAAGCACGGATTTTAAAATGTAAGGCATTTTCAGGGAAGAATTCGGCCAATGTGGAATTATGCGAGTAGACAGGGTTGACCGCGTCGTAAATTGAGAAAAAAGATTTACAAAATATAAAGGCTTTAAGGAATATCTACCATGTAAGGAAAAAAAGTTAAGGCGGAGAGGAAGTGTGTCTAAAAAATTTTGCTCGATATGACTAGGTATAACAATTATGTAAGAAGCCCACTTTTTTTCTTCTTTACTTATATTACAAGAAAAAACAAAAGAAGATAAATTTTGTACACAGATACAAACAATAAATCGCTAGCTGGCTGTAATAGATCCCTTTCTGGGATTATAAATAAACAAATAAATTACTTTATCAAAAAAAAATAATACAAACAGGAGCTACAAAATGAATTACAATAAAAAAATGATATGTAAGCTAGAATAAAAAAACGTCGATGAGTACGCCATTGTACTTTTGTTTTATTTTTATGCCTATCAATTAACATTTGTTTTAGGACAATATTTTTATGCAGTACATTTTGAAATTAGATAAATAAATATGACATTTGGTGATGATTATTTAATTCTTGATGATTATTTAATAGTTTTCGTTATATTTACTGAGTATATAATGTAAACTATAAATCACTTACCAATTTTGACCTGAATAACATTTTTAAGTAAGAAATTTCCTTTTTAGCCTGGCGATTCACATTTACAATCACTTGGTACTTACTTAATTTTTTGAGCTAATTAAAACAAAAAAATAATTGATCCAGAAAAGAAACCTATGTTTCAGCGACTTATTTTTTTTTGTCTGAACTAAAATATTAGATAGGAGACAAAAAATTGTCTCACACGTTATCCGTTAGCCACGATTGGGCAAAATTAGTGGCCGCCCGACCAAGAGCTTTCCTTGCGGAAATTCCCAGCACCGTACTAAAACACCAACTTAAGTAAGCACTAAGTTAAAACTTTACAAACAAAAATCGACCTTAAAATGAGCGTCGAAGAGTTTGAGTGTATTTTCGAGTTGCTCCACTTAAATTTGGGGAGCCTTTGAGCAGACGCCATCGGAATTTCAACAAGTTGGTCTGCCGTGCTCAGTACATTATCTTGTCGTGCAGTTTACAACCTTGTTTTGAATGCAACAAAGGTTATTACGGCTTGAATGGTGTTTAACCCTTGCAGTGCCGACATTCTTGACGAATTTTGCCAAAACTGGGCAGTTTTCACCTCGTTCGCACATTTTATTGTTTTATTTACGATTATATTTTATTTGGTAGGTAACTGCTAGTTGGTTAAATAGCTATTTTTAGATAAAACTATTTAAATATAGTTAAAATCGATGTATCGGTAGGATACTTATAATTATGGATGATAATTTTGTATGCAGAACAAAAAAATATTAATAACATATAAGTGCGATAGAGACAAAACTGGAAATAAGACAATTTGCAAAATTCTTTCACCGTTGGAGAGCCTCACTTTCCCCGAGTGACATAGGCTATGTGTGTACCACGTGCGACGTTGGGGTGAATCAAATATAGAAGTACTATAGAGGCTTACAAAATAATGTAAACTGTCATTTAATCAAGTTATATTTGACAACGTATAATAAGTATAATCTATCTATCTCTATCAATCAAAATAAAAATCAATCGCTGTTCGTTAGTTTCGCTAAAACTCGAGAATGGCTGGACTAATTTGGCTAATATTGGTCTTGAAATATTTGTGGATGTTTAGGGAAGGTTTAAACGGTGAGAAAAGTACGGTACAGAGTTCGCCAGGTCACTCCCTCCACCTCCCATGGCTCTACCAACCTCTCGGTGATACGAGCCGAATCTCGGGAGAGTGCGCTGTACTTGCATTTTGCATCTCTTTCCAGTCGCACCTGCTTGATCTCCCTACAAGTTCTCTATAGTGTCGCCTATCTATGCAATCATTGCATTTTAATAACTCTCCCCCATCTTTAGGGGGCTTACGTTCACACGTACACCTCGCTTGCCTTCGCCATGTCAGCTAGTATGTAATATATATATATATTTTTTTATATTTTTTTATAGATGGCGAGCCTATCAAGCTACCTGAAAACCTGGAGAGTCTCCCGCGAGCCGAGCACTTCGCTGCGCAGCGCCACCGCTGGAATACCAATGAGGTAAGTAATAGTTTATAAGACTGTTGCAGCGCTTCGGAAGTGGCGAAGTAATGAATGACGTCAAAAAGTGAAAAGAATATCCTATACTAGCTATGCTACATTTTCCTCGGGAACAGTGCTTTTTCACGGTATAATTATAAATTTTTCACTATTTTTTGGGCCGCACAGATTTTCGTTTCTCTCATTGGTTGACTGAGTTGACTGAGATGATAGAGAATGCTTCCAACTTCTACTTCTTCTTCTATCGTGTCAATGGCTAAAAACTATCTAAATTTGGCCCAGTAAAATGCAACATTCATGGCCGAGTCAGAGGCCACAGCCAGGTCACCCTTTGTACATGAGTTAAGGGCAGCTGGGGCACAGCAGCAGCTCTCAGCATTAAGTCCGCAAATTGTATGAATCATCTTCGGGTAGGGTTTCTAATGAAGTAGTAAAACAAACTTTACTTGTACACCGCGTTTCAAAGTCATATGACATTTTTTATATACAATTTGGTAGGCAATCAGGCATACGGCCCACCTGATGGTAAGCTGTCAACGTAGCCTATGGACGTCTGCAACACTAGGAGTGTCACGTGTGCATGGCTGACCCTTGAAAAAACTTTTCACGTCCTTTTTGAAAGACCCTATGTGTATGTCTCTAGGGAAAACCATGCAGCTCATTCCATATCATCAGCGTACGTGGGAGAAAATTACTCTGAAAACGCACTGTACACGATCCTTTGTATTCTAATGACAATGGAGCCACTGTCGAATTCAAATGGCTTGGAATGCCACCGGGGTCTTCGTCCGAGGGTACGCTACTAATCATGGTCATTATTTGGCGGAACTGGTTATTTTAATGGAGCGACTGCCGTCTGACCTTCGTAACCCCTTTTTACAGGGAATCCAGACCCGGGTGTGTTAGTGGCCAACACTGTCAAATTTTTCAGGCTGCCTAAAGGCATCTGACATAGCCTAACGACTGCCATCTATCGATGACAGCCGGGACCAATGGCTTAACGTGTCTTCCGAAGCACGGAGGAGCTCAAGATAGAAATGCCACTAATGATACGCGCGCCGCGCTAGGCTAGCGAGCACCTCATGGAATACAACCGGGGTAACGCTTCAATAAGGATCGCTGTATATAGAACTGCGATTCACATAGGTATCTATCTTCCAGACTCTCAATGGAATTAAGTTGCACCCAGTATATAAGTTAACTTAAGCTAAGCCGTGGCAAAGTTACCTGTTCTAAGTTAGATAATGAGCTAGTTAATCCAGTTTCCTAATTAGCAGGGGTTAAGTGGAGGTAAACTAGGGGATGAAGATATAGTTACATTTAGTTTTAAGCTTGTTGCGACTAGTTTTTGTCCGCGGCTTCACCCGCGTGAAGTTCTCTCGGGAACAGTGCTTTTTCCAGAGATGTGTGTGTATGCTAAATTTCAGGAAGATTGGTTGAGTAGATAGGGCGTGAAAGTGAAGACAAACAAACAAACTTACTTTCGCATTTATAATATTAAATGGGATGGGATTTGTATATTTGGGATTGGGATTATTTCACTCAACTCTATGTCTAAATTAATGATGGTATGAATTGCTTTTACAAAAAAAAAAAACAAGATCTATTTATTTTGAAAATGGCTTATATAAATTACCTTTTAAACTAACGTACTGCATTTTATAAGGTAAAACTAACAAAATTAAGCGTGTGTAATACCTTCATTCTTACGTGTTAAAAATGTGTATCCGTTTTCGTTTCAAATTAGTCCTTTTTTATGACAAAGCATGGAATAATTATGCCGATAATATGAGCAATTCATGCTCTGCGATTAAAAAGTACAGAAGGTATAGTACAAACAGGTACAGTATGCAAACTGAACACAAACTAAATTGAAATTCGCAATTTCTTTCCCATCCAAGTCAATCAGGCAAAAGACGGAAGAAAAATGGAAAAATACAACTTCAATCGATCGCGAAGTAATAATATCCGAAGGAACTTGTAATTTCCCTATAGTACAGTTACGTTTTCCCCACCCATCGGATTCATTAACAGCTGTGGCCTATTTACAATGGCCACTGGCAGCGACGGCCCTAGATTTTGATAATAGCGAGATTGTCTTTTAGCGCCCTATAAGACGATGCCTTAGTAAACACTAGCGCCCCCATCAACTAAAAATCATTATTCACTGATAACACAAGTTATCGAAAATTCGTGTTATGTAATTAAGGTTCTGAAGTTAATTTTAACCATATTAAATTATAGTTCCCTATAGTTACAAATTGCAATATAATATTAAATGGCCACTTTTAGCAGTTCTGCAATTTGTAACTATATAGAACTATATTTTAATAATTTAATATGATTAATATTAACTTCAGATCCAGAACCTTAATTACATAACACGGATTTTCGATAACTTGTGTTATTAGTGAATAATGGTTTTTATATGACGGGGCTAGTGTTCACCAAGGTATCACCTTAAAGCCACCACACTCAGGCGAGTGGCGTGGCGGAGGCGAAGGCGTTAATTTTCAACTGACTTCCAAAAAAGGACGAGGTTCTCAATTCGGCAGAATATTTTGTTTTGATTCGTTTGAGCTTCTATAAAGAACTACACACACGATTCGCCGTGGCGTGTAGTCCTTTATAGCAACTCAACAAACAACTTTAGTCGACGCTAAAAGACAATTTTACGGTAATTCAACTTTTACAACTTTAATTGGTGTAGAGCCACAGTCATGGACAAACCTAATCTATAATCACGACCACTCTGCCTGACTGACACTGAGTGTACAACTAAGAAGAAGAAGAACAACTTTAATTAAATTATTATTTAAGTTTTAAAAAGTCAACTTTGATTGAAAACTATTCGCTTCGCTTTTATATCTCTACACTAAGACAGTCTCTAAATTACAGCATAACTTTATAGGCTTTTTGGAGCCCCCTTGCCACCTAGTGCCTAGAGCGACCGCATCTCTCGCTCTACACCAGGGCCGGCACTGGCCCCTGGTCGGTTACATGGGCCACGTGGCGCATGGGAATCTAATACAACTGTCAATGTTCTAATTGGTGAGGTGAAGCGTTGTTTAATGATTTAATAATTATCATCGATAAAAAATTTATTGAAAAAGGTATCTATCTATCGACTCATATAAGGTGAATTTAAATCAACTGCAAATATTTTAAGGGCATATACAGACCACTAAACTGAACAACTTTCCCAAATAAACTTATGTCGAAATACGAAAAAAATATTTTGACCTCTCGTACAAATTAAGAATCAGCTGATCTAGTTTAGTATGGAGAGTAAAAAATAAAATTTCCTATTTCGATATAAGTTTATTTGGAACAGTTGTTCAGTATAGTGGTTTGTATCTGCCCTTAAAATATTTGCAGTTGATTTGTGTCCACCTTATATACATATCAATCCATCTATAAAGAAATCGATTGCTGTTCAATAGTCTGGCTAAAACTCGTGAATGGCTGGGACGATTTGGGTAATCTTGGTCTTGAAATATTTGTGGAAGTTCAGGGAAGGTCTAAAAGGTGAGAAAAGTGCGTTCAGGCGGTACGGAGTTTGCCAGGTCAGCTTGTATATTATTATAATGTTATTTTCTAAATTTCTAGTACCTTTTAAATAGTACAGCTTTAAATAATGTATCATAATATTTGGATCGTTTTTAAAATTAAGTACTTATATAAGATTTAAGTTCATAATCTGTTTTTATTTACTATTTGAGTAGTTATTTTGTCCTTGTTTTTAAAGTCTGTTTTGTTGGTGTACCTGGATTAGTAGATAAAAACCTTAACTAGGTCTTCGGTGTATCGGGTATCACAAGCCGTCATTATAATGAGGATCCGATCCGATTGACCGATAGGCAACTTGCAATTTTTCCTCATTACTTATAGACTAACACTTCTTTTGTGTCCGCCAAAGTTTTAAGACATTTCTTAAACATTAACATTTAGCATAAGATTCAGCATTATAATTATTACTAATAGGCTCTCTCTTTCTCTCAGGGCTCAAGGGGGCTTAGCCAAAGTCACAATAACAAAATGTATGACTTGATTTACCACAGTTTATGTCAATCCCACACATTTTGTTCTTGATGACACTCGTTAGCGTTTTGAAATTGTCACTTGACTACGGGCGAGGGGCCCGCTTACCTGGTTTATCACCTCCACTTCGCTCGGTCTTCGGAATCCTAAGTTGTGAGACCATTAGCCATATCGTATATTGCGACGACGATCCAGTACTTTTTAGGCTTGCCCCTTCTATCCCTCCTTGGCGGAGGCGACATTGCTAGACACTCGTTCCTACCTTTAAAACCTACTGAGGAGCTCGATAGCCTATCGTGGAGCGAGTGCTCGTAACGATAGTGCGCGTCAAGCGACGGTGACGGCGAGTGCGCGGCCATGTTTGGATTGGTCGCCATTGTTGGCATTTCCATCTTGAAGGCACGTTAAACCGTTATCTGACAGTGTTGGCCACTAACACACCCGGGTCATGTTCCTGTGAGTTTGGATTGCCTGTAAAAAGGGTTACGGAGGTCAGACGGCAGTCGCTCCATTGTAATAACCAATTCCGCCAAATCAGAACCATGATTAAGCATACCCTAGGCTCTGAAGCGTAAGCTGAAGATTTAACCGGAAAACACGCTTGGACGAAGAAGAACACAGAACAACTAATAGTTTTAAAGTGCTAATAGCCTGTCTGATATTAATTCTTTTTAATTTATAAATATTTTGCGTTATTCTTTAGCTCACATGTCATATCATTTTATTTATTGAAACATTGCACAGAAATGAGGCGTTCAACGATGCATAAAACATGAACCGCCCTCATATTGTGTACAATATGTACATGTTAATTACAGTCTTGTTAAGGGGCGATAAGCTAGTGTATCTTTTATTATGATTTCGTACATAGAGTGTAAAAAGGGTACTTATTATAAACTTTCGTAATGAATACAAGCACACTGATATAAAGACGGCGAGTCTCTAGACATTTTCACAGTTAAGTTTTACTCTGTGGCACATTAGGGCACTTGCTGAAAGTGAAAATTATCGAATAATAGATAAATATTTATGTAAGTACAAATCACACAGATTGAGTTAGCCCATAGGTAAGTTCAAGGATGCTAACTGATACTATATTTTATTACAAATGCCAATTTTATAGTTTATATTCCAAGACCCAGGCCAATCAGAAAAATACAATTTTTCATCTTGACCTGGCCGGGGATTGTACACGTGACCTCTTGAGTAGCGGACAGGAACGTTAATCATAACGCCACGAAGGTCTTCAAATGGAATAAATACATATTGTAAAAAAAATAGAATACTTAGCCTATATAACAATCAAAAGTATGAAAACCTGATTCGCGCTGTCAGTTTCTACATATTGAAGTCATATAACACAACTTGAATGAACACTTTATTGGATCATTTACGAAAATACATAATAAATTTGTACAATAAGATATATGTATAAACAAGATCTTGGAAACATCACATTACTTCCTTTATCAACATCTATTGCAGTACTCTACCCCAATCTACCCTCGGGTACCGCCATTAACTGAGTTTACTAACGTTAAATTCGCATTTTATCGAGGGGTAGGCAGGGTAAGCAATGAAGGGTGAAGAGTGGTGACCGTTTGCATGTTTGTGAACTGTATAAACTCGAATAGATTAAAGAAAACATTGTAACGCCCGAATACTCAAACGCTACTCAATTTTAAGAGCTGCTCAAGTATCATGCTGTCGCGCTAAACGTCAACGATAGACAGTGACAGCATGATACTTAAACATCTCTCCAAATTGAGTAGCTGTTGAGTATTCGGGCATAAGTGACATATATTTTGAAAAGAGAAGGGTGTAAAATCACAGAGCAAGGAAAAGTTTTGTTCGCGCCGCCGCCGTCGAGATTCCCTGTTCTGTGGGTTTGGAATATTAGAATGTTTTAATGGTTCCATATTTACAATTCGGTAATAGAAATTTCAATTGTTTATATTTTTAAAATTTTTTACATACAGTTTCTTTATTTGAATTTGCATTTTCTTGATTCCGGATCCGTTCGTCCGATCCGTCCGAAAAGTTTTTTTTTTATAGATAGAGTGATTCAAGAGGAGTGTTTTTATGCCCATGCGAAGCCGGGGCGGGTCGCTAGTCCATACTTCCATATCCATACTAATCCATACTATCCATACTAATATTATAAATGCGAAAGTCTGTCTGTCTGTCACCTCTTCACGGCTAAACTGCTGGACCGATTGTGATGAAATTTGGTAGGGATGTAGTTAACGACCTGAGTTCAAACATAGGCTACTTTTGGGCGCGATATAACCGAGTCCCACGCGGGGTGAAGCCGCGGGGAACAGCTATTACTTTATATTTAATACTTTCTAAGCCTTGTCCAAGATAACAGTCTGCCGTCAGGCGATATAAATCCCGCCAACACGTTAAACATATGTTAATTTTATGACTGGCAATCACTTGACATGAATAATAATGTCAGATTTACAGCCATGCCGCGAATGAATGAATGATTGAACAGTTTAATGAATAAATTAAGACGGAACCTTATAAATTCGCAGCCGATGTGGTCCAAAGCATATGGAGTACTAGTTAATCCCCGCGGCTCGGCCCGCGTGCGCCTCGGTTATATCGCGCCCGAAAGTAGGCTATGTTTGACTCCTAGTGCATAACTATATCCATACAAAATTTCATTACAATCGGTCCAGCAGTTTAGCCGTGAACAGGTGACAGACAGACAGACAGACTTTCGCATTTATAATATTAGTATGGGTACTTTATTTCCGCGGCGTAACGGTTAACATGCCTGACCGCTACTCAAAAGGTCCCGGGTTCAATCCTCGGTCAGGTCAAGATGAAAAATGGTATTTTTCTGATTGGCCTACGTCTTGGATGTGAATATAGTATGCCTTTATGTAGTGCCTGCCTTTAGGTAGGCTGAATATTCTAACAGTGTTGTCCACTAACAAACCCGGTTCATGTTCCTATTGGTCCAGTTTACCTGAAAAAATACCTGTTCCATTGTAAAAACTAGGACAAATCAGTACCATGATTAAAAGCATTCCCTGGGCTCTGAAGCGTAAGCTGAAGATGCAACCAGGAAACACGCTTATCGCAAAATCAATGTTAAGTTTTATCACTACATAGTATAAAACAAAGTCGCTTTCTCAGTCCCTATATCCCTATGTATGCTCAAATCTTTAAAACTACGCAACGGATTTCGACGTGGTTTTTTTAAAAGATAGAGTGATTCAAGAGGAAGGTTGTTATGCCCATGCGAAGCCGGGGCGGGTCGAGGTTGAATGCCCAAAGGTAACTTCAAGTACATATCAGTGGTGTTAATGACCAATCAGACAAAAGAATAAATTCAAATAAATGCCTTCAGAAACGTTAATGTCCCACTAACCTAGTCCTTTCGTGTCACAGTTATGTTAAATTGAAAGTTTGTTTCAATGATAAACCTGCACGCAGTAGACAATTTTTTTTTTTCTATTTCGTCAGTAATATTGCTTTGGAGAAAAGGATTCCCAGAAATGTGTGTTTTTTTTTAAATCTATTTTTATTTAAGGATTTTTATCTTTAAGATATGTCAATCCCATTGAACAGAAAACCTATAACCCTTTAAAATCTATTTCTAGGGGCAGCAATCCGCCAAACAGCACAATTGTGAGGTGGTCCGAATTAGGGTTGCTCAGTATGCTCTGAACCACTCCGACATCGAGTCTATTAATTATGTGGTTTCTCTATTTTTCCTTTATGATATTACACGGTACTTTCAATACAAATATTTTAAATGTATTATCTGTTACGCTTTCATGGCTATGTGATTAAATAGTTAAGGACCAGTGGTCAAATGTACTACTTTTGGGCGCGATATAATATAACTGGGTCCCGCGCGGGCGGTTGCAGACATGTTTAAAAGATCCGGCATTTATTACCCTCCACATATGAAAATTCAAGATCGGGGGGCGCATTCAATGAAGCCTATGACGGTCTTGACCTTGAGATGTTAAGAGTGTGCTGCAAAGACTTAGATTTTTTTATGCAGAAGCTAGTCATTCAATATCTCTATGAAACTTTAAACCGGATTAAAACAATACAAGTAGTATTGAACCGGGTTTAAATTTACAGTTTACTGGAATATTTGGAAATTTATGGAAATAATCCCAAAGTTACCAAAGGACTTAGTAAACTTTGGGATGGTATCTGATTCCCGGGAATATTACCGAAATTTCGGGAAACGGAATGTCATAACTAAATGCAAGCACTGCTGTTTGACGTCAGAAATTTGTAAAAGTTGTTTTTTTTTCAAAAAAATAGGAGGAAGTTCCCAATTCAGCTGAATATTTTATAAAGTCCATTCTATTCTGTTAAAACATCTATGACACACGATCGCGTGTCTCAAGTCGCGCGATATTTCAACGCTATGTATTCCGATAGTTTATATATAATGTTGTATGTTGTATGACATCCACAGGGATCCGTTAACACGCTCGTAAAAACGTTTTACTATATCTTACCATTTTATTGGGTTTGTTTCGCTGACTTTTAGATCGTGTTTGAATTCTTTTAGACTTTCGGAGCTAACCTTAGAATTAAAATATTCTGTATGTGGCCACAGTTGTGCTACTAGTGCGTAGAATTTACTGGCGCATATAATTATTGCGCCTGAATAAAAACCACTAAGTTACCTACATGATGGTTTAATTGTATGGGAAGCTACATCACGCTTGTAATGTTTTTGCGATTGGAGACATAAATATAAGCTATAGTTAGCCAGAGAGTATATAAAGCTTCGACAAGCCTGTCGATTCTATAAATTTCAAACAACAACTCGCTTCTCACGTCAAAATGACAAGTGAAAAGTGACAAGTGAAAAGTGAGCTTAGAAGTGACGGAGAAATTAACTTACAGAATGCCAAATCATACGTTATCTCATACAAAATCTCACGTCCAATCTAGTTTGTCTCGCTGACACGCTCGCAAGGGTAGCGCTAGTATAGATTCAATTTGACAACCTACCGAAAGTGTCTACTAAGTAAACTGGTGGATTAGTGAAAATGACTAACAAGGAAACTGGTCGGTGGTATCTCAATTTCAATTTATTTATTGCATTCACATTGTACAATAACAGTTATAACTAGATAGTATACACTGAACTCACTGTCCTTTTTAAGTAGGTACAATATAAACCCTGTCGGGCGTAGTAAATAAGGTACGCTAACTCCTTTGGTTAAAATGCCCAAAAGTATAATATTTTTTTCCCAGCGCTATTAAATATAGTTTTTGGATAAAGCTGGATTAATTCTATAAACGCACTTCCAGGACAAGACCCCCTTAAAGGAAAATCATGGTACAGACATGAATTGTGTATGCTTCATTAGGCACGTTTCTCTTGAACGCTGTGAATCGTATAGTATACGATCAGCATTAGGATAAGGGCGATCACACAAGCTATTGTTGATTTCGAGATATTTTTATATTGATTATTATATATTCCGTAACGGAATGGTGATAACTGGACCCTATATAAAGCCGTCTTTCCGTCCGTTTGAGGCATGCGATAACATTTGTCAAATTATACGCTCCATACGAATGCTTCCCTGTGTCAGAGATAGAAGACAATTTAGTAAGGTTTTTGTCTGAGTCTAAACTGAGGTGGTCTATTCTGTAGCCGAAAACCACACGTCAGGGACCAGATTAATTAAACAAAGACGTTTAAATGATATTTTGATAAAACAAAATATTTACAGTCAATTCATAGTGCGTATTTGTTTTACTACTAGTCCACCCCGGCTTTGCTTGTGGTACACATATAGCCTGTGTCACTCGGGGATAGTGTGGCTTTCCAACGGCGAAAGAATTTTGCAAATAATTCCAGTAGTTTCGAAGCCTATTTGATATAAATAAACAAACTATCAAATATTTCCTCTTTAAGCATACAAAGGAACATAGGGACAGAGAAAGCGACTTTGTTTTATACTATGTAGTAATGTAGTGATGGCTAAATATGTTCAATGATAGCTTTTGTTCCGTTAAATAGGTTATGCAAAACTTTACATAATGCAAAAACTTTGATTTCATAGGTCAAGAAGTTGTGTGTGAAATAGGTTTTTATTTTCTTTTACAAAACTAACGGAATGATGACTGTTGGCGGTTCATAAATCTTAAGTTTTGACACGTATATACTCCGGCTTACTCTGAAGTACTATTTGTTCTTATTTCAGAAAAATGTAAACTTTCTAAAACTACTTAGATAAGATGTCATGAAAAGATATAATGTGACCGCTGCTTTCTACTATCTAAAAAGAACACAAGAAAATCAATAAAGATTCGTCAAAATATAATATTTAAAAAAAAAGAAAGGTCTATCTAAAATAAATAATAAATATATAGGGACAAATCACACATATTGTGTTAGCCCCAAAGTTAGTTTGAGACTTGTGTTATTTATGTATACTCAACCACAGAACAGAGGAATTATCCGAATAGAAATGTTTTGACGCGGATTTAGTTCCAGGATCAGTGTGGCGGCGTATTCTCTCTTCTTTTAGCGGTTTAGCAGTGAAAGCGCAACAGTCAGACAGATAGACACACAGACAGACAGACACATTTATAACATTAGTATGGATTTGACTGAAAATCCTGTCGAAATGCGCCGTCCTTGTTGGTTAATTTATCTTTGTACTCAATTTCACAAAAACAGGTTTACAATAATCTTTAATTAATCTATATATATATAAAAATCAATTGCTGTTCGTTAGTCTCGCTAAAACTTGAGAATGGCTGGACCGATTTGGCTAATTTTGGTCTTGAAATATTTGTGGAAGTTCAGGGAAGGTTTAAACGGTGAGTAAAGTGCAGGTTCAGGCGGTACGGAGTTCGCCGGGACAGCTAGTAAGTAATAAATATAGTTTACTAGTAGAAGCTTAACATAAAAACTCATTTATTAATTAAGATAAAAATAATCTTAGTCAGGTATTAACGTCTAGCAGGATTTTGTTGGTGCCATTTAAGCACAGAACCCTAAAATGCAGCTGAATAGTAAAGAATAAATTTTTAGATAGGATATAAGAGGCTTACTGAAGCCTCAATAAACTATCCTCATTGAAAATCAGCCTTCCAAGTTTAACCGTTTCTTGGATATACGGTTATCTCGTAAGCTTACAAATGAGTGGTGTCTTTAGCCAATAGTGCATTTAAGAATTCGTGTCTTGAATCTATTATCTATTTCACAAAAGGAGTGGCAGAGGGCGGGGTATAGCGCGACGAACCGATGGCTGATGGGGTAGAAAGGTTCTTAGATTTTGACCATGCACCGGCAAGCGCAGCATCGGACACCCACCGACCAGATGGTCGGACGATCTGAGGAAGGTCGCAGGCAGGCGCTGGATGCAGGTCGTTTCCAACGGTCTTTTTGGAAATCCTTGGCGGAGGCCTATGTCCAGCAGTGGACAGCCTACAGCTGAAATGATGATGATGATGACGACGATCTATTATTTTATTATTCTGTAAGCTATTTATGAGGATTCCTTATCCAAAATATGAGAAAAGAAAAGTCTATGCGGTCCATGTATATGATCATGTGTCATCACACCTTGGTTTTAGAGTTGTTCGGAACCTCCTCTCGGTCTCGGCCAGATGGCAGCCGGGACCAACGGCTTAACGTATCTTCTGAAGCACATAATTATCTCATTATCAGACAATCAGGTGATTCAAGCCTGCAATATCCTAACCAAACTAGAAACAACTAAACAAAGTATGCTTTCCAAGGAAATCGAACCCACTACCTCCGGATCTTCAGGCAAATGCCTAAACCACTGAACGTCAGGCAGTTAGTTTAGTATGTATGTGATTCAGATCATCGTTTTACTCCAAAATTTTTTCAGTATCCGCTTGTAACCAGCTGGCGTGACAGCGGCCATTACAGGGGGAAAATGGCGGATTTGTTTTCGCGCCAAAAGTAAATTAATTGATCTATAGCACGCTACATCAAGTCATCCTATTTTTCGCTATGCTAATGTTAGGGATACGCAACATATAGATTTACTAGCGACCCGCCCCAGCTTCGCATGGGCATAAAAACCTTCCTCTTAAATCACTCTATCTATTAAAAAAAACCGCATCAAAATCCGTTGCGTAGTTTTAAAGATTTAAGCATACAAAGGGACATAGGGACAGAGAAAGCGACTTTGGTTTTGACTATGTAGTGATTATTAGATATAACGCATGTTAAGCACGATTTAAATTGGTCACTTTTATGAGTATCCTTAGGACGCCTATGTACAGCAGTGGACAGGCTGTGACTGGAACATAGAGCATTAAACCAAGCGGAGTGGCCACTGCTTGACACTATTCGTACTAGTGTGCGTGTATCTGGCACGTGCACGAATAATGCATTAGTGTTAATACTTCTTGTGTGTTTTACCTTGCTAGTGCAATCGCTTTCAGGCTATTATGATATCGTCATCGTTAGATGTTAGTTCTCAAGCTAAATCAAATATTTTCTGGCAGCTTAAATAATTGGACAGCAGTGTTGGCCACTAATATATTAAATATTATAATAATTTATAAAATAATTGTGGTTGTTTAGGGTGCCAAAAAGGAAAGGATAACGCTGGCACTCAAATTAAGTCTTAGCCTCCCGTTATTTCTGATTCCAATTGAAACATCACGTATTTTTTCTCAGTATTAAGAAACTTTAATACTTACTTCATATCTTTTGAAATTATTACAATCCACCTCTCGAAATTGTAACCTTATGAATCGACCTTTTCGCGAAAAAGAAATAGAGGGCCGAAAGGCAAGCGAAACGTTCTATGTACTTTTTATTGTATACGCCTCATTAGCTTGGCTGCCTTTGCCTTTTTGTCAAAGGACATACAGTTACACACGAAAATACGATCTAAAACCGAAATAGCAAGGTCGAAAATACATTTCCACTATCTGCACGATCGTATAAGCTATGCGAAACCAAGTTTTGCAGCAAAATGTTAAGGTTAAAATTCGATTGCGAGAATAAGAATTGGAACGCAATTTTGGAATGTTTTAAGAGTTTTTGTCCAAGTTTCGTTTAGTGAATTGTCGTATTGAGTTTTAAATTGAAACTGGTGACGGTTTTCGGGAAATATTGGTGGAATTTAGTCCGCACGGAGCGCGGTTACATTGTAATGAAATATGTTAAGTGTGCAGTTTGCAAGGATTTTATTTACAAGTTAATTTTATTTTGAAATTTCACTGTAAGATATTTAAATTGGAATCGGGGAAAACAAGGAATTCTTATATTTGAACTAGTTGTAGTCGACTATTAAGTCAATATAAAACTAAATTATGGATATTGTCACAAAGAGAAAATGATTTTTTTTTTGACGCGAAAATTAAACAATTAAGCAGGTAACACTAACAATATTTTACCAAACTACATAAAACATTAATGCAAATCCTAACCACATGTCACTTTCTTTTATTAAAAAACTAGCTGTTCCCCGCGGCTTCGCCCCGCGTGGGACTCGGTTATATCGCGCCTAAAAGTAGCCTATGTTTGACCTCAGGTCGTTAACTACATCCTTACCAAATTTCATTACAATCGGTCCAGCAGTTTAGCCGTGAAGAGGTGACAGACAGACAGACAGACAGACTTTCGCATTTATAATATTAGTATGGATTAGTATGGAAGTATGGATGTAATACAATGCCACATTAATTCCTTAAGTAAGTGACATAATAACAATGTACATAAACCGTCCAATTAAGCAATATATAGGGCATCAGATTAGACCGGGCTAGAGCCGAAACGTATGAGTTTTGCTAATGTGCGCCCCGCAGGCGATTCCGCTATAGGACTGTGGCAGACTGAGATTATATTTTAATATGTTAATAAATAATATCTTTTCCTAAGCACTAAAATCTATATCCATATCCATACTAATATTATGAATGCGAAAGTCTGTCTGTCTATCTGTCTGTCTGTCACCTCTTCACGGCTAAACTGCTGGACCGATTGTGATGAAATTTGGTAGGGATTTTTAACGACCTGAGGTCAAACATAGGCTACTTTTGGGCGCGATATAACCGAGTCCCACGCGGGGCGAAGCCGCGGGGAACAGCTAGTAATATATATAGATAAAGTCGTGTTAGTTTCACTATTTATAACTCGAGAACGGCTGAACTGATTTGACTGAAAATTAATGGGAAGGTAGCTTAAAACTAGCACATATGGTACCTTTCGTCCCGGGAAAAAGTACCTAAGGAAGTTCACGCGGGCGAAAGCTAGTAATAAATAAAATAAAAATAAATAAAATGCATTTATTTCGGACTTTGTCCATAAATTGATAGTAAATCTGGGGGCACGGTCCATTTCTGAAACCATTTCGGCGTAATTTCATGTCCCTATTTGAGGACCTCTGGATAGGTTCAGAACGATGAAATTACCGTCATTAGTAAGCTAAGTGCTACGAGTTTAATATATTTTTTTATTGAAATAATACTATTTGTATATCACAATAGGCGGAGGAGGAGGAATTAATCCAAAAAGCATTATCTACTCGTAACTGTCTACCTCTGGGTCAAGCAGAGATCAAAATTGTGGTGCTTTACATTTATTGTACCTCAAGCCTTACAAAAATAATATGAAAGAGCTTTGAGAGGCGTTTACGCTGACTATAAAACTTACCGTGAAACAGACGCTAAGCGATAACTTTGATTTGCTTACGATAATGACGGAGGGTAGTTTATTTTTATTTTTAACAGTGAAGGGCAAACATTACAGACGATAGTTTGCTGGGATTGCAAGCTATTATAGTCAAAACGACTTTGTGATATGATTTAATGCTTCGACCCATCTCATTACTTCGTAGATTTAAAAAACAATTGTTAAAGATTTTGTAATTCTATGTATTACGAGTTTTTGGAGGGAAAGTAAACGGTTGCTATGTCCGCGCTGTATTTAATTTCCAAAACTTAGGTTTTTTCGAGTATTTGTGCATAATATTGGCGGATTATTATTCGAAAAGTATTCGTGAACAAGCGTGAGTGTTGGGAAGTGGTATAGTGTCGATTACGTGACTTTTTATCTTTGTCACCAAAATCTCCAAGCTATAGCTAAGTGAAATTTTTCCACCGCTTCACTTAGCCATTTGACTAGACTTACGTACTTGACTGGACTGGACTAGCCTACTGACTTGACTTTTTGACTTGACTTGACTATAGTAGGGCTGAAGAGGATTAATAAATTCAAGAAAGGCCTTAAAGGACTAGATTCCATGACCGGAAAAAGAATTAAAAAAAATCTATGTATTACTACAACTTGTCCTTATCGTCATAAATTTAAGAGCTTTTTGATAGTTGAGATCAAGTCATTATTTCCATTCCTCTATCATCACCATCCGAGAGGCGGTTCCGAATAACTCTTTCACCAGGGTGTGCATGGTTATTGACCATATCACCTACATGAAATGAATGAATGGATCACCATCCAAGTTTCCAGTAACATCCTTACCTTACGTTTTAGAGCCCAAGGTACACTTTAGTTATGGTCATTGGAAAAAGTGGCGCCGGTTATAAGAATAGAGAGACTGCCGCCTGAATAGGAACACGATTTGAGTGAGCTAGTTTCATTCATTTTTTTAAATGCGATTTAGTCACTATCCACTCTTAAGACGATACGTTGGTGAAAACTAGCTCCACCATCAGTTAAAAATCATTATTCACTGAGTAACAATTGCAATATTTTAACAGTTTTGCAATTTGTAACTATGGGAAACTATAATTTATTAATTTAATATGTTTGCTGGTCATGGCCATGCTGGTCTGGGAGAAAAAGAAAAACATAGAATGTACCAGCTGCTTCTCTTCCCGCGCAAGCCGTAAAAGTCGTCTGAGGGAATCGCCGAATGGGGAAATCATGACATAGGCGATGCGGCTAGCAACCCATCACTATTGATTTCCTGTTTCAACTACTATTATGCTAAACGTGGCCTAAGGTCTTATGACCCTAGGCTCTGTCTACCCCGCATGGGATAAAGACGTGATTATATGTATGTATGTAATATGTTTAAAATTAACTTCAGATCCAGAACCTTGATTAAAGAAGGCGGATTTTTAATAACTTGTGTTTTCAGTGAATAATGATTTTTAACTGATGGTAGCGCTAGTGTTCACCCAGGTATCGTCTTAAAGCCTTCCAGGTCATCCCGGCATTTATTAAGTAGTTATTTATTTAGCCTATATTCTTTAAATCTAGTCTTGCCAATAAGTTTTACGTAGTTAAAACATTGCTACATCACACTTTAATAAATTTGAGCGCCTAAATCTAAGCGAAACAAAGTGATTATACTAAAATATTTGTCAACTAATCTAAGAGTCCGTTGCGTAATGGTAAACATGCCTATCCGCTACCCAGGAGGTCCCGGGTTTGCTCCGCGGTCAGGTCAAGATGAAAAATATTTTTTTTTCTTGTTGGCCTGGGTCTTGGATGTTTATTTACATATAATATGTGTTGTGTATTTGTTATAATATAATTTAGTATCGTTAAGTTAGTATCCATAACACAAGTCCGAACTTACTTTGGGGCTAACTCAATCTATGTAATTTGTCCCTATATATTTATTCATTTAATTTGATCATTTATGCATAGTTGATAATTCGAGTTATGATAAGTTTAATCCACGTCAATAATCCAAACATACATCTAATTCAACCGATAATACAATGAAAGAAGTAGAATACAACATAAGCGAAATAACTGTCCTTATCTGAGCAAACCTTAAAGGTCACTAAAACGTTTCTTCGTGGATTTGGGTCGAAAAAGCAATCTGTTTGATGCTTTCAATCTGCCGGCTGCCGGATATGGGGTGTATGAATAAAGCAAACAAAAATAAATAACGTAAACAAAGGTAAACAAAATAAAGGTATGGGGTAAACAAAGCCTCGGGCCCGATCGTTGGGACACGCCTTACGATGTAAAAAGGACATTTGTAAGACCCTGTCGTATTACTGACTGAATATTGGATACTTACTAAAATGATTTGCGTGATATTTTAGCGTGAAGGAACGATGGTAGATAAAGTAAGACTATAACGGAATGGTACCGTGGTGAGACTGTACTCGACGTCCAGTGGCTAGATCGGTCGATGATATTAGGAAAGTTGCTGGCAATAACTTGAGGCTTTATATTGCCTTTAATTATTTACACTTGTTAAAAATAAAAATATAATACTGGCAGCTTGCGGCACTGGCCGAAAAAATAGTTAATAAAAAAAGACCCAAGAAAAACAAATGAACGTGTTAAGAAGCTTTCGTGAGGAAAGAGTCTGTGACAGCATCGGCAAACGCATGACTTGTACATTTTATTATTATAAAAAATACACAATTTTCAACATGGAGTCAGATATTTAATTTCATTCCCAACATATTGGTGACCAACAACGTGATCAAGAACACTGAACAAAGCTGAAGTCGTCGAGACCAGTTGCAATTATATTGTTTGGCGTGTCGTGATTCCGTACCAACTACAAACGAAGACGAGATAATTCGAATATCTAACTGAAGGAGGAAAGGCAAGGAGAAGATAACAAAGAAAAAGGTATTGTTGTCCTAGGCGATACAAAAGGGAAGTAAGCCCAGTTTTGGTAAGTAGGTACCTATTTCAGTAAGTCAATCTCGTCAATCTAGATAGGTATTGCATTACGTACGTACTATAATTCAAAGTTTCTTCTTTCTCTGCGAACAGTGTGCCATATTTCTTTCGTATTCGAGTTATTGTCTTCCAATTATTCATACAAACGCACCTACGTTGCTTCTATATAATTTGTGTACCTATTAAAAGTGTTTGCCAAGTAATTAAGTGAATGATCAGTTCCTAATCATTAGCTTAGTTACCAATCTATCTATATGTAACTGCATTATTTAATTGCTACAAATACATTCGTTTGTCTGTAAAGTACCTACTAATGGGAACTTAAACCCTAGGTTACCTAATAAATAACTGCGCATTGTTACGCAGTTGTAACCAGTACTTTACTGCAATATATTTCAATATCGTTAATTATAAAACTAAAGTTTAAAAGTGCAAAGACTTAAGTCCTAGGTTAGGTTACCTATTATTTCAGCTGCTTAAAGCTAGTAACCAACTTCACTTACATTGCAATCTGTCATATTTCTAAATCTTCCAATCTAGTGTCTAACATTCATTGCTAATTTGTCTAACAAACATAAAGATTAAACTCTACATATATTCCAGGTTTGCAGTGACCGGCAACCGACTCGTTAATTTCGCCAAGTTATATTAGCTAGTTGCATTCATCATCACGCCGATTCACTGTGACGTCACGAGCCTTTATTATCCAGTAAAGTTGTAAGTACATTGCCGCTTCGCAATACATTGCGGGCTGGTTTTTAGTTATTAATTTCGTTGTTGTTTTTTACCGTCCACGGCTGATTCGTTGCTTGCTCTCGTTATCATATTTACATTAAGTAATTAGCAGTCTATATTGTTAATGCTAATCAATAAAACATTGTTAATGTATAAATAATAAATATAAATAATGTCGGAAAACAAAGAAAATTCAACTAATCCCAAGGATAAGTTAAAGGAGCTTATTCAGCAAAGAGGCATAATTAAGGGTAGACTTACGGTTTTTCAAAAATATGTAGACAATTTGCGTAAACTTGATACGAAGGATATTGATGCGATTGTTATAGGAGAATTACAATTAAAGTTAACTCGCATGCAAGAGTTATTGTCGTCTTTCGATGATATTCAAGGCAAAATAGAATGTTTGGTATCGGACATAGATTTTCAATTGGAAGAACGTGACAAGTTTGAAACAAACTTTTGTAAATATATTTCCATTGCCCAAACTATTGTTGATAATTTTGGTAAGTCACAAAGGCCTCAGTCTCCAGAGGCTAGTTTAGTTTCTTGTCATGGTTCCGCAATATGTAGTACTCACAATCAGTTAAACGTAAAATTACCAACAATTAATTTGCCGACCTTTGACGGAAATCATTTAAAGTGGCTGGAATTTAGGGACACCTTCGAATCATTAATACATAACAATGAGTCATTGCCAGCCATAAGTAAATTTCATTACCTTCGCAATTCGTTGGATGGTGGCGCATCAGTTGTAATTAAATCGATTAGTTTTACCTCTTCAAATTATGAATTAGCTTGGTCAACTTTGTGCCAACGATTTAACAATAAGAGAATCCTTATTAATAACCATACAAAAGCATTGTTTAATTTTGAAGTCATTTCTAAGGAATCTTACAAATCCATTCGTTATATGGTAGATTATTACTCTAAAAATCTAAGATCTTTAGAAGATTTAGGTGAGCCAGTTCAACATTGGTATACGATTGTCATATACATCATGGCATCGAAACTAGATGTCGCCACAAGTAGGAAATGGGAAGAACACAGAAATACGCTAGAGTTGTCGCCTAAATTAGATGAGTTTTTCGAATTCCTACGTGGTCGTGCTGATGTATTGGAGACAATCCAATATAGTCGCTGTGATACTGGTAAATATGAGAGAAATAACACAAAAAATATTATGCCTAAATCTACAAAATCTTTTATTATAAACAACAACACAAATTCTAAACATTGTCTTGTATGTGAACAAAATCACTTTCTATACATGTGTGATGAATTCAAAAATATGCCGTTGTGTGACAAAATGTCTTTTGTTAGTAAAAATAAGTTATGTATGAACTGCCTCCGGGCTGGCCATTCTGTACCTCAGTGTAGACTAGGTCCATGCAAAATCTGTAAAAAAAGACATAACTCATTATTGCATAAGTCGTCTAATAGTGATAATAATAGTCATAATATGTCTAACTTACCAGTGACGAATAAAGGCACTTCCATGCAGTCTCCATCATCCAGTACAACGTTGTCTGCTATAGTACCAAATCAAGTTTTACTATGCACTGCTGAAGTTGAGATAGTAGATCTCAAAAGCGGTCGTTCATTTTTGGCCAAAGCCTTACTCGACAATGGGAGTCAGCCTTCGTTCGTCACTGAAAAAATGCAAAAGAATATGAATATTGTTTGTTCCCAAACTGATCCTATATCAGTTCGTGGTGTTAACAATACTGTGACAAGTGTAGTTAAAGTATGTGAGCTACAGATAAGGTCTAAAATTAATAACAATTTTTCCATTAATGTTAGTTGTTTAGTAATACCGCAAATAACTAGTAATTTACCAAATGTTCCGATTGATATAACAAAATTAAATTTGCCATCTAATATTCAGCTGGCAGATACAACTTTCTTCCAACCATCTGAAATACACATCTTGCTTGGTGCAGATGTATTTTGGGAAGTCGTCATGTCTCATCAAATTAAGTTGAGCCCGAATCAACCAATATTACATGAATCTAAATTTGGCTGGCTTGTTGCTGGTCCTATTGGTATTCCGTCTAATTTAGGTTCCAATATTCAATGTAACTTCTCTCAAGAGATCAAAGATCCACTTGCAAGGTTTTGGGAGCTTGATGAGTTTCCCCAATCAGTAAAATTGTTGTCGAAAGAAGAGTGTTGGTCTTCTATCAATCCCTCGTGCGTCGAGTTACCTGAAACAAAACCTGAAAAAAATTGTCTTAAAGTACAACGTCTTGAAAATATTATACCATTCGAAAAATATTCTAAATTTTGCAAATTACAGAGAGTAGTAGCATTCGTTCTACGTTTTATTAAAAATTGTAGCAATAAAACAAATAAACTTAAAGGTATACTTACCGCTGATGAACTTCAGCAATCGTTAATTGTTCTTGTCAAACAATCGCAAAATGATTCCTTTCATGAAGATATTCATTCATTGTCTAATACAAAATAAGTTAGTGCCAAGTCAAATATTTTGTCAATGAATCCATTTCTCGACGAGAATGGATTACTTCGTGTTGGTGGTCGTATTCAAAATGCGTCACATTATTCCTACAATAAAATTCATCCAATGTTAATTCATTCTAAACATATCTTCACTAAACTTTTATTTGAAAGTGAACATTTGCGCCTACTACATTGTGGCAATTGTTAAGCTCTATTCACCAACGATTCTGGCCAATAGGTGGCAGAGCATTAAGTACTAAAACTGTTTTTAAATGTATGAAATGTAAAAGATTTAAAGCTCAATCATATCAACCTTTGATGGGTAACTTACCATTTCCACGTGTTAACCCAGCTTCACCTTTCGAGACGTGCGGCACAGATTTTGCCGGTCCGTTCCTAATTTCAAATCGTAAAGGGCGTGGTTCACGCACCAGTAAAAGCTATCTTTGCATATTTGTATGTTTCTGTACTAAAGCAGTACACTTGGAGGTGGTGAGTGATAAGTCACTCACCACCTCCAAGTGTACAACTAACGCTTTTATATTATGCTTGCGCAGATTTATTGCTCGTCGTGGCAAACCCAAAACTATTTATTGCGATAACGGCAAAAATTTTGTAGGAGCAAGCAATGAACTAGCCAGGTTGGTTAAAAGGTGTGATCAAACCATTGGTTCTTACGCGTCCAGTGAAGGCATTCAGTTCATGTTCAGCCCGGCTTATTCACCTAATTTCGGCGGTATTTACGAGTCGGGCGTCAAATCTGCCAAATTCCATTTGAAAAGAATTGCAGGCAACACTAGTTTAACCTTTGAGGAACTATCCACATTGTTCGCTCAGATTGAAGCTATTTTGAATTCGCGTCCCTTAACTTGTGTGTCCGCGGATCCATCTGATCTTACACCGCTTACTCCTGGGCACTTCCTAATTGGTCGTCCTCTGACGGCACTGCCTGCTCCGGAAACTGCCAAACTCAACGTCAATCGTTATCGCTTATTGGAACGACTGCGAAACCAATTTTGGAAGAGATGGTCTCAAGAAGTTCTTTCCACACTGCAGCAGCGTGTAAAATGGCGTACCAAGGGTCAAAAAATCAACGTCAGAGATCTCGTATTGGTGAAAGACGACAGCTTACCTCCGTTGCAATGGCTGATGGGGCGAGTCGTACAACTGTATCCAGGTCAAGATGGAATCACCAGAGTGGTCGACGTTGCAACCAAAAAAGGTCAACTCCAAAGAGCCATTTCAAGATTATGTCCATTTCTAGATTCCCAAGAGCCTTGAAAGCAAATCTTTCAAGGGGGGGGGAGGATGTTAAAAATAAAAATATAATACTGGCAGCTTGCGGCACTGGCCGAAAAAATAGTTAATAAAAAAAGACCCAAGAAAAACAAATGAACGTGTTAAGAAGCTTTCGTGAGGAAAGAGTCTGTGACAGCATCGGCAAACGCATGACTTGTACATTTTATTATTATAAAAAATACACAATTTTCAACATGGAGTCAGATATTTAATTTCATTCCCAACAACACTTTTACATTTTTCGTATGCCTGATGGCTCAACATGGCCCACTGTGTAATTTAATCTTCTTCTTCGTCCAAGCATGTTTCCCGATTACTTCTTCAGCTTACACTTCAGAGCCCAGAGTACGCTATTAATCATGGTCCTGATTTGGCGGAACTGGTTATTACGACCAATGGCTTAAGAGCCTTCCGAAGCACGGAGGAGCTCAAGATAGAAATGATACTAGTGGCGACCAATCCAAACATGACCGCGCACTTGACGTCGCCATCGCTTGACGCGCATTATCGTTACGAGCTTCTACTGCACCATGTAATTTAATAATAACATCTAAGTACCCATCTCCTTACTTCTATATTCTAGTTTCGCTTAAATTAGTTCGGCTGGGCAGATTTTGTTAATTTTGGTCTTAAAATATTTTTGGAAGTAAAATAGTACTAAATGGCGCTTCGAATTAACCAGCTTAGGACGCAACTGGGAGAGCGCTACAATAAAGGGCAAGCTTCAACTGTGTTATGTGTTCATATATTATATAAATGGGCTCTGGGCTCCTTCGAATTATATATAAAACATTCTTTTGCCAGATAAAAATTACGTACATTTTTCATTTCTTTGTTACAATTACAGTAATAACTTTTGTAATTACAACACCATCAGACTGCGATCGTATTAATTAGCAAGAAAAAGATTAATATTTTGCGTGTTCAGGTCCTATTAGTTTATCAGATGAAGTAAAACATTTCTTCAACAAGTAAAACAGTAAAATACAATGTTCAAAAATATTTTTCTATTTAGGACATGTGAGAATGTTCTTGCTTCTGTTGTCTAGTAGTTATAATATTTGCCTGAATACTCTGATGTTGTAGGTAAAAATCTAATAGGAAACATACTTATTGATTCTAGTTTGGTTAGGACATTGCAGGCTTGAATCACCTGATTGTCTGAAAATAATTAATTCCGTGCTTCGGAAGGCATGTTAAGCCGTTGGTCCCGGCTGCCATCAAGTGGTCGCTAAACAACGTCAAAGTAGGACAGATGTGTTTCAAAAAACTAGGGTGTAGATAAAAACTATTAAATACATTATTATTCATGACTCTACATGTAGTCATTTGACCTAAAAGGTTATTCCATCCACATTAAGGAACCATTTTAGAAATATCGCCCTTTGAGTAGTTATATTTTTAAAGATAGATCAAATATGCTGTCCCTTGGTACTTCTCATATCGCATAATCCAATCTTCCTAAAATTTCGCATTCACATAGCTAGGAGTATTGAGAAGGATATAGGGTCTTTCATCCCGGGAAAAAGCACTGTTCCCGAGGGAATCTCACGCGGGCGAAAGCTAGTAAGTGTAAAAAGCTTACAAACAAACCAACTGTAAATGCATCAAAATCAGTAATTCTTTTAATTAAATTGCTAACCCACCCCAAAATAGCTTATCAGTACAAATAAAGTTGAAAATTAAATGTTAAATCGCTGGTTTACTCAGTGATTCACAAGTCAATTAATAGTGGTTTGAATCGCGTCGTAAATACATTGGTACATTGCGAGGCGGTAACGTAATCGTCTGTAACCGATTACCGTTTCCCCTGATTACGATTTCTGATTTGCTGCCCTTGTATCTTGAAGGGGATCTGTGATACGTAGTATTGAGGATCTTTTTATTTATTTATTACATTCAACCATGTAATCTTACAGTTTATACCTATAAATAACATAAGATATAAGAATAATATTTATAAATGTCAAACCAGTTTTAAAAATAATAACAACTAGCTTTTGCCCGTGGCTTCGCCTCGGTTAACTTTCGGGATGAAAGGTACCCTATGTGGTTTACCTGGTTCTAAGCTACCCCACCGATTTTCAGCCAAATCAGTTCAGCCGTTATTGAGTTATAAATAGTGTAACTAACACGACTTTCTTTTATATGAATTATTATGGAACTCATTTATACACGTTTAAGATTTTAAATGCAATATACGTATGTCATTTCTCTTTAAAACAGAAATATTTAGGATCCCTTATTTCTTATTACATTCTTAGGTTGACGAAGGAGTGAGCCACGCATTATTTTCGAAATATACAATGTTTAATGAACTTACCTATACTTGAAGTTCAGTTATAATTATATAAAGAATCCTTCCGAATAGAAAATCATAAATTGTAAAAAAGTTGAATGCCTTTGTTAACGAAATTTTAAGAAAAACATATATCAAATAAAACCCGATCAACTGAACTTCTTCTCTTTATTAAGTCGGTTTAAAATAAATTAAATGAATTAAAAAACACATTTGCGCAGTCAATAAAGAGTTCATATAACTATTATGATTTGAAAATAGCAATTGATTATGATTAAGTAAATGAAAGAGGAAACGATCTCAAATATATCTTTTTAAATACTTTGGAGTTAGTAAAAAGAACTTAAGCACAAATAAAAAATTACAGTCACTGAGTGTCTAATGTCCTAACATCAGTAGGAATTCCGCCCACACCTGATGTCCCTACATTTCCTACCGGCCTAAACCTTTTTCATCGAACACACCTGTTTGCTAGTGGATAAATAATGTACGATCTCAATACCACCCCCGTACAATGTTTACTCGAGATCCCAATATAATTGATACTTTATGTACTAACTTTCTATTTTTAGAGAGAAAATACCAGTTTTCTTTTTATTCTTGTTCTTATTATTTTTTTGCGCGAATCCAATGTTCATTTAATCTAAGATATAAAAATTATAAAAGTGAAGAAAGATGAAATAAAAAGAAATCAAAATTAGTACTCGTACCCGTACAGCCTCGTGGTCCAGTGGTTAAGGTGTTTGCCTTTAGACCCGGAGGTCGTGGGTTCCATTTCCACTGGAAGCATACTTTGTATACTTCTTTCCAGTTTGGTTAGGACATTGCAGGCTTGAATCACCTGATTGTCTATAATAAAGATGATTCCGTGCTTTGCAAGGCCGTCAGCCCCGGCTGCCATCTGGTAGTCGTTAAGGGAACCACGTTAGAGGCCGAGAGGCGGTTCCGAAGAACTTTGACACCAGGCTGTGCATGGTCGATTGATCATGACACCTACACGAAATGATAATAGTATAAGGGTGCTCATTATTTCTATATTAATCTTCAATTTGCTGTAGCAATAATAAAGGAGGGATGATTTATAGAAGTAGATGTGTGTATGATTGAAAACTAGAGTCAATAAGCACTGCATTTATTTCGTAAATTCATGCAAATGTGATGTATTTAAATAGTACATATATTCACAAAAATAAAGTACACCGGTTCAAATTCATAAGGAAATACAAATTGAATTCGTATTCGTAATACGCGCCTCGAAAACAGATCATATTTTTTCGTTTCTCCATAAAATTGCATGTTTGCAAAATGGCCCAACCCACGAATTGCGAATTTTCAAATAACAGTGTTTAATACCGCTGTTATAATAACAAGCGGCCGAGAATGCATGAGTGACTTGGGTTTCGTTTGTTCGGTACGCCTAACTCATTATTAATATCAAGAAATTTACATATAATAAGAGGTTTGGTAGCCGAAATGTGCCCGTGCCGGGTTTTCGCATTTTATGACTTACCACCGTTTGGTTGGCGGTCGTTTGGGCTAATTGTGCATTATATCTTGTTTAATTGGTCGTTTATAGTGACTCAATTAGAGACGAATGTTTAGGTGCTGTGTTGGTAATCTTAAAGAGCCACTTTCGCATGCTGTTAACGAGCTTTAAGGTAAATTTTCTAATGCATACACTACAATAATGAAATTATTTGCTTACTAGTAGAGTAAAAATGCGCAACTGCCTCCGTGATCCAGTGGTTAAGGCGTCTGCCTGTAGTGTAGACCCAGGGGTAGTGGGTTGAATCCCACTGGAACATACTTTGTATAGTTGTTCCCAGTTTGGTTAAGACATTGCAGGCTTGAATTACCTAATTGTCTGATAATAAGATGATTCCGTGCTTCGGAAGGCACGTTAAGCCCTTGGCTGCCGTCTGGTTGTCGTTAAAGGAACCACGTCAGAGGCTGAGAGGAGGGTTCAAAGAACTCTGACATAAGGATGTGCATGGTCGATTGACCGTGTCACCTACACGAAACGATGATGATGTGTGTAAAAATACAAAAATGCTTTTGACTCTCCTTACTAGTTTCGAATGAAGAAAAATTTAGAACAATTTACTCGATTCTGCATTAATTAATTTTGCTTTTGTCTGCGATTTTGAACGCCTGAAAAATGGAGCATCACTAACAAATCGGTAAAAAGTGCACTCTATTTGATTCTATACAGTAAATTTTGCGTACAGACATACGAACGGAAAAAAAATCTAATAATTGTTGATTTTGCTTCAGTTTTTTCAATAAAAATATAAAAGTTTCACCGATGTATTGCTAGAAATCTAACCATATAAAATCGAACTTGATTCTAAACACCATAAAATAAAAAGTCCGTTATTATTTCTCGAGTATTTATTCTTCTGCCTTTATATAAATAACTGTCCTCTCTATGTAATAAAATACAAGAGGTATAAATTATAAACAAATGTAGTGGGCTAACGCTATACGTATATATAGTCGATTAGCAGTCGACCCCGGCTTTGCCCGTAGTATACACATAGCCTATGTCACACGGGGATAGTGTGGCTTTCCAACAGTGAAAGAATTTTTCAAATCGAACCAGTAGTTCCGAAGCCTATTCGATACAAACAAACAATCAAATCTTACCTCTTTATAATATTAATAACTAGCGACCCGCCCGGCTTCGCATGGGCATAAAAACCTTCCTCTTGAATCACTCTATCTATTTAAAAAAACCGCATCAAAATCCGTTGCATAGTTTTAAAGATTTAAGCATACAAAGAGACATAGGGACAGAGAAAGCGACTTTGTTTTATACTATGTAGTGATATAGTGGAGACTAGCGATCACAGTGCCTAGTTTCCTGAACTGAGACTATAAAAAAAAACTATCTTGTATAAGCGGCACTACAAGTCGATTAGGGCGGCTTCTTTTGAGCGCGCGTGATCAAGTACTCATTGAGGGTACTTGAGTTCCATTCTGATGACTGGCCGATAGCCTAGCCGCTAGCCAAGGTCTTACGGGTAATTTAGATAGCCTTTGTTCCGATTTTAAAGCTCAAGTAAGTTTCTAGACAATACGGTATCTTTATTGGGACATTATTTTATTTATAAGGAAAGATAACAGCTTTAATTTATTTCATTACATTGTGACGGTTCAAGATGCATTGAACTATTTATTGATTATTGTATTAACTAAGTAAAGATGACTTTGAATATTTTGTGCTAGCATATTACTTGTTGTTGCTACTATAATGGGGAAATCATTACATAGGCGATGTGGCTAGCAACCCATCACTATTGATTTCTTGTTTCAACTACCATTATGCTAAACGTGGCCTAAGGTCTTATGGCTTTAGGCTCTGTCTACCCCGTATATGATAAAGACGTGATTATATGTATGTATGCTACTATAAGTATGTTTGCAACTGAATTAAATAAATAAAAGCTGGTCGACGTTTCATGTGACCAAAAGGATAATTTGGTTTGATATAAATTTAGGAAAATACGATCGGCCGCGATGTTCCTTGGTTGCCACTACCGCGAGCTATAAATTTCAAGCCTCTTACTCGCTTCCCGTTCCCAGGGGAATTTTTAACTTTGCATGCACTAAGGTATATGCATATCATATTTCAAGCATCTAACTTATGCAGTTTAGATTTTTTCATACAATTTTTTTTCCCGCTAACTTAATTTTTCAAAATATAGCCATAACTAAACTTTATATTTACTAAGGTATGCATGCATGCTAGATTGAAAACATCTACCTTATGTGATTTTTACATACAAAAGTTTTTTCCCGCTAACTCCCGTTCCCGTGGGAATTTTGCAATATCCTGTTGTATTTCCGTCATACATGATTTCTATATAACTTTAACCATAAAGACTGCACACGCGACGGAAGCTTAAAAAATGGAGTAACTTCTCCCGTTTTCCCAACATTTCCCTTCACTACTCTGCTCCTATTGATTGTAGCGTGATGAAAAGTATACTATAACCTGCCCAGGAGTATGAAGAATAATTTTACCAAGTTTCGTTAAAATCCGTCGAGTAGTTTTTGTTTCTATAAGGAACATACAGACAGACAGACAGACAGACAAAAATTTTACTGATTGCATTTTTGGCATCAGTATCGATCACTAATCACCCCCTGATAGTTATTTTTAAAATATATTTCATGTACAGAATTTACCTCTCTACAGATTTATTATAAGTATAGATATAGATATATAGATAATTTTTCATGATTTGTCGATGTCCTAAGAATGTGCTAGACTATCCCATTTTTTCTCGTTCCTTCCTCGTGGTCAAACTACATAACACATGAAATCTAAGTTATAGTAATATTATAACCCTTATCAACAAAATTAATCGAAATTAAACATACTTATTAAACATACATAGGTACCACTTATTCCTAATGAGAAATTGGCAAACAAAACTACAACTACGACGGTCCCTTACAACTTAACAAGTTTCAAGCGAGAGCGAAAGAGATAACAAACTCTCATCGTGCAAACTTAAGATCGAGTTCGTAAGTTGTATGATTTTATCTTAGACGTCGAGTCAGTTTAACTTAACAGGCCTTTGTAACATCGGATATGCAAATAAGTTTACCTTTAGTAGGCTTCAAAGTACCACTAACAGTAAGCTAGGTAGGTCCTTTTCTCATTTTAGCGGTTATCTGGTTGCCTTCTCATTTTTGATCTACTTGTGAACTGATGGCCGTATAGTTAATTATTTATTTATTTAAAACTTTATTGTACAAATTAAAAAAAGAATTTAAAGATGGATAAAAAAAACTATATTTTCTGTGTATGGTTATGATTTGATAAAACATTTCTTAAAGAACTTTTATCACATTTTTCGGAAGTGATAAATTTATAATAAGCCCTTCATTAAGGAACTTAGTAGGCTGCTACTTGACATTATTTCCAAGAAATAGAGAAATGGTTCGGATGTTTTTGTAGAGATTCGAAATGGTCTAGGCTTGGGTTACGTCTCGACATGTCGGCGTATCGATACATGGCTGATAAATTAGATTTTAATAGAGATGGAAACTATCGATAAAATTTTATTCTTTGCCACAAAATATAATTTCTATCTTGTGAATCCAAAAATGCTCTTGATATATAAATAAGCCCTTGATAATAAATTACGTATTTAACAAGAATTTCTTAGAAAGACCTTCTTTGTATATCAATATACCTGAGCATAATTCTTAGTGTGGGTCAGTTAATACCGAGATGTGGTAACAAAAAACTGAAATTAGGGTATACACTGTGGGTGTGTGGGTATGATTGACCGTGTTACCTTCACGTAAAGATGATAATGATGTGTTTATACTGACTCACACAGTCAATATCACTTATTCATCTAATTTAGGCGTGATAAGATAGAGAATAAATAAGACATTATTTGTTGTCAACTATCTACATAAAAAGATTTGTATATTTTATACCTATTTGCGAATTTATCTATTAACTTTGAAACATGCCTAGACAGTTAAATTAGAATCTAACAATTTTTCTTCTTCATCGGTTCTCACTGCTAAATATCGTTGCCAGATATGTGTTTTCGAGATGAATGTATCGCTGTTAATGCTGCATTCAGCTGTTCAGCACCCGTAGCCAAGTGTCAAAGCGATTATCAAGCATTTTTCGCTAATGCTTGAAAGCTTGCGTCACACATATAGAATAGTTGCTGCGAACGCCGTTGTTGCCGCGGTTTGAATTGAACATATTAATTTTACTTGCTGCAAACGCCGCCATAATTTGCTGTGTGTAACAAGGTGTTCGCTGCGAATGCTCACGACTGACTGTCGAAAACGCTCGTATGGAACTCACTGTGTGTGACAAGTAGACAGCGAATTGACGCCGCGACTATTATTCGCAGCAAGTATTTGCTATGTGTGACCTAACTTTATACAAAGCATAAACAATAATCGCTTCTGAGCGTTTATTTTATTTATTTATTTTTCACAAAATCCACAGCTCTTGACCCTTGAGCGTTCGACATTGACACTTGTCCAAGGCCGATTATCACACTATACAGACTGGGCGGAGGTTTACCGGCAGCTTACTTTTTTAAACTTTCCTTCAGTTTTTCTAACAAAACGTATTGTGACGGAATGATGATTGATTTGTATGAAAAATATAACTTCACTTAATTTTTATCGATATATTCTATCGACTATGCCCCTCACAAGTGCACCAATTCCCCTAATGCAGCCGTCGCAGCCTCTTTACTGCGGCTGACATCGCCTGTTTTATTTCAAGTTAATCTTATACAAATTGATTAAAGTGTCCTAGCATTTATGTTCTTATTTGTTTGGTAATATAATGGCCGCTAGCAGAGTGGTCAAGGAAATTTTGTTTATTGTTTATTTAGGACTAGCTTTCGCCCGCGGCTTCGCCCGCGTGAATTTCTCTCGGCAACGGTGCTTTTTTCAGGATGAGACGTACCCTATGACCTTCTCAATACTTCTATGTGTATGCGAAATTTCAAGGAGATTGGTTCAGTAGATAGAGCGTGAAAGAATAACAAACAAACTCACTTTCGCATTTATAATATTAGTAAGTATGTAGTATGATTAACAAACATAGAAAAACATAAAAATTAGATAAACAGATTTAAATGTACTACGCCAACAACGTTAATCACAGATTACTAAGTACCTTAGCTAAGTACATAGAATTGATATGTGGCAAAGAAACGAAAAAGCGAGTGACTTTGTTCATAACGACACAACAACGAGTACATATCTGCACACCTGGGGGCCGATTCTGCTAACGTTAAATCACAATCGTGTCAAAATAGTGTTTCAATGGTAGTGCTTTTTTACACACTAGTTACAAGAAATGTATATTTTTTTTATATCACTTTTGATGATCACACCACACACTACATTCACATCACATCATACTGTCATAACTCTTGTAAATAGTGTGTAAAAAGCATATTTTGATACGATTTTGTCTTAACGTTAGCAGAATCGACACCCTGGAGCTAAAATGAAATGTTTATTATCTTTATCAAACTGGTTCTTGCTTGTCATTTTTTTAGCCTACTTTTAATGTGTCCCACTGCTGGGAAAAGGCCTCACCCCTCCTTCTCCACTCATCCCTATCCATGGAAACCTCTGGCCACTTGCCCAAAGTTGTGGAGATCGTCACGCCACCTCCGGTACCCAAAAAGTGGTCATTGCTGCCCACCTTTCTGGCCGCATACGACAAAAATGTCTTGCTTGTCATATAAATTTGCAATTTTAATTATTTGGGCTTGAAAACAATGCCAAATATTGTTATGTTCTAATCACCTTATTCAAGAAAGATTCAGAGCGGACTTCAGTCTCCTAAACAAAACGGGAATATGTTGTGTTAAATATAAGAATTTCTGTTATTTATCTAGTTTTAGGAAAGGAAAATGAAGTTATCGTGACGGATTGTTTATTTAGAGTAACTAGGCAATGAGATAGAACATGTCAGTAAGAATTATATAAAATAATTTTGATTACAAGTAGCCAGTTAAAACTACAACAGAATACTCTTGGGAAGGAAGAGACCTGTTTTGACCAACTTAAAATTTCAAAGAATTTATCCTTATCAATTCCCGCTGTATCAAGTTGCCCTCGACATACGTACCGCGAACTCAAAGAATGAATTTGAGATTAAATCCGCCCATAAATAGAGCGATATCATCCGATCCATTGATCAAGTGACGTCAGAGCTCGAGTTAGCAATGTTATGAATCACGGTGCCCCCATTTGGGCATACATTTATCACGGTGCCGCGCAAAAACAGCGCGTGGTGCTTCATTACAGGCGGAAGCGGGAGCTGGAGCGGGAGCGGGAGCGGGAGCGGGAGCGGGTCGTGGTTATATCATCATAATCATCATCAGCTGTCTACAGCCTTGCATGCTTAAATCACCTGACTGTCTGATAACGAAAATAATTCCGTGCTTCGGAAGGCACTTTAGGCCGTTGGTCCCGGCTGCCATCTGGTAGTCGTTAAAGGAACCACGTCAGAGGCCGAAAGGCGGCTCCGAAGAACTCTGACACCAGGATGTGCATGGTTGATTGACCATGACACCTAGACGAAATGAATGAATCAGCTGTCTACAACCCACTGCTGGGCATAAGCCTCCCTCTGTTTACGTCCATGCATACTTACTCTGAGCCACCGCAATCCAGTTGTTGCCAATAACCTTCCTAATATCATCGACCCATCTTGCCGCTGGATCGTTATATCGTATGGGTTAAAGGTAAATAGAGCCAGAGTGTCAAAGTTCTTGGAAACATCTTCTCGGCCTCTGATGTGGTTCCTTTAACGACTACCAGATGGCAACAGCCATTATCACAGAAGCACAGAATCATTTTTGTTATCAGACAGTCAGGTGATTAAGCATGCTTGGTCCTAACCAAACTGAAAACAGTAAAATAAAAGAAGGCTTCCTATGGGAATCGTACCCATGACCTCTGAGTCTTCAAGCAAACGCCAACTACTGGATCACAGAGACAGTTGGGAGCTGGTGAGTTCGTGGTAGTAAAAGATAACCTGCCTGCTATCCGGAGCTCCATTTTTGAATTTAATAATTGTGAGAACATCGTTAGCATTCGAAATTTGAAATACGTGTTTTTAAATCCACATATCTCTTTTGTTTAAACTCCTTTCCTAATTTGCCAGTATTTTTTCTTAATTGTTGCAAAAGCACTAAAATAAACCAAAAGCATTTAAAATCTAAAATAAATTAATAGATAAGAAGACACACGTTAAAAAAACCTACATTTACTCAAGTATTTACTTTCTACTCATAACAGACTTTCTGCTCACGTCGCTAAGTACTATCATTATTGTACCCCATGAAAAAAATTATCTTTTTGCTAACAACTATAAGAACTATTGTGTCTTGCCCGGATGTACATTTATCAGGATAGACGCAAAAACCACATTAGAATTAAGGCATAAGAGATAGCGGGTTGAAGATCAAAATCTAATTTTATGTAAATCTGTAAACGATATAATACTTTAATTAATGAATAAATATAATAAAACAGGGAAAATCACACAGATAAATCTAGTCTCGAAGTAAGAATGAGACTTGCGTTATGGGATACCAACACAACAACAATATATTTTAGAACCAACACATATATAGTTAAACGTCCAAGTCCCAGGTCAATCAGAAAAAGATCATTTTCCATCACGACCTGACCGGAGATTGAACCTAAAAAAATAATGTAAGAGTATTTCGGCCTAAAATCGCCTAAAAACATTACTGAAAAAGTTTTACCATGTGGTATAAATAGCTATAGTGATTTAATCAGATATTTATTTCTCGCTCACATCTACATAATATGAAGTAGGTGGAGATTAAGATTAGGTTACTCTTTTTGTAGATGTCGTAAATGGTAACAGGGATAAACGTAGGTCTCAATTTCAATCTACGAGCATGGTATTACGTTAGTCATGAGTGTGGAGGAAACTTTAAAATTTTTATAATATTTTTATAATTAATAGTTTAAAATCTTAAGTCTCTGCAACTCATTGGAGATAGGCGTGACGAGACCCAACCCGGCTTTGCCTGGGCATAAAAATCTCTTGAATCACTCTATTTATTAAAAAAAAAACCGCATCTAAATCCATTAAATAGTTTTAAAGATTTAAGCATACAAAGGGACATAGGGACAGAGAAAGCGACTTTGTTTTATATTATGTAGTGGTTTTGCGTTTGTCTTAAAAAGTAGCCTCTAGTTCATGTTAATATCATGTCTTGATTAGCTAAATTATGCATGTGTGTCCTCATTCACTAACACATGTGTCACACGGTGAGAAGCAAAAACGATTGTGGGTGTGTGTGATAAATGAAAGCGGGAGCGATTTATCTAAAAACGTAAAACGTGAATCAAAAGGTAATTATTCATAGCGTGTGGGATACAAAGTCCATTGTCTCTGCACACCGCGGACAGAGTCCATCAATACCTATCGGCTTTTGACGTGGTTACTTTAACAGCAGCCGAAACCAATGGTTTAACGTGTCTTACGAAGCACGGAAAACATATTTACTATCAGACAATCAGGGGGCTTACTATCATTTCTAAGAACCATACAAAAACGATTAAGTAAGCGAGATGTCTCCTTACTTGAATACATGATGTTATGCGGCAAGCTTTCGGACCTGCCAAAAAAGATACTGGCAATCCTAAGCAAAGGCTAATTAATCACACAGTAAAACACGCCAAAATATTATATTTTGTGACCAATGATTGATTTAGTTTTATTAAATTTAATGCTTTAATCACAGCAAAATAGCGACTCAAATTGATTGTCATTTAGCAAAAATTACCACCTTATAAATGTTCAAGTAAAATAATATGCTATTTTCTGTAACGTATACACGAATATAGTAATATATATAATATCAAAATTAACTACAATGCAAGCAACAAAGAGTATATACCTGGCAATAACTGGAGCATTCCTTTGTATATGAAAACAAAAGCACTTTCACTAAACAAGTGAATGTTATGGAACAGATTACGATTCCAATTTTCCAGACTTGAGACTAAAGCATAGGGCGGGCGTTCCTATTGCATTAGTGTATGACAAGTGCAGTACTTGCATACTTGTGTAGATAGTGCCTTGTTTCCACGGGCTTTTGATGCGAGCTCTTTTGTTGATGTTGACTTGTTGAGTTGTGATCTTATTGTTTCCTTTATGCTAATGCTTATAGTGTTAAAGATTATAGAAGACACTAATCGGATAACAAAAAGTAAATTGTTTATGAACTAATTTTTCAGTTTGTTTGACATTTTGTTGACATTCCAATAAAAATGTCGTGTTATCATGTGTACGAAATATGAGGCAAAGTCCATCAACAACCCAATAGGGTATGAGTAAAAATTTTTGAAACGCTTGAATTTTTTTCTGTCGGTAGGAATAAGCTTCCTTGATACCAGAAATAAATTTCAGATTTTTAGAATCAGCCAATTATTTTAAATAAAATATTATATTTTAATGACGAATTAATGGCGTCGCTACGGCCTTTGCGGTCTATTCCTTTGCTTCGTTCGGTAAAAAAAACAAATGTCATTGTAATGTTGGTTTTGGTTGTCATTAGTGTCATTCATGTTGGTTTTGGTTGTCACAAATGACATTTATGACAACCAAAACCATATTGACAATGACATTTGTTTTTTTACCGAACGAAGCAAAGAAATAGACCACAAGGGTCGTAGCGACGCCATTAATTCGTCATTAAAATATAATATTTTATTTAAAATAATTGGCTGATTCTAAAAATCTGAGATTTATTTCTGGTATCAAGGAAGCTTATTCCTACCGACAGAAAAAAATTCAAGCGTTTCAAAAAATTTCACTCATACCCTATTGTTAATGTATCTTTTTGTTCCCATAGAAAAAAAAAACCTAAATGAAAAACCTTTTCAGTTAAATTTATTTCATGGAATGTAGTGATTATAAATGTTGTTTATTTTTAAATACATAGATGGAATGATATACTAAACGTAGTGTAAACAAGCCATTATATGAACAACAAGTGCAGCTGTAGTATATTCGTAGAGGGGAGTTTCTTGTACTGTATAATGAACATAAGTAGGGAACGTACCCTGTTTTAATACAAGTTCATATGTTTAGTAATTATTATATTTTGTAAACTTAATGAGAAGTCTGTGGTGCATATGTTGTGTCTTAGGTATATGGCAATTTGTGTTTTTTCTTTCAATCCAATAAATTGCTTGGCTGTAATATGGCTGTGTTTCTCTTCTGAAGTACTTGAGACATAATATAGGATTTATTTAATTGCCCGCCTAATCTTAACTCTTCTAGGAAACGCGGTCCTTGGTGAAAGCCGTAACAAGTCGATTAGAGATACAAGTAGATTAAAAATCTTTTATGACTTTAGAGAAAGAGACAGAGTGTTCTTATTGATCTAGTATTATTTGATCATGCTTCCCAGTTAAATTTTTAAACCTCCAAACAGTTAAAGTTTAATTAAAATATATTCAGATATTACGACAAAAAATTTAATCGTCTGCGTCCTTGCAGTTCCCGAAATAATTATAAAAGTTCACAGCGCACTGTGTTTTCCTGATAAAACAAATTACACTTTCACTTTCCCGCTTTTGTTTTCCAATGTGTCCTCAACTTAATTCCAGTAAAAACAGTCCACCAGCTAACTGCAGCCGGTCAGCGTGTTCTGGCACACTGTTTGTTACTCTCTCATGTTTTCTGTTGTCCTAGTACACATACCACAAAAACATTGAATAAGTCCAGTGTCTCCACCCTGCAAGTTTGAAAATGGTGCTTCTGCGTTTGTCTATGAATATATTTGTTATAGTATATAGTACCATTAATATAGTATCCTAGTACAAGGCTAAATTAGTCTGTGTAATTTGTGATTGATTACCTAACTCCTACAAAAACAGTCCACTACCGGCTAAAGCAGCCGGTCAGCGTGTGCTGGCACGTTGTTTGTACTCTCTCATGTTTTCTGTTGTCCTGGTACACATACCACAAAAACATTGAAAAAGTCCGGTGTCTCTTCGTCTTATGAATAAACCAATCCTTTCTTCTCTTCTCGTAGATGATTCATTTATTTATTTACTTTAACTTACATCTATTATCATAAGCAAAAACTCTATACGATAGATCATTGAAGTTTAAAATTAGCGCGGTCTGCAAATTTTTTTTTCGTCTATACAATAGATGCTAATTGACAATCTAATGTACTGCTCGTTTTCTCTTAAAACCATAGATTAAAAAAAAAATGCGGCGATTCGAACTTCTTTGCTTAAAACAGTGCAAAATACACTGGCAGTCAATTATTTTGGGGCGGCACACGTCACGCGAAGCATTTCGGGCTGGATCCATGAATACAAGAAATAATTCCATTTTATTGCGAGTCGCGTGACTGCAGACGTGTACGGACTGCAGAAAAGTTTCAACAGCTGTCAGTTCTGGTTTTTGAAGATTTTTCACATTGCTATTTGAGTATGTATTAAAATAAACAGTACATACATACATATAATCACGTCTTTATCCCATGCGGGGTAGACAGAGCCTAGGGACATAAGACCTTAGGCCACGTTTAGCATAATGGTAGTTGAAACAGGAAATCAATAGTGATGGGTTGCTAGCCGCATCGCCTATGTCATGATTTCCCCATTCGGCGATTCCCTCATCTCATTCATGATAAACAGTTGGTTTGTAAAAAAATTATGGTATAATTATTTTTGTTTGAAATTAAAGTAGATTTGAAATTAAAGTACAGTACTTTAATAAGGCACGAAGAAGAAGTACCTAAAATGGAATAAATAGCTGTCACTGTTCCGGATTTTAAAGAATTTCCCCAAATAAAAAGTAGGTTTGTAAAATTTTTAAAATGTTATAAAATTTCTTTGAAATTTAATTATATTTTAAATTAAAGTATGATACTTTAATGAGGCATGAAAAAGAAGTTATATTATGTTCCTTATATTATGCGTAAGTGAGTTTGTATATTTCTTTATTTGTTTGTTGTTCCTGTATTCAATACACACATAGCTAGGAATATTGAGAAGGACATAGGGTACCTTTCATCCCGAGAAAAAGCACTGTTCCCGAGGGAAATTCATGCGGGCGAAGCACTTTTCTTTCCACATTTTGAAATATGTAAATACACACATTTTTAGTATTAAATGAAAAAAAAATATTGAAAAAAGGAAATAGTTTTTTGCCGACCCTATCTCTTAAACAGTGGGCTCTAGCACTATTTCACTTACGGTCAACGGGCAGGCTTAAGTGATGTTGATTCCTTACAATTGGTCCCTCATTAGTTTTTGTGACCATTTCCCGTGCTACATCAGACGAATGCTTTTCTATCGCGATAAAACTAGTCCAAATTTATTGCTGTATGAGTTCAGTTTGTTAAAAGCGGGTAGTTTTTATGCTCGACAGTGTACTGTAGTGAGTACAACCATTGGAGATCTATGCCGGAGAACTGTGTCCGGCAGTAAATTTAAGATTAAATCAATACATATAATAAGACACTAAAATGCGAGTGTCTGTACATTTAATATTTTTCAAAAAAACTGATTGAGTGCGATTAAAAAGGAGTAACAGAAACCAAAAAAAGAGTTTTTGGAATTTTTGTCTGTCTGTATGTATGTATGTATGTATGTATGTATGTCTGTCTGGTACGTTATAACTTCGAAAATACTCAACGGATTTAAACGCGGTTTTCACAGTTGGATTACATATGATTAGGAGCGTTGTCAAAACTTTGTTTCGTCAAAATCGGTTAAGGGAAAAAGAAGTTATGGTCGATTGAAAATTTACTTCAAACACTGCTTCAAAACTTTTAATGCGTTTACTTACGTTTAATTTAATTTAGATAAGGCTAGGATTTCTACTTTTTATTATCCATATCAATAAAGACGAAAACACGCACTGCACCTATTAATTTTAATAAAATAACACATTGAATTTGATCGTAAATTTAGTAACATAAAATCTCAATAGATGGCGCGAATTTGCGTACCTATAGACAAATCCCATTTGAAATTTCGCCAATCTCAAGCAACGTATGTTGGCCTATCGGTAGAGGTCGTAGATTATATTTTTAAGTCGAGGGTTCGAATCCTGCTATGCATGACTTTTTTTTTACTTACTTTCTTTTACTTGCTTTTTTTTATTTACTTTTTTTTTTCGTTTTGTATTAATTTTTAAGAATTTTTTAATACTTTAGTAAAGAAATGTTTCAAGAAAGTACCTGGATCGAATCCTGTCACAAACAATAATTTTATGATTTCGTGTTTTATTTGTTTTCTAAAATTATTTTCTTACTTTTTTTTATAATTTTGAAAAGAAACAAATAAATTCATTTGCATATTTATTTCAGGATAAGCGATATCGCAACCCCTTACAAATCATATCTAATAGTTTGTCATTGACGACATTGAAAAAGAAGATTAATCAAATGGTTGACTGGTAGAGAACGCTCTTAGCGTTAAGTCCGTTAATATATAAGTACTAGCTGTTCCCCGCGGCTCCGCCCCGCGTGGGAATCGGTTATATCGCGCCCAAAAGTTTATGTTTGACCTCAGGTCGTTAACTACATCCCTACCAAATTTCATCACAATCGGTCCAGCAGTTTAGCCGTGAAGAGGTTACAGACAGACAGACTTTCGCATTTATAGTATTAGTATGGATTTGAATTTTGTACTTATCTATCTATCTTTACATATAATAGGACAGTAAAAATTGAATGTCTGTACATTAAATATTTTTCTAAAAAACTGATACGGGGCGATTAAAGAAAGACGTGTAACAGAAACCAAAAAAAACAATTTTTGAAATTTTTGTCTGTCTGTCTTCATGGCTGGTACGTTATAACTTCAAAACTACTCAACAGATTCGAACGCGGTTTTCACAGGTGGATTACATATACGTTCAACAGTTTTGTCAAAACTTTGTTTCGTCAAAATCGGTTAAGGGAAAAAGAAGTTATGGTCAATTGAAGTTTACTTCTAGCACTGTTTCAAAACTTTTACAGAGTTGAATCCGGTTTACATAAACGTATTTAATATAGATAAAGCTACAATTTCTACTTTGTTTTATCGATATCAATGAAGACAAAAACACACTGCAGTCTCTATTAAATTTTAAAAAATTAACACATTGAATGTGTGTGGGCGTATAATTTAGTTACATAAAATATCAATAGATGGCGCTGAAGTTAATTTAATTATTTTTTTCTCATATGGTATTATAGCAGATTGAATTTTTTCCAGCAATTAATTCTAATTATTTCAAAAAAATTTTGGTTGTTTATTTAGTTCTATTGGTTGGTTTGTTTATCGGTCGTTTGTTGTATTGTATTGTAAGCTATTTGAATTGATTAGTTGGTTGGTTTGGCTTTGGTTTAAAAAATAATCAAACCAGCAAGTCAGTTCAGTTGTTGTTCGACGGAACATACGGTCGTGTCGTAAGGTCTAATTTAACTAACATAACACTATTTATTGAGTTAGGTTCTAATGATCCTGTAATAGGCTGCGTCTACTCTTTTAGAGACAAATATGTGATAGTATGAATGTTAATATTTTCAGTTTGATATCGTAGCAATGTAATGGCTTTATAAAATTGGCACGGGAATAGGATACTACTTATAGATTTAACTATAGGTCTGGATAGTTGTAGTTTCCACAGGTTAAGCGAAAAGCGAACTACACGCGGGCGGAGCCGCGGGCAACAGCTAGTATATAAATAAACTAGCGATCCTCCCCGGCTTCTCATGGGCATAAAAACATTCCTCTTGAATCATTCTATCAATTAAAAAAAAACCGCATCAAAATCCGTTGCGTAGTTTTAAAGATTTAAGCATACATAGGGATATAGAGACAGAGAAAGTGACTTTGTTTTGTATACTATTACCAATACCAATAGTTTCATCATAATAACTGTAATGTAGTTATAGTTATTATGATAAAACCATTGGTTTGAGTTTGGTGGAAGCTGTCAGGTGTCATATCTATATTACTATCACTATCACTACATAGTATAAAACAAAGTCGCTTTCTCTGTCCCTATGTCCCTTTGTATGCTTAAATGTTTAAAACTAACCAATGGATTTTGATGCGGTTTTTTTAATAGATAGTGATTCAAGAGGAAGGATTTTATGCCCATGCGAAGCCGGGGCGGGTCGCTAGTTACTAATATAATAAAGCTGAATAGTTTGTTCGAACAGTTACAACTTTGATTTGGTTACAACGATGAGGAGGAGGCTAGTAGTACATATACAATGAGGCGAGTGAAACCGCGGGGAACAGCTAGTTTATTATATGGATGTTGAAACATTGTTAAAACGACTTTGAAACTCCAAACACCTTTTGAATAGGCTTCTAACTTGCGGACTTTGGGCTAAACATGATTAATGGATTATTAATGGCGCGTTGTCTACGCCATTTTGTTTATGTACATCAAGATAAAGATGGCTTCCCACTTTGGAAGATTGTGTCATGATATCGTTTTAAAGGTAGATTATAGGTTAAGGTAATTATTGCCAGATATTTGGGGAAGTACTGTAATCTTTTGGCTTATAATCTGGTTTGGAATTTAAAACATAAAGCGATGTTGTTATATTTCTGTGTTTGATACCTAAGTTTAATAGTAGATTGTATCACAAGGGAGCAAAATAATATCTTTACGGCGAGGGCGATTTTTGAATCCTGAACGGAAAGAGGGATTCAAAGTACATTGCCCGAGCCAAAAATATGTTTGGCGCCCGAATGATACACTCTACTTTTCATCTCGCTCTATGAGAAATTTATTTCATCCGATGATTGCGTTTATTCTTACCAGCCAGTGTTTTATTTTTCATAATATGTGCACTCGGCATGACCGTATTGTTTTGTTCCAAAATTGAAACTCATTATTGCCCGCTAAAAAACCCTATCGGAATAGACTTACTTTGGTCCCACTTTTGGGGCAGCAAAGTTGAACATTTCGAATAGAAGGGATGAAAAGTATTATACTATTCAGTACTTGAAATTCCATAACTTTCTTAAGAAATTGTGTATAGTAAGGTAAGAAAATTATTGTACAAATAAATAAATATTTTTGTAATGTGAGGACATAGAGACTACCCGGGCGTGTTTGTAACAATCGTGCATGGTAAGCTTCAGCAAGCGTGGCATAACTTGCAAGACAAGCTAACCAACCTAGTTTTGAATAAAATTAATCAGTGATTGAATGTAGGTTTCGAAAACCATTTACACAATGTGTTTAAGATTTATTGATATTGTAATTTCACATAATAAAGTACTTAGCCATACCTCAAATTGTTATGGAAATAAATGGGAATCGTATTATTTTTTATAGCGATCATAATTATATTGGAAAACTAGAAAAGCGCTCGCAATAATAAGCCGGAAATTAAACTTGTTCATTTCAGTTCAGACTTTCACATAGTTACGACTAACTGTGGTCTTAGTTACGTTCAGTGTAATTATCTACTATATTCAGTATCGCATTTTATCCTTGCAAATCTAATTTAGTATTGATTATTATGAGGAAAAAGTAATACATACATATAATCACGTCTTTATTCCATACTGGGTAGACAGAGCCTAGAGCCATAAGACCACGTTTTGCATGATGATAGTTGAAACAGGGAATCAATAGTGATGGGTTGCTAGCCGCATCGCCTATGTTATGATTCCCCCATTCTCCGATTCCCTCAGTCGATTTTTACTACTTGCGCGGGTTAAGAAGCAGCTGGTACACTCTACGTTTCACTTTTTCTTCCAGAACAGCATGGAAGAAAGTATAAAGTAATTTTTCTTCTTAAAGTCGTCTTTTTATAGCTGAAGGTCGTGATCACCTTAATCCAAATTGGCGGCTAGTTTATTGTAATGAAAAGGTTTAAAAAAGAAAAAAAAAACATGCATTAAACAAATAAAAACTTAATAAGTTAAAAACAGAAAGATAGATGAAGACAATTAGCGAGATCATAAATTTGATAAAATTGGCTAAGAAAGAAAGAAAAAACACAATAACGAGCAAGAGATTTTTTTTATTTAAATAAAAGAAAAAAATTCTGATTCTAGCCTAACCCAATCTGTGTGATTTGACCCTATATACATCACTACATAGTATAAAACAAAGCTTTCTCTGTCCCTATGCCCCTTTGCATGCTATCTTTAAAACTACGCAACGGATTTTGTTGCGGTTTTTTAAATTGAGTCATTCAAGAGGAAGTTTTTTATGCCCATGCGAAGCCGGGCCGGGTCGCTAGTTTATTTATAAAGTACAATTCGCAATTAATTTTCCAAGTGCTCAAAGAGAGATTTAATTCAGATGCCACGAGTTAGTTGGAAACTAGTACAATGCGACCGTTTCTATAGACCGACCCTCGCAAAGACCCGACTGGGAAATCTGCCTTTACACGAGTACTATTTCGGATGTAAGTACCCATTTAGGTAGTAAAATTTAAACGCCATTAAGAAAGTAATTAGTGTGGCTAATAATAGCCTTCGTAAGAAGTTTTACCAACACTCATCTACGTATAGAATACTGCAGTACACCCCGGCTTCACCCGTGGTAAATAGCCTATGTCATTCGGAGATAGTGTCGCTTTTCAGCAGTGTGAGTGAAATTTTTTTTCAAATGGGTTCGATAGTTTCGAAGCCATTATTTATTTGTTTGCATGGACAAACAAATCAAATAATCAAATCTTTCGTATTTTAATATTAGGTAAGCCCAAGCAAATTGGATACCCACCGACTAAATGGTGAGACAACCTGAAGAAGGTTGCAGGCAGGCACTGGAATTAGGCCGATTCCAACTGTCAATTCTGGAAATCCTTGGTCTACGTCCAGCTGCGGACAACCTTCGGTTGAAATAATGAAAAAATTCGTGCGTGAGTCTAACTCGCTCTTGACATTTTTTTCGTCAATACCAACCCACTAAAATATTCGAAAAGCTATATAAATAAAAACATTATGTACAAGCCGTTTTACGACATTACTCTCTCGTAATAGGCTTGTACTACGTTATCATAAAATCAACTTTTATTTTATACTCTGTTTCGCTCAAACTTGTACAGTAATACAATTTTATTTATTCAAGAAACATACTTTGTTGTTCCCAGTTTGGTTAGGACATTGCAGGCGTGAATCACCTGATTGTCTGACAATAAAGATGATTCCGTGCTTCGGAAGGCACGTTAAGCCGTTGGTCCCGGCGGCCATCTGATAGTCGTTAAAGGAACCACGTCAGAGGCAGAGAGGAGATTCCAAAGAACAGACACCAGTGTGAATGGTCAATCGACCGTGACACCATTGATGATTGTGAGCGCTAAACATGTTATTCTATTTTATGACATATTACGATATCAATCGTCATTATAAATTTAAGAACTAGGCTCTTTTCTGTGGAGTTCCATCAATTTTTTGTCTATCTTTTGCAAGTTTCTTTATTACTTAATACGACACGATGTTTAAAAAATATTTTAAGACAGAAATTAGCCAAATCGGCCCAGCCAATCTCGAGTTTTAGCCAGACTAATAAACATCAATTGATTTTTATATTTAAAAATACATAGATATGCTAGGCCTTGTTGTACCTGGACCGCTTCTTCCTTTTATCTCTCCTTCAATTATATTTACATAAAATCATCGCCAGGCATTTATCCAGTCTTTAAAAATTTGTCTTTGCCCAAACTTAACATTTCACCACATGTAGCGAAATAAACAAGCCATGAACCATTTTCATAACATGAAATGTATCCAATCGAAAAAGTGGGAATAAATTGCGCTGGGCCGAAACATCCAGCCGGTCCACATTATTTACATGCAGTACATATATTATTTACTGAATTATGTGTCCCTTCTGTTTTTGTATAGAATTTGCTCGAAATAAACTTTCGGGCGCGTGATGTGTGTATATAATTTTTATACGTGATATCGGTTTATTTTGTTTTTCCGGGCTGTGAATTAGAAGTAGGTTGTAAATAATTTGTTTTGGAGACTTATTTCATTTTTCATCAGTCGTTTTCTGGCTTGCTCGCGCGTAGTTCTCAATAAATCTCCGTGTTTATGAAAAATTGTATTTATTTTTGGAAATTTATTGCACATATATATTTATGGATATATATCCAGTACCCCTTGTATGAGTTTTTATAAACGCAGACGCTAGCGACTGTGTTTGCGATTTCTTATGACATTCCAGGACAGCGCCTCTGCTAGATAGTAAGGAAACTAAGAAATTTCATACAAAATCCTTCCATAGCCCAATTGCGATTTAGTTTTATTTATTCATTATAATGTTTCACAAAGATAAAACGAGAGCAAATTTCGAATTAATTCAAAACATATAAATTAACTTCGAACTAAATAAATGTATTTTTTTCTTGTATATTTTTCTGTGTAGGTACATGAATTTAAAAACTAATAAATAAATATTAAAGTGCCTTTTAAATTTAATACATGTGATCTGTTTTTTAGAGAATAAAATTATTTTATTAATAGAAATTAATTCAATCTGTATTTAAGTAGGCATTATTCAGTACACAGACTTGCATAATATTTCTGCGAATGAATGTTAAATCTGAAAGCGATATTATAAAATGTATTATATTACATAAATACTTTGGATTCCCGCGTTAAATTTATAGCGTCGCATGCTGGCTTACTGAGAATAAGTGGAGTTAGAGGGGTGGGGGCGGAAGGAAGAGCTACTGGAAAGAAATTATAGCTTTCGCCCGCGGCTTCACCCGCGTGAATTTCGGAAACAGTGCTTTTTCCCGGGATGAAAGGTACCCTATGTCCTTTTCAGTACTCTTAACTAAGTGAATGCAAAGTTTTAAGTAGATTGGTTCAGTAGATAAAGCGTGATGAGGTAACAAACAAACAAATATACAAACACACTTTCGCATTTATAATATTAGTAGGGATATTTAGGGATGTCCAGCCTAGCGAATTAGCTCTTTGAAGTGGTAGTGGAGGGGACACGTCGCGCGACGAACCGATGGCCGATGGGGCAGAAAGGTTCTCGAATAGCGACCACGCACCGGCAAGCGCAGCGTCGGACATCCACCGACCCGATGGTCAGATGACCTAAAGAAGGTCGTAGGCAGGCGCTGTATGCAGGCCGCGACAACCGGTTGTTCTGGAAAGTTCGGGAGGCCTATGTCCAGCAGTAGACAGCCTGCGGCTGAAATGATGGTGATTTATGAAGTAATTTTTTTTCATCAGAGTGTTTTTCTAAGTTGCATATCCAGCTTAAGCATCAGACCCCAGAGTGTGCTTTTAATCACGGTCCTATATAATTTGAACTGTAAGAAAAGTGACAACGTGCTGGCTTTGCAAAAGAGAGTTATCAACATGACCAGAAAAAAAAAGAAGATGGTCCTAGCTTTGGCGGTACTGGCTATAACAACGGAGTGGCTGCCCTCTGACCTCCGTAAGCCTTTTTACAGAGATACAAGACCAATAATCTTCCATGCTGGTCTGGGAGAAAAAGAAAAACATAGAATGTACCAGCTGGTTCTCTTCCCGCGCAAGCCGTAAAAGTCGTCTGAGGGAATCGCCGAATGGGGAAATCATGACATAGGCGATGCGGCTAGCAACCCATCACTATTGATTTCCTGTTTCAACTACCATTATGCTAAACGTGGCCTAAGGCCTTATGGCCCTAGGCTCTGTCTACCCCGCATGGGATAAAGACGTGATTATATGTATGTATGTATGTACAAGACCAATAGGAACAGGATTTTAGCTTGTTAGAACACTGTTCGATTTTACAGGCAGTTATGAGGGACACATAGAGATGGCCGTATGTAATATATATTGAGCTATACAGTCATACAGGTTAAACACATAACCCTCCTTTTTCTTGGCTACAGTCGAGTAAAAATTTACGACTCATTCACAACGGACATGACTAAAATTAAAACGTACTTTTGTCAAAAACTTAATCAAAGACAGAAGGTAATTAATTCAAGAGCGTAAAACAAAAATGTGAAAAATAATAAGAGGGAATATTTGGCAAAATTTTAATAAATGAAAATTAGAATCGAGTCATTTGAATTTTCGCCCTGAGGGTTTTACTTTCCCTTCGCAATAATGGGTAAGGGTGTGTTTATGATGTCGTTTTGTAAGTTTTGTTGAAATATTTAACACATGTAACACATATTACAACTACGTCTCTACCATGTCGACGACAACTGTGGCGAAATCTGCTAATACCTATCCGTCCGCTAATACCTATGTACGTTTAACACGATACCTTGGTGAACACTAGCGCCACCATCGGTTAAAAATCATCGTTCTCTGAAAACACAAGTTTTTGAAATCAAAATCCGTGTTATGTAATTAAGGTTCTGGACCTGAAGATAATTTTAAATATATTAAATTATTAAAGTATTGTTACAAACTGCAAAACTGCTAAAAGTGGTTTTAAGCAATATTTCAATTTGTAACTATAGGGAACTATTTACTAGTGTTCACCAAGGTATCATCTTAAGGTTCGATTCCGAAGGATGTCAGAATAAGAATTTTGGTCCTATGTCTAACGTATTTAGGTGCTATCTTATCTTTTATAGGGTACTATATTATAGGAAGCACGTAAAACCTTCAGTTCCTTTTAAAAGAAAAAAAAATAACATCAAGTTCAATAGGAGATAAGATAAGATAAGATAATCATTTATTGTCAACTGTGTACATAGAAAGATGTTACAAGTTTTATATAGACACAACAGTTTGCCCATTTCGGACGTACAATATTTCAAAGTAAATTCATATTAAATTAGATTTAAAAAATAATAATATACATTTACAAGATTTCAATAATAATTGTTAGTCAGTTCTGTTAAAATATTCGTCCAAATCATAAAAACATTTTTCAATTAACCAGTTTTTGAGTGCATTCTTAAAAGGCTTGCCATTTAAAGATTTTATATAAAGGGGCAGCTTGTTAAAATTTTTTATACCTACTATGAAGGTGCTTTTTGAATATATTGCGCTGGATGATTCAACAATGCATATATCGTATTTATATTGGGGTCGTAAATTGTCTCTATAATAGGAACAGTCAAATCCGAAATAAAAATTAAATATAAGAGATAAATAAAGAATTATCACTTATCACCAAACTCACACCCTAAAACCCTCATCGTGAACGAACCCTCCATCCAGACTTTTATTATCATAGCTCCCTGTCTGTACTAACGATGCTATAAAACCTGTGACGTCACGCTTCTGTCATAATTAGGGCTAATGACCCAACAAATAATGCCCAGATGTACTGAACACGCTTCCGGGACGATCATGGGCCTGTGTTTGTTGGTTACATAATGTTGGGGCGTTTCAATTTGATAATGCTATTTTATGAGTTACTAGCGACCCGCCCCGGCTTCGCATGGCCATAAAAACCTTCCTCTTGAATCACTCTATCTACTAAAAAAAAACCGCATGAAAATACTTTGCGTAGTTTTAAAGATTTAAGCAGACAAAGGGAGAAAGGGACAGAGAAAGCGACTTTGTTTTATACTATGTAGTGATTTAAACTTTTATTAATAATCACGCTAGTCTTCAGGGTTGTTAGCAAGAGGGGTAACAGTAACAGCCACAAGTATGATCTACTTAAAAATACTTAGTTAAAATATTTTGTCTGTACATTTAGCAATTTTGACTGAATGGGACAGAGGGACATATAAAATCAATAATAGAAAGCAAAAAAAAAAAATACAATATAAAATACAAATAAAAATGTTTTAACTCGGAAGAACATCTATACTTTGTTTTGTCAAAATCGGTTTATAAAAGTTATCGTCATTTGAATCAAGGCATGTTTGATTTCGAACGATACACCAAATTGGATAATTCTTTTTTTGTGTTGGTTATTTTTATGACCAACTTTGTATAAAAGAAAACGGAGATTTCTGGGCGATTCCTCACGCGTACTGTCGCGGGCAACTGCTTGTGTATATCTAATGTAATTCGACTTCTCGCTCACTCGATTTTGGATCGCAATAAACGCTCATGGTATAAGAGCAGACATTTTCTAAAATCGTGATGAAAATAAAAACAACTAAATCATGGCGAAACTACAAAGGTTTCTTGTTCACTAAGGAACCCTAAAAAGTCGTGTTAATATTAAAATTTTTGTAACATACGCAATGTAACGTAAAAGTTTTGGTAACTAAATAAATCGCTTCACTTTTCGTTGGTTGGCGCGTGATTGGAATTATTAGATCCTTTCCCTCGAGATCTAACACACTTTCAAAGAATTACTGGGAATGTTTGGACTTGTTTTGCTCATAAATAAAACAAGTTAATTTTAAGAAATACACCCTTGTCTGCAGCACGAAATCACTACATAGTATAAAACAAAGTCGCTTTCTCTGTCGCTATATCCCTATGTATGCTTAAATCTTTAAAACGTCGTAACGGATTTTGATGCGGTTTTTTTTATTAGTGATTCAAGAGGAAGGTTTTTATACTCATGCGAAGCTGGGGCGGGTCGCTAGTAATGTATATATTATTATACTGTATTATGTTATTATGTATATGTGTGTTTGTGTATGTAGGTTATAATTATGTTCTTGTTCATACAGTGTACCTACATACCTTCTCTGCTTAAAGGTTGACTGTTAGATAGACAACGCTTTTAGCATTAATTCCACCTAATATTGTACAATACATTGTATTTCATAGATTTAAAAAGAAATTAACCTGGCTTCAAATTTAAATAAATAAAAAAGTCATTCCATTACAATATATTTAATAACAAAAAAATACATTACTTTATGTCACATTTTTAACCGACTTCAAAAAAAGGAGGAGGTTCTCAATTCGTCGGAATGTTTTATTTAAAATAGCTATTTCCCACGGCTCTATCTATATAAAGTATATTATTTGATACAAATTTTTAATCACCATTTCAGAGGCTCCAAGATAATAATTTTTGAAACAAAAAACAGCCTGTTTGATTAACTATATACAAGTTGAATGGGTATTTATCTATTTTATGAATAAGGTAGTTACACTACTATTTAACTATTTAACTTAAAGATTAATAATATTTTATTGTTGTCTTCCTAACTCCGTTATAGCTGAAGTTTAAAGTGTGTACGAAATAATAAAATGATGTTATTTGTTTCAGGAAATTGCTGCAATACTCATCAGTTTCGACAAACACAGCGAATGGCAGTCGAAGGAAGTCAAAATACGGTGAGTTTTTTCCCTTATATTGGAATCAAACATGATTACAGTAAGAAAAATCATGTTTTCCTATAAATGACAAATTTTTAAATGTTTTACACACTATTGAAGTCTTAAAATTAGACTTAGGTGACAATTGATCCGCAAAAAATCGTGATGAATTTTAAAGAATTTAATTATGTACCCCGTTTCTGTTTTAGGTATTTCGGAAAACTATCTGCCATATTATAACTACATGAGTTTAGTATTTTTTGAGGTTTTGTGTTCACTAGGAACATTTAATCAGGATATAACATGCCAAAATATATTTTAAGTCCATTCGGTTCCAAGTTCCAGAGATTTCTACTCTTCTTTCTCGCTGCGTAATTACTAAGAGACATGACCGTCACGGTCAACACTTGCCACATTGTTCATTTAGGAAAAAAACATTTTTGCTTTATTTATAAGTCTAGATTTATCATAAATTTTTCAAAAAGTCTGTTTGATAAAAAAAAAATAACGGGCACAAAATTAACAGACAAAGGATAAAAGTGTACAAAGAAAAGAACAAATTAAACTATCAGTAGACTAACGTCTTCTACTTTTATACTTTACTCTGTGGTACCTAATTTGGCGCCCACCGTGGGACCCGTTCCAACTTGTAACAACTTTAAGCAAATTAAAACTTAGGCCGTGACTACTGCTCTCTTTGTCCGTGCTTCTGAAATATTAACTCTTTATGGGGAGCAGTGTACTTGCTTGTTTCACAATGGTCGAGTTTAGTATCCAGTAAATTGGGATTTCTATAATTTTGTTTCTCTGTCACTAGTCACCGATTGCATTCTTATTATGAATGTCGTGAATGACATCCAACCAAACTATGTTGGTTTGAAAACCGATCATTGGTTTATTCTTGATATTCAGGGTACATTTTTTTTGCTTTGGTGCAGTCGGGTAAAAATGATAATAAAACATACTATAAATTGTCTTTATTTGATATGAATATTTTTTTTATTTTTCTAAAATAAATGTGCAGAAATTGTGTGCTTATTATTAACTATTAAAAGTTTTGTGATATTTAATGATAACATTTTGTACATTTGACTTTTATTTTACGCTGGTTGGTATACATACATTCATATAGTAAATAAAAATAAATGAAAATATTTAAAGGAAAATATATTATGAACATAATCACATTATGCTACACATGGTAAAAAGTAACGGTGAATAAACTATCAACTCGCCTATTCACTTGACCAATGTAAACAAGGTATCAGACTTTTGTCTTTATTTAAAATTTTAATGTTAGATCCTGAATCTTTTTCCATGATCGACGACTTCTGGGATGTATTTGCGTTTGCGATAACTTCTTGTAGATTTAATAATTCATACCTTTGTTCTGGTTGTAAGTTTTATAGTAATTTTGTTTATGTTCGTTTTATAATATACTAGCTTTCACCCGCGGTTTCACCCTCGTGAATTTCGGAAACAGTGTTTTTTCCCGGGATAAAAGGTACCCTATGTCCTTTTTAGTACTCCTAACTATGAGTATGCGAAGTTTCAAGCAGATTGGTTTAGTAGATAAAGCGTGAAGAGGTAACAAACGAACAAACAAATATATAAACTCACTTTCGCATTTATAATATTAGTTGAGATATTTCAAGTATATACAAGATGAGATTGCTCACTAGGAATATCATGAATATGTATATTTTTTCGTACTTTGTATCCTAAAGAACAGGATGGATTTTAAGATGAATATTATTAAATTATTCTTTATTACAGCAACTTAACTAAATTTAGGTAATAATCGTGGTAAAAATAAACTTTTATTACTAAATCTAACTGTATTACTAAAAAATAAAACTACCTATAAATAAAAACTACTTACAAATAAATACAAACGGTCGAATCGCGACAATGTGCCCAAAACGCTGGCAGAATTGCCACGTTGAAGAACACGTTGAAATTTTGATATTTAACCCTATATACACTTAGTTATTCCAACAATGATGCCTGAACCATTTTAGTACCTTACCCATCAAATTGACGATAAAAACTAGTAAGAAGTTTTGACGCCATATTGCCATGTCAAAGATCTATAAAAGTTTGAATGGACGTAATACATCCTTTGAATGTTTGCATAGTCACCAACATAATGGCTAAACTTTGAACATTTCGCTCTAAAAATTCAAGGTTTTGTCGCTTCAAATTCTAAAACTGTTATCGATACTTCCATACTAATATAATAAATGGGAAAGCCTGTCTATCTGTCTGAGTTACCCTTTCACGGCTTAATCGCTGGACTGAATCGATTTTAATTATATTTGGTATAAGACCGTGGGTCAAACATAAGGCAATATAACAGAGTACCACGCGGGCGGAACCGCGGGCAAAAGATAGTTATGTATTATTTAGTACAAGTTATTGTTAAATTCTTTTTAATTACTGGGTATATGTGATATATAAAATTCTAAATTTTATATGCATATTCAGTAGGTCTGAGAATCGACTACTATCTATTTTTCATACCCCCTAAGTGATTAGGGTTGTTCAATGTTCACCCTTAAATTACCTAGAAATAATTTATATGGCAAAACAACGTTTGCGGGATCAGCTAGTTACAGTACAAGACTGCATTGTTAGTATGTTTTCTGTTGCAATTACTTCTTTTCCTCCCCCATGGCTTGTCCCTTTAGGAACTTAAGGTCAGCCCTTCTCGTATATCATTTTAGCAACAATTTTCTTAATTCTTTTTTTTTATATATAAACACCGTATTTACTTTACAAACTCAACTAGATAGGTAACTGATTCCCGAAAATCCCACAACTTAGACCAATTATTTCCAAGCTTAGCGCTTCAAACCCAGGGCTAGTCCATTGGGAAAGCTGCCCAATTTCAGGAGCTCATTCGTCAGTGTTAATTCGTATCTTCTGTCTCCATCAGACTAATCGGGATAATAAATAAGAGAGCGAGATGGACGTATGTAACAACGCTCTTGATTTAATACCGTATTAGATGGTCATGTCCAGAGAGTAGGACTATTTGTTCTAACGGTGATTGTACTCGTTATGGTACTTATGTTTGCTGATAGGCGATTTGCGGGATAATGAGTATATGGTGTTATGGATTTATTTTGTGATTTTGTGGATTTAGGGAATGAGGGTAGACTGCTTTCAGGTTTATGCTAGTAGAGTTGTTTTTAGCCTAAAATTGACAGTGGTTTTCAATACTTTTTTTTGTATAATCGTGATCATATGATTAAACAGTTAACTTTGTATTTAAGAAACTGGTTCAAACTTTTATCCCTTGTTTTGAGGTATTTATAGATTAGTTTTTTTATTATTTTTTGGTTTTAAAAAACTTGATCAGTGGTTTTTGATTTAAAATATTATAAGCTAGAAAAAGTATTATATACTTTATTTAAGATTTGTCGAGGAAGGTTAAAGAGGCAACTCGTGACCAGAATGCTGGCTTATATCTTAGACAAAATTAGTATTGCGATCCAGCGAGGGAATGCTGCCAGCATTTTGGGCACGTTGCCTCAAACTGTAGATAGTTTTTAGGTTATTCTTTAGACTAAGTTTTCTTATTATTTTGTTTCAATTTATACGTGCAGATTACTTAAAAAATAATGATAATAATTATTTAAAAATAATATTATATACTTTAACCATCATATTATGATGTAGTAAATAAGAAAGGAAATAAAGTATTATTTTTGAATCTTATAACTTTTTGCCTGCTCCGGAAGGCACGTTATCCGTTGGTCCCGGGGGCCATTTGGTAGTCGTTAAAGGAACGTCAGAGGCCCAGAGGCGGTTCCGAAGAACTCTGACACTAGGGTGTGCATGACACCTACACGAAATGAATGAATGCCTGTTGATGAAGCCAAAAACGAAACTTACTTATTTACTTACTTATTTATTTCTCGCTTACATGTACATAATATGAAGAAGGTGGAATTATATAATTTGGTAAGAATGTACATAAACCCAGGCTGGGTGTTGAGAAGTCTTTGAATTGGTATCAAAATCTATACATTACAATTTAATTAATATCGAAATAAAAATAATGAGAATAAAATAAGTAAGTATGTCAATAATGTTTAAATGAATTAAATTAATTAGATGAATTAAATGAATGTCTTTCAAACAGTAACATGCCAAATCGCCAGAGTAAAAAAGAGGGATAGTAGATAGACAAGTTTCAATTTTAGCCAAAATATAAGAAAAATATCATAAGACCAGCCTTCTGGAATGCTCAGACTCAATTTATTAACCACATTTAGGCGCCTGCGAAGTCTAAAACTTTTGAGAACGTTTCCCTTATTATATGACTTAAAATATTGCCGGTAAAATTAGCATAAATCGTCATAATCGGTTTCATTCGTGTTCGAGTCAAAATGAGGCAATTATGAAACTTGTAAATTTATTTTGTACCGAGTTGACTTAGATTTTAGACGTTTAATTTGTTATTGGATTAATGCAATGCTTTTTAGGGGTCCGTATGTAGTAAATTGTAAAATGGGATTTGATTATTGCGAACCCAGTTGTCAGTACAATTGTCTGTCTGTCTGCAAACTGTATGCCAAGAAAGTTCAATAATGAATATCTTAAGGTTTTTGTCTGTCTTTTCATCGAACTTAGTTTATAATTTGCTTTTACCTGTGACTTTTGACTCAGATATATCGCGCCTTAACCTAAATCCTTAACTATCTCAGTACCAAATTTCATTAAAATCGGTCAAATGGCTTAGCCATAAAAGTGTGACAAACAGACATATAGACATACAGACTTTTTCATTTATAATATATAGATTTAGAATGTAGTTGCATCATGAAACGAATTCCAGTGGTACATCTATGTGGACCCAAAAAAAATATAAATTTGGTAGAACTATCTGTCTATGTACCAAATTTTACCAAAATCAGCTTACCTTACAGAGTACAAACATCCAAAAGTCCTTATAATATGAGTAGAATTCAACCTACATGTCAGAAAAAAAAAGTTGAAATATTGGTGTAAGCGAAACCAGGTCAGTGGTGATTTAAGACGTCGTCCCTTGGGATTTGATAAGCGTCCGTAATAAAAATGTGAGTTTACCTCCGAGAGCCTCCTGAGGGAGCGCTGTGTCAGGGGCCGGGATGATATGTGTATGGCTTAAATGACAGATGACAGTTGATAGAATTGTTTTTGACTAGTGAAATAATAGTCACAAAAATAATGAGAGACTAGCTGTTGTTTACGGCTCCGCCCGCGTGGGACTCGGATTTATCTACCCAAAAGTAGCCTTAGTTTGATCCCCGGTGCTTAACTGTCTCCAAAATAAATTTGATCAAAATCGGTCTAGTGGATTAGCCGTGACAGACCGATAGACAGAGTTTTGCATTTGCAATTTCGTATGAAAGTGTGGATGTATGGATACATCACTAGGGAATGATCTGAAAAAATACGCAACTTTTGTAGTCTTTTAAAATCTTATAGTCATAATTACATGAATAAATATCACGGACTGTGTAATTTTGATAATCATCATATCGTATGGGTAATAATGTTAATTGACTCTGCATTATTTTTCGTCAAAACCGCCTCTCGGCCTCTGACGTGTTTCCTTTTACGACCATCAGATGTCAGCCGAGACCAACGGCTTAGCGTGCCTTCCGAAGCACAGAATCATCTTTATTTACAGACTGACAATTGGATTTAAGCCTGCATTGTCCTAACCAAATTGGAAATAACAAAGTATACTTCCTGTGGAAATCGAACCCAGTACCTCCGGGTCTTCAAGCAAATACCTTAACCAATGAACTACAGGTTTACCCTAGTTAAACATTACTAGAAATTCAGTTTATTTTAGACGAAACATGTAGCCTTAACTACCATGAAGCTTATTAGTGCTTAACGTCAAATTATTAGATTTACAAGCTTACTTAGCAGTATGGTTCCATTCGTGGCTCACCTCCATAATTCTATATTACGTAACTTTCCAATTGAAACCCATAACAAGTCAATTTTTGTTATGTTCAATTGTTTATTTGAAGTTCGCTGAAGTTTTATAACAAATTGGTACAAGTTTCAGTTTTAATGTTAGAATTATTCGAATAGTATTGGAGGATTTTAGCGTTAAAAGTTTTGTATATGGCACAGTTATTCAATTTAAGTTGTAGTTTATTTATGAGGACATTTTTTTATAGAATATTTTTTAAAACGATATAATTAATTATTGTTACAACTAAGGCAATGCATATGATAAATCACAGGAACACAGGACAATATAAAAGTACTTACTAAATTACTTGGTTTGCTTCAGTTTTATTGAATATGTAATTAAGACGGCATACAAGTGCGCGGCCATGTACGGATTGGTCGCCATTAGTGGCTTAGTTATAGATCCCGTTTTTACCCTTTCAGTACCCTTAAAACAAACTTTCGTCATTCGAACGTTAATGCTAATTCAATATGCTCAATCAACTTGCGAATTTCATCGGATTATATGGAGATTAGTTGTGTTTCATTGAGCAAGTATTGACTCGTACCTAATTCGGTCCTGATTGCTTGAGACGTGAGAATTCAATTGAATTCAATCACTTGTCGTGTCACATTCGGCTTTGTTCTTGTTTGGTTACATTTGGAAGATATATAGTTATTTACAACCGCGTATTAACTAACTAACTTTTGACGACCTCCGTGGCGTATCGATTAACATGCCTGACCGCTACTCAGGAGGTCCTGGGTTTTGTTCTCCGATAAAAAGGATCTCCATTTCGATCTGTCCTGCGCTATCTCTAGCCACTTGTCGGCGTATAGCTCGCGCAGGTGGCCTACTACTCTCTCTTAAAACCATGCAAGAACCATTGAGTGAAAGGGATGTCGCCTTACATCATGTATTGCGCTGTCTCGCTTACTCACTGGATTTTGCATGGTTTTAAGAGACGGTAGTAACCCCCAGGTCACCTTTCACCTCGACAATTCAGCGATATCAGTGCCAGTCGATTGGACGGCGTGCCCTCGGTCTTATCACATATGCTCTTTTCCTGCTCGACGTAACGATTCCTTTAGAAAGCATACTTTATTTCGTTGTTTCCAGTTTGTCCAGAAGCTGGCTGGAGAATTGCGGTGTAAACACCGTATTTTTTTTATAAAATACTATAAAACCTTAATAAAAACAATCCGTAATACAGGGCCGGCGAGATCAAGCGCCAAGTTAAATTATATTTTAATGCGTTTTGTCATATGCGATATTTTTGCGGTATGAAAATCGTGTTATTTTTTATGCAGAACTGTTTATTGAAAACCATTCAAAGCGCATTCTTCGTCGCTTAGTCAAGAATTGACAGCGTTAGTTAGCTGTAATACTATATTAAAACAACCATAGATAAACAAGCGCGCGAACAATCGCCCCACGACATATACATTCACTTCTATCATATTATATTTGACACATAGCTTTGAAGCGTCAATAAATCTATTTAGGGTGGATAATCCACTAATCCTAGTTCAGGAGTGATGTGCAATCAGAGGGCAGTAATTATATCCTGGATTATTATGTGCATATCATTGTTTACTGTTGATTGACTTGTTAATGATAGAGATGTAAAGTCGTGTTCATAACGCGTGTCAAGCAACGGTGACCGCGGCCTAACTGGGATTGGTCGCTACTAGTGGCATATCTATCTTGAGCTCCTCCGTGCTTCGGAGGGTTTGTTGAGCCATTGGCCCTGCTATCGCTAAATGGCAGTCATTATGCTGTGCCAGATGCCATTAGCATGTGGTCCCATTGCCTAAGAAAAGGGTTTAGTTTTTTTTTTGATAAGGTAAGGTGGCACTAAAAATTACATACAGATCCCGCTTATTTTTGTAAAAAAAAAGTCTGTGAATTATTAAAACGCGATTTTTTAAAGTATCGTCATCCTACCACAAACTGATATGATTATGATTTGAATAACTTCTAGTATTTTTGTTATCACATTAGTTTTTTTTCCTTCGTATATCACTATCACTACATAGTATAAAACATGTCGCTTTCTCTGTCCCTATATCCCTATGTATGCTTAAATCTTTAAAACTACGCAACGGATTTTGATGCGGTTTTTCTTAATAGATAGAGTGATTCAAGAAGAAGGTTTTTATGCCTACGCGGAGCCGGGCGGGTCGCTAGTTGAGAATAAAATAATGAAAAGTAAAAACAAAAATACTAGAAGTTATTTACTAGCGAATTGTTGTCTTATATTTTTTCAATTAGACCTGATTTTAGAGTAAAAGAAATAAAATGATTGGTGGCGCTCTTGGCTTAAGATAGCTTAAGCGAACTTTCTATCATAATCAGAACAAGCTTTCTACTCAAAATGCTTTATTGTTATAATTACAACGTGTTATCGAATGATGGAGTATTTCTAATTAGTCTAAGTGGACTTTAGGCGCGAGCTTTATGCTAATAAGACTTGCAATAAAGCCGCCATTAAATTAAACTCAGGTTTTGCAACCGAAGCAGGTGACGGTAACAACTTATCAAAGTATTTTATTAGAACTTTTGTTTTAGGCCAAATGGAAAAAACAGTCGAGCGTTTGTCGAATAATGATTGAAATAGAGACCCGCCCCGGCTTCGCATGGGCATAAAAACCTTCCTCTTGAATCACTCTATCTATTAAAAAACCGCATCAAAATCCGTTGCGTAGTTTTAAAGATTGAAGCATACATAGGGATATAGGGACAGAGGAAGCGACTTTGTTTTATACTATATAGTGAATAGTGATATGTTTTTTTTTTTCATCCGAGCGTTTTACAATGTTTTCCAGTTTAAAAGTTTGCGATATCTATAGCAACTATAACGAAATCTGTAGTTAATGCTGCGACAATTGTAGATTATCAAGCTACGACTATCTACGACTCTTCTACGGCTGTCTACGATAGTGCTACGACTAAGTTGTCGTTGCTACGAGTGCGTAGCAATTGCTACGAAAACGTAGCCACTGCTACGTATGTCGTAGGAAAGCAACATAACTAGAGTCGCTCGATAGCTTGGTAACTCACGTTAAGTATCTTCGGGTGCCGCTTGACTTGGATTGGTGGCCGCCGCAAATTACATATTATTATGAGATTCATGCTTAGGAATTCACGAAAACGTAAGTCTCGAATGATATTGCAAGATAGCAGAAGTTAAGCTGATTCAGGTGCCATTGACCAGTTTGTAAAATTCAACGCCTGTTAGATGTTAGTTTCTTAGACATTCGAAAAAGAGAAAAACGGTATTAAATTTTTTAATTTGTATGTTTATGGTCCAATAAAGAGTATATATATCAACTTATCTATCTAAAAATAAGCGTGTATGTAATTATTTGCAGTTTGGTTTTATATGGATTTAATAAAAAAAACTGCGTGATTGCAAAACAGACTGGTAAAATTTAAACTTAAGGTTTATCGATATAAAAAAAATGTGACCTAGTACTTTTGTATATGCAAGAAAGTATATAAATAAATTACTAAAAACTTTTGTAAAGTAACTAGCTTTTTCCCGCGGCTTTGCCCGCGTTTCCTTCGGGAACAGTGCTTTTTCCCGGGATAAAAGGTACCCTATGTTCTTTTCAATACTTTTAGCTATGTGTATGGGAAATTTCCGAAAGATTGGTTCAGTAGATATGCCGTGAAGGCGTAACAAACAAACAAACTCACTTTCGCATTTATAATATTAGTATGAATATGATATTACGTTAACTCCATGCAATGTTCATTTTGAAAATCAGTATTAAATAAAGTCATCAGTCAAGGTAAGCCGTTAGTTACACGTCAGTTCTTGAAATTAGTTCCTCTCACTGAATCCGAATTAATTATGAAAAATGTGTTAACTCGATGCAATTTAAAAAGCATTTTCTATTTGAAAATGTTTAATCATGCAGCTTGGTCACATGGGTAGATAATGGGATGGAGAAAAAGCGCGATAATAATGACAAATTAAGTGTGGTACGAGAATGCTAATTTAAATTTTTAGATATAGGGCAAGGACTGAAATTATTGAAAAAAATCTGAATTTCTTTGCGCGCCTTTACGTCATGGCGTCATGTACCAGTCAAATTCAAAATTTAATCTTGTCATCAAAACAGTAATTTGATTTTTTCTTGGGTTGAGAAGAATAAATAAAGAAAAAAGTAGTCTCGTATCAAGATGAGAAAAGAACAATAAAAGAAAGACTGACTCGGATAAAGTGTACCAACAAAGAGCAGCAGCTCTAAGTTTTATAAAAACCAATAGCTTATAAGCGTCCATCGTTGTGTTGTGGTATGTGTGAAACAAATCTTGTTAGAATGTACCAAGAACAGCGCAGATGGCTTTCTTTCTCTTCCTTTAACTACTCATGTGGCTCAGTTCTTGACTTAGTTGAAGACGATTAGAAATACATTATCATTTTGTTTCGTCCATCTTGAAGAGCGAAATGAAATGTATGTTTTTTTTAAGAGCACAGATTGCACATTTTTTTCGGTTTTAGATTTTTTAGTTACTTCTGGGAAACGCTAGGTATTATAAGATAATGATAGCTTCATTCATAACTGACCGTTTCTGAGACTGTTACGTTTATCTGTAGACCCGGGGGTCGTAGGTTTGAATCATACTTTGTTAAGCTGTTTCCAGTTTGGTTAAGACATTGCAGGCTTGTATCACCTGATTTTCTGATAATTTTCGTGCTTCGGAAATGGAAGAAATGGAGAAATTGGTAGTCGTTAAAAGAGTCAAGTCAGAAGCCGAGGGTCGGTTTCGAAAGAACTCTGACACCAGGATGTGTATGGTCGATTGACCGTGACACCTATACGAAATGACGAAGATGATCCCTACTCATAACATAACCATACCATCCCAGTTTAACTCGTGAGTGTCTGTTACAGTTTCCTTCTTTTGAACTAAAAACCTGAAACATGCCTCGAACCTCCGTATCAATCAACTAAAGGTAGATTAAACCCCTAGTCGATATTCCCTGAAAACGGCTCTTGAACGTAGCCGGTGTCAATTAGCGCAGCCTCCGAGTGCGAACTGCATATAAATGCAAGTCTATTGACGGCTATAACACTTAGCTAAGGTGAAACGGAACATTTTGACTTCGAAAAGGGAATTTTTTACTGTGAATTGTGCAATTATTCGGTATTTTTAAGAGAAGGATGGTTATAATTGTAAATAGAGATAGTTTACACAGATTGAGTTAGCCCCAAAGTAAGTTTGAGGCTTGTGTTATGTGATACTAACTCCACGTTACTATAGTTTTTACAACAAGTATAGATAAACATCCAAGACCTAGGCCAATCGGAAAAATATAATTTTTCATTGTGATACCAAAATATACAAAGCAAAATAATAAACTTATTTTATAATTTTATTTATCACTTTGGCACGCTTTGTAGTATCCTTAGGTTGTGCGTGAAAGCTTCGGATAGTCCGCAAAGACGCTATGTCTTATTTTTTATTCTGCTACTAGCCTTTGCCCGCGGCTTCGCCCTCGAGAACTTCCCTTCCCGTGAAATAAATATTATTTTTTAATCCAGACATCAGACGGCAGAATGATTTTTCTATGAAATTACAATAAAACAACATAGTTAAAGGTCGGTGTAAATGAAACACAAACTCTCCCGCACCGGCCGGTCGACATGCACCGCACGCCACAATTAAATCTCCACGCCAGAGTGGGCTAATTGACCAGAACATAGCTGTATACTCGAATCAAATGAAAACACGTTCTTAACACACCTGATATTTGTCTAGTATGACACTTAGTTTTTCCAAGAAATTAAAGGATAAAAACTTAGGTATAAGAATAAGAATAATTTATCTATTTAATTACTAGCGACCCACCCTGGCTTCGCACGGGTGCTATATAATACATGTATTATACATATAAACCTTCCTCTTGAATCACTCTATCTATTAAAACAAAACCCCATCAAAATCCATTGCGTAGTTTCAAAGATATAAGTATACATAGAGACAGACAGCGGGAAGCGACTTTGTTTAATACTATGTAGTGATAGTGGTGATAGTGATTTATATAACTTTTCTGTACCACAAGTAAAAGACTTTTACAATTTGCTGACAATGCTAAAAGCATTTTCTCCCAGTCAACCATTAGAAAAAAAGTCATTATTCAATGATAAAGATTATTACAACAATTTTACATATTCACAGTGGATTCACACTAAACTTTTATCGTGGGTATCAACGAAACAAAAAAACTTGTTAGTAGCAGTGTGCTAATGAATTATAGCGCGACAGTTACACAATTACAAAATGGAACTATATGTATTTTAGTAATTTTAATTTTAATTATTAACAAGTGAGCAATTTAATATTTCACTATTAAAATAACAAGTATAACAGTAGAATTCAGGAGTCTGTATTTTTGACATCCTTAATCAAGTATCTTAGAGTTCAATTTCATTTTTTGTAAACTGATCTTTTCACCACCAATTCACAAGTCGACACCTTAAAAATGGAGCTTCCAATCAGCCGAAATCTGAGGTCAACACGGCCTTAATGGATAGCAATTCGGAGGCCCAGCCTGCATAAATCAGAAGTCTCAAATAGGGACAACCACTGTTCGTATTAGGGATGGTATAGGTTCCAATGCTTTGATTTCGAAAAAAAATTGTCCTCAATCCTATTGTCAAATCCTATTTGATGAGAATTTATTTTTCTTAGTCAATTATTAGTCAAAGTAGTATCTGTAAAATAAGAGTTCTTAGTAAATATGTCATGTAATTAATTACATAAAATGATTAATTTTATTTTAGTAAAGGGCAACTTACTGAAAATGTCAAGCCATTTCGACTCTACAAGAATATGAAAAAGCCTATGGTTTTGTCCGCCATTTAATATATAACTAGTTCATCCCGGCTTCGATCATGGTACATACATAGCATATGCCACTTGGGGATAGTATGGTAACAGTGAAATGTTTTTGCAAATTGTTCCAATAGTTTTTAAGCCTGATACAAACAAACATACAATCTGATCTTTCTTATTTATAATAATATTAGTACAGAATTATAGGTGAATAAAATTAAATATATGTTTCCATTTTCGAGAGCACTGCAAAGCAATACATCATCACACATACAGAGCTGGATAGAGGTGGAAAAATATTGCCAAACATACATACATACATACATAGACTGCCAAAATGATTACCCTTCCTTTTGGCTTCGCCGTAGTCGGGTAAAAAGACCTATTACAATGCTAAGAAATTCGAGTAAAAAATAATTATAAAATCCAAGTTGCCAACCCTGACAACGTGGCTGCCATCTAAATCGCCCTACAAATTATACGCCGGTGCCTAGTAGGGATTCCAATTGTGGGTTTGTAGGAACGGCACCCCGGATATCCGGACCGTTTGCTATGAACAATACCCGGGTAGTGACGTGGAATTCAGCTATATTGATATTTGTGTAATATCCGGCTTTTTATTTGCGCTTTGATGCTCAAAATTGTCTGTTTTGGTTGGGTAACGTTTGATGAAGTATTTTTTAATGATAATCCACTAAAATTTGGCAATAAAGTGTTACGGAGGTCAGGCAGTAGCAGCTCCATTGTAATAACCAGGGGGCTTAGCCAAAGTCATAATTTCAAAACGTTGACGAATGTCGACAAGGACAAAATGTATGGGATTGACACAAAGAAGTTCAAATCGCGCGTTTTTTTTTTTAATTTGAAGCAACACTTTTTTTTTTAAATCTATGGATTGACATAAGCTGCAGTTAATCACGTGTTCAATCTTATGTCTTTGTTCTTGTCTGACTTCGTTAACGTTTTGTGATTGTGACTTTGGCTAAGCTCCCAAGCGAAGTCTAGGAGCATTTTTAAATAAGCATTATTAAATGAGTGCTCTGCAGATTTTCCGATTTTAATTTTGTCAGATTGTCAGGCTAACAAAGCCTAACGACTGCCAAGGCAACGGCAACGAGAGCCCTGATATTAGCCGTACCACAGATTACAGAATACTATGTTAGTATAGACATTAAACCGCCATACAAAAAACGCGCCGATTACTAATACCAATACCGTGTACCAATAGAGTTTTTCCCACACTGAGACATATTAACGCCATCTATCGGTCACTCGAGAAACAGTGACTCTAAATCTAATAACTTTCCACGACGATACTTTGATAAATCATCATTATATAGTGTAAAACAAAGTCGCTTCCCGCTGTCTGTCCCTATGTATGCTTAGATCTTTGAAACTTCGCAACGGATTTTTTTAATAGCTAGGGGTGATTCCAGAGGAAAATTTTTATAGCCGTGCGAAGCCGGGCGAGTCGCTAGTGTTATAATAAATCTTACTCTTTGTTTGTTAAAAACACGCGGGATCTAAACTAAACTCATTTTTTTAAATCCTTGTAGCCAACTATTGGCAAGTAAAGGAACTAAAACTTTTTCTTAGGCAATTAGACCACATGGCTCTACCTACTACATCCCCAATTATCCATCCACAAATATTAAGTGCCAAGTCACGAACACCCCATCACTAGATCGGAACACTCACTTATTCACCATTGTAATGTACCTGCCGGTATCAGAACGACCAATATTTGCTCAACAAGCTATTACCACAAGTTGACCTAACTGAAGATACCTATACACCTAGTGGATAGCTTCAAGATGTACTTGAATCTATCAACTATATTGATGGTTTTGTATCGTTTACGATAGCGATATATCTATTTATTTATTCAACTACTCACTACACTTACAGTTTCCCAAAACGTGTAGTGAGTTATGCACCATAATTAGGTTGTATTTGACAAAAAACTTATCTTCTTCTCTGCCGTTTCCTCATGACTGAGGGACGTGACCATCACGGTTAACACCTGCCACAATCTTCCTCCAGGCGATCCTGTCCTGGGCTAAGTGAATGGACCCATGCAAAGATGTACTAGTGATCTCCTGCACTGTATCCGACCAACGTGTAGGGGGGCTCCCTTTTCCTCAGGAACTTTCAACACGGCCAGTGATGAGGAGGTTTTCCAAGCTATCGGGGTTTTGCCTGACAGTATGACCGGAAAACTTATACATGCACAAATAAAAGAATTTGAATTGATATAAAATATGTTAATTTGAGGGAGTTGAGCAACCAGAGCGTTGAGTAGTGTCAGGGCTTGGTTGGTTGGTTGGTTTCTTTTTGTATCGAGTCTAATTTCGTTATCTTCACTAACTTTGACAATTCATTAACAATCATATAAATAAGGTACCCAGAATCGACTAATAAAAAAATAACAATAATACCCTAAAAAGAGAAAACATTATGTAGATTACAAAAATTATCCCGAATCTTTTGAATGTCTTTAGGATATAATAGCAGCTTAGATATATTTCTTTACAAATGAAAAAAAAACTCCTAAGTAATGTTCTTTTATATGAAGTGTTGTTTATTGTGTATATGTGTTTAGTGAGTAAAAATTTAATGAATAAATGAATAATGTAAAGTTTGTACCTCATGCTAGACATGAAATAGTCAAGATATTGTGTTTTTATGGCGGATCCCTAATTAATATCGACTAAGTACTAGAAAACCGTCGAAATTATTTTGATCATGGTACACTTATTATTTATTTATTACTTATTAATAAAATTGACACAAGTAAGCAAAATATTTTAACAAAAAAACGCTATTTCCACGTTTTGTTTTTCCTTAATTCCTTGAATGAAGTTGACTTAACAATTTGTACATTGTTCGAATGATTCGGTCCAATGGTTTTCAATACTCGCTAAAAGCTATACAATGAGCTTTAATGGCGGACAAAAGTTCTAAGAAACTTGTTGTTTTGGGTCATTTTCGCGATTGAGGAAATAGTTGCGCGTTTGGTGATTTTAGCAAATGCCAAATTAAGCAGTTACGACCATTTTGAGTTCTTAATAGTTATACAACTAGCTGTTATTTGGCAAATTTTAATGTAAGATATGGTGACGTCCTTACGAACTACTTAACATCCCTAGAGAGAGATAAGTAGAGAGATAGAGGAAAAATGATAAGGGCGCTTGCTGAACAACACAGAGTAAAATATTAACAACATTTTTTTGCCTAAGCCCGAAATGTTTTAGTACAATACAGTACCTATAGTACAGGCAACAAATCAAACGATGGCAAAACTAGCAACAAAGAAAAACTAATTTTTCGCAATCTATCCTCGAAGTTTGCATCGCATGCCGTGTGATTGCAATTAATGCTTTGTACTGCAGTCGGTGTCAGGCGAGCCAAATTGTACTGTTTGGGATTTTTTGTGTGGTACAAGCTATTGGCTTGAAGGTTACTTGTCAGTCATAACTATCATTGTTTACCTTCGAGCTCTTTTGGAATTTGATTTGACTGATATACTTCAGAAATTCAGATAAATTTATACCCCCCTTAAAATGCCATTTTAACTGACTTCAAAAAAGGAGGAGATTCTCAATTCGTTGGAATGTTTTATTATTATGGGTAAAGATACTTCTTTGTAACATAACTAGTTCAATACAGATTTACCAAGTAGAGAGAGGCAGAGTAACTTGTCCGTAGCCCGTGGTACAATCAGTTGAAAATACCTGTTTAAACATGGGTCGGGAAGGAATTTTGGCAATACAAGTAACTACACAAATAAATACATATTTATCGTCTCGAACACGTCTTTATATATATATATGTAGATATAGATCAAGTTGTATAATCCTTTCAGAAAACTTTAAGAGTAATGCTTTAGATTAAGCTACGTATTTATACTATAACTATTTTTATAAAGTTAGCTCAAATATAACTTATTAGTAGCTAACTAGCAAATTAACTGATGCTAAGAATTCCCCTTATACACCCATTAAATTATATTTTAATGTTATAAAGAATATATAAAATATATATTTACTTTTTTACTACTTTCTACTAAGAATTTGTCATCAAAAGCCAAGTCAATATTGCAAAAGCATTCGATTTGGTATAGCACCATGGTCTTTTTTAAATTGTCCTCTTAAGGCTTAACCCTAAGGGATTAATATAAGCTAATGGCTTGTCAGTTTTTGAAATAAGTAAGAGCTTGAAGCAGAAGTAGATTGAAGCTGCTATGATTGCATACATACACTGGTGTACCACAAGGCAGTATGTTATCCCCGACACAATTTTTTCTGCATTTCAATGACTTGCTTTCAATCAACACTAGCATTCATTGTTATGCGGACAGCACTACTGAGAGCGCATCCTACTTGAACCGTGCAAATATTCCTCGTTCTATCGTAGAAGGGAATAATGTTAAATTTGTGTATAAAACCGAGATATTATCATTATTTAATTAATTCACTAGCAGCTTTATAGCTGATGCGTTTATAATTATATTACAGTGTGTGTATCACTGCAGTTGTGCGTTTAAAGTTTTTAAGCGTTTGTCAAGTCTGTTTTTAAAACTGTTTACACTGGGAGCACTTATAACTGTTTCGAGTAATGAGTTCTATATTTGCACAACACGGTTTGGCAGAAAGTGTGTTTTAGGGTTGCTAGTACACTGAGGTTCGCTAAGCTTCATAGATTGCCCTCGTAGTTGAGTTAGAAAACATTGCTGATTGAGAACCCTATATATCTCAATCTTTCAAAGACACAGATTTCAAAGCAAAAAAAAAAACTCGTTTGATGCTTTTTGGCATCGATAGCTCTCTGTCACGTAACGTGCAGTATTGTAGTCACCAAGATCTCTAGTGAGGAACAAGGAAAATCTGGCAACCGAAACGCAAAGTATGTCAGTGACCACGTAAAATTATGGGTTCTATTGTTCCCTTCGATAACTGAGAGATTAATAGGATTACTAGATTGAACGCTGACATGGTTTTACAAAACACTTAAAACATAGGGTCATTTAAAATAAAATAATAATTTTTATATAATTTTATTTATGTGTGTAGGCAATAAAGTTATTTTGTATTTGTATAAAAATATAACGACCGACAACTACTGACAACATAAAATATATAAAAATACAACAACATATTTAATATGCTCTTAAATCATGTACGAGTATGTGGAAATGCAATAAAGATTGATTTGAATTGGGCACAATTTATCTTTTTATTCGCTAAGTGTAAAATTGTTAAACATAAAAATCGAAAACGGTCAAATCAAATCAAAATACTTTATTGTGAAACACAAGTGTAAGAAGTTGTTAATATAAAAATTACGGTTTAACTGTTTTGCTTTTACTTCTTAAATAATATTCAAGAAAGTTTTTTGTAAATTTATGGACAATTATCCCAAAATTGTCACAGTATAGTCTGGAGAAATTGTTGCACAAAATGTTATCCTATTTTTTATTTATTAATTAATTTGTCTCAGGCAAAAACATATGTGTCACATAAGTATATCCTATAAGTATTCCAAGTCCTTCTTGGGCCAAACGCTTAAAATTTTGACTCCACAGCGTTCGTGTGTTCCTAACATAACTCTTATTTCGATTGAGATATTTATTCGCTATTTAACAACTGCTATTTATCGCGGCAAAAGCCCGTAATTTTGACGTTTTTCGACGATAAATCCGGAATGTGGGTGAAATTGTTCGTTGATTTATCGATAAGCCTATCAGCGAATTTGGAATATGCAGATTGGCGATAACTTTTATTTTTGTTGGTTAATATTAATACTAATCGAGGCAACACGGTTTATTTATTGTGTTTATCGATTTCGGTCATAATACATACATACATATCATCACGCCTGTCTCCCGTAGGAGTAGGCAAACCTAGAGATTTCCATTGGCTACGTCCTTCCGTCCTTACATACCTCCCTTGCTTCCTCATATGAACATATTGTTTTTTTTTTTTTTCTTGATTACAAGAATACGATAGTATTCCAAGCCTTATTACTTTTCATCTGGTCATCTGGTTGAGGCGTTTGCCTATAGACCCGGGGTTCGTGGGTTTTATTCCCACGAGAAGCATAATTTGTTTAGTTGTTTCCAGTTTGGTTTGAACATTGCAGTCGATTGACCGTGTCACCTATACAAAATGATGAATGATCTTATCGAAATATAATTCGCTCATCTAAATTATTTTTCTCTTGACGAAATAATAAAGACATGTATTTAGTATGAGATTCTTTAAGCCCGAGGGTGGGGAAAGATGCTTTTAGCGCGAAATAATAACTCACGCGTGGATAGAAAGTCGTGTTAGTTACACTATCTATAACACAAGAACGGCTGAACTGATTTGGCTGAAAATTGGTGGGTAGGTAGCTTAGAACTAGGAAAAGAATAGGGTACCTTTCATCCCGGGAAAAGCACTATTCCCGAGGAAAGTAGACTTTATACATTATATTGAATTTATATAAGTTGTTAAAAAAATCTAAATCCAATTAAGAGTGTAAAGAAATCCTAGGAAAACCCGTAAAAGTAATAAGTACTGGAAATCCAAAGCATTTTGAAAAATTTATGTTCAATGAATTTCGCAATCCCAATAAAAGTCACATACTCGCCTATACGAGCTAAGCGAGGCAAAGAGGAAAGTTCGGATCCGCTTTAAAATCAGCCCCAATTTGCATTGTAAGTCCGTGATTCAAAGGATTTAAAGAATGTGTGGCGTTGTGATACGTTGCACAGATTGTGAATAGGTCTCCGGTATCATCACTACATAGTATAAAACAAAGTCGCCTTCTCTGTCCATATGTCCGTTTGTATGCTTAAATCTTTAAAACTATACAACGGATTTTGATGTGGTTTTTTTTTAATAGATAAAATGATTAATGAAGAAGGTTATTATGCTCATGTGAAGCCGGGGCGGGTCGCTAGTTTGAAAACATTTTGATGAGTGGTCCTTCGAAAACGATTGGGAAGAAGCAGCAAGGACAGGGACGCATGGATGAATAGGGGGGAGGGTTTTGTCCAGCAGTGGGACACATACAGCTAGGAAAAAGTCCTTTATTTTCAAAAGATAATAATATCTACCAAATTACTACTCAACCTTTTAAGTAGAGTTATGTCTATAATTGATCGAACGTTGGTTCAAAATTTTCACAATTTTTATGTTGTACAATAGCGATACTTATGGCATGGGAGTCAGATATCTCTGCAGCCCACTGTACCTATTTAAAGTTAAATTCATTGAAGCTCTCTAATATAGCGCTTATCGGTTAAGTTTTAAAATATATGAATATTTTAAGTTTCTAACTATTACCTTCTGATACTATACCTCTCGGCATACTTAGTCGATTGACCGTGCTACCTATATGAAACAATCAAATAATTTATTTATAAACCATGCATCATAAAATAAAAAAAATTGCGCGCGGTCTCTACCAGACTTTTTTTTATATATCTGACATATCATGTACCTGCAGTTGACGAAATGATGACAACATTCTGACAAACAGCCTAACAGCTTACGGACAGTGCTCAGTAATGAAGGATACCATTATTAAATTCAGTTTATGTCCATATACTTACCTACAAATTAATACTCCAAGCAGCTAGTACAAATTCCTAATACACGTGAGCGGTTATTTGTTTTTTAATATAATTCTTGGCTTCACTTGACAAATCGGCTGCGGCTCATGTCCTTTATATCAGCTATTTGTCTGAACAGATTAAAAGAGCGACTCCGTAATGCCTGCCGCTGCGCTTGCCGTAAATTATTTTTATTGTCCTTCCCGACCTTAATTAAAATATGCTCGGGATTTTTCGGGGGTTTTCGAGCTTTGTTTATTGCGACTAAATAGTAGGATTATGCATGTGTGAACATATTTCGAGAATTTCGGGTTTAAAAAGTCAACGTAGTCTAGTTATGCGCTTTTAAAGCGATTATAAATTGAAAGTTATTACGTGCCCAAAACAACCCAAAATGTATGTATACATAATTGGAAATATTCATTGTGAGATCGTGTTTTGTTTTGTGCTCCTTTCATTTGTCATATTTTTTTTTTTATGTACAAAATAATTATAACAATGTTGTTACGACCGAAGTCTGGCAACACTACCGAACATGGCGAGAAAGAGGGGCAGCGACCGACGGACATCCTCCTGCGGCCATTATTCTCTTTCGGACTTCACCTTGCTTTGCTAACCTAATAAATCCGTTTCTCCAAGTTAGCGCCTTATTAAATTACAGCCCACATACATACACCTACATACCGTCTTCAACAATGTATAATGTGTATTTAACCTGTTACTGTTTATGAACACCAAATACTCAAACAACCCTCCTTGAAAAAGATTCTTAATAAATTATCATTTTTTATTTTCTACTAAAAAATCCAGTATTTTTTTGTGTAGTCATCATACCAAATGGTAAGTGCAAATTTGGTCTAATATTAGTGCTGGTTCATTAATAACCTGTTCACTAACACTACAGACCTGAATTAAAAGTTAATTTTCTAATTTCCATTTAAAATACTGTAGTACTGACACTTAAACCCAAGGAGGTTATTAGGGATAAAGTCTTAGGACTCCGTCTCGTATCTTAAAAATCTGATAAGACATCAATATTGATAAGAATTCTATAGTTTATAGACTACATCACAAACAAATGACAACAAAATGTTGTAGAAACAAGACGAATGTTAGATGGGAAAAGGCTAAACTTGTCACATTTAGATAAACGTAGTGCCGACAACGCTATCCTCACTGACAAATAACTCCATTTAAAATGCAAAAAACTCGTAACTAACACAGATCAACAGATTTATTCGTTCGGATCGTGATTTGTGTGTCGGCACAACTAATGGATCGACGTGTCTTTTATTTTCCATCTACGTATGGTTGTGACGTCACGCGATATATGGGCCGTTACATCGACAGGTTATTGCTTAAATAAATAAAACTGTCGGTGAATTATGATAGTTAAGCCTTTGTTTTAAAGTTCGAATTTGAATATAATGACTTTATGTACAGTGGGCCACATAGTTTTTCACTTAGGATATAAGTTTAACGGTACAGTGGTATACTATTGTAAACTAGCCGGTCCTCGCGGTTTCAATCGCCTTTAGAGTATATTATTTTTTATTCAATTATTCAAATACTTACTACACTTACAATTTCCTAAAATATAAAGTGAGTTAGGTACAATAAGAAGGTTTTATTTGACAAAAGACATAAGCATGCACAGATAAAAAAACAATTATTGACCCATCTGATAATCAGGTTTTCAAAAAAAAAACATTATTTTTAATTAGACCAGTATTTCTAAAATAAGGTGTTCCAATAAATAAATATTTTTCAGCTTTATTATATAACTAAATAATGGTGTGAATATGCTATAACCTTTAAAATATTTTTTTTTACTCGACCAAAAGTTCTAAAATAATCAGGGTTCAAACAAATAAAAAAAAACTTCAGCATTATTATATAACCACGATCATTTTTTCATAACCTAAAGATTATCCCATTTTATTTTATTATTCCTATTCAGTTAGATTAGACAGAAGTGGCGTGATTATACTTTCAAATCCAAATTTTATATATTCAATGATATTACCGACAAGTTGTTAAACTTTAAGGTACAATTCCATCGACATGACACTTTCTGTGACAATGTTGATGAAACACTGTTGCTTTTTGTTGCTGAAAATCTCCGAATTCTGGTTTTTATGTTAGTTTGAATCCAGAGCTATTTAACTTCCGAACATAAAGGAAAGAGCCCATTTTTGATGAGATTTTATTTTGTTTGAAACATGATTTGATGTGAATGGTTCTTAGCTCTAATTGTTGGAGAATTGTCAAACCTAGAAGAAATCCAGCACTCATATTTTTAATTAAAATGTAATATTTTTACTTAATAATATCATTATCATTTTCGGTTTTAAAAAACCTTATGTTCTAAATAACAGTTTTATATAAATATAGTCTTACCATGCCTTTTCCCAAAGCATTTCAAATCGCGCGAAGTCCGAGCCAATTTTTTTTAAAATCTGACTTCCACTGATTCGAAATCTGAAATCTGATTAGTTTTCAAATTTAATTTTCGAATTGTAGAACGTCCGTTCTGTGTGCGCCGGGCGTTATTTACAGCAGACACGATAATTCGGTCATAAACCGGACCGCCGGTTTACTGCTGCCGTAAATCCGTTCCCGGTTCCCGGACGGTGTCTATAATAATTCAAACGATCCCGATTCCCGTTTCGACAAAGATCGTAAAGTTATCTCATTACGTAGTCACGAGATTTTGCTTAAAATGCGTGAGATGTAATTTTCAAAGGACTTCCAAAAAAGGAGTACTCAATCCATTTTTGTTACCGCATAACTCTGTCATTATACTCCGTCAGTAAAATAAGGAAAGTCTGTTTTTTTTCTAAATAGATTATTAAGAGGCAAATCCTTTTAGAACTTAAGGACTTGAAACGTAAAAATATTTTCTCACGCGTCCTGAAGGCGTAATAATAGGTTCCAATGCTTTATACTTATACCTTGCGAAGCAGTCTGAAGCTCATGATAACGAGCGCCGACACCATACAATTCATCACTAAGAAACTAACTGCCTCCGTGGTCCAGTGGTCAAGGCGTTTGCCTTTAGACCCGGGGTTCAGGGTTCTATTCCCACGGGAAACATACTATGTGTAGTTGTTTCCAGTTTGGTTAGGACATTGCAGGCTTGAATCACCTGATTGTCTGACAATAAAGATTATTCCGTGCTTCGGAAGGCACGTTAAGCCGTTGGTCCCGGCTGCCATCTGATAGTCGTTAAAGGAATCACGTCAGAGGCCTAGAGGCGGTTCCGAAGAAATCTGACACCAGGGTGTGCATGGTCGAGAATGCTTATAGCATTAAGTTTCCCTATTGTAGCTAAGGTTTAAGGTTTAAGAATTTTTATATCTCTAAGAATTTGTACAATTCACTTGTATGAGAAAAATACATTTTTTTATATACAATCCAACGAGCCTCTTAGAAAAATCTTATCTAGCCGTTAATAAATAAAGGCCTTCTTATAACAATGAATATAAAACATCGTACATTTTACCTATATTTCCGGAATTTCAGCAGAAATTGATGAAATTCCGGTTACCGGCAGGTCATAACCCAAAAAATAATGTTAAAATAAAGAAATTTAATAAGAACAATATAATAGGCTAACCCAAATCAACTACTTATATTTTATTTCATACGGAAACTAAGTCCCGGAAAAGCTAGTATAGTACCTATTTAAATTATTCGAGAAAAAGAAGAAAAAAAAAGATTTAATTTAGTTACAACACGCAATCAAATCAACATATAGATCTATATATATAAAAATGAAACCCGTTTTCCGTTGTCACGACATAGCATGAAAACGGCTAGACCGATTTGGCTGATTTTTTTTTGTAGTTTTCTAGGACAAGGTCTTACGGAAAAAAAAATGAAGAAAGGCGGTACGAAGTTCGCCGGGTCAGCTAGTTTTAAATAAATAAATAACTTTTCGTCACAAATTTATTTTTTTCTTGTTGCAGACCCAAAAGCGGCTCAATGCTCCTCTACAGCCGAAAGAAAGTGCGGTACCGGCGCGATGGGTACTGCTGGAAGAAGAGGAAAGACGGGAAGACCACCAGGGAGGACCATATGAAGCTCAAGGTCCAGGGTACTGAGGTATGTGCACTTTTTTTTTTTTTTTTTTAATAGTTTTTACGGCCATGGAATCTAGTCCTTTAAGGCCTTTCTTGAATTTATTAATCTTCTTCAGTCCTACTTAAGTCAGTCGAGTCAAAAATTCAAGTCAATAGTCAAGTCCAGTCAAGTAAGTAAGTCTAGTCTGAGTCAGATGGCTAAGCGAAGCGGTGGAAAAATTTCACTTAGCCATATCATGGAGATTTTGGTGACAAAGATAAAAAGTCACGTAATCGACACTGTATCACTTCCCAACACTCACGCTTGTTCACGAACACTTTGCGAATAATAATCCACCAATATTATGCACAAACACTCGAAAAAACCTAAGTTTTGGAAATTAAATACAGCGCGGACATAGCGACAGTTTACTTTCCCTCCAAAAACTCCGGTATGTGCACTATTTATCTAAGTATGTTTAGGGTTTTACATACATACATACATATCATGACGCCTGTCTCCCGTAGGCGTAGGCAGAGACTAGAGATTTCCATTGGCTACGATCCTAACATACCTCTCTCGCCTTCTCCACACTCATCACTCTCGTCATACACGCTCGCCGATTTCAGGTACTCCTAATGTGTTGTGTGTTTAGGGTTTTGTTCTAGAAAATACCAGAAGCGATAGGTAAAATTGAGCTAGCCACAAAGGCTTGCTAACTTAACAACACTAACTTTATTTTGAAACAAATACATACATATACAGATAAACAAACACCGATGATCCATGATAATAAGTTTTCAACTTGGTGTTTCTACATTTGCACACTAGTGTGTTAACCATTTCACCACAGAAATCGCCGGATAAATAAATCACACAAAGACCTTAAAAAAAATGATAAAATTTTTGAAATGAAACAGTAAACGTAGCAAACAAAGCGTTCAAACAATGAAATGTCGATATCTCCATTTCTAAACTGACGCCAAACTGGAAATAATTGGCACAAAAACAGCTTAGGTTTTCTACCCACCCGGGCGGCACCGAAGCAAAGTGTATTTCTATCACAGACTTGTTAAAACCAGACGTAGTCTCAAATACATACGACACGACTGAAGCCTAAGGCCGCTTCATTTGCCAATAGGGTATGAGTGAAAATTTTTGAAACGCTTGAATTTTTTTCTGTCGGTAGGAATAAGGTTCCTTGATACCAGAAATAAATCTCAGATTTTTAGAATCAGCCAATTATTTTAAATAAAATATTACATTTTAATGACGAAAAATAAATGACACTAATGACAACCAAAACCAACATGACAATGACATTAATGACTACCAAAACCAACATGACAATGACATTTGTTTTTTTTACCGAACAAAGCAAAGGAATAGACCGCAAAGGCCGTAGCGACGCCATTAATTCGTCATTAAAATATAACATTTTATTTAAAATAATTGGCTGATTCTAAAAATCTGAGATTTATTTCCGGTATCAAGGAACCTTATTCCTAACGACAGAAAAAAATTCAAGCGTTTTAAAAAATTTCACTTATACCCTATTGCTATTACGCATTAACGCGATACAGATTTGCGGCAACAATGTAATTTTTTTTATACAATTCAGGAGTTAAACAGGCATATGGCAACACCAGGAGTATAACGTGCGGTGCGCATTGTTTTGAATGACCCCATGATCGAGACTTTAGGGAAAATCATGGCAGATTCCACATTTTCAGCGTATATGGGAGAATTCCTCTTAAAACTGACTATACGCGACCCTTTGTATTCCAATTACTGAGGATGATAACTATGTCGATGGCGAGAGGTTCTCTGGGGGCTTAGCCAAAGTAATAACTTCAAACTGAAAACGTTGACGAATGTCGACAAGAAAAAAATCACGTGGTCAATCTTATGTCCATCCCATACATTTTGTTCTTGTCGTATTCCGTTAACGTTTTGAGATTGTGACTTTGGCTAAGCCCCCTGTTAATTCGACGTCGATCCGTCTGTAGTTCTTTTAAGTCTGTGATTTCCATCTCCAATTTCCCTTTCAACGCCACTCGAATTCAACTGTCATGGCTGTGATTTTCATTAGATATCTTTTGGAAATAACATCGCTTTGATTTCGAGTTCATCAAACACTTGCCAAATTGTATTTTTTCTTTTTCCCTTTCCTTTCACATAATTTTCTCGAAATTTATAGGTAAGCGGTATCAAAAATGTTTGGTTGATATTTGCATACATAAGTACTGAGGTATCTCATGTATTTTTTACTTGTTGGTATTAATGGTTTTGTAATAAAGCTTTTCATTTATTTATTCAACTACTCACTGTACTTACAGTTTCCCAAAACGTGTAGTGTGTTAGGTACTTTTTATGTATATAGTCTTGAAATTTTTATTACTTCTAACATAGGTAGCGGTTGTCAACAAATGAAATCAATCTTAAGAAAGGTTTACTTATTGGCGCTGGTGCAGCTGAGGCAGAGAACCTTAAAGGGCGTGAATATGTAGGTATAAGTAGTAACTACATTTTTGCGCCTTTTGGGGTAGAAACTCTGTACCGTAGGGCTCGGTTCATCAGCTTTTAGCTTTTGTCGAAAAGGCTGATAGAGGTATCCCGTGACCAGAGGGCTGGTTATTACGTTACTCAAGGAATTAGCATTGCCATTCAATATGACAATGCAGCCAGCCTTCTTGGCACATTACCGCTAGTGGAGCCTTTAACGGGGCTGTACAATTCATATTTTTTTTGGTTTTTTATTTTATTTTTTATTATTATTTTTAAGTATATAGTTTTAAGGTTTTATTAATAATTAATATGTGAATAAAAATTGCATTATGTTCAATTATATTTTACTTACTTTACTTTAAATGAACAAATCGAATTTTCTATCATAATTAGTTGAATATCATAAGGAAAAGTTTATTAAAAAAGCTTATTTCACTCAATTTCTATTTCCATCGCCATAATAATTCAACTATCGATAAAAATGAGCAACACGCGCACAAAATCTAATTATGTATGCATACCTACTCTGTAAAATTTTAATCTAAATTTTTGTTGTTAGTATAGCTCTTTCAGTCTATAAAATATCAATAACGATATTTCGAGATTCGTGGTTGCTTACATTCCATCGATTTTCAAACATCAATATAAATATCGTTAACTAGCGGGCGGATGCTCCGGCTTCGCATAGGCATAAAAACTTCCTCTTGAATCACTCTATCTATAAAAAAACCGCATCAAAATCCGTTGCGTAGTTTTAAAGATTTAAGCATACAAAGGGACATAGGGACAGAGAAAGCGACTTTGTTTATACTATGTAGTGATAGTGAAATATCATAGCATGTTAAGCCGTTCCAGTTGCCATCTGGCGATCCTTAACTACGTCAGAGTCCAAAGAAGCAGTTTCTAAAATATTTTACGTCGGAAAGTTCAAGACCTGACACCCACAATAAGAAAGATTTCAATTTGTCAAATTGAGATCATAAGTTTGTAAAAAAATATTAAAGTAGTTATAAGTCAAAATAAAAAGAAAGTGTGAAAATTCCAACATTCACTTATTTCAATTCACGCGTAAACACAAACAGTATTCCAACCATTTAATTAAACAGCAAATGTGACCGCACAAAACCTGCTTTATCTCAGAGCTACAAATCTTCGCGACAGTTCTACGTTACGTTACAGCCTAATCTTGAGGAGTGAACCCGTTACGCTTTTCACCTACACTTTACACGGCTTGAGGGCTTTTTGCCTATAACTTGTGACAGTGTTGCGTGTTTGAGTTTCTTTGTGGTTTAATTTATGAGAAATAGCGGGTGAATAGTATTTTCTACTTACAAAAATACTAAACGACTTATTATGGAGCCCTAAATTTTAAATAGACCATCAATTGGTTAAGAAAAAGAATAAGTATTTTATAGGGTTGAAAAACGTAAGAGACGTTTTTAGCATACTGTACAAAAAGATAAAAATCAATAAATAAATTAAATTTGTAATATGTGTATCTTAATTTTTATATTTTAAGTACTTAGTTGTTTTTTATTTTAATTATGGAAATACTTTTCGTTATTTTGTTTCCACTAAAGGTATTTTTGTGAGCATTTTTAAACAGTATAGTTCCAAGATTAGTAGCCTCCCAACCACAAATAAATTTGATTTCGATTTTATAATCGCCTCTTACGACATCCACGGGAGAAAAGCTGGTGGTGAAAACCATTCTTCCTTATCTCAAATTTCAACATATTCTTAAACTAGCTGTTCCCCGCGGCTTCGCCCCGCGTGGGACTCGGTTACATCGCGCCCAAAAGTAGCCTATGTTTGACCTCAGGTCTTTAATTACATCCCTACCAAATTTCATTACAATCGGTCTAGCAGTTTAGCCGTGAAGAGGTGACAGACAGACAGACAGACCGACTTTCGCATTTATAATATTAGTATGGAAGTATCCATACTAATCCATACTTCCATACTAATATTATAAATGCGAAAGTCTGTCTGTCTGTCGGTCTGTCTGTCTGTCTGTCTGTCTGTCTGTCTGTCACCTCTTCACGGCTAAACTGCTGGACCGATTGTGATTAAATTTGGTAGGGATGTAGTTAACGACCTGAGGTCAAACATAGGCTACTTTTGGGCGCGATATAACCGAGTCCCACGCGGGGCGAAGCCGCGGGGAACAGCTAGTGGATTATAAAACAAAATGTACCAACACATGTAACCTAAATGCTTTAAGTTAATAAATCACTTGTACCAAAACTACAAGTCAGAGCGAACACATAATAATTACAACTTTGACCTGCACAAGGACGTTAGCTTCTAATTAGTAAATTATAATGCAAATCTATTTAGGTTTTATGACGAATTATATTTTCATTTTTACTCAGCTGAATTTTGTAATTACGCTACTTAGTAACTGAGAATAAAACGGTTCTTTAAAGATTTTGTTATACATTTTGGTAGGCAAAAAATAGGCAAAATTTTGCATACACATAGTTAGAAGCATTGAGAAGGATATAGGGTACCTTACATCCCGAGAAAAAGCACTGTTTCCGAGGGAAATTCACGCGTGCGAAAGCTAGTGGCTATATAATGGAAATTTCTACGAGCGGAGTTGCTGACAATATAATATATAACCATACGAACATGGTTACAACAATGCGAAACAGTTATTTGTTCTATTCTTAGAGCAATAAACTAACCGGAGTGGCCACTAACAGGCGACCTCATCTGCCAAAAGTATAAGACCTCAGGTCGTACTGCTTGTACTTATTTGTGTGCATGTGTTTTTGCTTGTGTTGGATAATTTTGCCAAATGCGTAGGGATCGAATAATGCATTAGTGTAAATACTTATTGTGTGTATTACCTCACCCCGCGCGCAGAATTTGGCAAACTTTTTTACATAGAAATAAGCGCGTTTGGCGTCTCCGGTTGGTTTGATGCTCTAGGATTCTAAACTTTATTCCCACAAGTCAGGGTTACATATAGCAATAATAACTCTGGGTTAGATTCAAGGCCGGTACTAATTACTTTGGCACAACTGGCATTATTCCAGGTTACTTGTCCTTCTTTGTTTTTGAGATATGTTTCTATGAAACGTCTCTTCTGCCCTATATCACCGCAAATAAGCAGGCTTGAATCAACTAATTGTCTGATAATAAAGATAATTCCGTGCTTCGGAAGGCACGTTAAGCCGTAGGTCTCGGCTGCCATCTAGTAGTCGTTGAAGGAACTACGTCAGAGGCCGATAGGGGTTTCCGAAGAAATCTGACACCAGGGTGTGCATGGTCGATTGACCGTGTCACCTACACGAAACTATGATGATGATTATTCACAAACAACTGACCTTTCTGATTTATTGAATAGAATTAATGCGATACCAGCGAGTTCTTTCTTAGAGTAGGTACCTACATCTGAACACAACATCAGAAGGTATTCTAGTGTATTGCTGGTTATTAAAAAAAATCTTCTTTTAGGAAGACAGAAATCTTTATAAAAGAAAGTCGTGTTAGTTACACTTTTATAACTCATAAACGGCTGAACTGATTTCGCTGAAAATTGGTGGGGAGGTAGCTTAGAACCAGAAGAAGAACAGAGGATACCTCTCACCCCGAGAAAAAGCACTGTTCCTGAGGGAAGTTCACGTGGGCGAAGCCGCGGGCGAAAGCTAGTAATAAGATAAACAATTACTCTGAGAGATTTTTTATACCCATCTATTTAGTTTGCCGAACAAACAACAAATATTTATTTCGCCGAAATCACACATTCGAAACTTAAACTTTGACGACCTCCGTGGCGTAATGGTTAACATGCCTGACCGCTACTCAGGAGGTCCCGGGTTCGATCCCCGATCAGGTCAAGATGAAAAATGATCTTTTTCTGATTCACCTGGGTCTTGAATGTTTATCTATATATGTATTTGTTATAAAATATAGCATCGTTAAGTTAGTATCCCATAACACAAGTCTCGAACTTACTTTGGGGCTAACTCAATCTGTGCGATTTGTCCCTATATATTTATATTTATTTATTTATATTTAAACTTGAGTACAATCTTGAAACCGCTTTCGAAATAAAAACAGCGATTCTCGGCTCCAATTAGTGGCGCGCAGTGCTTAATTGGAATAAATTCATTTACTTATTCATCAATCCGTGTCGATACTGGCCGATGCTTCGTTGGTTTTGTCATTTTTTTTTTGTGATTCTTTACTTTATAAAAGTTATCTGAAATTTTGCCCCAATTTCTTGCTAGCTTTTTTTTCAGTACATTTTTTGTTGTCAATTTGTATATAACCAATTCGATGAATATATTAATAAATAGAATTTTACTTTTTTTGTTAAGAAATATTAACAAGAAGTGGCATAGCGCACGAAAAACGTGTAACTAGTTTGGCTTGCAAGCCAACGTTTTACACAGAAAAAATAGGCGGGGAATTTGATTGCGTCATTTATTGCCACTGTTATTGGTCGATAATATTAGTTGGCTTTGTTGTAAACTACGTAATATATTTCCAATAAGGTGTGGTGTGGTTTACATGTATTATTTGAGGATAAGAAGAGAAATTACGCTGCCATAAGCCATCCTAGAACTAAATCCGCGTCAAAACATTTCTATTCGGATAATTTCTCTGTTCTGTGGTCATATCTCACAAAAAGCCTATTTACATAATAAATTGTGAGTAACGTACTGATAAAATATTTGAAAAGTAATATGTATGATAATGAAATAAGGCATTAGGAATGTTAATGTTATTTTGAGTGGCGTAGAGTTCATTTTCGACATGCAAAATGCTAGGAAATGCATTTCACGAATGGCTTATATTTTTATAACCCCCGCTTTTTTGGCCTTTCGTGAGGTTCGTTTAGATATGAGTTTTTGTAGTCGAATTATTACTTTCGCTATGGTTTAAACTTTGTTTCATTAAGATTATTTTGACATTTTGACTTTTGATTATAAAGTACTAGCTGTTGCACACGGCTCCGCCTGCGTGTGACTTGGTTATATCGTCCATAAAAGTGGCCTATGTTTGACCCCTGGTCCAGCGGTTTAGCCGTGAAAGCGGAACAGACAGACAGACTTTCTCATTTATAATATAAGTTTGAAAGTTTGAATTTAATTAATGTTCTATAAGTAACACACCTATTTGATTTCCCTTTTAACCCCCAACGAAAAAAGACGGGTGTTATAAAGTTTGACGTGTCCGTCTGTCTGTCTGTCTCTTCTCATAGCTTCTCGTCATCATAGCTCCCGAACGGATTATGCGATTTCAATTTAGTTTTTTCGTATTAAAGGTGACTTAAAGGCGAGTTTTCTTAGACATGTTAGATGAAAATCGGTTGAGCCGTTTAGAAGTTGAAGGGGTGAAAGTGGGGAAGAACAACCGAATGTCTGCAAATATACTTGAGTGGGGACTTAAATGAAAGCGTATCAGGTGCACATTACAAAATAATATGTTTAATGAAAATCGGATGAGCTGTTACAAAGCTCTGGGGGTATAAGTGGGGAAAATACCTAATGTCTGCAAATAATATGTGGGGGGTAAATCAGTCGACCGTCACCACTAAAAAGAAAATGTGCCGTGGGTTTTTTTTTAATATAAATTTAATGTTATCTTGTGTTATGTCTCTCACTCTTTACTAGGCATAACAGGCATACGCCTGATGGTAAGTGGCCACCTTAGCCCATGGACGCCTGCAACACCAGGAGCGCATAAGATAAAAATATGAAGAGATAAATAATAATAATCTTATTACACGGTATTTCCTAGAAAAAAGATTTCTTTTAGAGAATTAGCGAGTTTTACCCTCAAAGCAATATCTAAGCCTATTTGCGAGGTGGTCTGGCAAGTCGCCAAAGTTAACTATTATAACCATGCGATGCTCGTCGGGACCACAATATGGCCCAAGTGATCTATGTTACCATTACATTCGGGTTTACTTTCATTTCATAGATTCCAGCAAGTTTTTTTTATATGCTTTACGTATTTCTTCTAAAAATACTTAACCGACCTCAAAAAAGATTATGTTCATCAACATATTACGTGGTACAAAAGTTAATTGACCTAGCACACTCCCTGGTGGAGTTCTTGGAAACTTTGATTCAAGCCTGCGATGTCCCAAGCAAACTGGGAACAATATAAGTATTCCCGTTACAAACTCGTGAGTTTCATAGGCAGTTGGACCACATAGGCTGAAGATTATGTTAATTATGATTTTCAAAACCTTAGCCATTTGTACAAGAAAACTTGACCTATTATAGCATGATCCAGATTTGTTTGTAGCCAATACTGTCAGATTATTTTTTAGGCAGCATAAAGGTATTTGACCCATCCTAACGACTGCCATCTAGCGTTATCGCTATAGCCGGGAGCTACGAATAAAAAATAAAATTTAAATAAAAATAGTCTTCCAAGTCCAACGCGCCACAGGGAGGCAACGTACCCAGAATACTTGCAGCGTTTTTCCGCTGTATTGCGAGATTTATACTTTGAGCAAAAAAGCTGCCAGCTCTCAAGTCTCCTGTTGCCTCCACCGAGACGCGTTTTGATGTCCCTTAAAAATAATTTCGCTTTACGGTCCCATCGTTTCTACTGCGAAAGGTAAGAAAATAATAACGAAACTATGTTTTAGGTTTGGGTATTTCCTGATGTATTAATATATTCGGCAAATTCAATCTGTGTAACTAATCTCCTTAAAATATCTCATGAATATTCCATTTACGTTTACCGGTAAGATTATCCCGTCAAACCTTAGGCAAATGGTGGTTTGAGGAAGCTTGTATGGTTTTAGTGAACTAAGACACTCGCGTTGCTAACTTGACGGGTGTAGGCAGTGTATTAATTTGTTTAAAGAAAGAGGCTTTTTTCTTACGTTAATTGACTAATTTCATAACTTGGAGTTGTCGTCACATATTTTTAAATATATATTTTATAAGGACTGAAGAGCTTATTTTTGTTGTTTTTATCTTATTTAATATAAAGTTATCTACATATTTTTCTCATCTTAGCGCTTTACCTGTTGCGTCCCTAGCTGGTTGCTTCTGATTCCAGCTTGTAACTTATAATATTTAAATAATATTTGTCTGTATAAAACGTACCCTGGGCTCTGAAGCGTAAGCTGAAAATGTATCCAGGAAACACGCTCGGGCAAGCTATAGTTACTTAATATTAAACTAAATAAATAAATATATTATACGGATAAATTACACATTACGGAGATCAAACCCGCAACCTTCGATGTGGACAGCATGGCATGATGACCACTAAGCCACAAAGATCATCGATCCGTCGAAATATCTAAATTTACATCTTTGATTGCGAGTGTACACATTTAATCCTACGTCGTTTGAAGACGGCGTGGTGGGTTCGACTTTATGGGAAGTACTCGATTTGGCCTTAATTGCTCCGTCGACGTGGTGGAACTCGACATACTGAGAAAAACCCCGTAGAATGTATGAAACGAAGATGTCACTTTAACGTAAATCTAACTAATATTGGCAATTTCACATATTACGGGCCCACCCAAAACGAATACTCGAATCTAAATCGGGCTATATAGCCGAAACGTATTTTTGCGAGACTACTCAAGCCCATAACCGGTTCGTAGTGGGTTTTGGGGGAAATCCGGAGGTCTAGCCGGTTATTTTGTGGTTCAAATAAAAGGATAGAGCGATTTGTGTATATAATTTTATTAATATTCGATTTTTTTATGAATGTGATTCTGAGCGTGCGAGTTTTATCGACTCAGTTTTGAAACAGCTGACGGTTACTAGTTATCACTATTTTATTTATTGCAATTGTTTTTATTTTCATTATAGGATTTAAGGCATTTTAATAAAGAAAAAATAAAACTGGGTAAAAATCACGATAGGCGTTTATTTTAGCGGAAGCATTCATCTATTATCAACAACATTTTTTGTTTTAAATTGCGTTTAATCTTGTGTTTTTTGAGTAAAAATTAATCTAAAAATTTTGAATAAAAATATAATATAACTAAAGCTACATTTCAATCTTTGATAGACACGTGTGTTGAATAAAATATATTGGGATGATTTTTTGTAACTTGTACCATACGCTAATTTCCGGACTAGTGGCGGTTTGTGAGTGAATTAGACTTTTACGATGCGAATCGAATCTAAGAATCGGTTCCACGTATCGTAATGACGTACCAACATCGCTATATGGAGAGTTATGTTCTTAAAACTTTTCTTTTCGCTATATTTTTGTCTATATTCGCAGAATTCTTTTGCTCGGATTCTTAGCATGTTTGTCTTAGTTATACTTGGAAACAATTCTAAAATATATTTTTGCCTTGTAAGTTTGCTCTAATGATTTTTTAATTTTCCATTCTTCATCATGTTGGACTTTTAGATGAAGAAAGGAGTTGAAATTGTATTTTGAGCGTATCCTGGGCTGAAAAGCGTAAACTTGAGCAAAACTGGGATAATTATTACTATTTATTACATTTATACAGGTTAAACAAAAACACACAAATCTCCTTTTTTTTATTTTTATGCAGTTAAGTAATAAATGAATATCTACATAGTCAAGGTATCTACTAAAGATTTAACTTTATAGTTGAAAAAAAAACATACACAATTTACAAATGTCGTAAAAGCAAACGATCGCTCCAAATGTGTGTAATGCGCGTCTCGTTGCATTTTCAACAAGGATTTTTACTTTTAATGTTTTAGGGTTCAGTACGCAAATAAGTAAAATGGTATCATATTATCTAGCTTCCTGTAACTGTATTAACTTATAAAATTTATACATAAAAACTATTTATTTGCCAGAACTAGAGATGAGCTAAGTTTTTTGCCCAAACGGGAAAGATTCCCAGCATTTAAGGCAGCATATATTCCTTATTTGCCTATCAAAGGGTAGAATTTTTTTAATCTGAATGGCATTTTTTAGTGTTCTAATGGGTTTGTTTTAAAATTTATAAGTTCATCAATTTGTAAATTAATATTATCAACTGCCGGCATTTAATTACTTCTTTGACTCTGAATAAATTTGTGACAGACAAAAAAATGAATTCTTGTATAAACTAAGTATAAATAAGTTTTAGTAAATGTGATGTAATCAGTGTTAAAATTTTCTGAAAATTAATAATAATTTGAACTCTGTAACTAGCTAGTTTACTTACTTTAACCTAGATAGCATAGTGTTTCAGTCCGACTCGTGCTTGACCAGTTTCAGTTTTAAAAACGGTCTTTTTTAAACGTTCGAGCTATTTACGTGATTCAAATTTAAAGCGGATTCCGCTTTAAAATGCATTTTAAGTTCAGATAGACGCTTTGTTTAGAATTCCTTTGACGGGCAAAAGGGAGTATACAATTAGTCTGTTTTTAAATGTTTTATCCCAAGAAATTGGAATCGCGCGCGAGGCAATTTTTTTTAAATCTATCGGTTTATCAGAAAAATTTTACATTTTAAAAAAAAATTATCACTATTGTGCCAATGGCCAGTAATAATGTCAGGTTTTTTAAGCTACTTAAGGTATCTGGATTGACGAATGATATCAAGCAAAAGCAGCCGGGATCAACTGCTTTACGTGCTTTCCGAAGCATTAAGGACTGTGGCAGCGACGAATCCAAGTCATACCTACGCTCTGTGTGGCTTAACGTTTTATATGATAACCATATTACTAATAATTTTGTGGTTTTGCCTGCCTAATAAGTAGCTATTGTTAGTTTTCGGCTCTTCAACTATCTTCATACGAAACGTCCTCAAAACGTAGGACAACTAAACATAATTTTACATTTCTGACAATAAATAAAATAAAATAAAAAAGCCCATTTATTCCTGTAGAATCCTTATCCTCACTGATTGTATAAATTTCAGACCTACAAGTTTAAAAGTATTAGCATGCAGTAGTTTATATCAAATAGATATATTTTATTTTTTGATAATAGTAACTAAAAATACACTAAAATATGTAGTCAATGGCAATATACATCCTTGGAATAATATATGATATATATATAATTAATATTCGAGCGACGACTGTAGAAATGTGATTTTAAATTATGGGCCTTAAGTCGCCTGAAATAAACAAATTTAAAAAATTTTAAAAAAATATTATTTTCTATAAAATATATCCCATGATGAAGGCAATAAAAGTGACTTTGTTTAAGTTTTCTTCAAAAAGTATCACGTAACCTTATCAGAATTTAATACAAGCAAGTCGCGAGGCATAAATGATACCAAACATTTACCACATCATAAATACTAATAAAACCGCCTTGGAATTTCCGAGAATTTTCCAAGTGTTCCTGAAGTTGGTTAAAGGCAAATTCCCACGTGCCTTGAAAGTGGAATGGTAGCAACTGATACCAGGATATATATTGATATTGGTGTATATATAGATAGTAGTCGCCACGTACGTACATTTTGAATAATACATTTTGCGCAACTGTGATCGTCGAGCGTAAACTTTTATGGTTTAAAACATGAGATTTAGCGGGAATTGAGTTAGGTTTGTTTCCATTTTTCTTTTTGGGTACTCACTCATGCATTGTATATATTTAGAAGCTTCAAATAAACAATTGTTAAATTTTTAAAAACATGAGATTGAGCGGGAATTGAGTTAGGTTTGTTTCTATTTTTCTTTTTGGGTACTCACTCATGCATTGTATTTATTTAGAAACTTTAAATATACAATTGTTAAAAAATATAATATTAAAGTTATCACGAAACGAAATAATATAACTAAAACTATGAAAATTATTTAATATATCTTATATAACTTACTAGCGACCCGCCCCGGCTTCGCATGGGTGGAAAATTACGGGTTTCGCTTACATAAAAACCTTTCTCTTGAAATGCTTAATCTATTAACAAAAACCACATCAAAACTCGTTGATTAGTTTCGAAGGAATAAGCATACATACGAACAGACAGCGGAAAGCGACTTTGTTTTATACTACGTAAAGATAAAGAAAAAGAAATTCAGCCACACAAAAAAATCTTTATTGCACATAGAATAAACATTTGACATCATATTAAAATAAAATGTACAAAGCCGGCCTTCATCGCAAAACCAATTTCTTACAGTCTACCCACACGATAGTCGGATTATTAACAACAAACCTAAAAGAATAACTTTTGAAAATACGAAAATATTTCAAGCGGTTGAACATTTCACCCGCGTCTCGCTCATAAATTGGGCCAGGCGGTATTCCGAGAGGCTTTTCGGGTAACGAAGTTAGTGCAGGTGCCAATTCTAGGTTAGCCTCTTTGGACATCTGTACCCGTTCAGGCTGTAGTAATTGGTATACACTTGGTCTTGTCAGTAGAATACCCTTAAGTTGAAACAAGGTTAACGTTTAGGCATTTAGTCGTGATTTTCGCCTTTTTCAAAAATATAAAAAGTATTTAGAATAAAAATATGTCATCATCATTTCGTATAGGTGACATGGTCACTTCCCTCCACCTCCCATGGCTCTACCAACCTCTCGTTTATACGAGCCGAATCTCGGGAGAGTGCGCTGTACTAGCATTTCGCATCTCTTTCCAGTCGCACCTGCTTGATCTCCCTACAAGTTCTCTATAGTGTCGCCTATCTATGCAATCATTGCATTTTAATAAGGTGACATGGTCAATCGACCGTGCACATCCTGGTATCAGACTTATTCGGAACCGCCTCTCGCCCTCTAACATGTACCTTTAACGATTACCAGTTGGCAGCCCGGACCAACGGCCTAACGAGACTTTCGAAGCACGGAATCATCATATTATCCGACAATTAGGTGGTTCAAGCTTGCAATGTCCTAACCGAACTGGAAACAACTAAACAAAATATGCTTCCCCTGAGAATCGAACCCACGACCCCTTGGTTTACAGGCAAACACCACTAGACCACGGCGGCAGTTATATGTTTATAAAAATATGTAAGGAAAGGATTTGTGAGAATGCGATATGGCATTTGTATACTTTTATTTTATAGAATACTAGCAGTTCACCCCGGCTTTGCCCATGGTACAGTCGGCTGCAGAGAAATCTGACCCCCCATGCCACAATTATCACTATTGAAAGGGGGTCATATTTCTCTGCAGCTCACTTTACATACATAGCCAAATGATTTTTAAAATCGGCTCGGTGTTGTTTTTGAGTTTATTCATTACAAATATACAATTCCTCTTTATAATATAAAATCGCATGTGGCCAAATTAATAAAAAATATAATAATATAATTACAAAAATTATAGTTTCCGTTTGGGTTGTTACGTATTCATCCCATTTATTTAATGATCCCAAACTAGTATGCCAAACTCAATCTATGAAATATTTTCTTAAATCATTCCCAATGCATTCTTTACTCAACCCGAAGCAAATAATACCTAAAGGTATGGATAGCAAAATAAAACTATTCAAATATTTATTTAATTCAGTCTATGATTAAATTAGTTTTACGAGTATTTAAATATTTTTTGATTTGTTTTCTAATTATAATGAAGGAAGTAATAACTGGTTCATAGTTCTCGATGTAAACTATTCCTTTTATGGTACCTTTACTCGTTCAAAGACATTCTTTGCTTATGATATACAGTTTCCGTTCATATGTTGCATAATTATTGCATTCTTCATGAATTTACGTATGTAGGTCGCATATCCATACTTCCATACTAATATTCTATTATTAATATCATACATCATTATCATACAAACTTAACTACAATCTATATACACACTTAATATTAAAAAATAAATAAGTAAATATATTAATATTTATTATTAATGTGAAAGTGTGTGTTTTTGTACGTTTCACGTCGAAATGAAGTGACTGATTTGAATGAAATTTGGCATTGGGATACCTTGAAACATGAGGCTGGACATAGGCTTTTGCTCGTGATAACCGACATTCATGCTGGCTAGATGCTGCTATGATAAATATAAATGAGGTTATGCAATGAATAATGTGAATTTTTTTAATGTAGGTATATGTCAGGGAAAAGAGAGCCACCATCTGCCAGACGAGCTATTTTTTTATAAGATGGTGGTCACGGCTGCAGATGGTGTCGCAGTCTATCTCTGCCTGTCGATTCTATAAATTTCAAACAACAACTCGCTTCACACATCGCTATCACTCACACTAAGCATAAGGTTCAAAATGACAAATGAGAAATGAGTTTCGAAGTGACGGGGAAATTACCTTCAGAACGCCACATCTTACGTCATCAAATCTCACGTCCAATCTAGTTCATCTCGCTGACACGCTCGCAAGGTTAGCGCTAGTATAGATTCGAATTATCAACCGAGTTTTTAGAATGCCAATCAAGAAACTCACAGCTGATTCAGATTTGAAGTTTAAAATTAAAGCTTACAGAATCAAGGCCCTAGTATTTGCACGAATCCTAAAAATATAGTCTCTAAACGTTACGGTCACAGTATAATAAATAAGCAATCATTTGTTTCAGTGTATCTACGGATGCTACGTGCATTCAGCTATCCTGCCGACCTTCCACCGCCGCTGCTACTGGCTGTTACAGGTAAATGTACGGTTTGTTTTGTGTTTATTGTATTTTATTCTTGCTTTTTACCTATTTTTACATCTTCACATATTTTCATCCTTATCACAAATGAGTTAAGGTGATACCTGGGTGAACACTAGCGCCACCGTCATTTAAAAATCATTACTCACTGAAAACACAAGTTATCAAAAAACCCTCTGCTGTAATTATGGTTCTGGATCTGAAGTTAATTTTAATCATATTCAATTATTAAATTATAGTTCCATATAGTTACAAATTGCAAAACTGCTAAAAGTGGCCGTTTTAAGCAATATTGCAATTTGTAACCATAGGGAACTATAATTTAATATGTTTAAAATTAACTTCAGATCCAGAACCTTCATTACATAACATGGATTTTAAATAACTTGTGTTTTCATTGAATAATGATTTTTAAATGATGGTGGCGCTTGTGTTCACCGAGGTATCACCTTAAGGTCAAATTTTGTTTAACGAGTAAGCAGCCAAAAACGTTAATTTAAACCTTTTAAGCTTTGAAATTAGGTCCAATTTTGTTTGATAGCTGAGCTGTCAATAAAATTAATTTGGAACGCAACGCATAAAATTATTGCGTACCGTAGCCTATTTACGTTTGTGTCACCTTAAGAGTCACTAGCGCGTTGCCACCTTGTGGCTTAAGATACTGCACCAGAGAACCCAGTTATTTATTTGCTTATCTCACTCATCAAACCGGAACACAACAATGCAACTGCTACAAGTACTTACCAAATTACATGCAAAATTAAATTACCAAAATTAATTTATTAATTAAAAAATGCACTAACACCAAAGAAGTTCGAATCGCGCGCGGTCAAGTCATTCAATTTTTTTTTTATCTATGACTTACACTGCTGTTTTTCGGCAGAAACAGGTTATACCTAATCTGTTTTATGCTCTAACAATAGGTGGCTCTATAAACTATGCAAAAACGATTGAGTAAACGATATACAATACATGTTGTAATGCGTCATCTCGCTTGTTTTTTGCCTGCTAAAAAAGTTGATGGTAACCCCCCCGATCTGAAATTCATATTACAGATTTGAGATTAACTAGATCATCCAAAACTCACACCATCTATTTATAAAAGAAGTCTAGATACCTTTTACACAAATCTAATCTCTATTTCTAATTCAATTTGGGAAAAAAAAATCAAAATACAGACACCAGACGTATTCGCTTTTGGTAAACGTGCGGTATTGAAATACCATCAAATTTCTCGCTAATATTTTTGAAATATATCTCGGATCTCTAATATTAATGAAAATATGAGTTTTCCCAATTTATATGGCATAAAAGTCTTCAGTGGACGCTAAGCCGAAGTTTTTATTGACGGAAACTAAGCTTTAGTCCGAATATTTTCGCTTGTATGTGAGCTTTCTATTAGTTGCTTGTACAGTCGGCTGCAGAGAAATCTGACCATCTGTCACAAGTATTGCTAGTGAAAGGGGGTCAGATTTCTCTGCAGCCCACTGTACTACGTGTAATTTTATTTTGAACTTCTTTAATTATGAACCGCTTCTGGGCATTAAGTGCTTTGGTCGTGGTTTCGTAATAAATTTGAAGCAAAAGGATTTTTTTTTTACTTTCTTGTCGTGATATCTAGAGCAAAGGTCATTTACTTTTTTAATTCCTTATTTTTTTTTAATATTCATTAACGTCTCTATTACAAAGCAATAAGTCGTCATTTTGATAAAATTTCACAGTATATAATTCCCACTAAGGTGTATTTAAGATGTACGAGTATAGTGTGCTTTTAATACCACCTATTAAATGAAAACTGATGACGTGGCCTTAAATCGAGGAATTAAATTTAATATTTGATTAAAACGGGCATTCAATTTACCTACTTGAATATTTCATATATTTTTTATTTTATTATATTTGTATACATAATTTAATAAATTAATCGTGTTATTTAAAAAAATCACAATTTTGAAATCACAAAGTAAATAACAAATGTTTGATATGAAAACAGTATTAGTATATAATCGCATTTAATAAATTAATCGTGTTATTTAAAAAAATCACAATTTTGAAATCACAAAGTAAATAACAAATGTCTGATATGAAAACAGTATTAGTATATAAGCGCATTTAATAAATTAAGCGTGTTATAAATCACAATTTTGAAATCACAAAGTAAATAACAAATGCCTGATATGAAAACAGCATTAATAATTTGTAGTTTAAGCAGAAACAAGAAACGTTTACAAAACTATTAGCTCTGGTACATTATGAAGTGGCTCGAAATGCCATTGCCGCCGCAGAGTCGTAATTGAATTTCTGATTGCGTTGTAACAGGTGGCGATTGGGTCGTGCTGTGTGGACTTAATGTGAGGGTACATACTTTTAAGTATTAGGCTTAAGAATAGAGAATGTCTTCTTTTTCTCTAGTTTAAGCAGAATATAATATGTGAGGGTAGACAATCAATAGCATCCTGGTGACTTACCACCATCTTTTAAAACCATGCAAGTTCCAGTGAGTAAGGTGGATGTCGCCTTGCATCATGTATTGTGCTGTCTCGCTTACTCACTGGAACTTGCATGATTTTAAGAGACGGTAGTATCCCCCCTGGTCATAGCAGGCAGGCTTGACTGACTCCATTTTAACCATTGCTGTATCATAGCTGGGAGGATGGTGCAGAAATGTTCTATACAATAAATTCTGTATGTACTGACATAGTTTTAAGAATTCCAACAGAAATGATTTGTTATTTGAATAAAAAAAAAAACATTTATTTATTCATAATGAATAATCAAATATATATGGACTTTTTATTGACTTTGACCAATATACTTGACCACCTCAAATGAAAGAGACAGGGTAGTTATATAAGGCACATAGAGGAATGTGAGAGGAGAAAATAATACTTTCGAGTATCTGGCTTGGGGGTAGAGGAGCTTGATAGCTAACGCTGCATGCGTGTTTGAGTTTAAGAATGATTGTGCGTGTCAAGCGACCTAAACCTTGAAATGGTCACCAAAAATGTGCTCGCTAGGCGGCAGTCGTCGGATTCATCTGATATCACTGATTCACCTATCTCTCCTCTCATAATGGCTACTTGTATCGCTATCGCCACATTTCGCTCCGCCTAACACACAAAACGCTTTAAAAATTTTTTTTTATGAGGATTTGTGTGTTAAGTAGCCATTGCGAGAGGAAAGAATCGAGATAGGCGGTCGACCTACATTATGTATTAGTCTGGTTGTACAGTAAAACCAGAAGAGAAGAGAGAAAGGTTTACCGGAGATAAGACGGCAGTCGCTCCATTGCAATAACCAACCAGTGTCTTGATGTCTAAGATAATGATAAAAACATAACCTGAGTGGGCTCTGAAGCATAAGTTGAGGATGTAACTGGGAAACACGCTCGGTTGGAAATGATGAGCTTTAAGAATAGAATACTCCACTCTCTCATTCCGTGAATGTAATAAAAAGCTACAGAAGACAAGGAGATTAGTGAATTTCTTGTTCCCCGAAAAATATGCATATATCTATTAAGAAGTAGTACAATTTTTATATTACATGGGTTTAAAAAATTACTTGTTAGTACAGAAGGTTGCAGAGATATCTGACTACCTCTCAGTAGAGACACTTGTGGTATGGGGGTCAGATTTATCTACTGCAGCCTGAATAAATTAAAAAGCGATTTTTTATGATAATCCTGTACAGCGCCTAGGTTTAGGAAGGCAACTAAGAAAATCCATATAAAATCATAACGCAGTTGCTATCTCAAACTTGGTGTATCGAAATTTGTAAATTTTTCAAGTATGTCTCCAACCGCCAACACGTTGCGTTTTTCTAAGTCCAAGCTACAAATTCAAAAGTTTACAATATATCGCTAGGGCTGCCTATTGAGCAGTTTAATTGCCTTCGTTAAGTAATTCTTTCATGAACAGATAAATAAGAAGCAAATCTAATTTTTAGTTTATGTGACTTTTATATGTATTTTATGATAAAATTTACTGATATCTTATTTATAAAGTACTGTCAAGGAATAAATTTATTCATTGCAAAAAATAATTTAATTTTATATAACTGGCAATATTTAAAAAAAAGGGCAAGATAGAAGCAATGGTCGCCCTCCCCACAGATAAATTATGCTTTTATCGCTTCGATATAATTTGTATAAGGACACAATTATTTTAATGTTTTCTTATGTTTTCGCGATTGTTACACATTAAATTAAACTATTTTATACTGTTTTATATCGCGTTTATTGCTTACTTATTTATACCTACCAGCAACCCAAAATATATAACAAATAATTTTATCACTCGTAAAACTCAATTAAATAACAATTAGGCTAAAATTAAATCCCAATGATAATTGTTAAAATGGTTAATATTAATAATTCCAAATAGCAATATCCTGTTAACAACAAGTTAATGAAAAACCACAACTATATAAAACACACATGCGACAGCCCTGGCCGCCATTACATAAATAATGTCCGCCATGTTTATTGCGCCATTTTGAAGACAAATGGATAGTTATTACAGTGCACTCCGTTTTACATTCGCTCTTCGGCTCGGAAATTAAAATATTATTACTTATTCCTTTTGAACTGTTATCGGGTCTTGCAATAGAAAAACCGCAGTAAATTACAATAGTTCTATTACAGTATGTTATATTAGTTCAGTTTTCATACAAAGCATTACAATTTCCTTTGCTTCAATAAGACAATTTGCACTTATTAGCAAAGTAGCTTTTGCGTAAAAAAAATAAAGTTTGCGTTAAAAGGTTATATAAATATTCTTAATTTATCAGGCGACATAAGAATTAGATGTTAGTTCACAACGTTGACGTTGTCATTGAGTCACATAAAATATTATTTTACGTCGTCATAGTTAGTTGAATGTGGTTTCGTCGACGACGCGATGTAAACTGGTCGAAAATCAAATTGTTTCATGAAATAGTTTATATTTGATGGAAAACGGTCTTATTTCTTCAACGACAAAAACGTCTACTCATTCCTTTCGTCATACACCGACGCTGTGTACTGTTTCTTTTTTACCAAACATCAGTTAGGAAAAAGCGTCTTTATTCGGTTAAAACTTTTATGGAACTTTAATGTTTACATATTTTGCTCGTTATTCGTATGTTTTATTGCAACATTCGAAATAAAAGGCTGAAACTTCATTTTTATTGTTCGGTCATAAACTCTCAGAGGAACATAATTGCCTGTTTTCAGAAATACAAGTGAAAACTCACTAAAATTATGTACGGCATACACTTGTTATTTAAATCACTTTTTTATTAAAGTGATAGATAGCCCTAGTCTAGTGGTATAAGAATTTTACGATCTGCGCGCGGATTAAAATTCCACTAGAAGAATTCTTTAATTAATTGTTTTCAGTCTTCTTAGATACTATTGTTTTATCAATCATCATCAGCATCAATATATAAAAAAATATATAATTTTATAACAAGAACGGGCTCGCTAAGCTAGGTATGCTACTACTCACTACGCTAAGTATGGATGATGTTTTTAGTTATATTTCAAAATAATTAATTATAATCTTGAAAAATCAAACAGTTTATTGAACTATTACTAAAAGGTTTCGGCGTGTTAAGATAACAAACGGAGAAATTAAATACTTACTTTTGCATTTATAAAACAACTATGAAAGTAAGGAATTTAAATTTTGAGCTGAAATCTTCATTCATCGTAATTCCATTCTCAGGCTGTCATAGAACATAGGCTTTTTCAAGGTTTTTTATTCTATACTTCCGTGACAACGTATAGAATAAATTACGTGTTTGTGCCAACCCTAAGGCAATAGTCTCAGTTGGAATGCACTTAATTTTTTTCTGTTTATGTGCTTTAGCTTCGTTATTCTCATTCATTTGAAATTGAAGGCATTTCTCAATTTCACACAACACTTAATAGTTAGTTTACAAGATTGTAGTATCAGTCTGTTAAAAAAATATTTTTTTATCCTTATGGTCTAAAATAAGGGTCCTTTTATGACTATTGAACCCTAATTTCCAAATAAATAAATACATATAGGGGCAAATCACACAGATTGAGTTAGCCCCAAAGTTAGTTCGAGACTTGTGTTATGGGATACTTTTTTTTTTTTTTTGTTAACGGAGGGGAAATGCATTTACGCACAGAGTGTGGGACTCCTGAGCTGCTAGTCAGCCCAGACTACCCACTAAAACCCCTCCGGCGTTTCCGCACTTGGCCGTTGAGGGCGCCATGGGGTCGCGTTAGCATTCTACCACGACGCCCTCCAGCCTGGCCTTTCGGCCCCAACCAGTGCGCTGGGCAAGAGCCCAGCGCTCCCTAACGATGGCCTCCCTCTGTGAAATAATTATTCCACAGAAGGAGGCCCCCACCTCGGGTAGGGGCATCCGCTCTCCATCTACTAAAAGATGGGGGGAGTGCCCCACAGTTAGCAGGACATTGGCCGACAGTCAATAAGACCCCGAATATCAGGGAGTTATTAACTGCCGCCCAGGGTGCACCGTCCCAATTCACTTGTCAACCCTCTCTCTCACCGGATCCGTTTGGATCAAACGAGAACGCAAAGTTTTCAAGTGACTGGGCACTCGAGGAGGTTTCCTGCACTTAGCACCCCGTGTTATGGGATACTACCTCAACGATACTATATTTTATAACAAATACATATATAGATAAACATTCAAGACCCAGGTCAATCCGAAAAAGATCATTTTTCATCTTGACCTGACCGGGGATCGAACCCGGGACCTTCTGAGTAGCGGTCAAATTGATAGATATAGAGTTGAAAATGAATTGCAATTTCACACCTTTTTTATCGATTTTCAGAACCCCGATATCGTTCTGGTGCACTACCTCAATGTGCCGTATCCTGATGACAACAAATTGGCGACGGTGGCGCCAAGCTTGGCGTTGTGGGCAGACAAGAAGGAGTGGACGAAAGATGAGCTGGTCAGCCAACTGAAGCCTATGTGTGAGTACAGTTCAAATGCCATTAAATAGTCATCAGCATTTTCATAGTATCAGGTATATAGTAGGTAGTAAATATTTATGATAATTTGCCAAACTTAATTCTGTAAACAGTTTTGATGTACGAAAGATTACCTGATCGGATATTTTAAACACTGTAAGAGTAGATGAAATGATTGACAAATATTATTCTGATAGCGAATTGACAAAGGGAACTAATAAAAAAAAAACACAAAAGCTACTAAGGAAGGACCTTAGTTAGCAATGTCTATAAATTTAAATAGCCGTAGCAGGTAAAAAAAAGTAATGAAAAATTAACAAACTTTTATAGTTTCATAAACGTGATTGACGCCAGTCACGAAAAGTTTGTTTTTTGAATAATAATTAAATCGATAATAAAATTAATTTTATTGTCAGGCATAAATTTACCATTTGCATAATTATTAATGATGTTATTATCATCAAGGCAAAAACAATAAAGAAACTTTTTCATGTTTCAGTTTTCAGCGAAGATGAACCAGATATCAACAACGAATTGGAAATATCGGTAAGCTTTATTTTTTAATAACTATTTTATTTAAGGACATTTCTTAAAAGTCAAATGTAGGGGAAAATGTTTCAGACGGCGGAAACTGTGGAAGCGATTGTGGGTCAGTTGATGGAAAAACAACGAGCCGCCAGAGCTGCTGCCTTAGCGCGGCAACTTGAATGTGGATGTCCAGACTCAACCTGCCAAGACTCCCGGACTTGTGCGCACCCGTTAAGACGAATCCAAGCAGCCAAACCACCGCCCTCAGATCACCATGTCTCATCCACAACTGGACCTTCACCAAGACCAATGTCGCAACCTCCTAGACAATACACCAGAGATCATAGACCTTCTCCACAGTCAGCGTCACCGTTACTATTATCTCTTGGACAAATCCAAGGAGGCGGTGGTCTACTTATACTTAATGGAACCAGTAACACCGCCCAGCAACATTCGTCCTTAGTATCACCATTATCAGTAACTTCGTTTGTTTGCGAAGAACCTAGAGATAGGTATCGACAACAATATAAACCAACATTTGTATTAAAAAGAGAGATACCAGATAGCCAACCGTCTTCATGTCTCCACAACACAGATTCGACTACTTACGAAGTAGAGACTCAGATTGAGGAGAAAGTAGAAATTAATGCTTTTGATAGGAAAATTAAAATGGAACCGAGGAGTAGGAATCACATAGTGGCTAGTGCACCAGCTACGCCTTCGAGGTATCCAGACTTAGTAGAAAGATTAGAGAGTAAAGTTCTGTCAGATAACTGTGATGATACGTTAGTATTACTTGGTACAGATGGCCATTTAGGTTCAAGTGGTTTCTTTGATGAAACCTTAGAATTATCTCATGAAGACATTCAGAAGACTCTATCAGCCAATATGCCTAATTGTGAATTAGACAGGAATGGTGTTCGAACTTCGGATACAGCTAATGTAATGGTTTCTGGAATTGATACAATGGACTTTATAGAGAGTTGTGAGGCTGTGGCGTCCCCTACTCACGTTGTTGATGATAATGTGTTCGTGAATCTTGACGCCTTCGATATGTTAGGTGACTTCCCGGAATTGGAAGTTTTGGATCCTAGTTCTATTACAACGAATCCCGTGGTAAGTGATCTGTGTTTCAACTTCATACTTTTTATTTCAAAATGATATCCTAACTTTAAAACATGACTAAAAAAAAAATACTTGTAGGTATTATTACGTGATATTAATAGGAATACTGTTTGTTAAATGGTAAAGTATAATGTGATGATGAAATTATTGTTCACAACAACACGCATTTAATAGAGTCCAGATATTATAAGGAGTTACTCCACTTATTCCTTAATTATGACTTATGATGACCGTAGAGATTTAATTAATACAACACAAAAAGATTTAATAAGTGGTGAATATGATGAAATCAGAATACAAAAAAAACAGATATTGTTTTTAAATATTTAGCAAAAAGTGATTTTGATTGACGTTTTATACAATTTTTTAGTTGTGTGAGAAATCACCCCCAGAAGATGAAAAAATGCAAACGGACTGCAATAGTGAAGGGGCTCTCAGCATCACGGACTATTCTCCAGAATGGGCGTACCCTGAAGGTGGAGCAAAGGTGTTGATAGCGGGGCCCTGGACGGAAAGCTCCGATCAATATACGGTGCTGTTCGATAATTTTCCAGTCCCTTCGAAGTTGGTGCAGAATGGACTCCTAAGGTGTTACTGTCCAGGTGAGAAATCATGCAAGCAAGCATTTGATTTTATTATAGTTTAATTAAAATTATTTAAAAAACTTTAGTTATGGATATAGAGTTTTAGATTATTAATTAAAATTTGGGTAACGCTTTGATTAAGCACACAAAACATCAAATAAAAATATTTGAAAAGTATTTACTGATGTAAAAGTTACTGTAAATGAACATTTTATTAAGCTGATTAACCTAATAGGTTTATTTGTTTGAGACATTCGTTAAGAATGGATGTGTCTCGAAATTCCATCTCGAACAAAATAAAACTAAATGTAACTGTTTTGTAATTTACAGCTCACGAAGCTGGATTAGCAGCTCTTCAAGTAGCTCGAGGAGGTCGTGTCGTATCAGACACGGTCGCGTTCGAGTACAAAGCTGGCCCAGCGCCTGCTCCATCATCTCCAGCATCAGCACCTCTACCTTCGCTGGACTTCCGGCGGTTTTCACTTTTGCAGCGTTTACAGCGGCTACATGGTCGGCTGCAAGTGAAAATTGAACCCATAGACGATAATAATCAGGTGAGATAATTACAAAATATTATTGACACACAGAGTTTTTAGAAAGGTCTTTGTTAAATTCGATAAGGCCTAGCTTATTTCGATATCTTCAGTATCTACGTTTGGATTTAAGTCGCACTTTTGCATTCGTCACATATAAGACTGAAGGTCAATATTAAACCTACAGATGACAATCAATCGGCGTCTCATTCTTTACATTTATTCTACCAAGTATACAATTTAATTTAAAATATTTTATATATTTTAGGAACCAAACAATTTCAATGAATGGGCGCTGTAGTTGATGATAGGCACTCATTTTTCCTTGAGAATATTACGTCTTAATGCCGCAGCATTGCAACTTGATCGTTATACTGAAGTAGTAAAAAAATATAATAAAATCCTCAATAATTTCAGATTGAAGACGTCCAATTATACTCCAACCCAAAATTTGAAGAACGGCTTGTATCGTTCTGCCAGTCGCTAAGTGCTCGAGCATCTGGCAACGCCGAAGGTTTCACGACTGAACCTGGAGAAGATGGTTCTACTATCCTTCATCTGGCAGCAGCATTAGGATATACAAAGTTGACTACTGCGCTGTTGAGGTGGAGGCAAGATGATAGCAGTCTAGCTTTAGAGAAAGAAGTCAATTTGGGAGCTAGGGATAGTGAAAATTGTACGCCTTTGGTAAGTAAGGTTTCATATCGACTATAACCGATTTTGTAAATTCGCTATTATTACACTCATATCATATTCAAGCAATATTTGTGATATTGCTTTATTAGTAACTTCATTTTGAACATAAATTGAGATAGCGAGAATAAACCGGAAGGTTTCTGGAAGTTTGTTTGAAATTTATAAATCTCTGCAACTACCTACTTATATACTAGTGATATTAGTTAAAATTTTGTAAATTTTGTGCTACTGGAAAGAACTTTTTCATAAATCAATTATCAAATGTAAGGTGCACAACAGTGGGTTTCACCAAGAATGAGTGTGAGACAATTGCAGTGCGTAGGTATTAAAGAATTTCAATTGTTATGTATTAGAATCTTTATTATTAGAAGAAGAAAAAACATATTGATTCGATGGTTTAATTAGATTGACAGCTTCCATGCTATATGTATTGAAGAATACCTACTTTGTTTTAGTTGTTTCCAGTCTTAAAGTACGGCTTAAATCGTCTGATTATTCAATGAGTGAAGATGATTTCAAGCTTCGAAAGACACATCAACCCCGGCTGTCGTTTGGTAGTTGTTAAAAGAAACCACAACAGCGGTCGCGGGGCGATTTCTAAAATAGTGTGTGTAGGATCTTCACATATCGTCTAGATATGAATGAAATAGACAAATAACATAATATTTAACGTTAATATTTGATATATTACAGATGGTGGCAAGCGCAGCAGGTCACGTCGAGACAGCAGTGGTGCTAGCTAGGTGGAGCGCCGGCACGCGGAGCGAGGCGGGCGCTCGGCAAGCTTCAGCCGCCGCGAGGAGAGCTGGACATACTCGACTAGCAGCTTTGTTAGATAGGATACACCCGCCTCCTAAGGATGGAGTATTTTTGCGGCCACACAGGTTGGTAAATTTTCTATTACAGTCTACGATTAAAATAAACTTTAGTAATGTTACCAATGATATCTTTTTTCATCTCTAGTCATGCTTATGAGGTGATCTATTTCAACTAACAATCAGGTAGAAAGAACGAAAACAATCCAACAAGGTGTTCTTGTTTTCGTATCAATGGTATTGCATTCTGTTAGAAGTAAGCAAATTGAAATTTTATATTAGAGGCGAGTTTATAGTTCATGGTGCAAGTATATAATCAATAGACAAACTCTACATTTTGCTACTTACATAGAACTCAAAATGAAACTTTGATGGATTGTATCAGTTAGCATCATCATACCAAAGGCATAGCTGCGCTCTTTGATGAGCAAATAGTTTTATACATACATTTAGTTAAATACTGTGAATGCAATAGTACCTTCTGGGTAAGCAGGAATGTTTGTTGGAGCGATATTATTCCAAGTTATTTAGGTACTGCTTATGCTTATTGTCGTCTTAACTTTAAACTTAACTCAGTCCCGGCTTCATATGGGCATAAAAACCTTACTCTTGAATCACTCTATCTATCAAACTTAAACAAAACCGCATCAAAATTCGTTGCGTAGATTTAAAGATTTAAGCATACAAAGGGATATAGGGACAGAAAAAGTGACTTTGTTTTATACTATGTAGTGATAGTGATAAAATTAAACGAAGTTTCATTATTAAAATATTGCTTTCAGTTTATCTCAAAAAGGACGTGCAGGTAGCTTAGAGAGTAATTTAGTCAAGCGACCGTCGATTGACAGCGGCATCAATATGGCGGACGCCTTTAGATCTAACTCGGCTATAGACAAATCTGAAAACATTTCTGCCAGGTAAAATTTACTATTAATGATACAATATTATTTTATTCTTTATTGCATCAAAATTTTATAAACTTATCTATTTCTTTAAGGTACATTATAAAAACAACATACATTTATATTATAAAGACAAGTTTATAAATGATACATGAATCAGCTTGATCCATATCCACGGTATAGACTGCGGAACTTGCTTTCTAATAAGCAGACAAGAGTTATATACAAAAAATATGTTTCGTATATCTAGACTCTTTTGATGCGTTTATTCAAATAATGTTTCGAACAATATTTCAGGTGGGAACGTAGTATGTCACTACCCTTAGACTCAGACAATTCCGAAGATAGTCTTGGGGATTCGAAGGTCGGCCGTCGCATGGATTTGGCACTTTGTAAGTCCTCAATCATTCAGGTCTCACCATAGAGTTCACTTTTCATTTGCGGATGATTATTTATTTATCGGCACGGCGCCTAATTTCGAAGGTTCGAAGGTTTTTTCGCTGCTCGCTTTGGAAAACAGGACAATGGTAATGGGTTCCGGCGTTGGTTATGGGTAACAAAGTTGGATCTTTCTTGATGGTTTTAACAAAATGACTATTAAGGTTATTTTACAGTAAAACGACAAAATGTATTAGAATTTATAGTAATTGCAATAGAAATTACTATGTAAAGAAATGAATATGATATAAAAAAATATTTATGCAAAGAGATCTCACAAACAATTGAAATTTTAAAAAGAATATGCTGAAATGTTATGTGTTTCTCTGTGTATAATTTGAATTTAGTAAATAAGTAAACTTTATCAATGAGAACAACTTTAGAATTGATTTGTAAAAAAGCAAACCATTAAGATACAATAAAGTTGACTGCATTTCAAGGTTTACGTACACAATGAAGACAAATCTAATGATATCTAGTAAGTTTAACTTAAACAAATTATTCAGACTACAGAGGAAAAAAACAAGGGACAAAAAAGAAAATACATAAAAACTCTCAGTAGTGTACACAAAATTAGAAACGAAGTTAAAAGTCAAGTCATTTAATTTGAAAGTTCCAATCATATTACAATTGTAAGATTCTTGTAAAGACTTGAATGGAAAGCCATAAAGAAAGATCCCGCTTGCAATGTGGGTACTGTCCAGGCGAGACGGCGTGGCGGCGCGCGGCGAGCCCGCTCATTGACGTGGAGGCGCTCTCCGACGGCAGCCCCGCGCCCTCGCCGCCCCCGCAGCCGCAGGCAGGTCAGTCACGGCACGAAACGGTATAGACGGCTAGCTAAATTCTGATGGTGGTAGGGACGTTGGACTGGGCTGGAGTGAAATTTGAGAAATTACCAATTGATGTTTCATTTAATTTGGTTTGTTTGAAGAAAGTAATGATAATGATAGTTTGAAAATAAATCAGGCATTACAAAAGCTGTTAGTAGAAAAATAATGATGCTTTTGAACTGTTGACCCAAATGCAACAGTTGACGCGTTGGAACGCACAGTCAAATTGAAGATACAGATTAAATTAAGGATAGATTCAACGAATAGATTGTTGAACTGAGAATGAACATAATGTATCCAAAAAATTCTTTTATACCTTTAGAAAAATTACAACACTAAATTATTAGTACAAGTTATACAAATAGTGTTAATAATGATACGCAAAAGTGTAATTTAATGATATGAGAAATGCAAAAGTTCTAAAAATAATAACAATAAATAATTCGAGCATCAAAAACAAATGATTGCTTGATTGATTGCTAAATATTTCCAGTACTTTGATAAAGTTACTAACTATTATGTTCTTCATTCCAATTGGCAATTTTTTCAAGAAGACTGCTCTATACCATTTCAATTTGCAGCTTCCCTCCGCTCCTACCTATCAATGTTGTGATTTGTAGTAGTTGCATCGCCTCTATGGCAGCTCGTTCTTCTTCTTCTAACATATCAATGTCTATATATCTCTATCCCTCTCTGTTGCCAGATTGTAGCCCTCAAACACTGTATGTTGTTAGACCACTTGTAGATTCTTCTATGTATTGAATCCTATTAAGAGCGGAGATCCCCAGTGTTGGTGTTATAGATACTACTTAAGCTAAACCGAATATATCATTAAAGTAATTAAAAATTAATATAAATATTAAGATAAGTTATAATTAATTGAAGAATAAAGTTCGGTTTAGCTTACTCGATGTTGTCCTTCGATGTCGCTTTCAATGGTTCGTATTGGTATATCCACTGTCACTATACCTTCAGACACCTTTCAACCGATTGGCATTTCTTCAACCTTGACACTTCCAGATTTCGTTGTCAAAAATCAGAACACTACATCGACAATACTGCGAAACAAGTAACACCGCATGTTGGCTAAACTGCTTGCATGTGTATTTATATAATGGAGCTTTTTATGTGTAGTAGTATTTATTATTCACAGGTAAATTTATGTTGTGAAGCACTCAATTACTATTATAAAAACATATCATCACCACGACTATGTAAACAATTTTGCTTTATTTAAAAAAATATTAATCCCATTATTTGTAAAAAATAATAGATATATTTGTGACTAGTTGATTATTTCTATATTATTAAACATATTGTATCACTGATATATAAAAGTTGCTAATAATATGAAGATGGTCATTCAGATACTTGTCAAAATCGTAACTATTGTCAAAATTAGATCTATAACTCACTCTTTCTTCACAAACAAAACGATGTTGCTTGCATTGAAATACTTTGTTGGTTATTTCAAATATATTTTTCAAGTTATATTTTTAAAATCGTTAAAAAAACCACGTCAGAGACCGTAAGGCAGTTTCGAATAACACCTGGGTGAACCGGGTTGTAACCTTGAAACCCACATAGTATACACTTACAAACATCAACCAGAAAAAAGTGGTCGTCTTTTTGAAAAAAAAAATATTTTTGTTGCACGAATTCAGAATGATATTTTGAATTCGAAATTATACTTTAGAAACTATTTTGATAAACATAGAAAACATTTGAATGTGTCTTTTGAAAGAAGTGTTGTATTTGAAATAACCAATGCAGAAATACATAATAATGCTATGAAATCCCACTTCACGAATGATTTTCAGGGGAGCAGGATGACCGGGTGTTCACATTGGCCGAACAGATAATAGCCGCGATGCCAGACAGGATAAAAGTAAGTCTGCCATTTTCATAAAATGTTAGATACTTTATGAGGAGCTCATCAATTTCAATAGCTTTAAAGTTTATGACGATTGTCGAGAATCTACAAACGACGAGTGTTTACTGAATTGGACAGGTTGCCTTTTGTGGCAATTTTAGCTTGAGCTTTTTTTTACTGTTATGAGAAGGAAAACAAGCATACGCCTTTATATATGAAAAGTGGTTATTATTGCAGCGTATGTTTGTTATGTCAGAAGTACTACAAGCGCGCTGACGGCCTTCCACGCACGTCCGTGTTCGTGAAGCACGTTAATACCTTGATCCCTTTGATACTATTGTTGCTTTTATCGCTAGTTCACAGACTGCGTCAAATGACTTTTGGCAGCCTCATAGATTAAAAAAAAATTGCCTGAGTCCGCGTGCGATTTCCAAATTCTATGGGCAGCCTGCAAAATTCTGCTCGTGTTGACCACTTACATACCCAGATCATAATCTAATTGGTCTGGTTTCTCTGTTTAAAGGATTTGTCATTCCACTGAAATAATAAGTACCGTCATAATATATAGAACAAAATTGACCCAAAGACGACACAGAAACGCCAGTTCTGGAGAAAAATGGTTAGAAGAGCCGACCCCAATTAAAACGGGAAAAAGGCCGGTAGAAAAAGAAGAATATAATAAGGACTATGGCAAAAAGATCACAGGGTCTAAAGCGTAAGCTGAGGTTGCAACTGGTAAACATAATTTTTCTATTTAAGCTAATTCAGCTATTTTGCCTTATTATCTTGTGCCTAGTTCAGAAATGTTGGATTTAGGTAGACGCGTTCTGCAACACATAATAAATTTATAATAATCTCAGAACGAGAGCTCGTCCCTTCTGTCGGGGTGCGGTCTCGACGGCGGCGCAGGCGGCGGTGAAGACACGCTAATGGTGCCGTTGCTTGATGACAGCACGACCTTCCACGCTGAGTTCAGTTTCGAGTTCTGCGACAACACCTATAGGTAATCTTCTGTTTACATCTTCTGTATACTTTATGTACACATATTAAGTCTTATTCTATTGTATCTATTGTAGTATTAGGTCTTTAATTAGTCTTTAATTTATTAATTAGCTTTCTGCATCGCTCGCGCTCCAATGTTTTTTGTTTGTCTCTACTCTAAGGTTGGCTGGAAGAAATTGCATTAGCGATAAGTCGGCCTTTGTACTAATTTTTATCTTTGATCCTGTACAATCGAATGATGTGTTTATGTAATTGGTGCAATAAAGTGTTTGTTCATTCATTCATTCATTCTATTCTACAAGTAAACAATTCAAAAACACTAGCTTGTTAATTATTATAACAGGCTCAATAGTCCGCTTTTTTACAAAGTGAATTGTTGAATTCGTTGCCGTTACTATTGGATAGTAATAGCATCGATAAAATATAATAGTTATTATGTTCATATGTGCTGCAAAACACGTCAAGTCATAGTCAGTCGTTGAGCTAAATAAGATGATTTCAGACCGTTTAAAACATCTAACATTAGTGGGTTATTATTAAAACACTCGTCAAAATAAAGTAAGCTTATACTTTATTTTTTTCTGAAAATCTTATACGTAGAATTTCATATGCGGACCAAAACTGACAATCAAATGTTGTGATACAAAATTAGCAAATTACTATATTTTGTTAAAAAAATCCCATCCTGACCATACATGGGTCAAAAATGTTCACTTTTCACATTTCACACTCTTTAAGAATGAAAGGAAGAGCAAGATTTTAATACTAAAATCATACGTATCACTTACCAGGTATTGTGGTGGATCCACACCGTGTTCATCAGGATCAGTTTCACCAGGTTCAGCGCTATCCCCACCACCGCCGTCTCCACGACCGACGACTGCAGCGCCATCTGCCACGCTCCAGGAGTTCTTGAATGCCACTCATTTCTCCAACCTCACATTAAATGGTTTGTTTATATTTTTATTGTACAAAGTCTATCGTCCATCCGTTACAGCGGTCATGTTTATTATATTTTTGTGAGATGCTTAATTTTTTTTACTTCGAGCTTTATTATATTCAAGATACTTTATTTGTTGAACATATTATACTAACATACACATAAATTACATGTATTGTAGATTATATAGGTAAATAAATTATATGTACCTATAATAGTACAAAGGGATTAAATGGTACTTAAATGAAAAAGATCAAAACGACGGAAAATATTTCTCTTTGGAAGGTATTATTTATATATAGATATTATATTAGTAAATTATGGAATTATTTATGCTTTTAGTTTACAGAAATCTCGCAATCGTTATTTAATCATATTATTTATATTGGACAATTGAAGGTTTTAAGTTGGCGTATTTTTTAACTATTGTCTTATGCATTGTGCTGGTATGCTGATAGCAGACACCAAAATTTCTTTTACATCTATATGTAGGCTGATTTAGATTTGAGAATATTCTGAATTTTTGCGTGTATTTTATAAAAGCAATTAATGTTTGATTATGAAACTTTATTAAATAAACATGTAAATCATTCCAGTAAATGGTTGAGAGGGTAAAGGTTTTTACACAAACTAATATAGTAATATAGACCTAATTAACTATTAAATTGTCACCAGATCGAGAGCAGCGTGAGTTGTACTCCGCTGCGATCACCATTCAGAAGGCATACAGGCAGTACCGAGGTCGGCAGTTACAGAGGCGAGCCGCAGCAGCAGCTATCACCATACAAAATTGCTATCGGCGGTATAAACAGGTCGGTTTAGAGCTTATCATGTCAAAGACAATCAGATTCTAGATGTAGGTTTCCACTTATGTCTCATAATAAACTAGTTAAGGTTGCACGAAGTCGTACAATGTAGCCGATAATTGAAATGGCGTGAGGTGGATAGTGTCATATGTGACCCCAGATCGCCTAAGCCTTAATAGATAGGTCTAAAAATCCATCATTAGGTCGTTTTTAACTAAGACGACAGAGATAATTAGAAGTAAAATGTAGTTGTATTAGTATATATCCAGCTTAAGAATAGTGGTAGTCTTACCAACAATAGCATTCCTAAACGGGTTGTCATAAAAAAAGCTTCAGTACCTTTGCGTTTTTGCGGACTCTGGGTCCTCAAGCTGTTGGGATTTAACAGGTTAATAAACTTTCCCTTCAATATCAAAGCGAGAGCCGGCTGAAGGGTTAATTATTGCGAATGTTGTTTATCCAAGATGGAGGTGACATCATGTATGTTTTTCGCAGTTCGCGTACCTGAAGCAAATGCACGCAGCGGCGACGGTGATACAGCGAGGGTATCGCTCCATGAGAGCTAGGAGGATGGATATCTCCAACACCACTCCCATCAAGTGAGTACCATTTCAGATGAATTTAAAAGGAATGGAAACCTGACAACCTCCGTGGCGTAATAGTTAACATGTCTTCCCGCTACTAAGCAGGTTCGATCCTCGGTCTAATCAAGATGAAAATGATATTTTTCTGATTGGCAAGGGTTTTGGATGTTTATTTATATATGTATTTGTTCTAAAATATAGTATCATTGAGCTAGTATCCCATAACACAAGTCTCAACCTTACTCATCATCGCGAACTTATTGAGAAGCTAACACAGTCAGTGTGATTTGTCCCTATATATCTATTTTTTTTATTATTCTATAATTGTTTTTGGAGTTAATTTAGTATGGCAGGCGCCATTGAAAAAAAAATATGATAGACTTTCTAGAAAGTGACCTACAACCAGTGGACGAGATTTTAATGGTCCAGTAGCCATCTAAGTCGCTTTATTTTAATAAAACTGTGCTTTGTCGGCATTTGAAAAAACTGTGCTGTTATTTTTGTCTTAGGAGGACTTATTCCCAACGTCGTCAGAACCAGGCAGCTAGGAAGATCCAGCAGTTCATGAGACAGTCCAAAATCAAGTAAGTCCTATTTGAAAATTGACTTGCTACCCTAAAGTAAAAATGGGCAGGTCACATAAGCCGTAGGAAGGATGGAAGATGGGGTCGAAAAGTACTTGACTGGAGACCGTGGATGCCACCGAAAGCCGGGCAAACCACCAGCCCGCTGGAGCGACGACATCGCCAAGATTGGAGGCCCTGTGTGGAGAGTGTGAGACACGCACAAGACCGTGGAGTGTGGCGTGCATTGGAGGAGGCTTAAGTCCTGCAGTGGACGAAATAAGCTGCAAAGGAAGAAAGAAAGATAGGCGCTCCTTTTACCTAGACAATATCACTCGAGTGTTTTTATCATCATTGCTTTAATTTGAAGGTTGAAAGAGATAGTGAAAATAACTTCTTCAGTTACGAGTTGGCAGTAGTAATGTTGCAAAAAAAAATATTTTAATAAAAAATGATTTCTATTTTTTCTGTCATAGCAAAATGCTTAACTGTGTTTTAAATAAATGCATTCACTGAAAAAAATTATGGACATTTCAAAGTGAAATTATGAGATTAACAAAATTTATTTGATGTGGTAGATAATAGAGCGGCTCCTGTCGGCACCCTACCCCAAGATCCCTCGTTAGGAGAACGATAATGATAATTGTAGCAATTTTTCAAATACTAGTCTCAGTAAAATTGTGGAACTCGCCTTGCCTTAAAGAAATAATAAAAATTTTAAACCCATTATTTTCAATTGAACAGACTTTTAACACATTCTTAAGTACGATACTAGCTCTATTACAAAAGTTTTATAACACAAATTAAGTTTAATAAAATTGGAAAACTAGTCCTTTATAGAAAATTCACTGAGCCAAAAGAAAAATTTCATTACACAATAACATATTTATTATACATGACTAAACTTCTAAGGCCTCGAACATATGCGAACAAATTCTTTACTTTCAAACCACGAATATGAAATCAATTTTTATACAATAAGTTTAGTTATCTAAACTTACATTACATACATATCATCACGCCTGTCTCCCGTAGGTGTTGGCAGATACTAGAGATTTCCTTTGGCTACGATCCTTACATACCTCTCTCGCTTCCTCCACACTCATCACTCTCGTCATACTCGCTCGCTGATTTCGGGAACTCCTAAAGTCTTCCTTTTTCAAAAGGTTTGGGATTTGGTCGCAGTAACTGTATTGTACAAAATGATTTGTATAACAGCAAAAGGTTAATGAATGAATGTATTTTGTATTGCAAGCAACAATGATTCATTTTAATAAAGATATTCAGTTTTTATTGTCCATAAATAAAATTATTATTTTTTACATCCGCATACTTTTCACTTTTAATAATTATTTGTTTGGAGTCCTCAACCAAAGTAACTCGACAAAAATTTATTTGAATTTACAATAAGTCAAAACAGAGTTCTATAATCTGTGATTATAAGCGTCAAAAGCAGAGTATTAAAAGCAGTGTCTTGATGTCAATATTCCCAAGAGAAATAAACACGCTGATAAAACTAGAAATGACTACAGAAAAGTTATAAAATAATTCTTGGTTACATTATGAATTATCCGCTCCACGCTTCACAGCTATTGCATGAATTCTTTTCATGGACGCTGTATGAACGGACGGGTTCTAAGTTGAAAGCATTCGGTCAACTGTATATATATAACTATTCACAATAGAATTCGATATGCTCAGTTCATATTAATATAATTTGGGGACTGTTGTCCATCTGTATCAATTTTTTGCCAATATGAACACACAACATTACGTTATTTCAACATGAGAAAGCATTCAATATTAGTTTGGTTACAAGTTTTCGTCTTCTAGTTGGAACTTTAGAACCGAATTCAAAAAAAGAGATTCTCAATTCGTTGGCATGTTTTTTTAAAAATTGAAGAAACTGCCTATTATGATCAGTGGTAAAGCTATTAGTCTGAAGACTGAGAGGTTGTGGGTTTGATTTCCGTGGAAAAAGCATACTATGTTGTTTCTAGTTTGGTAAGAATACATTGCAAGCTTGAATCACCTGATTTTGCTGATAATAAAGTTGATTCACGGCATCGGAAGGCACGTTGAGCCGTTAATACCGGTTGCCATTTGGTAGTCGTTAAAGGAACCACGTCAGGCGAAGCCGAAAGGCGGTTTTCAAAAGGCTTTGTAACCAGGCTATACAGGGTCGTTTGAAATTGTGACTCGCACGATTTGTGATGATGACCAACTATTGTTACCATGTTTTACTTATTGCCTCATATTGAACATGTTTCGGGGGATATTCAAATTTTTTGTATTCATTCATACCAAAATCATAAATTGAAAATTTCAGTAAAATTAAAGATATAAATTAATGGGAATGTGAGTAGTGAGTGACGGAAGCATAAATTATTATGATTTTTTTTTTCTTAGTAATAAATGTTCAATCAATCTTAAATTCTTAAATATAAAAGGCAAAACCTCTATCAAATGCATTACTTTTTATTCAAAAGTAATTCACGAAAAGTTTCGTACACACGTAATATACTTTTATCTAAGCTGTGGCCCCAATCCTGAATTGTTTGACCGGAAGTAATATCGCGTCTCTTTCATACACTGACAAAGGCCAAGATTTTCTGAATAGACCAGGATTAGAATATGAAAGGTTAGTTTACTTCATATCGTAACAAATGTGATAAAAAATATAACAATATTAGGGTGGTGATCTCAAAGATAATAAATATTAATAAAATCATTATCCTTATCTATAGAAATTGAAAATATAAAAAAGTTATCTAGAAGAAATTATGCTGTTTTCAAAAGTTGACTATATATACTTCGAAAAAACTCGCGATATCTTTGATTAAAACAATGGAAAGTCGTAATAAAAACTTTTTGGGTCAAGTTTTGGAACAAACTTTAAGATTTTTGATAAGAAAGCTATGGATATTTATGAATTCTTTTGTTAACTTTAAGATTTTTGATAAGAAAGCTATGGATACTTATGAGTTATTTTGTTAACTGAGATTTTTGATAAGAAAGCTATGGATGCTTATCAGTTATTTTGTTAACTATATTAATTCAATAAAGTTGAAGTATCTTTTTGTTTGAACGTCTTCAATTTAGAAACTATTTGCTTTTGAGGTTCAGTTGTCAAGGCGTTAGATGTTCCATAGGTCGTGGTTTCGCTTCACACGGGAATCATACTTTGTATAGTTAAGTTAGTTCCAGTTAGTTAAGAATTCTAAAGATTAAATCGCTATAAGGAAGATGATTCTGAGCTTCTGAAAGCACTTTAAACTGTTGGTCCCTGCTGCGATGCTACCTGGTCATCGCTAAAGAAACTACGCCAGGTTTCTGGGACAATCGACCTTGTAACATACACTATATGAATGAATGAATCCAAATCGTTCAAAAACCTAGTCCAATGAAATGTTGTGCTGTAAACTAGCATTACTTCTTGGTTTTACGTAGGTATTTGTTCATGGGTACTGTAATCTTCCTCAAGAATAGGGCTATCAAACGCAAACAGAATTTTTCAAATTCAAACAAACTCTAGAGAGACGTTCAATTAAACTAATAATTTCTTCAGCAACTAGTATTCAATTTTAACTAGCTTAAAGTAATCATATCGATGTCAAGCGATAATGTAAACAAAGAGTGAACAGTAAAGTTCATATTTGTATTGAACAAAGTTATAAATACGACATCCTGTTGCAAAGATTTGTTATTGACGGTCTATAGCGCCTGCTCCGAGTTTGATGTTAAATTAATTTGTAACTTGGCCATCTTTTATCTCCTTAGTAACCCAATCACCGCTTATACCTTTTAGATGTTTACGTTGAATAAACTTCACTTTGTTATTGGGTTAGCTATGAATAGATGGTGCCTATAGGAATATTGTTACTAAGTAATTTTTTAATTTTTTATTTATTGTTATTTCTTTTATTATATCTAGGTTTATTCCGTTTTCATTAGAATTTTGGAATAAAAATGACACGTTTTTACAACAACAAAAAAAATGAACATACCTCAAATCGATTTTCATCATATTTACGCAGTAATTCTAACATAGGTGTTAAGTTTTACTTATAATTGTATTACTTGAAATAAATATTAATTTATATCGTATTCGAAGAACAAGTCGATTGCTTGATGGACAATTTCGTAAAAATGACATCTTTTTGGCCACTTCTAGTGAAATAATACATCGTTTGTTTTGTTCTGTCTACGTTTCTTGTGTAGCGGATAAATAAATTAGTGAGTTTCCCGTTTTGTACTTAGTAAGTGGATCTAAGTTCCCCCAATTAGAACCCTTTTCAATCCTATAAATTTCCCCAAGACAGCGTTGTTCGCTATGACTTTGACTGTTAATTCTTGTTTTATTAATCGTATTTATAAAATCTTCTAAAGCTCAAAGTTTGGTTTTAAATTCGTTACTTAAACGTACTGAAAAAAAAATAATTTCGCCTACACGTCCAAATATTTTATGTGAATTTGACATTATATAACGTCGCTTTAGTCATATCGACTTTTCGAGACGTTCTAAATATAATAGTTATATTATATTTTAGTAACTGTTACTTTCTAATGTAAATGTATTTGTTTCACGCTTAAAGCACTTGGGAAGAGTTTTCAACAAACGTAAGTCTCTATAAACGTACTGAATATCAATATCTCCAAGACTCCACAAAAGATCACGTGTTTTTAAGTGAAATTTATAGTCCTTCGACGCTTCTATTTCGAGTTTGTAAAAATGTATTCTTACAAACTATGACTTGAGAATCAATATTTGCTCCTGTATAACTTTCTTGGTTAGGATTAGCTTTTCTGTGAATAGAAATTGGTAATAGCTAATATTGAGAATCAGTCATTATTATAATTAATTCATTTTCGACTCTCTTCTCTAGACATTAAGCCTGACAACCATTTCCTGTACAAAGCTACGCAAATCGTATACCTTGTGACTTTAGTCTTCAAGCAACTACTTCAGTACTGCTCGAAATGTCAGCGATACCTGTACTGCTATAGTTGCTTGAAGATAAAATCATCAAGTATTTTAGATTCGCGTAGTCTTAGAGAGGGACTAAGAGACCCACACTAGCAACTTTCGAGCATCACGCACAATTCAGCAATTCGAAAAACAATGCAGAAATGGTTCAAGAACGGCGTTGGAAAGACGCCAGAATGTCTCTCAGAACAGTGTAGTAATCCCTCTGTTATGGCAGGTTGCAGAGCGCGCGAGCCGAAAGCGCGAGGGCGGCCCGGCTACCGCCGGATGCCCCCCAAAGCTCGTCGCAGCGCACCATCAGTACACCGCCCACTCACAATAGGTACGTTTCTTTGTACATCTTATAACGTATCAATGGCTAAAATAAATTTGGCCCAAGATAATGCAACATCTTTGCCTGTCAGTCAGTCAGAGGCCACAGCTAAATCATTTGTAGATGAGAAAGAGCAGATTGGGAATGACGGCAGATGGTCCATAGTTTTATTGTCGAACGATGTCGCTTTGATAGAATGTGCTATAATTTGTTGTTCTTTAGTTTTACCTATTAACAAAGTCAACAACATTGATGTGATATAAATGATATGCAAAAAAAAAATTGATCCAACAGATAATCCAGATCCAGACAAGCAGATAATCCCTTAAACTTTAGTAAATTATTCTAAATAATTCATGACAAAGGCATCATAAATTGGTATTTGTTTCAGGATTGTTGATTATTTGGCGCCTGAATCACCCATGAATGCAGATGAAGAACTGCTTCTGGAGCTTCTGTTCAAAATGTGACCCATTCCACCACGCCACACAGTGTACAATAAATATTTACAATGATTTTATGTTGTTTACAAAATTTTGCTCTAAAGTGTACAATTTCATTTGCATCTACATCGTTATCTGTTATATTTCAGACACTCACCTTATTATTAATTCGTTTATGAAATTAACTGCCTTCAGTAAACGTTTCGAATAGAACTAGAGTAAATGGAAACACATCTTCGCCTCCCTCTTTTTTGATAGGCTTTTCGATAAAAATCGCGTATTGCTTTTGTGATTTCTATTCTTATATAATTTATTGGGATTATTATAGATGTGTTTTCAATTACCATTTCATCTTAATAAATACACAAAACAGGTTTCTTCTTAGCGTTGTGAAATAACTCGGGCCTTGTCTAATCAAATTTTAACTGTTCATAATAACTAACCGTACTTCTATTAGGATTATGACAATGAGAGTTTTGACTTCTACCAAAACAAAATTCGATTCTTGTTCTCTTTATTTTAGTTGTTTTTACTAGTCAACAATTTTCCTTAGAAATGACTTGTTTAGAGTTTGGATTTTCTTTTATTTTAAACTCTTCAGGTCATAGACAGGGTTATATTTAGTATAAATTTTATCGTATTTGTATTATATTTTCATAATGTATTTTTGAGACATTTGTTTAGGACATTTATTGGATTAATATTTTTGAAAACTCTAAATTGAATATAAAATAATTAATCTAGAACAACAATATTGGCTGATATTTCTTAAAAAAGATGATGGAGATATTAAAGAATTCATAATTATTGATCAACAAAATTTTTGGCTGTCAAATTACTTTAAATAATTCCTAAAATTGGAACTGTTGTATTTATTTTGCTTAAGATAGTAGATCAAGTCAAAACTTGAATTCTAGATTCTATTGATAATTTCCACAATGGATTTTAAATTATGTAGGATAAGTACAAATTCAAATTATCAAAAGCCACTGTTCTTATAATGTAGATGCACCTAGCGTTAATTACAATAAACCCGACGAGCTGTGAGTATTTTGAGATTTTATCGTATATAAGGAAGAATAAAAAGTAATAATGCCGTTATTATAGTTTAACTATTGGTCGAAAGAATAGGTTTCATTCCAGCCTAATAGGTTATCTTTTTTAGTCTACGCAGTGAAAAGCCTTAGATATCATCGAACATTATTTAAAATTTCCTGTTAATTAGATATGATTCTAACAAATAACTTATCATCGCTATTTTGTTTATAAACATTATCCATTGTAGCTATTGTTACATTATTACTTGTGTACCCTTTAACTTTAATTTCTTTATAATTTTCTTTACCACTAGTTCCTACCTAAATATTGAGATCCTTAATAAATTCTTACCTACTATCTTCAATTAGTTCGTTAGTAGATACTTTTAGTTTTAGGTCCTCGATAAAGCTACATGCCATACTTACCTAGCGTTCATGAAAAAAAAGGTTGTGCACCACTTAAATATAGAAATAATTATTCCCTCTTCTGGATTCTCTGATATTTTAACGTAGTATAGTTTATAGTTAAGATATTAGAGTAAATAGCTTAACCAGGAGACGACGTACGGCCGTCGAGATATTTTCGATTAGTATTTTTATAAGGCAAAAGTTCCGAGAGTACGATTGCTTTGCTTGTGCAGGGCCGTGGATCAGATTTTACTTTGAGTTCACTTAATTTTGATTTGTCTAAAATAGGTTTTGGATATTCATTACTTTTGTGTTTAAATATGTTTTGTTTAACCGAAATTTTATGAATACAGTACTTTCCTGATACTGATACCTTGTTATTTGGATTTCGAAAGGCCCAGTGTTGAATTTGAGTGGCGTCTGGTATTCTTGATATAATATTTTCATTTTTTCTTATTCATATATTACTCGAACTTTCTGGATTGGTAATCATTTATAGTTTATTGCAACTAACTCCGTGTTCTTTTTTTAAAATATTCTGTTGATCTTTTAGATAGGATGATGTGAGGAAAGTAGATCACTTGTTTTATAAGATCATTTTAAATAAAAAATTTGATATTATATCAAGTAAACCAATATGTTTGAGTAATAAAGAAGAAAGAAATGCGACGTTGATTGAGAAAACCGTCCAGTTGTGGCGGCTTATGCACCCTCTGTTGGTAATTGCGCAAAAGTCGCATTACGGATACAAGCGAAATAAACATTAATGACAGTGATTATAAAGTCGCGATTCGCTTGAACGATAGGGGCACCTGAGGGCGCGAACACTGTATATTTCATATTTTTGGATCGCTAATTTTAAGATGTTATATTTATATATGTATATGTAGTGAGGCGGATACGATACCAGTATTTCGAGATGTATTTCGCCAAAGTTTTGATGTATTAATTTTCCATATAACGTTATTCTCCCATTTTTTTTCTTTATAAACGGATAAATAGTTCGTTTAGCTAGTGGTCATATGTAATTATATATTTTTTGATAGCGTGCACGATTGCTTCGAGGCCGATTCGAGGAGTTTAATATGAAATATTTTTAACCGTAACGCAGAACCTCCGAATGCAATAATATTTTTGTGGTGGAGCTACTCAGATTTGTAAAGAGAGTATTTTAATATCCCCGCAATCGTCACAAACAGTTATAGGACGCTTATAGTGCAGACGTCATATGTGCTGTTTTCAATACGCAAATATATATAACGTAAAAATGAAAATATATATAAAAAAAATGTTTTTTTTTTATTTAACAATACATTATTATAACTAAATTAAAAAAAAATGTTTTTTTTTTATTGAATTATAATAATTTATTGATACAAAAAGTGAGTAATGCCAATTTTCCAAAAAAGCAATAAAAAGTGATATAAAAAAATGTAAGGACAAAAAAACAGCACAGTGGCGTAAAGCATTAGAATTTGACCACAGCTAAAAGATATAGTGCACTAGATGTAGTTCATAGTTAGATGAATTACTACATTATATGAAATAATAAAATCTTAAAATCTATACATAGAATTTAAAATTAAAAGTTTAACTAATACTTTTTATTATTACTTATATTGTAAGAAGCTTGTTCACACATTTTAACTTCATATTTAGTAAGTACTTAAAACTAAAGATAGAAAGATAAACCAAAGGTATTGGTGTGAGTCCTAGGAGGATAGTTGAATGAATTTCTTTTAGGGTGGGCTGTAATTCGCTGAAAAAAAATGCCAAAGGCACATTTTTTTAATGATTGTGATAAAAAGTTAAAAATTGATTTTATTCACCTATTTTAAAATATATAATTTGTAAGATATTAATAGCGTAATATTTTTTTTAACAGCATGTTATGACGCTTGCTTAGTACGTTTCATATAAAAATTAAATGTTATTTTCTAATCAAAATGAGCCTGCCTAAAATGTATTGCATATCAATTTAGATTAATTATGACTTATTGAAAGATTGTGAAATGAGTCGTTTTTTATTTGAAAAAATGCTAGATAAATAGTTATTTTAAATAGTTGCTATTGTTAAGTGTTTAACATGATTTCTGTTATTTTTTCATAAATAATGTTTTTTTTATAATTCTTAAGTTCGCAATCCATCGTTAGTACCAAAGATAGTTCTTAGTTAATTAGTACATTTTCATTCTATATTTTTTAGATTTAGTAAGTATTGAATTTAAACTAATTGCTGTAAACTTTTTTATATTGTAGCGTACACAGATCAAGGAATATATATAGTTGTTTTATTTTATAAGCATAATTTTATTTGTTGCATTATAAGCGTTATTATTAAATAAGTTTTTATTTATTAGCAAATATATGTCATTGTTACGTACTGCCAGTATGAAGGTTTCTAAAACACCAATTTCGATGGATGGTTGAAAGAAAGGCTTGTGAAATGTCCAAATTTATGAATGAATAAATATTTGAAAATATAACTAAATTCGTGTTATTGTGGCAAGTCAGAATTTTTCCTGTTTATCATGGCACCCTAAAAAAAGCTATAAAATTTATTTTAATTACAAAAAATAAACAGTTTCACACTTTTTGAGACTTTTGTAAAGTACCATGCCGATTTCAATATATTTTCAACCTTAGCTATTTGTAGATAAATGCACTTTTTGTGGGAAATATCTGAAAAAAAGCGACAAAAGAAATGACTTAAGGATAAAATGTCAATTGTTGACATTATAAATATTCTGTCATCGTAAAAATTGTTTGGCGATTTTGAATTATTGTAAATGGTTAGTTAATTAGTTTGATATAATTACCTTAATTATTTTCACTTATATTGTTGAGATATTATTATTATTTGTATTATTAAGATTTTAATGCACATATATAATTTATATTTTTTTTGTACCATACTATTATTTAGCGTTTAAGTGAGTTTTTTCTGTAATTTACGTTCTTAGAAAAAATCTGCAATAAAATATAATATTTTATTTAAAAGTCACTATCAATCAAACTTATAAATTTATTTTAATTAACATAAGATGTAATGCGAATGTATGCGATACACACTGATTAACTAACCATCCTATAAAATAAAAATCAATTCGTAAGTTACCAAAATGTACCTAAATACAGAAAAATAAGTATTACATTCCTTTAATATAGTTCTTTTTATAGATTTGTACACAGATGATGGACATATAAGAGTGTTAGACATTGCGTCTATTGGATAAGTGTACTTTAAAAATATAATGAATCTTCCTTTGTAACTATTATAATCTATAAACACTACAAATTGTGATTCAAAGCAATTTAAAATATTACTGCTGATTATATATGATGTTTTATTTATTTACCCCGCCATTTCATTCAGATCTATGTGGGTTTCTGCCTTAATATAGACCGAATTTCGTTTTTTACATCCCGCTTGCATTTTCAGCTTACACTTCAAAGCCCAGGCTACGCTATTCTATTAATCATGGTCCTGATTTAGCGGTCCTGGTTATAACAATGGAGCAACTGCCGTCTGACCTCCGTAACCCTTTTATACAGGGAAACCAGACCAACAGGAACATGAGGGTGTTAAGAGGCCAACACTGTCAGATTTTTCAGGTTGCCTAAAGGCATCTGACATAGCCTAACGACTGCCATCTACCGATAGCAGCCGGGACCAACGGCTTAACGTGCCTTCCGAAGCATGGAGGAGCTCAAGATAAAAAATGCTGCTAATGGCGACCAATCTAAACCCACGCCGCGCTAGGCTCTCGAGCTCTTCGAGGCTATAGACCAAATCCCTAATAATAATTAGGTATAATTCCTTATTCGCTTATTAATAATTCCTTTTTTACGATATCCTCGATATCGTAAAAAAGCGAATAAGGAATTATTTGATGTTTTCTGCATCTACAACTCATCACTGATTCTATTAACTACTAACTGACCCGGCGAACTCCGTACCGCCTGAATGCACTTTTCTCACCGTTTAAACCTTCCTTGAACTTCCACAAATATTTTAAGACAAAATTTAACTAAATCATGGCTGAGAACTCGATAATGACTGGGCAGCCATTCTCAAACAATGGAAGTTTTACTGTTATAACTACTATAGCAGTTGTGTGTCCGTTAACGTGTTAACTATTTTAGTACTGTGTGGTGGTACGGAACACTCAGGGTGCGAATCCGACTCGCACTTGGCCGATTTTTTATGCTAGGAGTGGCTCAATTATCATCAGCTATCATCATAGCATATTTTAAGATGGCATTTAGTGTACCGTACGTTAGTGGTATATACTAATAATATAAAGAGAAAAATTTTGATTGTTTATTTGTTTGTAACGAAAAGGCTACTGGGCCGATTTGAAAAATTCTTCCACCGTTGGAAAGCCACACTATCCCCTAGTGACATAGGCCATGAGTGTACCACGGGCGAAGCCGGGGTGAACTGCTAGTACTAAATAAGCCATAATTGATTCGCTAAGAAGAATAACTATTAAAATTATTTTTTATATTAAATATCCATGAAGATATATACATGCGATTATATCATCCCTTTTTTACCAAAAACCTTAAGAAGTCCTTTCTGGATATTACTGAATTATTCATATACCCGATTTTAATATTCTGACCCGACCTCGCATGGACTATATAAAAAGTCCGATATAAACTTTTACACCATGCTATTTTTCATAGACTTAATTGTCCCAGTACTGGGCAAGGGTCTCGCCTCTTGATAGATATTGATAAATAAATAAATTATAATAATCTCGCTCGCTGATTCAAATGAATCACGAATGAATCAAAGAGCGAGACAGTGAAAGAGAGCGAAAAGAACGGATCGCCTCGCATTCGGCTTGTCGATCGAGCGAGGTCGCGTCGACCCTGGAGGAAAGATTCGGTGTTCCAAATGATCTAAATGATGCTATTTACTGATTCGGATCTTTGCACTGATTCAAATACAAATGATTATTTTCAAAGATACGTTTTTGCCAGGGCTAGTTACGATGCTGGCTGCATTGCTGCGTTGAACCCCGACGCTTTTTCGTTCGTGACTTAAAATGTAAAGATTAAGTCATAACTAATGACGGAAGTACTAGTTGAGTCGTGGCGCATTCCACAAACGTAACGTAAAAGTATTTATTATCAATAAATATTGCTGAGTCATGTCTACCTAATGGCACAGATTTGAATTGATAAGTATTATTTATTTGTGTATTAAGAATAGGAATAATAACTAAGACATCGGGTATTGGTGGATTTTTTAAAAATGTCATTCTATTTTCAATTTTAGTTTTTAAAAATAAAAGTTTATTTAACAATAAATCGTGTAGTGTAAATGGACCTCGAGAGGTATTGGGTGTAATTTGTAACTTTTCAGTGAGCTTAGGAAAAATGATTGAGGTATATATGGCATTGATATCATAGTATGATTAACTCGATAGCCTCGCGAGACGTGCGTGTTGCACGTGTGTGCGCATCAAATGACGGCGAGTACGCGGCCATGTTTGGATTGGTCGCTATTAGTGGCATTTCTATCTTGAGGATCTCCGTGCTTCGGAAGGCACGTTAAGCCGTTTCTCCCGGCTGTTATCGATAGACGGCAGTCGTTAGGCTATGTCAGATGCCTTTAGGCAGCCTGAAAAATCTGACAGTATTGGCCAATAACACAATTGGATTAAGTTTCTATAGATCTGGTTTGGAGAAATAAGGTATCGAAGCACGGTGCTCGATGTTTATAGTCTGTAAAATATAGCTTGATCTCTGTGACAGCTGTCAACAGCAGGACAGAAATATGAATAATATAGAAGTGCGACAGAGACCAACAAGAAAATGTAAACGATTTGACAGCTGTCACGGAGTCAAGCTATATTTTACAGTGTACAGACATCGAACACAAAAACTTCGCAGTATCGTGACATCGCAGGATAAAGGCGTCGCAGTAAAGTTGGTGGTGTATCAATTTACTAAGAAAAGTATTTCGCATGCACCCTAATAAAAGAGTATTAATTTTATTTTACAACTTAATCCCGCTATTCCTGAACGTTCCAGTTAATCCAACTGTATAATAGATTGGTACTGATTCCTTCTAGGGCACGTAAAATTTTAATTGCCTCATATTTTATCGGTTAGGGCTGTGATTAAAAACCTTTTGTGAATTTCCAATGGCCGTACGTGATTATAGGGAGCGGTTAAATTATATTAATTTGAAAGATAATTGCTACGAATTTATATGGTTACTTTTCATATGATAAATGTTTTAATCTGGTTTTATGCGGGTATAACTCAATTTTCATGTTTCTTGCTCAGACAAGATCCTAGGATTTCACTGTTATTTCGTTTGTCTATTTGTCTGTCAGCTAGCTTTCTCATTAACAGTAATAACTTGAAATCTGAAATTGCACACAATTCCATTTACAGATTTTATTTTTATATGTTTTAATGCAATTTAGTTGTAAATCATTGAGATCTGTCGACAAATCCAGCAAAAAAAAGGCACTGCCGTTCAGGCCATTTTAGACCACGACTGTCAAAGTATTCTTTTAGTAGTCTTGTGTTCCACTGTTGGGCTAGGTTCTCCCCTCTTGTCTCTCACGCGTCACGGTCGTTTTTTCACGCGTCAAATCAAATCAAATCACTTTTATTTGCAGTAAATAGGGTCTTGATGTATCCAGGTTATCCCGCATCTTTTGCATAGTCTGCCCCTCAGTCTGCTGCCTTTGGAACCAAAGTATTAATAACTAGATGATGCCCAGGCCTCCGCTCCCTCGGGGATTCCGGGATAAAAATATATGTAGCTTTTGTGTTGTACCAGGGTCTAAGCAATCTTCATTCGAATCAGACGTTTCTGTAAAAGAGTAACAAACATTCATACATTCTTACTAACTTTAGCGTATTATCTTTAAGCGTATTATTTAAGCAACTTTGTTTTATACTATACGAGTATAATGATGTCATAGCCTTCTTCAAAAGTATTATAATCCTCCGAGATTCAGGAGCACATAAAAAAATTAGAGTATCCTCAAATGTACGGGTAGGATTTTAATCCGGCCCTAGTAAATCCGGGTATAAATTGTCGGACCCGGTTAAAAATGGGACAAAACCGTATATTGTACATTAGGATTAACTGGTTCACGACGTTTGCCTTGTCCGGTATAATTCTTTTGACCCTTATTGTTATGTCACTTGATATTATGGATTAATTCTTCCATCTTCTAAAAAAATACCCGGGCAATTTGAAAAATGGAGAATATTAACTTTTTACCATACGTATTACATTAACTCATGACTGTATAAAGTATGTTCCGTGGGATTTGAACCCACAAACTCTGAATTGTGTGTGCAAACGCCTAGACCATGGAAGCTGTTATTTCATGTATAGTTAAAATCTTAAATAGTTTGTTTTGTAATAAAAGATAAGTTTAAATTTTATTAAGTTAAACTATTTATCAAATTTCATCTACATTGCAAAAAAATATTAAAAAAATCTGTACTAATATAATAAAGTTGGTTCGCTTGAACTCCTTTTAAATCTTTAAGGTCGAATTAAAAAAAAATATATATTTCCATATATGATAGCCAAGTTCTTGAGGAAGGTTGTAGGCTATATACACCACGAGCAAGTGAAACCGCGGGAACAGCTAGTAAAATATAAAGGTGCTATTTATTTCTATGTAAATGTAATTCCGCGATAGATATTAAAATAAGGCGATTGAAGTATACGTATTTAATTTAAATAAAAGATCAAATATTATTTTAAAGTAGGGTAGACAGAATCTCGTTTATCATTAGTTGTAGGTAGAAGTAAAGATGATATTTGAAATGGTACGAACAGGGTGTTAAAATTTTCCTAAAATAAAATATCGTTTAATCGTTTGTATGTTGGTTATCGCTACCAAAAGAAGCCTTTTTCTATGTTCATGGTTCAATTTCATGTCAAATTTAATTCGAATGTGTCGCTCCGTTATTATGTGAAAGACTGAAAAACATACAGACACACACATTTTCACATTTATAATATTAGTATTTTATTAGAATAGAATATACTGTTAAAGCAACAGACAGATTTGCATAACGTGTAGCTAATACTACGACTTGCTACAATTGTTCTACGACTTTGTAGTTATTTTTCTACGGTTTTGTAGCAAATGCTACGACTGTGGCAATTGCTACGATTGTGTAGTTGTTTTTGCGATTGTGTGGCCGTTGCTTTATAGCAACGTATACGTCCATATAACCTAATCCTATTTCCTAACAAACATACAAAATAGATAACTTCAAGTTTATCAAGGCTTTGCTAAATCTTATATGTATACTATATCATCATATTAGGTTATTACATCCGATTTTATTAATTTGAATTAATGTTATCATTTAAAGTGAAACAAGTTTATTACCAAACTAGCGACCCGCCTTGGCTTCGCATGGGCATAAAAACCTTCCTATTGAATTACTCTATATATTTTAAAAAACCGCATCAAAATCCCTTGCGTAGTTTCAAAGATTTAAGCATACAAAGGGACATAGGGACAGAGAAAGCGATTTAACATTTGTACGATTTTGATTAAAATAAATAAATACTGAAGTTTAACTGAATAGATAAAAGATTACAAAAAAATATCCTTCGTTTTCCATGTTCACAAGTCACCTTTTTTATGAGATATTTATATTATACTAGCTGTTCTCCGCGGCTCCGCCCCGCGTGGGACTCGGTTATATCGCGCCCAAAAGTACGTTGTTTAGGTTACGTATGTTTGACCTCTGGTTGTTAACTACATCCCTACCAAATTTCATCACAATCGGTCCAGCAGTTTAGCCGTGATGAGGTGACAGACAGACAGACTTTCGCATTTATAATATTAGTATGGAAGTATGGATTGTTGTTGATTTTAATGATGAAATATTTTTATGGACTGTAGTAAAAATACAGGTTTTACATAAGTGATAGCAAAGCTAATAAAGTAAAAACCTTATTAAAGGTTCTGTTTAAGTTTGTAGTCTGATATATTTTTAATTGTACCGAAGAATTCTGACACCACGTGCATGGGCGATTGATCCCCTTAGTCCTAGTTAGTTTAAGAAGCTCCGTGTCACTTACGTAAAATGTGATGATAATTTTGACCATCCTACTTATAGGACAGCATGGATTAATCATATTGCTTAAATTGCGCGCAGCCTGTATACGAGCCGTGTGTCTATCCATGCGGCGCATGCGACGCTCACAGCGCGAATTCCGATCAGTATCGATCTGAACACAGCGGTATGCTGTTCTGCCATAATAATTAAATCCATAAAATTTCTGGTTTAAAAAAAAATCTCATAAAAAAAAATTACATTCACTTACCATGAGAAAACTTTACAATTTAATTACTGTCAGGTTAATTAAGTTTTTGATTACTCGATTTGAAGACTGAGGTGTTGATTTTTTCGTCTTTATTGCTGTTGTGTTTGTGTTTTTGTAAATAGTTTTGAAAGATTTTAGTCTTTATTTTTTTACGGTCATTTGGGGTTTTTTGGTGTATTTCATTAATCTGGTCTGTTCTTGTTTGGTTTCGATAATGGTGTCGTTTAAATACTAACTTTTATGAAAAGGTGTGAATAAATTGGTAATTTGGAATATTTTCAAGGTATCTTGCGCACTTTTGGGTACCTTTTTCGTTGGTTTGGTTTGAACTTGGTTCGTTTTGGTTGTGTAAAAAGTCTGTTGTGAAAAGGTAAATAATAATGGTAGTACATCTGGGAACAAAAATAAAATAAAAACACAGCTCGTTTTATGAAAAGATTCCTCACTCTGGAGCCCTGACCAGTGGGTCTAAAAACGCCACTGAGCAATTCGTCGAATCGAATTCATATTACGAATTCCTTAGCAATTCCTATTTCTTTCAATTTTTTTGAAGAGGAATTGCGAAAGTTGGCCATTTCACAAAAAATAGAGGAATTGCTACAGAATTGCTCAGGAATTCGTAATATGAATCGATTCGATGAATTACTCATAGTGGCGTTTTTAGACCCCCCCCCAGCTTGTAGCTTGGGTTTTCTTGCCGATGGGTGCCCTTTTTAAATATTGTATTATAGATTCCATATAAAATACAATATTTAAAATTATCCAATCCTTCAAAATAGAAATAATAATGAATTTATTGAGAACATAATAAAATAGGTACATACTAAAATTAACTATTAAAAATCACAAAAAAAAAACAAAATCATAAAATTTTCGGATTTTACGATCGAAAGAAAATATTTAGCAAGAAATTGGCAGTATTTCGGTTTGCTTTTTGGCGAGAAAATCAGTCTTCATAATATTTAAAGAAGTATCAGATGATACAGAAATAATAATTATCTGATCTCTCTTGCACACTCGTTCCGGTTCTTCTTGTTGTCATCGGTTGTCTGTGATGTGTCCGTGATTCCTCAAAAGGTGACGGCTGAAACTCAGCGCTAGACATCCTTGCAAGTCTAGTGTAGTACTGAGCCGCCACCTATTGAGATATTTGTCACATTTCATGTATGTTTGTTTGATAATTTTGTCCTTTGTTGATTTGTATGTGTGATGAGATGAATGTCTTAATAAATGTCTATTCTATTCTGATAGTACAGAAATTCGAAAATCGATTAAACGTAATCAGAAGTAAATCCTTAATTTTAGATTTGGATAATTATATTCTCTTGTTAGTCGCTTAAAAAAATTCTATGAACAATAGCTGTGTGTACTTTGCTTTCCAGACTTAGATGACTTGGCAATCTTAAGTTTCGACACAATTTTATTCTCAGGAATGGGCGTGCTAATAAAAAAATGCGTACAGTGAGTTACAGAAAAGTATACCAACTTAGATGCAAGTACTTAGATCTCGGTGGTATACTTTTTTCTGTGGCCCACTGTATAAAATGTTGGTATTTATAACTAACTAATTTGTTAACAATCAACTCTTGAAGCGTTTCCTTTCTTGCGTTTTATTAGCAATCACTATCGATTATATAGACATAATATGTATTAAATTAAAAAAAAAATCTTAATTCTGGACTTGTAGGGTCTGTCGGCCATGAAGCCATCGTGCACAAAGCAGTTTTCACTTCAAAAAAATATTAATACATAAATCATGGATGTATATTCAAATTCAAATTGTTTATTTTCAATATAGGATATCACTTATTGACGTCAATAATAATAAAAAATAATAATATAATAACTGCTGTTGCCTGAGGCTCCGCTTCCGTGGGAATTCTGAAATGAAATATATATGATACTAGTGACCCTCGCCGGCTTTGCCATGCAAATTCGCATGGCCATAAAAACCTTCCTCTTGAATCACTCTATTAAAAAAATCCGCATCAAATTCCGTTGCGTAATTTTGAAGATTTAAGCATACAATGGAACATAGGGTCAGGGAAAGTGACTTTGTTTTATACTATGTAGTGATTAGTATAGGCTAACGTGATCGCGCGTCAATTATTTACTTGCTTGCATTACTTTATCGTACTAAAATATACTCCCGTAATTTAAATCCCTTTTTTGATTAACTTTAGTTGGGACTTCACATCTTACTTAGAAGGAAGTCTTGACTTACAAAACTAATTAGTATTGGTTCAAGTTTTCCTTATTTATATTAGTTGTGAGTTACGATCGTGTCTGAGCCTTCCGAACTTAGAGCAATTATGTTTTAACTATAGAGAGCGCTTAATGCTCGCAAAGAGAAAATTCAATATTTACAGACTGCGAACATAATCGTTTAAAAAATAAATGAAAAGTAAACGAAATATATACAATTCAAATAAGAAATGTCAAAATTCAAATTTAAATGTTTATTTGCAAAATATGGTTACATTTGGTTGTTAGAAATAATAGGAAAGTCCATCACATTAACCTCATTGAGGCATGCAAAATATATAGGTAAAAGACGAATTTGGTTGCTTCAAAGCCCAGGGTCCGCTTTCCTACTTTTTTTACTCCACTTTGCCTGGTCTTTGGCATCCTTGGTAGTCTTGACTGCCAATGAAATTTTATAAAATAAAATGACCACCAATCAGCGTGCTGTATTTGTTTTGTTTGTACTGCTTACGTTTGTATTTAGTGTTATTCACTATATGAAGAAACGACTTTAATTTGGCCATACATAATGCCATATTTAAATAATGAATAGCGCGCTCTATCACAAAAGTTCAAAACTTCAAATACTATGTTCTGAAGCAATTTATTATTAAACACGACACCTCTCGTTCTAGATTGCTTTCAACTTTATGCGGTATCGCTCGGTATTGCTCGGTAAATGTAATTGAGTTTTTCTCAACTACCGTCGTAAATGTTAAAGAATTAGTTTGAAAATAAGTTGTACTATTTAGTACTTTAAATACCTATTTAAAAAAATATGGGTATTAAAATGCCATCCAAACTCAAATGAGAAGAAGTAATAAATTAAACGGCTATATATATATATATATATATATATATATATATATATATATATATATGTACTATATATATATATATATATATGTACTATATATATATATATTGTATTTTTGTTGAAATTAAATTTTAACAAAAATACAACGAATACTAAACTAGGTAAGTATATAACTAATAATCAAATTTTAAGAAATAAAAAATAAAATCTCGTATACTTATAAAATGATGTTCTCGTAGTATGGTCTCAAAACCTACTATACTTTTTTATCAGTTTTGTCAAAATTAGCAAACCCAACAAAAACGAAGATTTTTTTCGGCGGGCAATTACTTAGGAAGTGCTGATTTTTTAATCAAATTGTTATTCTCAATATAAGATATTCATATCACACATTAACGTTAATTATTGCTTATATTGAGTTTACCACCACTTCCAAAGCGCAAGTGGAGAAGAAGCGGCGGCGCCACAAACTCCACTGCAGCATTTTCTTCATATCGTCAATTTACTAAATTTGGGTCAAAACAGATCAAATCAAAATACTTCGGTTATTTGTGTATCACAAGTTATTTTCTTTGGTCTTATATTATATTATTATTGTACAGCACAATCCTGTGATCCGCCATGGAGGCATACAAATTTATATAAAATGATTAGAAAAATTTACACTTCCGTGTAATCTTTTTTTTTTTCAATTCCATTGGTCCTTACATATATGGTACATTTAGGTTACCATAATGAATTGAAAAAAAAAAAAACATGCCTAATCGTCAAATTCATCCTAACTTTGTAACAGGTAAAACCCGTGCGAGAATTTAAGCCCCTGTCTCTCATTAAGATGGGATTCTCTTTGGTTTTGGCGTTTCAACCCCAGTAACCTGTGTTTTCAATACGGCGAACGAGTATGATTTTAACAGTTCGCTATATTTGTTTCATATACCTCAAACATTAATAAAAATGTAATACTAAATAGAAGTTTACAAAAAAAAAAAACATGCCTAATCGTCAAATTCATCCTAACTTTCAGGTAAAAACCCGTGCGAGAATTTAAGCCCCTGTCTCTGTCATTAAGATGGGGTTCTCTTTGGTTTTGGCTTTTTAACTCCACTATCTTATGTTCTATACGGTGAACGGAAAGGGTCTTAACAGTTCGCTATATTTATTTCATATACCTCTAACATACATCAAATATTGTCAAACTACATAAAAGTTTACAAAAAAATGAATAAAAAAAACATGCCTAATCGTCAAATTCATCCTAAGTTTGTTAAAGGAACAAACCTGTGCGAAAATCAAAGATCCTGTCTTTAAGACGGCGACCGATCTTTTTAGTGAGGGTTTTTGGCCAAACCAGTGTGGTTTTGATAGTTCGTTTGATAGTCTATCAGGCACTAACCTGTGTGTGGAATAATCACAGCCCCTGTCTCTAAGACGGCGAATCTATTTGGTCAGGGTTTTGGGTAAAAGAATATAATTTTGACCGTTCGCTAATAATTGATGTGTTTTTAACGTATAGATTTATGTCAAGTGAACGTACGTATAAGGGGTTTTTTTTTGTTTGCATTTTAAGAAGATATTTAGGATAAATCTATATCTATTTAATTCAGTAAATTTTTTTTTCGATAAATGTTATTACAATAAAGAATGGTGCATGGTTTCAAAGGTTATCATACTTAGGGATATAACATAACATAAAAATCTATATTCACCATTTGAAAGCATTTCATCAAGCAACATCGCTCTCCGAACATCAATCATAATTAATAGTAATGAAAAAAAAAATTCTCAATATAAGATATTCTTATCACTCGTAAAATAATTATCAAAAGAATTTACAATTTTTATCATCATCATAAATTTAATAGCTAGGCTCTTGTCGGTGCAGTTCCTTCCATTACTACTATTTTTTTAGAAGGAGAAATGTTTTGATCTGCTAATTTATTTCTTGTAAATTATCCCTTATTTTACCTTTCCCAGTTCACATAATTTTAAGTTAAGCAACCACTTAACGTTTCAATTTTGTCTGTCTGTTGTTTTTTTTTTTTTATGATGGATGTACTGATTTTGTATATTTAATCTTTTGCAAATGTTACCCTATTGTCATTTTCATTAAGCAACATCGCTCTCCTCTCTCTATTATTTAGCAATTAATTGATGGTTATAGGATAGGGTAAGGCCAACAAAAGTATTAATAATATAATCATCGAGCATCGTCTCTCCCCTGTTCTTAATCCAATAATGTGGATTTTGTCGATTGGTGGTTAGGTTTAATCGATTTAAAATTCTACGACAATCGAGTAAATCAAATGACAAATTATCATTCAATATAAACAAAGAAACTAAATTATACTGAATGTGACACCCGTAAAAAAAATTCAAGCAACCAACTCCAAAATATTTTCAGCAAGCGAGTGCTTGAACATTGTAGTCGTTTTGTTTGATAACAAATCGGTCAAGCCCAAGAAATAGAGACTAATAAAATAGTACCTGCCTTGTACAAATATTAAAATTGAAAGAAAAAAACTGTACAGTTTAAATTTCCACAGTCGCCTCTTACGTCTCGGCGGATAGCAATGACGGGGAGACTATTCTTACACCGACCTTCCCTCGGCGAACCAAGACTAATCTAAGCATTTGAAATCCTTTATGTGCCATTTTCCTATATATTAACCCTGTTCATCTTCCAACTCATAAACTAGAGGTGAAAGTTTACGGATAATTTTAGACTTTTAATATTTTGGAGATAGCTTAGCGGCAAAGTATTTATTGGCTACACACTGTTTATAGGTACGCTTCCAAATAAAACCACCTACACTGCATAACTCATCTTTCCTCCTTTTGTTATTTAATGTTCTTCTGGTGTGCCTCTTAAGTGAATTTTCAACATTTTTAAAAATTTGAGAAAGATGCCTTAGTATTTGGATATTTACGATGATACAGTCAACTCGCTGAGGTCACTAAAAACTTTATAAATGTCACCGATAGCTACAGCTTCCCTACCGTGAACTAATAGAAACGGTGTATAAGACGTTGCCTCATTTACCAGGTGTGTTTGTAATACACCTGGTAAATGAGGCAACGTCTTATAGCGATCTGTATTTTATGAATGTTCTCGTCCCATGATCTGTGGGCAAAGCCAGAAACAGCAGTCATCACAGTACGATTGTGAAACTCCACCGGAATGATCTGGGGGCGGTACACGGGTCCCAAATGGACTTGAGGAATATTGTGTTTTTCTTTTTTTTTATGATGATGATTTTGACTGTTCTCATTTTGAATTTATAATATTTCCCAAGTGTTAAACTATTGCCATTTTCATTAAGCAACATCGCTCTCCTCTCTCTATTATTTAGCCATTAATTGATGGTTATAAGATAGGGTAAGATAGGGTAAAGCCAATAAAAGTATTAATAATAATAATTATCGAGCATCGTCTCTCCCCTGTTCTTAATCTAGTAATGTCGATTTTGTCGAGTAAGCAGCCAAATGATATTTCATTTGACGTCTGTTTGGTTTGTATTGGTTTTATGAACATCGATATTAGTTTTTTTTTTTTTTATAAAGGGACAAATCACACAGATTGAGTTAGCCCCAAAGTAAGTTCGAGACTTGTGTTATGGGATACTAACTCAACGAAATTATATTTTATAACAAATACATATATAGATAAACATCCAAGACCCAGATCCATCAGAAAAAGATCATTTTTCATCTTGACCTGACCGGGGATCGAACCCGGGACCTCCTGAGTAGCGGCCAGGCATGTTAACCATTACGCCACGGAGGTCGTCACAGGAGGAAGTTTACATACTATATACTTGAACATAAAATGCAGGTGATATAATTATCATTTTGTTCTTTTTTTTATTTTTTTTCTTGCTAAATGATACGACTTAAATAAAATGACTATTACAAATTAACTTCTAATAAATACATTGGAAAAAAATATTATAACTACACTAATTTTACAATAAATTACCATATTCCGCCCCTACTGTTAATTATAATATATATTTAATTTTATGTTAATTATGTTGTAAGCTATAGGCAGCTTATCAAAATAAATTTATTCACCTGATTAAAAGAAGTCATATGGTGATTAAAACATTAATTATCGTAATATATTTATCTTCTAACTAACTTACTATTCAGATGAGGTCCAAAAATGGCTCAAACGACGCGGGACGACGAATACTACTAAGAATATAAACAAATCAAAATTAAAAATAATAAATTTTCAAATTTCGAAACAAAATAATTATCGACTATTGCTCAAATGCGATGGTATGCACACAGTAATTACCCAAAAAAAAAGGTAGAAGCGGTTAATGTATCAAGCCTGTACACATATTATATACGAATATACGAGTACCTATAAATCTGAATGCTAAAATGTCGCTATGCCAAACTAGGTGCGTGTGTTGCTATTTTTATTGTGACCTTAGATGTATGCGAATAAATTAACTAAATTGTTTGTTTTTTCAAAAGATTTCGATTTTTTTTTTCTGAAATTTTAAAATTTGTTCACTAATTTCCAATGGATTTCCAAAATGTTGGTGTCAATACCACAGACACGATCTCTTGAAATTCTATGATACTTTTTGGAAAGCGTTTTAAACTCTGACTTATGTCAAATTCGTCAGAAGAGACATTCCTCTTGTTTTAACTTTTTTGCCGGTTAAATATTAGATCTGGCATTTTTATTTGATCAATTCGTATTATTTTAATCATTTCCTACATAGAGTTTTCCTGGCTAGAGTGAACAGGCTAATAATGTGCCAGGTGCCAGCGAGCTCCATCTTAGACCGCATCTGCATTTAATATCAGGTGGGATCGTGGTCAATCGCTGGACAATGATGATACAGAAAAAAATTTTTTTTTTTTTATTCGACAGTATATTCTGTTATCACTTTTCTGTATTCTGTACCTTAGGTATTTATAAAAAATAGTCATACAAAAAAAAAAAACAAATTAAAACCAAATAAAAAAAATTACAATGTTTATTTTACAAACAGCTTTATGATAGTATATAATCCAAGGAATACACCTGTTAATCCAGTAAGCAAAAGAAAAGAGAGACAAAGAAAGAAATAAATATATAGAAAGAAATAGATAGGGAGAGCAGATCGACTGGTCATATATTGTTCCCTTGTTTTTTGGAAAAGTAAAATAGAAAAGAAGATAAATTGATAGAAGTAACGTGTTATCTGCAGGGCTGACCGATAACGAAGTCCTCAGCTGGGTATTTGTTACCTTAGTTAAAGCAGGAAAGTTTTTTTTTTTTAATAAAAGGCAAGTCCTCTTGTTTTTATACAAATAGGCTCTCTGATCCCGCACTTTTGTGACCTCTCTAGTTGTAAATCCGGAGAGAAAGGGGTCCCATTCGGTCCAGTGGATCTCTTCAGGCGTAACGTAAAACCCTGAAGAATATATTGGCTTGTGAAACAATGATTGCCAGATTTAGTACAAACAGTGCGGAGCCCGGTGTTGAAAATTCTATTTTCCACTCAAATTATTACTTAAAGTATGTAAAATTTAGTTAAAATAGAGTATGTTCATTGTATAATCATTGCTAAATCCTGTATGGTTGCAATTATCAACTAGAAATTCTCAACTTTATATTGTGGGTTGCCTGGCAATGAAATATCTGACTATTTTGAGAAAAATAGACCCTGTGTGAAATATTTTACCTTTAATTGATATGTTCTAGGTTTATTCATGTGTACAAATAGTTAGAAATCATTTTAAGATAGAATCCAGACAAAATCTGGATACAAGAAACACTTGATAACTACCCCAAACTCAAAAATATTAATCCCACAAAGAATCTGATTTTACCAAGAAAATATAAGACCAAATGAGAGGATTTACGGTTTATTTAGCATACTAACATCGAGTAGATTTACTTTTTTTTATTGTATTTGAAGGTACCGACCATAATAATAAAAAAAATCGAATTTATTACTGATATATAGGTTATAATATAGAGGAATATATGAAAATGGATATTCAAAAGGAAATGAAAATGAATGCCACTACTAAGTGACTGCAAATAACTACAGCGGGAGAATATCGGCCAGGCTTGCGAACGATTTGTTCGAAAAGAAATCGTTCAAGACTGATACATAATTAAATAAGCATGGATTTTAGAATGTCTAGATATATATAGGGTAAAGATTGGTTAAACAGTTTGCATATAAAGTCGCCACTGGAGTTTACACAATGACAAAAAAACATAGTATTGTAAATAAATATTGATCTGGAAATTCTGTGGGGAAAATTAAGTGAAACCATAATCTACTGAATTATTAGCCAAAATTGGTTGTATGTATCAATTTGGGATTTGAAAAATAAAGAGTTTTGACAAAATTTTACAAAATCAGGTACTCTAATCAGGAAGCCTATTGTAATTTATATTTTTTTTAACTAACAAAGGGGCCAATTGTTTCTCACAGTTTCCAGTCAAGGAAAATAAACCAGAAAAGTAAATTATTAAAATGATAGGTTTCTGAAAACAGGAATGAATCCGAAGTAAAAATAAAATATACTTATTTCATTATGTATAAAAATAAAGTAAAACTCTTACTAGGTAAGTGAAAAGAAAAGTTAATTCCTGAAAACAGGAATGAACCCTTTGTAAAAATAAAAGTAGTTTAAAGGAGTAAAACAACTAAACTGATTAAAACCTTTGACTAGAGGTAAGTTATAATGTATAAAAAAAAGGAATAAAAAATTAAATTAAAGGTGTGACAACCAACCACTACTTACATCCCATAAGGCCTGAAAAAATGACTAGTAAATCTGTAATAAAACCATCTCCCAACCCTGTATAACAAAATAGTAGTAAAAATAACCTATTATTCTCCGGAAACAAATAGACTCGCCTATATGAGTATATTATAATTGGGGAATAAATGTATTAAAATAATAAATCTACCAACACCGGTAGGGTGCAAATAGGCATAATATAGTTGCTAATTGTCATGGGATCCCTTAGACCACGCAGCATAAAATAAATTAAGTTTTCTTGTTATACCAGTTATAAAAATTGAGAGAAACTAAGTACAAATTTATGGTTTTCAAATTACCCAAGATACACTAAATGGAATGGTAGATTGATATAAGTTGTGGTTAGATAAGGATGGAAAACACTTAAAATAGTCCACAGTTGCCTCCTACGACACGTCCGGACATCAGACGGGGAGACAATTCTTTGAGGCCGATCATTTACTTCTTTTAATATACTTAACTTAAATCAATTTAATTTTTAGAAAATCAAACTTCGGCTCCGAAGATTTTTTGTCTATTCAGTAGGCACTTCAGAATCAATCTAAATCTCCATTTTCTGTTCTTATTCTATATTAACATTAATTTCGTTATTTTCAACAGTAATATCATCAAAATAAAGCTCATTGTCAGCTGAATTTATTTATTTCAATTCTTTCGCAGTTCAAAATAAAATAATAATAATTATAATGAAATAGTCATGCCGATTACCACTTTCATAAATAAGAAAAAAATAAAGTTATTTGTAGCCACTACTGTTTATCACAACATGCCCGCCACCATTGTTTGCACACACATTCCATGCGATACGTGTTTCACTTCTACATGAGTCATTCCTCTCTCAGGCATTAAGGTTCAAAGTCGGTTTTGTGTTCGTTCGTTGTGTTGTTCGACGTTAGCGAACGAAAAAAAAGCGACGAATGACGTTAAAACTAACATCACTTTAAAAAAAAGTAAAAATTTAAGTATTGTTTTTTTTTTTCTCCAAATAAAAAAAATACTTCATTGACTTTACTTAATCTATTACGATCTACAAGAACCACGTTACGTACACACTAGTTCATATTAATGATTAAGACATATTTAATGCTTCCTTCTTTCTATTTAAAATACTTACCATAGTCTAACACCAAGTTAGGCTGTCCTAAACGAGCCTTTTAAATGGTTTTTCTTGATGGATAATACAATAGTAATAGTCTTTAGAATAAATTATCAATTTTTTACGTTTGCATTCAGCTTTATATAATATACGAATAATAAATGTCTATTTTAATGCTCTCTTACTTCTATTTAATATACTTACGATAGTCTAACACCAAGTTAGGCTGTACTAAATAAGCCTTTTAAATAGTGCAACGATTTCTCTTTATAGATAAATAATAATATTAGTCTTTGGAATACATCAACAATTTATTTATACATTTGCTTTCAGCATCATGATGTCATATTGATGAATAAAAATAAAGTCTACTTTAATGCATCCTTCATTCTATATAAAATACTTACCATAGTCTAACACCAAGTTAGGCTGTTTTGAAGGAGCCTTTTTTATGGTGCAACGCAATTCTTGATGGCTAATATAATAATCTTTATAATTAATCAACAATTTTTTCTACATTTGCTTAAGCATCATGTCATATTAATGATTATAACGTTGGTTTTATACAATAGTATGATGCTACCACCACACTTGGCTATTTGTACACGAATATTTGCCATGTATGGACGGTATATTTTCCAAAACTTTTGCGTTTCGCCTATTCGTTAAATATTTTGGCAAATACGGGAATAGCCAAGTGTGGTGAATGATGAAGATGAGATGAATAAAAGGTGTTAAATAGAAATATAACACTGGTGTTTATTTTAAGAGTAATACAATTACTGTTAGGGTCATTGGTAGTACAAGCACAAAGTTGGGGGCTGAAGACAATAGTAAAGGTATTCAATTGGCTTAATATTAGCTTCTAAGAGCTTTAATATTTACAGCGGGACTTTTGAGGCGAGGGCTTGACGCCACTCAGCCTTTTCGGCAAAAGCGCTAGGAGCTCCCAGTTGGGACGAACCTCGGCCATGGGCTTTGCCTTTGAGCAATAGGACGATCAACCACCAGTCGAGCAATTTATATGGCGCTCGGGACGTCGCGGTAAGAGGCGGCTGGTCCGGGCTGCAGGAGTAGTGATAGCAACATCACAAGATTAAAAAATAAAATAAAAATAAAATAATGAGAATGTCTAATTTTATGCTCTTTTCCTATATTGAAAATACTTACCATAGTCTAACACCAAGTTAGGCCTTTTAAATAGTGCAATGATTTCTCTTGATGAATAATACAATAGCATCAGTCTCAAAATACATCCATTTTTTTTTCTATTTTTGTTTTAAGCATCATGTCATACTAATGATTAATAAGTAAGTAATTATTTAATACTGCCTTCTCCTATTTAAAATACTTACCATAGTCTAACACCAAGTTCGGGGCTGTGCCAAATGAAATTTGAAATGGTGCAACTATTTCCTTTGATGGATAATACAATAATAAAGTCTATATAAGATACATCAAACAATTTTCTTAATTTGCTTTCAGCATCATGTCATATTTTTATTCTCCCTTCTTTCTATTTAATATACTTACCATAATCTAATACCAAGTTAGGCTATGCTAAAGGAGCCTTGTAAATGCTGCATTTTTGTAAAAATATCCGCGTATATTTCATCAACGAACTTTACAAGTCGGATAAGGAAACAAACTTGTGGCGCTTATGAATGTGCAAATAATTGTTTTGTAGTATCTCAAAAATAGTTTCGGAAATATAACTATAAAGATAAAAAGTTTGTAATACTCGAAAAATACTTAACGAGTATAAAGGCAGGTAGATAGTTTTTATTTATAAGACGTTTAATATAAGAGGGTATTCGCGAAATTCGCTTTAAGGTCGCAAGTTAATATGCATGACTTACTTACCTCTTCCGCGGTTTACGCCTGGGTTGACGACGCCGGCCTCCATCTGATTCTCAAGCCCACGGCGCCGCAGCCCCGCGCCTCTTTCGACGGCGCTCCAGCTTGCGCACTTTATGACCATCCCGAAGCTCTTCCACGCACCTGGCACGAACTCATCATCTTCTATATGTTTTGGGGTCTACGGTGCGCCCATCCGAAGATGGCGTTAACGCCACTACAGTACCCACGTTGTCGCGAATTTTGGTAAACGACTCGGTGTCTGACGTTAACACCGCGGACGGCAGCTTGACGTCCGGTTGCTATATCTAAGACCGAAACTATTTAACTCTCTGTCAAGAACACGTTACCCTAACTTATTCACTAGTTGCTCGACAGTGAAATCGGGACGTAAAGCAATAAATGGCAGTGACTTATCAGCAATGCGTGAGGGCGTCGAGGTTAAGAATGGCTCGGTATGCCCTGAAAGGGGCGCTACACAAGCTATAGGCTTTCCCTTTGGATGGAGATCGATAGCTTAACGATAATGCGCGTCAAGCGACGGCGACGGCGAGTGCGCGGCCATGTTTGGATTGGTCGTCATTAGTGGCATTTCTATCTTGAGCTCCTCCGAGCTTCGGAAGGCACGTTAAGCCGTTGGTCTCGGCTGTTATCGGTAGATGGCAGTCGTTATGTCAGATGCCTTTAGGCAGCCTGAAAATACTGACAGTATTGGCCACTTACACTCCCAGGTCATGTTCCTGTTGGTCTGGTTTCCCTGTAAATCCCGGATTTGTTATCGAATGGAGTTCTTCATTCGAGAGAACATCTCGAAATCATAACAGAAACACAGATAAAATTGTGGTCCTTAAAAGGACCGTTTTTTTTAAGGGATGTTAATATACTAACAAACCCTACAGTAGAACTTTTCTCTGTGCCTTTGTCTTCTACCACACCGCACCGCGCACTTCCCTGAAGTGCCGACCTTTGCCGTCGGAGGAGGTGGCGCTCTAGGGAAGTATTGCAGGTGTGCGTACAACCACTTGAGGACCTGGTGGACAAAAAACAAATAACTAAAGAGGTAAAACAAAAAATAAGGGTGTTATAGCTAATAGTCAACTAAGTTGTATAATATTTCGAAGTTACAAAAAAAATGGCATTAAATCCACCATTTGTACACTTTATATTTTATTTGTACAATAAAGTTTTAAATATATAAATAAAAACAGTTACATTTTCAAAAGATGGGAAATAAAACTAAATAAAAATATGTGGCAACCTTAGTGGTTGCCACATACCAGCACGTGGCCAGTACTAAAAATAAAATAAAAAATGCTTAAAATAAACTAAAAATTAAAAATAAAAATACATACAAAATCGTTCTTTGTAATCGGTGGCAGGCTTTCCTCATCTGCATAGGACACTTTATTGTCAGCGGACATGATGTATGCGTCAAAGAACTACCTCTACACACAAGATACTAAATTATAAATATGATACACCGTCTCTTTTATAAGATTTAGGACGAGTTTCAACGTCTTTTTTCGAGTCAACGTCTTTTGTCATAGGAATTTGCAAGTGCAAAACAGTTTGAAAAGTCATTATGTATATTAATTTCCGATAAGTAATACAATAGGGTAGTAAAGGATCCGATATTAAAGAAATTTTTTTTTTTTACTATTATGATAGTATTTCTTATCTTAATTACAAACGAGAACGTTATGACTCACAAATAATGGCCGCCACTTTACCTAGAGTAAGGAATGGGTCAGTACAAAAGGACCCAAAGGTTCGACGTGCTTCCTATAACCTAGGACCCCAAAAGAAGATAAGATAAGATTACCTAGAGTAAAATACACAACATTTCTCTAGTATCCGTAGGCACTAAGAAAATAATAATAATTCGATCGCTTAACGTGATTTTAATAGCCGCAAACAGCGTACTTCACAAATATTAACGTGAGAAACCATAGATTTAAAACAAAATTGACAGCGCGCGATTTCCAAATTCTATGTAAGTAACACAGCCTTTCTCCAAAGTATAGCCACGGCTAAGGCCTACCTTGTATAGCACCTGACGATGTGTACGATTTTATTATATCTCGTCTTTCTTATTTTGTCTGTCTCTTAATAGTGGTTTGACATAGGTAAAAATTGAGTAATTGATACTTACTAGCGTCTGCGCCGTAGCGTCTAAACCATGTATTTTTTTGTCTAAACGTTGTGGTGTAGTACGATGCCCTGTGACAGCGAGAGGATCAGGTTGGTACGAGTAGCGCCGGCCGACACAGCGATACAAGATCTCAAAACAATAAAATCTTCAATCTTCTTATTTACACAATTAAATTGAACAAGATTTTGACTTTGTCTTTAAATTTTAAGATTTTTACTTTAACGTCATTTACATAATCAATTTAAGTGAAAGAAAGGACGTGTTTATTTGATATATTACGAAACATTGGAAAAAGCAATTGACCACAACTTAACAAAATGACACATATTTCAGTTTATATCAAAATGGATCCTCTCGGCAAAATGTTGCGGTAAGATCCACAATGCTGGTCTATAATAACGCTGCTTTGAGATATTCAATTGTTGAAAATACGGTGTTGATATTTTTACTGTTAATATTTTCTCCCTTCCGTGGGTATCTTTAAAATAAGTAAAAGTGTTAATAAAACGTTGTGTAAGTGTAGGCACACTAGGTAAATAAAAATAATATAAATCGTTATTATGTAAGGGAATCAAATTTTTAAAATCAAATTATTTTGTGGGTTTTATTGCTATACCTAAGTAGAGTCAGTGCCAAAGTGTTGAAGTAAAGAAGAAATAAAAACGTTTATCAAAAAGCTGACGGACGTAGGTATCAATAACATGTAATTTTTTTTCAACCACACTTATTGAAATCTTACTGTCAAAATTCAATATGTGCCGTCTTTAGTCATTTGGACTCGACATGAAATTCAAATTCAGATCGTCAAGAAACAAAGAAGGAATTGTGGCCCTAAAAAGGGCCTTTTTTTAAAGACATGTTATTAAAAACATGCTCTTTCGTAGGGCGACTGTCGGTGTAGCGTTCTTGAAAAAATTACGCGCTTCGGCCCAGGGGGTCTAGAAGCACTTTCCCTTGGAATGTGAACCTGCGGCGGACAAGATGGCGCTCGTCGGAAGAGATGCCTGTGTGCGTCGATCCACACACAAACCTGGTGGACAATTTTTTTTTTCATGTGTCAGTGCATTTAAAGCTTAAAAATTATGAAATTAAGTATCAAAGTCAATTGACCATGACACCTATACGAAATGATGAGTAATTTTCTTGTATAACAAAAACAAACAGATCTTAAATTTTTGATGATAGAATGATTTGAATAAGGGTCAAAAAATATTGACAAAAAACAAAATAAAAATTAATAGTAAAATTAAGCGAGATAAATTAATATAATATGTATATTCTTACGAAATTAGAAACAGTATATGAAATTTAAATTGAAAGAAATAACAATAATATCTAAATATAAAGACAAAATATCAAAAAAAATACATCAAAATCAAACAAATCAAAGTTAAAAATAAATAATATCTACTAGTATCACAATTAATTTGAAAAATACCTACCAACTCCTCTCTTGAAATTCTATGCAGATTCTCAGAAAAATTGTTGGGAGACATTCTGAACTCGTTTAAAGACAACAAGATACTGAATGACCAACATACAGAACAGCTCTCTTATAACATTTTGGTGGGAAAACTTATCAGTCCTTTGTTGGGGTAGCAAACTGTCTGTGACGTCACTAAGTGATTTCTGCAGGTAACCTTTTTTATCAACCATTTCTCCCATTACACTTAATATACATAAAATCTGCCACTTATTAACTTATAAGTGGCAGATTTTATGGTCGATAATTAATTTTTCCTAATTCATTATTTGCATACACTATGTCGTCACGCAAGCCTCAAAGAGTTGAAACTCCGAAATTTCGGTGCCAGTTTGTAAGTTCTATTTTAAAAAATGTTTCCTTTTTTAATGTTTAAGATTTGATTTATTGTTCTGGAATGTCTTTATATTTTTAGATTTAAGTAGTACCCTACCTATTTATTATTAACTTAATTTAATTAATTAACATTTTAGTATTATTGTAGTTATGTAGCGTTATTTCTAAAAGTAGGATTTAATGATTTTTTTTTTAATTTACTATTTTTATGTTCCTTTTGGTTTAAGAAAATATGTCATCATAGAATTATACCTAACAATGTTTTATTATTTGCTTTTACCAAGTCAACGATTGGCTAGAGAAGCATGATGGCGTCTATCTTCAAGCGCCTTCTCCTCCTCCCGAGGTTACTGACGAGGTTTACAGGCGAACTTTTGGGCCTGGCGAGGCTTACTATGTATATTGTAAACCCATCGACTGCCAGGTCGAGGAGGTCAACCTCCCGTACATCATTCCTGCTCCGTTCAGGATCTCTCCGATGAGACCTGTGTAAGGTGGAGGAGACGGTCGTTGAGAACGGAGTTCCGGGATTGATTTCGGGAGTTGTAAAAACGGCCCTTTTCAGGGCCAACATACTATCTGCAATGTTTCTTTACAACTATCAAGTTTAACAGTGAATTATTTAATTAATTAACTTAAATACTCGGTAGTGTTCAAATCTAAATCACCTGTTAAGTAATAGATTAAGAAAGAAATTTGAGTTATAGCTATGTGTTAAGTTGGACTGCTAGGAAAATCCCTTTAATTATATCCGTCTTTACTTAAATTTTGATTTTATTATAGTATGTAAGTTTTGTTTGTAATTTTCATGTTATATAAATATTTTTTAATGTTAATTATTCTTGTATGAAGTTAAATAAATAAAATGTATATTCGCTATTTACAATTTTGTGTAACAGGACTTTTTTATTTTACGTTATGGAAATATTTAAAGGTGTTTTTGTAAACACTTTGTCTTTATGTTATTATTGAGATTATTAAATGCGCATAATTTTTACAAAAAAATACTTCTTTCAATCTCCTGCATATAGTTGCTGGTATAGTCCAGGGAACTTGTTTAGCTAATTGCACTAAATAACATATCTTTTCTAAATCTGTTTTTTTTAATATGTAATGTTTTTAATTGAAATCATTCATCTTTTAATAAAACATTAGTTATAACCCAAGTATATTCTTGTATAGTACGTATAGTAAAGTCAATTAAAAAAAAACAAAATGGTTGATTTTTTAAGGCATAAAACTATTTACGATGTCACGAACACATTAAGCTTCATAAATTTTATAGATTTCCTAGTACAATACGGGAATTTAATATATTTCCTAGTAAATTGGTGTATTAAAATTATATGAAACAATATTTAATAGATTTTGTAAAAAGCATTAAAACTGAAGTCATATTTAGGATGGCAACAACATTTTCATACATTTCCGGTAACATATATAAAAGCAGCTAGTGTAATTTATTAAAACAAACATATTACATCGAAAATAATTACCTGTGGTTTACCCAAACGTGGTATTAACAATAAAAAAATGACCCTCGTAAATACTTAAAATAGTAAACACTATTCTTCAATTCAAAACCTTATCGTAAGCTAATAGTTAATAATTTCTATGAAAGAGGGTTTTGTTATCAGTTTTGAACCCAAATTATTGTCTTTTTTGTTGAGAATACCTTTGAGACAACATTTAAACTAGTTCCCTCAATTTACCAATGTTATAAATAGCACTGCATTTACGTTGATTATTCATTATTTCTAATTTTACGCTTCGGATATGTCGTCTCGCAAATCGACTACAACCCTAAAACCCTCTCTGCCTGGAGAGGCTTCGAAAGGCCCGAAAGAAGTGGTAAGTAATTTATAATTTTGACGTGACAAGGTCTTAAATTAGGTTGCGGCTGGGAGTCACTTATGAAAAAGTGTAACGCTCGGTAACGTTACGATGAGTCACCGAACGAGAGAGAGGCCCGCCGAATGCCTTGCGTCTCTCTTCCACTCAACTATGATCGGTCTGCCGCGCGCGGCAGACCGCGCGCGGCAGATTATATTCATATCAATAAATATTCTACCGAGAAAAAGACGTTGTCACGTAAAATCTTCGCCCGTAAAACCGACTTTACAGGCAACCATTTTTTTAATTGGTGGAGTCTTGTGATTAGCACAGTCCGACATTCTAATTGTATTCTATACTATACTATATTAAGCTGTAAGACACCCGAAAAACAAATAAATAAATATTTGTTGTAATTCTTTTAAATGCAGACTTTTTTAACGGTTTGATTCGAAAAAGAAGTTGAATTTCAGACCGTCAAGAAACAAATATGGAAGTGTGGCCCTGAAAAGGGCCGTTTTCGAAAGGCTCGTTATTAAAAACAAGCTCTTTCGTAGGGCGATTTTCGATGTAGCCCTCTAGCAAAAATCACTCGCCGAGAGCCAGAGGGCGCTGATGCGGTTTCCGTTCCTAAGTCCATTACCGGCGGCGGCTGTGGAGATGGCGCTCTATGGAAGTAGTTTTCGTGAGCGTATATCCACATAGAAACCTGGTGGATAAAAATAATATTGTTATTAGTATAAATTAAAATATGCCTAGAATTAACAACATACACTTTATAAATAAAAATAATATAGAATGAATGATACATTTATTTCGTGTTATATAAAACTTAACTACAAATCTCTGAGTGAGTTGTTAATTTGAATAGTAATAAGGAAAAACTTAAAAGCTGTGCAAAGAGGAAAGTAAAATGATAAAGTTAAACAACATACTCACTTAATATTTTAAGAGAATCAAATTAGAAACAAAAATTTACAATTATATACATTAAATTTATCAAAATAAAAAATTAAAATGCTGTGCTTACCAATTCATGCCGCGAAATTCGCGGCAGTATTTTATTTTGCGGCACACTGTCGGCAGAGCTGTCAGCAGACATGATTCGCACCCAAGGACAAAAACACAAATGATAAACATGTAAAAATATTCTCTTTTATAACATTCTGGTGATAGAAAAAATTATCTAGTATCTGGTTGGGCTAAATTGCGCTTTTAAAAGTCATCAACAATGGGATTTCTGCAGGTAATAATTTGTTGATGCAAGTATTTTTACCTAGGTGTTTTTTTAAGCTGTATTCATTACCCTATCAAAGTTATATATTTCTACTATACTTTTATTTTATGTGTGTACTTTAAGAAATACAATATTGTTACATATTATATTAACTGTATAATTTGTCCCTAAATATTTACACAAGGGTCGGCAATGCGCACGTGTAACTCCTAGAATTGCACGCATCCATGGGCTACGGTGACCGTTTATCTTAATTTGTATATAAAAAAATGTTTCAATTATTACGAATGTTTTAATCAACATATTGATTTTTTTTCAGGTGAATGATTGGCCTGATATAGCCAAGGCTTTCTACTCCCAACCGCTACCACCGCGGCGGTTAGTGACGCGACTCGGCAGCCGCACTTTTGGGCCTGGCGAGGTTCACTACGTACATAGTGAACCCATTGCCTTCCAGGTTGAAGAAGTCAACCTCCCATACATTGTTCCTGCTCCGTTCAGGATCTCTCCGATGAGACCTGTGTAAGGTGGAGGAGACGGTCGTTGTGAACGGAGTACCGGGATTGTTCTCGGGAGATGTAAAAACGGCCCTTTTCAGGGCCAAAATACCATCTGCAATGTTTCTTTGCGAACGTCAACAATAATAGACTTTACTGTCGAGGCCAGAAATGAAGCCATTTACGGCCGAGTTATATTGCTTTTAAAATAACGAGGATGTAAATTGCAATTTCAGTCGAGGCTTGTATAGTTCTTTACTTTCTCTGAAATCCTCTTGAGACGAAAAAACATTGTATCAAATTTTAAAATGGCTTCAACAATAAGCCAGCATTCGCTGTGTTATTTTCTCAAACTTTTTGATATGTTCATACATATTTTTAAAGCATAAAAGAACTAATGGTTGGTACCAAGCTAACAAAAGCTAATAAAAGAACTAATGGTTAGTACCAAGCTAACAAAAGCGTCCAGCAATTTCCATTAACAACCGCTAGAATAGGTTTTTGGTAGGCTGGCCAGAGTGAAACTAAAAAACCTAATGTTTAAAAACATGTACATTAAAAAACGTGTTAATTAAATTTATTTTTAATTACATTGTTGTCTTAGGCCAGCAATGAGTCTATTGACGTATTGTTTTTTTTTTAAATAACGAAGCTATTTCCGAGCAAAAGACAGTAAATTCTTTTATTTCTGTTTATAATTACATTTACAAATGTAAGCCGATTCTTAATATAATTTTTCTTCAAAAAGACCAGTGGAACTCTAGATATTTGTTGATTTATTACATAGTATAAACATTTTTGTAAGAAAAAATATGTAGTCTATTTTATATGGAATCACTTTATTTGCATAAATTATACTTATGATAGGAAGATTTTTTGTACGTTCTATTTATTCATATTCGATGTTATTATTTTAGAAATCGGAACTAAACAGAATGGTGTTGATTAATGTGACTGCATTTTATGCATTAAAAAGTAGCAGTGGAAAAAATACTCACTATTTCCATGTGAACTGTTTGCGAGTTTAACTAAGTTACACTACTACTGAGTTATACTAGCTTTCGCCCGTGGCTTCGCCAGCGTGAAATTCCCTCATTCCTATATTCTCAATACTCCTAGCTATGTGTATGCAAAATTTCAGGTAGATTGGTTCAGTAGATAAAGCGTGAATAGGTTACAAACAAACAAATATACAAACTCTCTTTCGCATTTATAATATTAGTTGGATTGGACGAGTAGTGGCGATTAGCAATGCAATGTAGGTAAACCTTTTTTATATAACTGTATGAAATAATATTAAACAAAAAACTTTAAATTGAAAGACAAATTACAAAATCGTACAACATTTTTGTGTAAATATAAAGATATTAAAGTTTTATTTGTAATATCATCCACCAAGCCAGTGAGGCCTCTTGTGTCGCTGTGCGCACCGCCCGCTGTCGGAGGCGCATCGTAGCACAAAAATAACACTGTTGAACTGCTACGCCGTAGACGCTTATATTATATTGTTCATAATCTCGTAGCACATACCGTCGGCGCCGGCGCCATACAATCGGCTAGTTCAATTTTTTACATAGATCTAATTCGTAAACGATTTAAAGGAATAGACTTATTAAACAGTTTGCGGTAATTAGATTTTTATTAGGCGCGTAAGTTTTGAGAAAGGTAGAAAAACCTAAATAACATTATTTTTCAAAAATTTACTACAAGGTCAAAAAAATTGTATAAGCCGCTTAAGTGTAACGTAAGCGGCCTTCTCATTTTAATCGTCAAGCCAGTTAAATCGTCATAATCTGTCATTGTCAAAGTTTTATTTTAGTAAACATAACCTAAATACTTTGTTTCAACGCGGAGTTAAAAAATAAATAAGAAAAACGCAGAGTGACGTCATCACTGTATGTATCTTTAAATCTAAATAAAAAAAAATATTTAATAATCTAAGTATTTTTTATTTCAAATGGTATCTCTAAATTGGTCTTTTTAATATATTGTCGAAAAAAACATAAAAATTACTACTTTTATTATTATAAGATACAAAATTCTGTTCAGACTGTTTGACAATATTCAAAAATAAATTAAACGTACAATATATGCTCTGAATGAAATGCTATTGCTGTAGGACAACTATGTTGTGAAATTAATAAATAATATCTCATTGATGTAAAATAATGATTCGTACGTTTATTTGTATGTACCTAAATAAACTTAAAGATATTTTATACACTCATAAATGTGTATCTGTTTGAATATACACTTGTGCATAAACAGATTATTGTCAATTTTTTGTTGGTAAGATGGTGGTCGTAAAGAAATAATGTAGATGGTAATTGAGGCCCTGAAAAGGGCCGTTTTAGAAGTATATGTGTTGCGTCGGGCTCTCTTCCGAGAACACTCTTGCAACTCCGATTTCAACGACTCGTCTCATTAATGACAAATTATATTCAGATATTGGCTTACATATTGTGTTTAGAAACACAAATAAGAATACAATTTATTGTTGACTTGATGGCCGTAAAGAAACATTGCAGATGGTATTTTGGCCCTGAAAAGGGCCGTTTTTACAACTCCCGAAATCAATCCCGGAACTCCGTTCTCAAAGACCGTCTCCTCCACCTTACACAGGTCTCATCGGAGAGATCCTGAACGGAGCAGGAACAATGTATGGGAGGTTGACCTCCTCGACCTGGCAGTCGATGGGTTCACTATATACATAGCAAACCTCGCCAGGCCCAAAAGTTCGGCTGCCGATCCGCGTCACCAGCCTCCGCAATATAATAAAGACAATAAAATAAATTAAATTTAAAAAATACCACTTACAAATTGGCACCGACATTTTGGAGCTTCAAGAAGTTGAGGCTTGCGCGACGACATAGTGAATGCAGGAAGAAAATTAGGAAAAATGAATAATCGACACGAAAAGCACTGCCTTTTATAACTAGTGGTTCTGTGAACAGTAGACCTCACGAACCACCTCCGTTAACCCCCATCCCCTTTTTTTTATAACTATATTTCCCATTCTGTTAATTCTTTTTCCTCGTCTATTCTCAAAAGAAGACTTTTACTACCTTTTCTGGTCAGACGGTCCAATATAAAAAAAAAGAAAATCAAAAAAAGCTCTCGACAAAAAATTTGCAAAAAAAATCGAGGAACACGTGTGCCAAGTTTCATTAGGATCCGTTCGTAAACAACGTCACAGAAAACTTTCCCCCTTTTGCCCCCATTTTCCCTCCAATCAAAAAAGCTTTCGACAAAAAATTGCAAAAAAAATTAAGGAACACGTGTGCCAAGTTTCATTAGAATCCGTTCGTAAACAACGTCACAGAAAACTTTCCCCCTTTTTTCCCCATTTTCCCTCTAATTAAAAAAAGCTCTCGACAAAAAAATGCAAATAAATCAAGGAACACGTGTGCCAAGTTTCATTAGAATCCGTTTGAAAACAAAGCCACAGAAAACTTTCCCTCTTTTCTCCCCTATTTTCCCTCTAATCAAAAAAAGCTCTCGACAAAAAAATGCAAATAAATCAAGGAACACTTGTGCCAAGTTTCATTAGAATCCGTTTAAAAACATAGCCACAGAAAACTTTCCCCTTTTTTCCCCCCATTTTCCCTCTAATAAAAAATAGCTCTCAACAAAAAAATGCAAATAAATCAAGGAACAAGTGTGCCAAGTTTCATTAGAATCCGTTTGAAAACAAAGCCACAGAAAACTTTCTCCTTTTTTCCCCCCATTTTCCCTCCAATCAAAAAAAGCTTTCGACAAAAAATTTAAAATAAATCAGGGAACGCCTGTGCCAAGTTTTATTAGGATCCGTTCAGAAATGCGACCTCTACTAGCCCGGAACAAACAGACAGACAGACAGACATCCGGACAAAAGCAAAATTTGCCAGTCTCGAAATGGAGACTCTCGCTCGCTTCGCTCGCTCGGTCAATAAATATTATTAGTGTAGGGGGAGACCTGCTCGGGTTGGTTTCTCAAAGGTTTTCATAAAACAAATATGTACAACAATTCGCATTGTACCTAATTGTTCTTCACACTGGATAATAAAGACCCTTTTTTTGATAAGAGAGTAGATAACTATTAATTAGCTAATGCTCCTGATAAGGAATATTAACAACTTATTGTTAAGTCGTTTTTTCTATACCTGTTAGGCTTAGGGTAAGTAATGCTTTCTACTACGAGTATTTTCAAGGACACTTAGTGAGGTGTAGTATTCAAATATATTTTTAGCTTTTCATTTCGCAATTTTAACCATAAGTCGACGTTATAAGCCATTAAATAAGTAATTGTTAACTCATAATTTTGCCTTTGATCCGTTGAAGCTCAAAGATACAGATTTAGAAAGGCCCCGGCTTTGCCTCGTCCTTTTAAAAGAACTTGGCAAGGTCTCAGCTGCGCTTTGGCCTTGCAATATAACTCGGCCGTGAATGGCTTCATTTCTGGCCTCGACAGTAATGTACTATTGCTTGGTCCAATGGTTGACTAGTAGAGAATGTCATATGGCATTAAGTCCAATATATATTTCAATTATTTATCGCATACATATTAGCATAAAGTTAACGCCCATCACAATTGGCGATAAATTTAGATAAAAACACCTAGGTAAAAATACTTGCATCAACAAATTATTACCTGCAGAAATCCCATTGTTGATGACTTTTAAAAGCGCAATTTAGCCCAACCAGATACTAGATAAGTTTTTTTCTATCACCAGAATGTTATAAAAGAGAATATTTTTACATGTTTATCATTTGTGTATTTGTCCTTGGGTGCGAATCATGTCTGCTGACAGCTCTGCCGACAGTGTGCCGCAAAATAAAATACTGCCGCGAATTTCGCGGCATGAATTGGTAAGCACAGCATTTTAACTTTTTATTTTGATAAATTTAATGCATATAATTGTAAATTTTAATTAAGTTAAATTATTTTCTGTTTTAATTTTTTTTTATTATACATATATTTTTGTTTCTAATTTGATTCACTTAAAATATTAAATGAGAGTATGTTGTTTAACTTTATCATTTTACTTTTCTCTATGCACAGCTTTTAAGTTATTTCTTATTACTATTCAAATTCACAACTCACTCAGAGATTTGTAGTTAAGTTTTATATAACACGAAATAAATTTATCATTAATTCTATATTATTTTTATTTATAAAGTGTACGTTGTTAATTCTAGGCATATTTTAATTTATACTAATAAAAATATTATTTTTGTCCACCAGGTTTCTATGTGGATATACGCTCACGAAAACTACTTCCATAGAGCGCCATCTCCACAGCCGCCGCCGGTAATGGACTTAGGAACGGAAACCGCATCAGCGCCCTCTGGCTCACGGCGAGTGATTTTTGCTAGAGGGCTACATCGAAAATCGCCCTACGAAAGAGCTTGTTTTTAATAACGAGCCTTTCGGAAACGGCCCTTTTCAGGGCCACACTTCCATCTTTGTTTCTTGACGGTCTGAAATTCAACTTCTTTTCGAATCAAACCTTTAAAAAAGTCTGCATTTAAAAGAATTACAACAAATATTTTTTAATTTGTTTTTCGGGTGTCTTACAGCTTAATATAGTATAGTATAAAATACAATTAGAATGTTGGACTGTGCTAATCACAAGACTCCACCAATTAAAAGTTTAAAAGAACGTAAAATTGTAAAATAATATGCGCAACTTAATCGTGTTAATAAGAATTGAAGATTTATTGGTAAAATGTCATTTATTAATATTAAACGAGACGTTGAGTCATCTTATATTGTTGTGCATCGATGGTTGGGATACGATCTATAAGAGCAGGTTAAATTAAAAATAGTTTTTTTCTCTGTTCATAGATATTTACAGTGACTTTAAACATTACAGTTTCTCTCAACCGGGTCTAGTAGGATTGTTTGTAGTCTCAAAGGTTTTCTTAATAATAATAATGTTGGCTCTGGCCCCACAAATACCAAGTCAAAAAAGGCTTGAGAAGAAAAAATATGAGATAATAATAAATATATGAAATAAAATATTTTCGTTGTCACTTATTGTGCTTTACCAGATTAATAAACAATTTATTAAGGGTATTGTAAAGAAACAGTGCAGATGGTATATGTGGCCCTAATAAAGGCCGTTTTAGAAAAGTATGTTTTGCGTGGGGCTCTCTATTGAGAACACTTTCGCAACTCCGTTCTCAACGACCCGTCTCGTTGATAACAAATACTATTCAGATGTTGGATTGTATACATTTTGTTTAGAAACACAGATAAGACTACAATTTATCGTTGACCAAAATTAAGAAATTGTTGAAAGAATTTCGTGCGATTGGAGACACTCACGAAAATTTTTTTAGCTATACATTGCTGTTTCAACCGTTCTCATTAGTTCTATTTTCGACAAATAAATAATATTAAATATAAATACAGTAAATAAAGGCTGTCATGATCCCATAAACAATTTGAAAAATTAAGTATTTTAACGTAGAATAAACGTTTTCTTTCTAAAACACTGTATATTTCTTTAATTTCTACAAATACCGAAAGTGTTTATGACATAATTTCATAAACAATAAAATTCAAGTGATAATATGTAAAATATACTACTCATACCTACATCCCTATTAAAAACTTATATATTATTTAACTTGATATATTTTTGAAATCATGGTGTTAACGTAATTTCTGCATCTCATTTTTGGCCAGATTTTTATAAATTTACATACATCCTAAAACCCACCGGTCTCGTTGATGACAAATGATATTTAGATACCAGCTTGAATGTGTAAGGGTTTGCAGAAGCACAAATTAGTATACAATTTATTGTTGACATGGTATTTTGGCCCTGAAAAGGGCCGTTTTTACATCTCCCGTGGCAATCCCGGTACTCCGTTCTCAACGACCGTCTCCTCCACCTTACACAGGTCTCATCGGAGAGATCCTGAACGGAGCAGGAATGATGTACGGGAGGTTGACTTCTTCAACCTGGAAGGCAATAGGTTCACTATGTACGTAGTGAACCTCGCCAGGCCCAAAAGTGCGGCTGCCGAGTCGCGTCACTAACCGCCGCGGTGGTAGCGGTTGTGGGTAGAAAGCCTTGGCCATATCAGGCCAATCATTCACCTGGAAATCAATAAAACAATATGGTGATTAAAACTTTTAAAATATTTATATTCTCGTTCGTAATTAATCAATAAAGAACCTAAAGAAATACATATCCAATATTGGTGAAAATAAAGAAAACAATTAATAAAAATTAATTAAATAAAAAAATATATTTTGAAAATACTTACATCTTCTTTTGGGGCTTTCGAAGCCTCTCCAGGTAGAAAAGGCTTGAGGTTTGTTGTCGATTTTTGAGACGAAATATCGCAATGGTTCAGTTAGAACTAGAAATTTAGTAATAATTAATAATCTTCATGTAATGCAGTGGCTTTTTATACCATCGGCGAAGTGAGGGGAACTAGTCGAAATGTGGGCTCAAAGGTTTCTTAATATTAATATTTTCATTGTTCCTAATTATTGTTAATGTTGGTCTGAGGTACATTTTAGATAGAGCTCCTTTGTCAATAAATGATAACCGAGCAGGCACCTATTATAGTTAATGATAAGGATTGGATTTTGAACAATTCATAGTTAAAAAGGTACTACCATTTTATACCTGTTAGGCTTGGGTTAATGCTATTTATTACGAGTATTTACAAGGTCATTAGGTGAGGTGTATTATTCATTACAATATATTTGAAAGTTTCTCATTTTGCAATTTTACCCATAAGACAAAGTTTTCATATTAAGATATGTTTTACTATCGCAACATGGTATCTTGAGAAATCATCATTAGATTAAAAGTGTAATTCACATTAAAGACTTATTTGTAAAATTAATGACCAAACCTATGAGTTACCTTGAATCTTTGTACGCACCGCCCGCTGTCGCAGGTGCATCGTAGCATAGAAATAACACCGTTGAACTGCTACGCCGTAGACGCTAATATTGTTCATAATCTTGTAGCATACATCTATGGCGCGCCGTTCACTTGTTTGGATTTTGAAATTTTGCAACGTTTATTGTTTGATTATTATTAGTTATTCATAATATGAGCCATTATAGCTACCAAAATTTGTTCAAGCTATTAAAATAATATTCTAAAGTAAATTAAACGTAACATATTTACTAAATTTTATGTAATTACAGCAGGTCAAATGATGTTGTAAAATTAATAAATAATGCTTTATCGAACCTATAAGTTGATGATTCCTTCATTTATTTATTCTATAAGATGTTCTCATAAATGAGTCTATGTATTTAAATATACCTACACTTGCGCATAAAGAGATTAATCAACAATTTATTGGTGACTTGAAAGGTCGTAAAGAAACAGTGTAGATTGTATTTGTGATCCTGAAAAGGACCGTTTTAGAAGTCTGACTCTAGCGTGGGCCTCCTCTCCCAAAAACACTTTAAGAAACTGTATTCTCAAAGTCCGATCTCAAATGATTGATGACAAATTATATAACTTAGATATCTACTTGCGTACGTAAATGTGTGCAGACAAATTTGACGACCTCCGTGGCGTAATGGTTAACATGCCTGACCGCTACTCAGGAGGTCCCGGGTTCGATCCCCGGTCAGGTCAAGATAAAAAATGATCTTTTTCTGATTGACCTGGGTCTTGGATGTTTATCTATATTAGTATTTGTTAAAAAAATATAGTATCGTTGAGCGAGTATCCCATAACACAAGTCTCGAACTTACTTTGGGGCTAACCCAATCTGTGTGATTTGTCCCATATATTTATTATTATTATTATTTACTTATTAAATAAGTATACAATTTCTTGTTGACTTGATGGTCGTAAAGAAACATTGCAGATGGTATTTTGGCCCTGAAAAGGGCCGTTTTTACAACTTCCGTAAACAATCCCGGAACTCCGTTCTCAACGACCGTCTCCTCCACCTTACACAGGTCTCATCGGAGAGATCCTGAACGGAGCAGGAACGATATACGGGAGGTTGACCTCCTCGACCTGGCAGTCGATGGGTTTACTATATACATAGCAAACCTCGCCAGGGCCAAAAGTTCGGCTGCCGAGCCGCGTCACCAGCCTCCCCGGAGGAGGCGCCTGCGGAAAGAAGCCCTCATGCTTCTCTAGCCAATCGTAAACCTAGTAAACAAAAAAATATGATTAGGTACAAATGACACGAAAATATTATCATTGGTTATCAACTAGATACTTGAAAACATACAGAAACTATTTAATTTCTATTTTAAAATTATTAAAAAGAAATTGTAAGACATTAAAAAAAATGCAACTTACAAATAGGCACCGTCATTTTGGAGCTTCAAGAAGTTGAGGCTTGCGCGACGACATAGTGAATGCAGGAAGGAAATTAGGAAGAATGAATAATCGACACGAAAAGCACTGCCTTTTATAATAATCATTAGTGTAGTGGGAGACCTGCTCGGGTTGGTTTCTCAAAGGTTTTCATTAAAAAAATATGTACAACAATTCGCATTGTTCCTAATTGTTCTTCACACTGGATAATAAAGACCCTTTTTCTGTTAAGAGAGTATATAACTATTAGCAATAAATATTTTTTATTATTTTTTATTATTTATTATTATTATTATAGCCGGTGATAAGGATTGGAATTTTAACAAATTTTTGTTTAGTCGTTTTTTTCTATACCTGCTAGGCTTGATATAAGTAATGCTTTCTATACGAGCATTTTCAAGGTCATTAAGTGATGGTATAATATTTAAGCAAATATATATTTATAGCATTCTATTTTGCAAATTCGCCATAAAACAAAATTATAATCATAATATTGGTGGCCGTTTGTTACTATCTAGCTCTATTTTTTGGATGTTTTTTCTATTTACTCTAATAAAAATACGTTATATTTTTATTATTATTCGCAATTATAAAAAAATTAAATCCTTTCTAAAAGAAAAAGAATTTTCAAAGTCGGTCGATCTAAGAATCCATATAAATTGAATAATAATTAATTCTTTAAAGATAATGTACTTACTTACTAAAAACAATAACAAAATAATTACAAAAAAAAACCTTTTAAAAAAGTGACAGACTATAGGCCCTACATTTGATTCCTATAGGAAGCATAGTTTGTTTTCTTGTTTTTAGTTTTATTAGGACATTACAGGCTTGAATAACCTGATTATCTGATTATTAAGACCGTGCTCCGAAAGGCACGTTATGTCGTTGATCCCGGCTGTCATCTGGTAGTCGTTAAAAGTCGTCAGAGGTCTAGAGAGAATTCCGATAACGAGGTGTGCTTTGTCGATTGACCGTGTTAGCTACTCAAAATGATGATGACATTATTTATATCATGGTGGACTTATGACATGAGGGTTGAATATGTTATCACCTGTTTCTAACTAGTTCTAGTGATAGATTTTAAGTTTGATCTTATTCATATTAAATTGATTTGTTTTCTTAACACTAAGGGTGTTGTAATAAAAATATGCAACATAAACTATATAATTTTTATTATTTACATTTATATACATTAAGTTTTCCAATTACAGCTATATACATTCAGGTCATTTAAGAAATTAACACTTAGATTAAAATCGATACTTTTTTAAAATATCGGTTCTTAACTGCTTTCTCTCTCTTCTATCGCCACCTCATTCAAGTCTCAAATAGCGACCAAGAACTGGTAAGCGCAGCGTCGATCACCCACCGACCTGATGGTCAGATGACGTGAAGGACGTTGCAAGCCATCCGCTGAATAAAGACCTCTTCCAACCGGTCATACTGGGAATCCTTAAGCCTTCGGTGAGTGATGGACTGCTTGAGGTTTAAATGATGTTCCTCCTTTTCCTCCAATAACTGGTCTCATTGGAGATATTGCAAATGGTGCAGGGGTAATGAAAGGTAGATTGACCTCTGGGATGTAACACGGTATAGGGTCACTATACACGTATTGTATGGGACCAGGGGGTCCGAAGGTCCGGCTGGCGAGGCGCGTGATGAGTTTCGGTGGAGGAGGTGCTTTTGGGAAATATATGAGGTGATCGTCCAACCATTTGTTGACCTGGGGAAGAAATAAAAAAAACATGAGAACTTGTTGATAAAGGGATAAATCTCACAGATGAGCTAACCCCAAAGTAAGTTCGAGAATTTTGTTATGGAATACTAAACGATACTATAATTTTTGACAAATTCTTATAGATAGACCCAGATTTTCCACATTGACCTGATCGGAATTCGAGCCCTATACCTCCTCAGTAGTCGGAGGTCGTCGGCATAGTGTAGTTTATGTATGTTAAAACGTTAGAATAGAGAAAGAATATACAAATACAAAACATAGTATACAAAAAACAGATTAACAATTTATTTGATAACTTCCTTGAAACTAAACTTGAAACTATTATTTATGATTATTATTTTCCTATGAAAACAAGAATTAACCAGTACAACTATTTTGTATATTAAAAAAACCGTGTACTCGTTGGTCTAATTAAAAAAAAAGTTCAAAATATAAATATATATATAAATATAAAGTATTGAAAATTACTCACGAATTCACATCGGCAGCTTGGTGCAACACAACTTTCGACCTCTTTAGGCACATTGAGGGGTAAATTATAAGTAGACATAATGCAAGTAAGACTTCTCAATATTGAATGATCCAAATTTGACAAGTTCCCTCTATTTATATTAATTTCGATTTTTTTTTGTGTAGTGGAGGTCGGGATATATAGACCCTTTTTAATAATAAAGACCCTTTTTCAGATAAGAGTAGATAACTCCTTATAAGTATTGGAATTTAAAAAATTTTTGTTTAGTCGATTTTTTCATATACCTGCTAGGCTTGGGATAAGTAATGCTTTCTATACGAGCATTTTCAAGGTCTTTAAGTGATGTTATAATATTTAAGAAAAAATATATTTATAGCTTTCTATTTTGCAATTTTCCCATAAGAGAAAATTATAATCAAAATATTGGTGGCCGTTCGTTACTATCTAGCTCGGATTTTTTGGATGTATTCCCTACTAGCGACACGCCCCGGCTTCGCATGGGCATAAAAACCTTCCTCTTGAATCTCTTTATCTATTAAAAAAAACCGCATCAAAATCTGTTGCGTTGTTTTAAAGATTTAAGCTTGCAAAGGGAAATAGTGACAGAGAAAGCGACTTTGTTTTATACTATGTAGTGATTTACTTCAAGAAAAACACGTTAAATTTATACAACCAATTTTAAAAAAAAAATCCTTTCGAACAGAAAAATAATTTTATAAATCGGTCTATAAATGACGGTAATGTGGCGTAACAAATGATAAAAATCGATACAAAAAAAATAATTATCAAAACTTTAAGGATTATGATAGTTTTTAAGAACGATAACAAAATAATTATAAAAAAAAAACTAGGGATACTTGAACCGAATACGAACTTCGGCCGAACTTCGGTGGTTTTTACCGCGCTTTCTCTATCGTTCACGTCGTGACATGATCCCTACGCAACCCGCCCGCGCCCTCCGCGCGATTCCCAAACTTACCGCCGGCCTCTGATTTGTCATAATTCATTACTGTTGCAACCTTGCGACACGTCCGTTATTACTTATACACGTGGAAAAGGGCGTTCAGCATCAACTTCTGCTTTGACGAACCATCTTATCGAATCTCTATCTTAACGAACATGATCACATGACAAATCGTTTTATTACTTAGTTATTTCTATACTTGAGTATTCTTTGTTTTCTACTAGACAGTCGGCTTTTCATTTTTCATCCAAATTTCAGCCGAATGCCGAAGTTCGGTTTAACCGAATATGAAACGAAGTTCGGCCCAACATTCGGCATTTAACATTCGGAATATGAAACGAATTTCGGCCCATCCCTAAAAAAAACCTTTTTTCAAATTCAAATTCTTTATTTCCATTTTAGGTTATTTATCGCTTATTGACATCAATCATTACATAAATTAAGTTTACCACCACTTTCAAAGCGTAAGTGGAGAAGAAGCGGCGCCACAAACTCCACTGCAGCATTTTCTCCAGAACGTCAATTTACAAAATATGAGTCAAAACAGACGAATTTACAAAGCGAGAATAATTTTATCAGTAAAACAAGTTTATTGAATATTAAAGATAATCAAAATAGGTAAAGTCAATGTCATGATATTATAAAAAAAAATCAATTAAAAATAAAATTATAAAATAGTAATAATGAACTGATTGTATATAAGATCAATTAATTTAGCAAGAGTTTGGAGGACTCCGCACCAAGCTAAAGTTACACATCCTTGTCATTACGGAAATCATCAGCACTATAATATGCTTTTTTACAAAGTAAATTCTTAACATGTGCTTTAAATTTTCGGTCAGGCAAACTAAGGACCGATTCTGGAAGCTTATTGTAATGGTGTATACAGTTTCCCAAAAATGAGTTTTATTTTTATTCCTTAAGGGTCTATCCGTAACATCGCTAACTTTTTTGAAATATTTCTCCTGGTATACAAAATAAATTCAAATATATATTGAGATGCAAGAGTTAAAATATTTATATCCTTAAACAACTCCCTAAGAGATTCCCTTGGTGCTAAACCATAGATGGCATGGATTGTCCCCTTTTGCAAAATAAAAATAGTCTGTATGTCACTTGCTCTTCCCTATAGCAATAGTCCATACGACATTAAGCTATAAAAATAACTAAAGTACACTAGCTTAGCAGTTGTCTCATCCGCCATTTGTCTGATTTTTCTGATAGCATAAGCAGCAAAACTGAGTTTTTTAGCCAGGCTTGTAATGTACGAACTCCATTGCAATTAAGAATCAATTGTGATTCCTAGAAAGGTGGTATTGTCTAAAAGCTATAAAATTTCTCCATTCAACATTACATAAACTTGAACCCCTCACGTTTGGTAGTGTAAATTTGATACATTGGGTCTTATTAGCATTAAGCATTAAGTTGTTAGCTGAGAACCAATTGGAGATCGTAGACAAAGTATCATTCACATGATAGGCATTTACACTACCGCGTTAAATTTTAAAAACTAATGACGTATCGTCTGCAAACAAAACAAAACCAACCTTTTTTTTTCAACCGTGTAAGGCAAGTCATTGACATAAATCAAAAAGAGAAAGGGTCCAAGAATTGAGCCCTGTGGCACGCCAATTTTAACTGTTGATCCTTCTGATTTGACACTACATATTTATATCAACAGTTTGGCTTTCAAAAAAAGTAAGAGATCATAGGGTTGTTGGTTGTTCGATTCCTATGGGAAGCATAGTTTGTTTTCTTGGTTTTAGTTTGATTAGGACATTGGCTTGAATAACCTGATTATCTGATTATAAAGACCGTGCCCCGAAAGGCACGTTATACCGTTGATCCAGGCTATCATCTGGTAGTCGTTAAAAGTCGTCAGAGGTCTAGAGGCGGTTCCGAAGAACTCCGATATCTAGGTGTGCTTGGTCGATTGACCGTGTTAGCTGCACAAAATGATGATGACACCATTTATATCATGGTGGACTTATGACATGACGGTCGAATATGTTATCACCTGACTTTAACAGTTAGTCTAGAGTAGAGTTCTAGTGTTAGATTTTAAGTTTGATCTTATTCATATTAAATTAATTTGTTTTTTTAACACTAAGGGTGATGTAATAAAAATATGCAACATAAACTATATAATTTTTATTATTTACATTTATATACATTAAGTTTTCCAATTACAGCATTATACATTCAGGACATTTAAAAAATTAAGACTAATAAAACTGATATTTTTTTAAATATCGGTTCTTACTGCTTTTTTTCTTTTCCATCGCCTCCGCCGCAAGATTCTCAAATAGCGACCACGAAGTGGCAAGCGCAGCGTCGGTCACCCACCGACCAGATGGTCAGATAACCTGAAGGACGTCGCAAGCCATCCACTGAATAAAGACCGCTTCCAACCAGTCATACTGGGAGTCCTTAAGCCTTCGGTGAGTGGTGGACTGCTTGAGGTTTAAATGATGTTCCTCCTTTTCCTCCAATAACTGGTCTCATTGGAGATATTGCAAATGGTGCAGGGGTAATGAAAGGTAGATTGACTTCTGGGATGATACACGGTATAGGGTTACTATATACGTATTGTATGGGACCAGGGGGTCCGAAGGTCCGGCTGGCGAGACGTGTGATGAGTTTCGGTGGAGGAGGTGCTTTTGGGAAATATATGAGGTGATCGTCCAACCATTTGTTGACCTGGGGAAGAAATGAAAAAAACATGAGAACTTGTTGATAAAGGGATAAATCTCACAGATGTGCTAACCCCAAGCAAGTTCGAGAATTTTGTTATGGGATACTAAACGATGCTATATTTTTTGACAAATTCTTATAGGTAGACCCAGATTTTCCACATTGACCTGATCGGGATTCGAGCCCCATACCTCCTGAGTAGTCGGAGGTCGTCGGCATAGTGTAGTTTAGGTATTTTAAAAACTTTAGAATAGAGAAAGAATACAAATACAAAACATAGTATACAAAAAAAAGGATTACCAATTTATTTGGTAACTCCCTTGAAACTAAACTTGAAAACTACTATTTTTGGTCTAAACCAAACAAAAAAGGTTTAGTTGTTTTCTTATAAAAACAAGAATTAACCAGTACATTTATTTAGTATATTAAACAAACAGTGTACTCGTTGGTCTAATAAAAAAAAAAGTTCAAAATATAAATATAAAGTATCAAAAAATACTCACGAATTCACATCGGCAGCTTGGTGCAACACAACTTTCGACCTCTTTAGGCACATTGAGGGATAAATTATAAGTAGACATAGTGCAAGTAGGACTTCTCAATATTGAATGGTCAACATTTGACACAGTTCCCCTATTTATATTATTTTCTTTTTTTTATTAAATAATTTCTTAATTACTTTCATCAATTATTTGAAGATGCTAGTTTGTTAATTAATTTAAGGTCGTTTCTTAATTTTATTTTGATCATGAAAATGACACACGTTTTTTTCTTAAATAATGTTAAACAAGTTTTAATATTTACTGATATGTCATAACCCTCATTAGCTGGATAGCTAAGCTCTTTTTTGTATTTTTAATGCGTGTTCGTATCGATAGTGCGTGTCAAGCGGTGGAGAACGTGGCTTAGTTTGGATTGATCGCTATCTCTCCTTGAGGCTTTTTGTATCTTAAGCTGTTTGTTCTGGCTGTAATCACGATTGTTAAGCTATTATAAATACAAATATATTCCGAATAAGATTAACAAAGTTAAAATAACAAATATGTTGGCGTTATGGTTAATATGTCTGTCTGCTACTCAGGAGGTCCCGGGTTCGATCCCCGGTCAGGTCAAGATAAAAAACGATCTTTTCTGATTGGCATGGGTCTGGCATGTTTATCTATATATGTATTTGTTATAAAATATTGTATCGTTGAGTTGGTATTTGTCATTATCAAGTCAACGATACAATAACTCGAATTTACTTTAGGGCTAACTCAATATGTGTGATTGATCCATATGTATTCATTTATTTTAATTATGTCTGTCTGTTTTTTATTTGTAATTTGATAATATACTTATAATCATTAGTCAATTGAAATAACAGTTGATAATTATAGAAAATTTGCATGATGGGCATGTTAGGAAAGTATCATACAGACAGATACCGAATTAAATAGATTCAAACTCACACACATAAAGGAACCAATTAAAATTTCTCTTATCTTAGTTGAAAAAGTAGAGATTTTTTTTATAACCGATGTACAATTACTCACATTTCCTTAGAAAATAAAGTCTTTTGTTACATTAGATTGTGAGTATGCGGTATGAATGGTTGACTCAGTCAAAAACCTGCCATTTTACGGTCAGGTACACACTCACACATTCGTATTTCTTTTATTTAAATTAAACGAATTTGAAGAGCGTTTCTGTGTGTGTATAGTGCCGTTGACAAAAATAATTTTGTTTTATTAATATTGGGCTTGCAATATAAATACCTGACTCAGGTAAAAGCCTACCATTTCGCAAAGGAGTTTCAAATAGAACACATCGCTACAGCGTTGTCAATTTCAATTAAGTATTCGTGTTATCTCAAAAAAAATACCAAATAGTAGTACAATCAGTGACAACTACAATAGCTGCTGTAACGCTAATATCAGTGAAAAATGTTTCCATCACAAATCTCAGAAGCTTTTTTAAGGAGTCCATGATCTCCAGTGACCGATGCTGTCTTCTCATATTCAATGAGTCCTTAATTTCTTTTCTCAGGAAGAGATTTATATGTTATTCAGTGGTTTGGCGAGTCAACGACGGTGACTGACGTAGTCTTCTGATACTCAAGAAGTCATTAATTCCTCTCCTGAAGAAAAGGTGAAGAATTCAGGAAAAGAACACGACATCGTCAGAATCCAACCAAGGAGTTATAAATCCATTTCATGAGAAAGTAATATTTTTGAGGGATTCTCAAAAGAATATCGCAAAACCCAACTAAGTTGTCATAAAATCTGGAAGCAAGAAGTAAGAAATTGATTCGTGGCTGACAAAAGGAGATGGAAAAATTCTATGAACTTGAGAAGAATCAACTCAAAGCGCCCTCGAAATTTGATACATCGAATATAAAACGACTTGTCAATAGTGAGATGTGTAATAATCCATGTGTTGTTATCCACAAGTTTAAAAAACGGATTATCCATTACAAGTTTCAAACGCTAAATTATCAACAAAAAATTTGGATCGGACATCTTGAAACTATTGACTTTTTGTGGAAAGTGAAGAGAAAAATGTTATTTCCAAATGAACCAGATTTTCGATGGTTCTTTGAAAAATTTATATATTATATTCAGGTCTTACATTGTATTGCAATTATATGTAAAGTCATAGGATATAATGCTATGAAACTAAATAATGTTCAAGGCTATAAGCCTGTCAGTATTTGCTATAAGTTTATTATCTCTCAAAAAATGAAGAAGCACCGTATTACAATGTGTGTCATCTTACAATGCCAAATTGTAAAACTTATAACAAACTATTATACTCAAAGTAGTATTAGTTTGAGGTGCTGTGTGGGTATGCTTTTTAATTATTTTAAATGCCCAAAATTATTGACAAAATTTTATGTAAATTTTGTATTCTATCTTATTTGTAATGAATTATTTTTAAGTTTAATTCTGTTCTTGAAATAAATATTTCAAATTTAATCTATTGACTTTTTAATAGTTACCTGTAGCACAGGTTCCGCCAGGATCCTATTTCAGGAACTAGTCTTTTCACAGTGATTTATTCAAGTATCTTAAAAACTTGTAACTGTAATTTCTTTGTTAAGAGAAAATAAACGATTTATTATTATTATTATGTTTTTATATATTTTTCACCCTTTTCAGGGGAGTTAAATATTTTTACGGGCTTTTGGCCAAGCAAAAATATTATGAAGAGAAGAATTTAATTATTGATCTATAGAAAATTCTGCAAGTATTAAGTATTGCAGCTTTTTGTAGAAGAAGATATGTGAGGGGATGGATTTGAAGATTTTCTAAGCTATTACGGAGAGTTTTAGGAATAACGCCGGATGAAATAATAATTGGAACTGTTTTAACTATTTCTACCCGCCATTGAGTCTTTAATTCTATGGCTAAATCTGTGTATTTACTAAGTTTTTCAGTATAAGTAGAAGTAAGATTATAGGTATTTGGAACGGCTACGTCGATAAGGTAAACTGTTTTATTCTGCTTGTCATGGAGAGTAACGTCAGGTCTATTATGGTGAATTGTTTTGTTTGTAATAATTTATTATTATTAAAACCAAATACAAAAGAAGTGATCAATTTGATGTATGAGACGAAATAAATTAATAGACCTTTATTGCTTATTTGGCTGTGAGGCTGTTTTGCTGCGTTTTGATTTTGTTTGGAATTTTTTAGTTACCTTACTATTCGCCAAGGGCGCTGTTTAATTTGACGTAAAAATGTTAACGCAGTCACTAACATCTGCCTGCATAAAATCTCGTATAAATCATTAACCATGGCCTTGATTCTGTTAGCTTCTATTTTAAACTTCGAATCTGAATCCGCTGTAACTTTCTTGATGGGCATTCAAAAAACACGGTTAATAATTCGAATCTATACGCGCTATCCTTGCTAGACTGTCAGCGAGATGAACTAGATGGGACGTGAGATTTTGTATGAGATGACGTAAGATGCGGCATTCTGTAAGGTAATTTCCCCGTCACTTAGAAGCTCACTTCTCACACTAACACTGCACCTTAAGCGAAGTATGAGTGATAGCGACGTGAGTTGTTATTTGAAATTTATAGAATCGACAAGCGTGTTAGAAGGTAATTTTCAGAAAAGTTAATTTGCTAAGTAAGTTAATATATTTCAGCTTAATTTAGTTTTAAAATTTGTGTACTGGTAGAAACCAACCGACATTGCAAATAATATGTATCTTATCCCAACTCGTATAATCAACTAATTAACTGATTTAACCTATATTTACTAATGATGCTTGCACTTAATGAGACTCATAAGATAACTTTGTTAATATGTTATTCTTTAAAGCCATTACTTAATTTAGTAATAAAATTAATAATAATAATTCTGCAAAGAAAATTAGTAAATAGGTTAAAATTTTTGTTGTTATTTATCTGACGCATTTATAAATCATCTGTTCACTTTGAAACGATAAAAATAATGTACTTAGTATAAAAAATTGATACAAATAGTTAAGAATGAATTAAAGAATGTTTCATCTTTGTTCAAATGAATAATTTTAGTAACATATTTCTTCTATTGACCAGATGGTCAGATGACCTGAAGAAGGTCGCAGGCAGGCGCTGGATGCAGGCCGCTTTCAACCGGTCATTTTGTAAATCCTTGGGGGAGGCCTATGAATGAAGAGATTTCAATTTAGTTTCTTTCGTATTAAAGGTGACATACAGGCGAGTGTTCTTAGACATGTTTGATGAAAATCGTTTAAGCCGTTTAGAAATTGTGGGGGTGAAAGTGGGGATGAACAACCGAATGTCCGCAAATATACTTGAGTGGGGTCTCAAATGAAAGCGCATCACGTGCACATTACAAAATAATATGTTCAATGAAAATCGGTTGAGCTGTTACAAAGCTCTGGGGCTGTAAGTGTGGAAAATCCCTAATGTCTGCAAATAATATGTGGGGGGTAAATCAGTCGACCGTCACCACTAAAAGGAAAATGTGTCGTGGGTTTTTTTTTAATTTTAAATTTAATGTTATGTTTCATTTATTTTATTGTTTTTTTTTTGTTCTACGGATCTTGTGTCTGCAATAAAGATTTATTATTATTATTTTTAAATAATAATTTGTTCCGCGTCAGCGATTTTGCACTCCAGGCAAATAGTAAGGTAACTATGAAATTCCATATAAAATTCTAACGCAGTCGCTAGCGTCTACATTTATGAATCTCGTGGTAAACACTGATGCGTGATGCGTGCAAATGGTTTTACATAGTTATATCAAAATTACAATTTTTTTTTGTATTTTTAGAAGAAAAAGGCATACCCATCAGAATCTCAAACTTGTACTACTTTAATAGTTAGTTACACGTTTTATAATTTAGCACTGTAAGACGACACATAATTTGAAAACAGTATGCTTCTTCATTTTTTGAGAGATAATAAACTTATAGCAAATACTGACAGGCTTAAAGCCTTGTACCTACATCATTAAAATATATCATTATTAACAATGAGATTACATAATATTTCAAGACAAAGTAAGATCTGAATTATAATATTTTTTTTTTTCAAAAAGCCCCCTAAAATCTGGTACATTATTTTTTTTTGGGAAATAAATTTTTCTCCCTTCATTTTCCACGAATTGTATTTACAACGGTTTTTAGATGCCGTATCGAAATAGGAAATATTTACTTGATTAATTAGCGTATAAAACTTTGAATACATTTTTCAAACTTGTTGATAACACCCCATGGATTATTACACATCTCACTATTTACACGTCAAATTATGTTCAATGTATCAAATTCATCTTATCAAATTATAGTTCCTTAATACAAGTACCTATATAATATGAAAAAAATTGTATCTTAATTTATAGAAGCAGTAAAAGAAGAAAAAATCAATAGATTAAAATTGAAACATGTTTATTTAAAAAATACAATCAAAATTAAAAAAATGTAAACACTTTTAAATAAGACAAAACATAATATAATACTTACATAAAATGTATCAATGTTTTGGAAATTGTATAGAAGAAAAAGGCATATTCATCAGAATCTCAAACTTTTACCACCTACTTAAAGTAATAGTTTGTTATACATTTAAAAATTAGCATTGTAAGACGACACTCATTGTGAAAACGGTGCTTCATCATTTTTTGAGAGATAATAAATTTATAGCAAATACTGAAAGGTATATGTTTTATGGTCGTTTTAATGAATTACTTCAGCAAAATTCTTCTTCTATCATGCCATCTGCTGAAACCTTAAGTCATTTGTGGCCGATTATACACCAGAGATCCTTTTGCGAAATTACGTTACGAGTACTAACTATGCAGGTAAGGCTCCCATCATCTACCTTATAATTAGTGAAATTATAATTATTTTGTTTGTAAGGTAATAATTTTATTTCTTATTTTGTTTCACTATCTACGGACTACGAAAAAAGATAAAAGAAAAAAATATTAAATTCGAAAACTTCGTGTTCTTGCCTGTGAAGCATGGTAGCAAGAACACAGATTCAGAGACCTAAAGAGCATCTCGCCCTACGATACCAGAACTCTTCACCGTTCCCTGCTCAGCGCCATCTCGCTGAAAAAAATATCATATCTAAACTACTTCGGCTATTTGAGAAATAACCAAAGTTTGACAAGATAAAAGTGATTTACAAAAAAAGACACAAGGTTTGGTTACATATTGCAGAGTTATATGATCACTTTTTTGTGCTTTAAATTGACGAAAGTTTGGTTGTGTAAAAATAAGTTGTTTTTTCAGTGCTCTTGCCAGTCACTAGATAAGACTTATCCCATAAAGAGATCTCTACCATCTACCGGAGGCAGGTAACAAGGATGAAATTAAAACAGATGTAGTTAGTAAAAATTGTGATTTTTACATGTTACTGAATTTAATCAAATCGCTTAGGCCTAAGATGAAATCAGAATTTCTTTGATTTTTGATATCAGTTCTAAAGAAACAGAGTAGATGGTATTTTGGCCCTGAAAAGGGCCTTTTTTATGACACATGTTTTCCCCGGAGACTTCGACATCACATCACTATAAACAGCAAGGTGGTTGAAAAACTTGGTGATTGAGGTTTGATTCACGCAGGATGAATGCCATACAATTGATGCTCACGTACAGTAGACCAAATAGATTTGTACACCAGATAAGGGGTTAAAATTACTAGCTTAGTTACTCTTACCCCTAATCTGGGGTACAGTCGGGGGCAGACAAAGCTAACCCACCAGTTAATATGGTAAGTACAAGTAGACAGTCATATTATATCGTAATAGTCAATAGGGGAAAGGGTGTCAATTTTTCTGCCTCCGACTGTACCCCAAATAAGGGGTAAAAGTAATCAAGCAAGTAATCTTAACCACTTCTGGTTGGCTGGTCTGAGTAATATTAGGGGGTTGATAAGCAAACCCGATCCCAAGTAGGCATTAGGCGAGGGCGAAGGTCTGGTTCACTATACACTTCCGTAATCGGCTCTGGCTCGAAACTCCAGCAAGGGAGATCAGGCATCAGCTTTCGAGGTGGTGATAGCGTTTGCGGGAAGTACTCGACATGATTGTTGATCCATCTGTGAACCTGGTAGAAAAAATTAAACGTCACTTATTTTGTTTAAAATATTTATTGTTCACTATACAGTATTGCTTTTGAATAACTTGTTATATTTTTTAAAGTTTGTATAATTAGACAGGTTTCTATATCTTACATGAATACGTAGAGTAAGAAAAAAAAAACAAATTTCCAATAGAATCCTAGTAATCAGCTGACAGGATTCTGTATTAACTAGAATGTAATAAAATTTCACTTACTGAACACATTAAAAAATTGGCCATTTGGTTCAAAGTAACCCTGTATAGTTCTTAGTATTTTTATTCCTCTACAAAGTGCATAAAATGAATCTCAATTAAATTTAAATAGTAATTAAATAACTTACAAATTCGCACCGGTTAACTGGTACCACAGTAACTTCGACTTTCAAATTAATATGAGCTGACATTTTGTAGACGTTCGTTAAGTAGAACTACTAAACACAGAATGACAGTTGAATGCTAAGCTTGAAGTAAGTAAAACGGACCTCATTTACCCTAATGTTATTATATTCGTTAATGTACTCTTAACACAGTTACAAAAAAGGACTAGTTCTTTTAAGTCTGTGTCTTTACAATAGAAATTCTTTCATAAATGGAAAAAAGTCAAAATATGTATGGAGATAACATTTAATGAGCCAAAGTGAGTCAAAAAGTGAACAAAGCAGGAATATAAATAACACAAAATAAGTTTAAACGCTAAGATTGCCGCTTGAATGTGGGACGAACCCCATTCACCCAAATGATTAGCTTTACAATGGCAATTCTTAAATAATTGAAGAAATACTTAACACAATAACTGTATCTGGAGATAGTTTATTTTTAAACATAAAGATAAAAATATTTTTTTAAATTTTCAGGTAGTTGCCTAAAAATCTATTGTTTGTTATCCAACATTGCCAACAATATGAACAAAGCAAGTTTTAAAAATATTGCCAAAAATAAAACAACACTATTACTTGGGTCACTTTTACCTATTTCTGATAAACGGCTGAGCTATAGTTCTAGATGGTTTATTCAATTTGACACACGTACTTAGTAATTAACCTAAAATTAATATTAAAGATTTTTTGTACAAAAAACTATATATATTCTAAAACTTGTGGTATTGCCCGTGAAACTGGTACTAAAAACGATAAAATAATTACAAAAAAAAAAAAACCTTTGAAAAAAGTAAGAGACTATAGGCCCTACATTTGATTCCCATAGGAAGCATAGTTTGTTTTCATGTTTATAGTATGAATAGGTCATTGCAGGCTTGAATAACCTGATTGTCTGATTATAAAGAACGTGCCCCGAAAGGCACGTTACGCGTTGATCCCGGCTGTCATCTGGTAGTCGTTAAAAGACGTCAGAGGTCTAGAGGCGGTTCCGAAGAACTCCGATATCTAGGTGTGCTTGGTCGGTTGACCGTGTTAGCTGCACAAAATGATGATGACACCATTTATATCATGGTGGACTTATGACATGACGGTCGAATATGTTATCACCTGTTTCTAACTAGTTCTAGTGATAGATTTTAAGTTTGATCTTATTCATATTAAATTGATTTGTTTTCTTAACACTAAGGGTGTTGTAATAAAAATATGCAACATAAACTATATAATTTTTATTATTTACATTTATATACATTAAGTTTTCCAATTACAGCTATATACATTCAGGTCATTTAAGAAATTAACACTTAGAATAAAATCGATACTTTTTTAAAATATCGGTTCTTAACTGCTTTCTCTCTCTACTATCGCCACCTCATTCAAGTCGCAAATAGCGACCAAGAACTGGTAAGCGCAGCGTCGATCACCCACCGACCTGATGGTCAGATGACGTGAAGGACGTTGCAAGCCATCCGCTGAATAAAGACCTCTTCCAAGAGGTCATACTGGGAATCCTTAAGCCTTCGGTGAGTGGTGGACTGCTTGAGGTTTAAATGATAAGGATGTTCCTCCTTTTCCTCCAATGACTGGTCTCATTGGAGATATTGCGAATGGTGCAGGAGTAATAAACGGTAGATTGACCTCTGGGATGTAACACGGTATAGGGTCACTATACACGTATTGTATGGGACCAGGGGGTCCGAAGGTCCGGCTGGCGAGGCGCGTGATGAGTTTCGGTGGAGGAGGCGCTTTTGGGAAATATATGAGGTGATCGTCCAACCATTTGTTGACCTGTGGAAGAAATAAAAAAAATATGAGTACTTGTAGGTAATATAAAGGGATACATCACACATTTTGAGCTAGCCCCAAAGTTAGTTCGAGAACTTTGTTGTGGAATACTAAACGATACGATATTTTTTGACAAATTCTTATAGATAGACCCAGATTTTCCACATTGACCTGATCGGAATTCGAGCCCCATACCTCCTCAGTAGTCGGAGGTCGTCGGCATAGTGTAGTTTATGTATGTTAAAACGTTAGAATAGAGAAAGAATATACAAATACAAAACATAGTATACAAAAAACAGATTAACAATTTATTTGATTACTTCCTTGAAACTAAACTTGAAACTATTATTTATGATTATTATTTTCCTATGAAAACAAGAATTAACCAGTACAACTATTTTGTATATTAAAAAAACAGTGTACTCTTTGGTCTAATTAAAAAAAAAGTTCAAAATATAAATATATATATAAATATAAAGTATTGAAAAATACTCACGAATTCACATCGGCAGCTTGGTGCAACACAACTTTCGACCTCTTTAGGCACATTGAGGGGTAAATTATAAGTAGACATAATGCAAGTAAGACTTCTCAATATTGAATGATCCAAATTTGACAAGTTCCCTCTATTTATATTAATTTCGATTTTTTTTGTGTAGTGGAGACCTGGTCGGGATAGTTTTTCAAAGGTTTCATAAAAAAAATGATGTAGAATAATTTGCATTGTTTCTAATTGTTCTTTACACTGTATAATAAAGATTCTTTTTCAGATAAGAGAGTAGATAACTATTAGCTCCTTGGAATTTTAACGATTTTTTTTAAGTCGATTTTTTTCTATACCTGCTAGGCTTGGGATAAGTAATGCTTTCTATACGAGCATTTTCAAGGTCATTAAGTGATGGTATAATATTTAAGAAAAAATATATTTATAGCTTTCTATTTTGCAATTTTCCCATAAGAGAAAATTATAATCAAAATATTGGTGGCCGTTCGTTACTATCTAGCTCGTTTTTTTTGGATGTATTCCCTACTTGCGACCCGCCCCGGCTTCGCATGGGCATAAAAACCTTCCTCTTGAATCTCTTTATCTATTAAAAAAACCGCATCAAAATCCGTTGCGTTGTTTTAAAGATTTAAGCTTGCAAAGGGAAAAGGTGACAGAGAAAGCGACTTTATTTTATATTATGTAGTGATTTACTTCAAGAAAAACACGTTAAATTTATACAACCAATTTAAAAAAAAAATCCTTTCGAACAGAAAAATAATTTTATAAATCGGTCTATAAATGACGGTAATGTGGCGTAACAAATGATAAAAATCGATACAAAATAAATAATTATCAATACTTTAATAGTTTTTAAGAACGATAACAAAATAATTATAAAAAAAAAAACTAGGGATGGGCCGAATGTGACTTGAACCGAATACGAACTTCGGCCGAACTTCGGTGGTTTTTACCGTGCTTTCTCTAGCGTTCATGTCGTGACATGATCCCTACGCAACCCGCCCGCGCCCTCCGCGCGATTCCCAAACTTACCGCCGGCCTCTGATTTGTCATAATTCATTACTGTTGCAACCTTGCGACACGTCCGTTATTACTTATACACGTGGAAAAGGGCGTTCAGCATCAACTTCTGCTTTGACGAACCATCTTATCGAATCTCTATCTTAACGAACATGTTCGCATGGCAAATCATTTTATTACTTAGTTATTTCTATACTTGAGTATTCTTTGTTTTCTACTAGACAGTCGGCTTTTCATTTTTCATCCAAATTTCAGCCGAATGCCGAAGTTCGGTTCAACCGAATATGAAACGAAGTTCGGCCTAACATTCGGCATTTAACATTCGGAATATGAAACGAATTTCGGCCCATCCCTAAAAAAAACCTTTTTTCAAATTCAAATTCTTTATTTTCAATATAGGTTATTTATCGCTTATTGACATCAATCATTACTTAAATTAAGTTTACCACCACTTTCAAAGCGTAAGTGGAGAAGAAGCGGCGCCACAAACTCCACTGCAGCATTTTCTCCAGAACGTCAATTTACAAAATTTGAGTCAAAACAGACGAATTTACAAAACGAGAATAATTTTATCTGTAAAACAAGTTCATTGAATATTAAAGATAATCAAAATAGGTAAAGTCAATGTCATGATATTATAAAATGAAAATCAATTAAAAATAAAATTAAAAAATAATAATAATATATTGATTGTATATACGATCAAATAATTTAGCAAGAGTTTGGAGGACTCCGCACCAAGCTAAAGTTACACATCCTTGTCATTACGGAAATCTGATGATTTCCGTAATGACAAGGATGCTTTGTAAAAAAGCATATTATAGTGCTGATGCACTATAATATGCTTTTTTACAAAGTAAATTCTTAACATGTGCTTTAAATTTTCGGTCAGGCAAACTAAGGACCGATTCTGGAAGCTTATTGTAATGGTGTATACAGTTTCCCAAAAATAATGAGTTATTTAATCTACTTAATCTATACGATTGGAGATATAATTTATTTTTATTCCTTAAGGGTCTATCCGTAACATCGCTAACTTTTTTTAAAAGAAGAAATATTTCTCCTGGTATACAAAATAACTTCAAATATATATTGAGATGCAAGAGTTAAAATATTTATATCCTTAAACAACACCCTAAGAGATTCCCTTGGTGCTAAACCATAGATGGCATGGATTGTCCGCTTTTGCAAAATAAAAATAGTCTGTATGTCACTTGCTCTTCCCTATAGCAATAGTCCATACGACATTAAGCTATAAAAATAACTAAAGTACACTAGCTTAGCAGTTGTCTCATCCGCCATTTGTCTAATTTTTCTGACAGCATAAGCAGCAAAACTGAGTTTTTTAGCCAGGCTTGTAATGTAAGAACTCCATTGCAATTAAGAATCAATTGTGATTCCTAGAAAGGTGGTATTGTCTAAAAGCTATAAAATTTCTCCATTCAACATTACATAAACTTGAACCCCTCACGTTTGGTAGTGTAAATTTGATACATTGAGTCTTATTAGCATTAAGCATTAAGTTGTTAGCTGAGAACCAATTGGAGATAGAAGACAAAGTATCATTCACATGATAGGCATTTTCACTAAATGTCTTTCATTAAATGTTAAAAACTAATGACGTATCGTCTGCAAACAAAACAATACCAAACTTTTTTTTTCAATTGTGTAAGGCAAGTCATTGACATAAATCAAAAAGAGAAAGGGTCCAAGAATTGAGCCCTGAGGCACGCCAATTTTAACTTTTGATCCTTCTGATTTGACACTACATATTTATATCAACAGTTTGGCTTTCAAAAACAGTAAGAGATCATAGGGTTGTTGGTTGTTCGATTCCTATGGGAAGCATAGTTTGTTTTCTTGGTTTTAGTTTGATTAGGACATTGGCTTGAATAACCTGATTATCTTATTATAAAGACCACGCCCCGAAAGGCACGTTATACCGTTGATCCAGGCTGTCATCTGGTAGTCGTTAAAAGTCGTCAGAGGTCTAGAGGCGGTTCCGAAGAACTCCGATATCTAGGTGTGCTTGGTCGATTGACCGTGTTAGCTACACAAAATGATGATGACACCATTTTTTAAATATCGGTTCTTACTGCTTTTTTTCTTTTCCATCGCCTCCGCCGCAAGATTCTCAAATAGCGACCACGAAGTGGCAAGCGCAGCGTCGGTCACCCACCGACCAGATGGTCAGATAACCTGAAGGACGTCGCAAGCCATCCACTGAATAAAGACCGCTTCCAACCAGTCATACTGGGAGTCCTTAAGCCTTCGGTGAGTGGTGGACTGCTTGAGGTTAAAATGATGTTTCTCCTTTTCCTCCAATAACTGGTCTTATTGGAGATATTGCAAATGGTGCAGGGGTAATGAAAGGTAGATTGACTTCTGGGATGATACACGGTATAGGGTTACTATATACGTATTGTATGGGACCAGGAGGTCTGAAGGTCCGGCTGGCGAGACGTGTGATGAGTTTCGGTGGAGGAGGTGCTTTTGGGAAATATATGAGGTGATCGTCCAACCATTTGTTGACCTGGGGAAGAAATGAAAAAAACATGAGAACTTGTTGATAAAGGGATAAATCTCACAGATGTGCTAACCCCAAGTAAGTTCGAGAATTTTGTTATGGGATACTAAACGATGCTATATTTTTTGACAAATTCTTATAGGTAGACCCAGATTTTCCACATTGACCTGATCGGGATTCGAGCCCCATACCTCCTGAGTAGTCGGAGGTCGTCGGCATAGTGTAGTTTATGTATGTTAAAACGTTAGAATAGAGAAAGAATATACAAATACAAAACATAGTATACAAAAAACAGATTAACAATTTATTTGATAACTTCCTTGAAACTAAACTTGAAACTATTATTTTTGATTATTATTTTCCTATGAAAACAAGAATTAACCAGTACAACTATTTTGTATATTAAAAAAACAAACACTCGTTGGTCTAATAAATATATACATAGATATAAAGTATCAAAAAATACTCATGAATTCACATCGGCAGCTTGGTGCAACACAACTTTCGACCTCTTTAGGCACATTGAGGGATAAATTATAAGTAGACATAGTGCATGTAGGACTTCTCAATATTGAATGGTCAACATTTGACACAGTTCCCCTATTTATATTATTTTCTTTTTTTTTTATGAAATAATTTCTTAATTACTTTCATCAATTATTTGAAGATGCTAGTTTGTTAATTAATTTAAGGTCGTTTCTTAATTTTATTTTGATCATGAAAATGACACATGTTTTTTTTCCTAATTAATGTTAAACAAGTTTTAATATTTACTGATAAGTCATTACCCTCATTAGCTGGACAGCTAAGCTCATTTTATATTTTTAATTCGTGTTCCTAACGATAGTGCGTGTCAAGCGGTGGAGAACGTGGCTTAGTTTGGATTGATTGCTGTCTCTACTTGAGGCTTTTTGTATCTTGAGCTAATCTCAGCTTCGGAAGGCACATTAAGCTTTTGGTTTTGGCTATTATCACGATTGTTAAGCTGTTTTAATACAATGATATTCCGAAAAAGATTAAGGGTGGGTTGCGCCAAAGTACCAGTTATCGTAACAGTTAAAGTTAAATTTAACAGTAACATTACTGCTAACTATAACCCTTGATGCGACATAGGTTACGCTGTCGTATTTTGTAGCATAGTTAGTTACCAGGGTTACAAATATAATGACGTCCGTGGAGGTTATTCGACCCGTCTGACAGATAAGTTGACAACAACAATAGCGCTAATCGGTCAAGTTTGGGCGGTTACGGATAGCTTAAAAGTTATGACGTATTTTGACGATTGACAAAATGGTGCAACCCATTTTTACCTAACCGGTACTTTCACTACACAGTTAATGTTATAGTAAGTTGGTGCAAACCAGCCTATTACTAGTTCTAGTGTTAGATTTTGAAGTTTGAATTTATTCATATTAAATTTTTTTGTTTTCTTTACAGTAAGGGTGTTGTAATAAAAATATGCAACATAAACTATATGATTTTTATTATTTACATTTATATACATATACATTAAGTTTTCTAATTACAGCTATATAATACATTCAGGACATTTAAAAAATTAACACTTAAAACTGTTATTTTTTTAAATATCGTTTCTTACTGCTTTCTCTCACTTCCATTATCACATCGTTCAAGGTTCTCAATTAGCGACCACGAAATGGTAAGCGCAGCGTCGGTCAGTCGGTCACCCACCGACCAGAGATGGTCAGATGACCTGAAAGACGTCACAAGCCATCCGCTGAATAAAAACCGCTTCCGACCAGTCATACTGGGAGTCCTTAAGCCTTCGGTGAGTGGTGGACTGCTTGAGGTTTAAATGATATGGATGTTCCTCCTTTTCCTCCAATGACTGGTTTCATTGGAGATATTGCGAATGGTGCAGGAGTAATAAAGGGGAGATTGACCTCTGGGATGTAACACGGTATAGGGTCACTATACACGTATTGTATGGGACCAGGGGGTCCGAAGGTCCGGCTGGCGAGGCGCGTGATGAGTTTCGGTGGAGGAGGCGCTTCTGGGAAATATATGAGGTGATCGTCCAACCATTTGTTGACCTGTGGAAGAAATAAAAAAAATATGAGTACTTGTAGGTAATATAAAGGGATACATCACACATTTTGAGCTAGCCCCAAAGTAAGTTCGAGAACTTTGTTATGGAATACTAAACGATACTATATTTTTTGACAAATTCTTATAGATAGACCCAGATTTTCCACATTGACCTGATCGGAATTCGAGCCCCATACCTCCTCAGTAGTCGGAGGTCGTCAGCGTAGTGTAGTTTATGTATGTTAAAACGTTAGAATAGAGAGAGAATATACAAATACAAAACATAGTATACAAAAAACAGATTAACAATTTATTTGATAACTTCCTTGAAACTAAACTTGAAACTATTATTTTTGATTATTATTTTCCTATGAAAACAAGAATTAACCAGTACAACTATTTTGTATATTAAAAAACAGTGTACTCGTTGGTCTAATAAAAAAAAAAGTTCAAAATATAAATATATAAATATAAAGTATCAAAAAATACTCACGAATTCACATCGGCAGCTTGGTGCAACACAACTTTCGACCTCTTTAGGCACATTGAGGGATAAATTATAAGAAGACATAGTGCAAGTAGGACTTCTCAATATTGAATGGTCAACATTTGACACAGTTCCCCTATTTATATTATTTTCTTTTTTTTTTATTAAATAATTTCTTAATTACTTTCATCAATTATTTGAAGATGCTAGTTTGTTAATTAATTTAAGGTCGTTTCTTAATTTTATTTTGATTATGAAAATGACACACGTTTTTTTCTTAATTAATGTCAAACAAGTTTTAATATTTAATATATGTATTACACTCAGAAGCTGGATAGCTAAGCTTATTTTATATTTTTAATGCGTGTTTGTAACGATAGTGCGTGTCAAGCGGTGGAGAACGTGGCTTAGTTTGGATTGATCGCTATCTCTCCTTGAGGCTTTTTGTATCTTAAGCTGTTTGTTCTGGCTGTAATCACGATTGTTAAGCTATTATAAATACAAAGATATTCCGAATAAGATTAACAAAGTTATAATAACAAATATTTTGGCGTTATGGTTAATATGTCTGTCTGCTACTCATGAGGTCCCGGGTTCGATCCCCGGTCAGGTCAAGATAAAAAACGATCTTTTCTGATTGGCATGGGTCTGGCATGTTTATCTATATATGTATTTGTTATAAAATATTGTATCGTTGAGTTGGTATTTGTCATTATCAAGTCAACGATACAATAACTCGAATTTACTTTAGGGCTAACTCAATATGTGTGATTGATCCATATGTATTCATTTATTTTAATTATGTCTGTCTGTTTTTTATTTGTAATTTGATAATATACTTATAATCATTAGTCAATTGAAATAACAGTTGATAATTATAGAAAATTTGCATGATGGGCATGTTAGGAAAGTATCATACAGACAGATACCGAATTAAATAGATTCAAACTCACACACATAAAGGAACCAATTTCAAGCCTGTATTTAAATTTCTCTTATCTTAGTTGAAAAAGTAGAGATTTTTTTTATAACCGATGTACAAAAGACTTTATTTTCTAAAATAAAGTCTTTTGTTACATTAGATTGTGAGTATGCGGTATGAATGGTTGACTCAGTCAAAAACCTGCCATTTTACGGTCAGGTACACACTCACACATTCGTATTTCTTTTATTTAAATTAAACGAATTTGAAGAGCGTTTCTGTGTGTGTATAGTGCCGCTACTTTTGTTTTATTAATATTGGGCTTGCAATATAAATACCTGACTCAGGTAAAAGCCTACCATTTCGCAAAGGAGTTTCAAATAGAACACATCGCTACAGCGTTGTCCATTTCAATTAAGTATTCGTGTTATCTCAAAAAAAATACTAAATAGTAGTACAATCAGTGACAAGTACAATAGCTGCTGTAACGCTAATATCAGTGAAAAGTGTTTCCATCACAAATCTCAGAAGCTTTTTTAAGGAGTCCATGATCTCCAGTGACCGATGCTGTCTTCTCATATTCAATGAGTCCTTAATTTCTTTCCTGAGGAAGAGATTTATATGTTATTCAGTGATTTGGTGAGTGAACGACGGTGACTGACGCAGTTTTTCAACACTCAAGTAGTCACTAATTCATTTCCTGAAAAAGAGGTGAAGAATTCAGTGATTCTCAATAAGACATCGCCAAAATCAAGACAAGTTATAAATCCGTTTCTTGAGGAAGTAGTGAAGAGTTCTTCAGAGATTTCTGAAAAGAACATCACAAACTCCAACTAAGTCGTCTTAAATCTGGAAAATATCTGGAAGCGAGAAGTAAGAAACTGATTCGTGGCTGACAAAAAGAGATGGCAAAATTCTATGAACTTGAGAAAAATCAACTCGAAGCGCCCTCTGAATTTGATACATCGAATATAACACGACTTGTCAATAGTGAGATGTGTAATAATCCATGTGATGTTAATCACAAGTTTGAAAAACGGATTATCTATTACAAGTTTCAAACGCTAAATGATCAACCAAAAATTTGGACCGGACAACTTGAAACTGTTGACTTTTTGTGGAAAGTGAAGAGAAAAAAGTTGTTTCCAAATGAACCAGATTTTCGATGGTTCTTTGAAAATTTTATATATTATATTCAGGTCTTACATTGTATTGAAATAATATGTAAAGTCATAGGATATAGTGCTATGAAACTAAATAATGTACAAGGCTATAAGCCTGTCAGTATTTGCTATAAGTTTATTATCTCTCAAAAAATGAAGAAGCACCGTATTACAATGTGTGTCATCTTACAATGCCAAATTGTAAAACTTATAACAAACTATTATACTCAAAGTAGTATTAGTTTGAGGTGCTGTGTGGGTATGCTTTTTAATTATTTTAAATGCCCAAAATTATTGACAAAATTTTATGTAAATTTTGTATTCTATCTTATTTGTAATGAATTATTTTTAAATTTAATTCTGTTCTTGAAATAAATATTTCAAATTTAATCTATTGAATTTTTTAATTTATTTTACTGATCCTATAAAGCATGTTACAAAATTCTCATACTGAGAAACTACAATCTAAAAAGATTAAAAACAAATACAAAAAAAAGTGATCATGTTGATGTATGAGACGAAATAAATTAATAGACCTTTATTGCTTATTTGGCTGCGTTTTGATTTTGTTTGGAATTTTTTAGTCACCTTACTATTCGCCAAGGGCGCTTTTTTATCTGACGTAAAAATGTTAACGCAGTCGCTAACATCTGTCTGCATAAAATCTCGTATAAATCATTAACCATGGCCTTGATTCTGTTAGCTTTTATTTTAAATTTCGAATCTGAATCCGCTGTGAATTTCTTGATGATATTCTAAAAACTCGGTTGATAATCGGTTGGTCGAATCTATACTAGCGTTACCCTTGCGGACGTATCAGCGAGATGAACTAGATTGGTCGTGAGATTTTGTATGAGATGACGTAAGATGCGGCATTATGTAAGGTAATTTCCCCGTCACATAGAAGCTCACTTCTCACACTAACACTGCACCTTAAGCGAAGTATGAGTGATAGCGACGTGAGTTGTTATTTGAAATTTATAGAATCGACAAGCGTGTTAGAAGGTAATTTTCAGAAAAGTTAATGCGCTAAGTAAGTTAATATATTTCAGCTTAATTTAGTTTTAAAATTTCTGTACTTGTACAAACAAACCGACATTGCAAATAATATGTACTTATCTAATTCCATCTCGTATATTCAACTTATTACCTGATTTAACCTATATTTTCTAATGATGCTTGCACTTAATGAGACTCATAAGATGACTTTGTTAATATTTTATTCTTTAAAGCCATTACTTAATTTAGTAATAAAATTAATGATAATAATTTTGCAAAGAAAATTAGTAAATAGGTTAAAATTTTTGTTCTTATTTATCTGACGCATTTATAAATCATCTGTTCATTTTGAAACGATAAAAATAATGTACTTAGTATAAAAAATTGATACAAATAGTTAAGAATGAATTAAAGAATAATTCATCTTTGTTCAAATGAATAATTTCAGTAACATATTTCTACTATTGACCAGATGAACAGATGACCTGAAGAAGGTCGCAGGCAGGCGCTGGATGCAGGCCGCTTTCAACCGGTCATTTTGTAAATCCTTGGGGGAGGCCTATGAATGAAGCGATTTCAATTTAGTTTTTTTTCGTATTAAAGGTGACATACGGGTGAGTGTTCTTATAGTCCGGTCAAATTAGACCAAAAAATTAGTAAACCCACGACAAATTCAGGGGAAGCTGAAAATTCTTAAAATTGTTTAAATCATAATTATAAACATTGTCTTAAAAGTCCCAATCGATCCCATGTAAGGAAAAAATTTTAGCGAGGTAAAAAAATCCAAAAAATGGGTTTTTCGCGATTTTCTTGAAAACGGCGAGTTTTATCGCAAAATTACCTCAGACATAATTTGTAGATCAGGAAATTTCCTATAAAAAAGGTATTAATAATTTTTTTCTTAAAACACACCGCTTCTGAGATATAACGATGCAAAAAATTGCAAGCGTCATAAACGCACACGTTTCCACGCCACCTCTGAGGTAGTGTACTTAGCGCAAGTATATGGGCGCGCGCTTACAAGTTGCAATTTTTTGCATCGTTATATCTCAGAAGCAGTGGCTTTTAAGAAAAAAAATATTAATACCTTTTTTATAGGAAATTTCCTAATCTACAAATTATGTCTGAAGTAAATTTGCGATAAAACTTACCGTTTTCAAGAACATCGCGAAAAACCCATTTTTTGGACCTTTTTACCCCGCTAAATTTTTTTCCTTACATGGGATCGATTGGGACTTTTAAGACAATGTTTATAATTATGATTTAAACAATTGTAAGAATTTTCAGCTTCCCCTGAATTTGTCGTGGGTCAAATGTCTAATTTGACCGGACTATTAGACATGTTTGATGAAAATCGTTGAAGCCGTTTAGAAATTGTGGGGGTGAAAGTGGGGATGAACAACCGAATGTCCACAAATATACTTGAGTGGGGTCTCAAATGAAAGCGCATCACGTGCACATTACAAAATAATATGTTCAATGAAAATCGGTTGAGCTGTTACAAAGCTCTGAGGGTGTAAGTGGGGAAAATACCTAATGTCTGCAAATAATGGGTAAATCAGTCGACCGTCACCACTAAAAGGAAAATGTGTCGTGGTTTTTTTTTTAATTTTAAATTTAATGTTATGTTTCATTTATTTTATTGTTTTTTTTTGTTCTACGGATCTTGTGTCTGCAATAAAGATTTATTATTATTATTTTTAAACAATAATTTGTTCCGCGTCAGCGATTTTGCACTCCAGGCAAATAGTAAGGTAACTATGAAATTCCATATAAAATTCTAACGCAGTCGCTAGCGTCTACATTTATGAATCTCGTGGTAGACACACTGATATTGTGCGTGCAAATGGTTTTACATAGTTACATCAAAATTACAAATGTTTTTTGTATTTTTAGAAGAAAAACGCATACCCATCAGAATCTCAAACTTGTACTACTTTAATAGTTAGTTACACGTTTTATAATTTAGCACTGTAAGACGACACATAATTTGAAAACAGTATGCTTCTTCATTTTTTGAGAGATAATAAACTTATAGCAAATACTGACCTGACAGGCTTAAAGCCTTGTACCTACATCATTAAAATATATCATTATTGACAATGAGACATAATATTTCAAGACAAAGTAAGATCTGAATTATAATAATTTTTTTTTTCAAAAAGCCCCCTAAAATCTGGTTCATTTTTTTTTTTTGGGAAATTAATTTTTCTCTCTTCATTTTCCACGAATTATATTTACAACGGTTTTTAGATGCCGTATCGAAATCCATACTAATCCATACTAATATTATAAATGCGAAAGTCTGTCTGTCTGTCTGTCTTTCTGTCTGTCTGTCTGTCTGTCTGTCTGTCACCTCTTCACGGTTAAACTGCTGGACCGATTGTGATGAAATTTGGTAGGGATGTAGTTAATGACCTGAGGTCAAACATAGGCTACTTTTGGGCGCGATATAACCGAGTGCCACGCGGGGCGAAGCCGCGGGGAACAGCTAGTAGGAAATATTTACTTGATTAATTAGCGTATAAAACTTTGAATCCATTTTTCAAACTTGTTGATGAACACCCCATGGATTATTACACATCTCACTATTTACACGTCAAATTCAATGTATCAAATTCATCTTATCAAATTATAGTTCCTTAATACAAGTACCTATATAATATGAAAAAAATACTCATATATGAAAAAAATTGTATCTTAATTTATAGAAGCAGTAAAAGAAGAAAAAATCAATAGATTAAAATTGAAACATGTTTATTTCAAAAATACAATCAAAATTAAAAAAATGTAAACACTTTTAAATAAGACAAAACATAATATAATACTTTAGCTGACGGGTGTTTATATGAAAATTGGAATGAAATGCTATTATGAGATAAGTAAGTATTTATTAAAAAACATAGCAACCTATATACAAAATGATTATGTACACTGTAGTATACCATTGCAGATTATGAATGGACGAATCAGAAGCGGTTTATATAATGACGTCACACACAGTTAGATATAAACAATAGGAAGGTAGTTACGTTGCTTGGTGGCTATCTGCTACAGGGCTCCCCCCCAGCGAAGCGTATAACTGGCTTGCGAACTCGTCCGTATCGTGAAGTCTGCACCTCACTATTATTGCATTGCATGGTCTGGCTCTGGCTATCTTCGTTCAGAAGAAAGGCTGGCTTGAGACGATCGATTGAAACATTGACGGGCCGATTGTTCACTTCAATTTTATAGAACTTGTCATTTTTTCTTTCCAATACGCGATACGGGCCATTATAGCTTGGCGTGAGTGGCTTCTTATATGCGTCTATGCGTATAAATACATGCGTGCACTTATGTAGCTCGTCATGTATAAAGATTGAGCGCCTATCGGTGTTTCTTTGAGTTTTCTGCATTTTCTTCATTGCGTCGGTTATAGTGTCTTCGAAATAGGAACGTGAGGTCATATTGTTTTTTTCGCCATAGATTTCGCCTGGGAGTCGAAGTGTAGTCCCGTATAAAGCTTGGGCTGGTGATGTATCAGTGTCTGCTTTTACGACGGCACGCAATCCAAGCAACACAGTGGGTAGTTCGATTGTCCAACTTGAATTCTGAAGGCGTGCCGTGAGTGCTGATTTAAGTGTTCTGTGCCACCTCTCGATCATACCATTTGCTTGCGGATGGTAGGCAGTGGTACGTATTTTTTCGATGCCCATTCTTCTTGCGAGATTGTTGAAGACTTCAGATTCAAATTGGGATGCTCGGTCGGTTGTAATTCGAAGAGGACACCCATATCTCGACACCCAGCCTTCGTATAATACCTTAGATACGGTTTCTGCAGTGATGTCGGAAATCGGGAATGCTTCTGGAAATTTTGTAGCTCGGTCAATCATAGTGACGCAATATCGTTTACCATCTGACGACATCGGGAGCGGGCCGATTATATCCAGATTTATGTGGGTAAGTCTCTCGGCTGCTGGGTAGGTCTGAATTGGTGATATAGTATGCCGTTGAACTTTTACTTTTTGACATTGTATGCAGCATCTTGACCACTTGTTGACATCCGTATTCATGCGTGGCCAGAAGAAACGTTTGGTTATTGTTTTTCGTGTAGCTCGGATGCCAGGATGACTAATATCGTGCAGGGCGCTGAACACGGTGCGTCGAAGCTGTATAGGTATATACGGCCGCACTTCGCCTGTGGAAGTTTCACATAAAATTTGTTTATGCGTGTTTGGTGCGGAATGGTACTCGAACTGCAATTTCTTGTTTTTCTTCATATCCCGTATTTCACAATCGGTTGACTGGCATTTAGCAATGTTGTCGTAATCAATTGGTGACGGTATCGAAATATCTTCAATTCTTGATAGGGCGTCGGCCACGATGTTAGTACTGCCGTCGATATGTTCAATTTTTGTACAGAATTGGCTGATGTAATGCAGGTAACGACTTCGTAATGGCGTGTCCGTTTTACTATTCTGTCTGTTGAGTGCGTATACGAGTGGCTTGTGATCGGTGAATATAGTTATTTCTCTGCCTTCAAACATGCGTCGAAAATGTCGTATGGCTAAGTAGATCGCCAGCAATTCATGGTCGTATGTGCTGTAATTCTTCTGAGCGTCATTTAATTTCTTTGAGAAAAATCCGAGTGGCTGCCACGCCCCGTCAACGTATTGATTTAGCGCGGCGCCAACGCAGGAGTTCGATGCGTCACACATTAGAGCGAGTGGTGATGAAATGGAGGGATGCGACAGCGTTACAGCGTCTTTTATATTGTGCTTGCATAAGTCGAAGTCGGCGCGCTCGTCCGAGGATAGTTCTATCCTTGTCTTATCGTTTTTTTTAGCGGACTGCATGTACTTGTATAATGAGGCTTGTGCATGGGCAGCGCGCGGGATATTTTCTTTGTAAAAGTTTACTATTCCGAGAAATCGTCTCAATTCTTGTATTGTTTTAGGTTCGGGATAGTCTAGTATTGCCTGAATTCGGGCTCCCGTGGGTTTGATGCCGTCCTTCGAGACAAGATATCCTAGAAATTCTAATTCGGGCTTGCCAAAAACGCACTTCGACACGTTTAATCTTAATCCATGCTCGTGAAATTTTTTGAACACCACCTCCAGGTGCCGTCGGTGTTCCTGTTCATCCAGGGATGCTACAAGGACGTCGTCGACAAATGGGAACACGAAATCGAGATCCCGGAGCACGTTATCGATGTGACGCTGAAAGGTTTGACCCGCATTTCGTAGGCCAAAGCACATTTTCGGAAATTCGAATAGGCCGAAAGGTGTTATGACAGCGGTTTTCTCAATATCTTCTTCACGAGTAAAAATTTGGTTAAATGCCTTCTTCAAATCAATTTTGGAGAATATTCTCCGTCCATATAAATTGTATGTGAAGTCACGAAGTCGTGGAATTGGATATCGGTCGGGTTTCGTGATCGCATTCAGTAGCCGATAATCTCCACAAGGTCTGTATTCACCGTTTTTCTTCAATACTAGGTGTAATGGACTTGCCCAGGAAGATTGGGATGGGCGACATATTCCTTGTTCCAACATTATCTCAAATTCTCGCTTAGCGGCTTGATATTTGTGCGGTGGAAGGGGCCTCGCTTTGCAGTGTACGGGCGGTCCGTGCGTTACTATGTGATGTTTGACTTCGCTAGTATTTGATTGGGTGTTGGGGTTAGGCGACGTTATCTCTGCGTATTTTTCTAGTAAGTCGTGGTATAAATATAACTCGTGTTTGTTGATTGTAGAAATTCTTGATGTAGGTGCACAGGATATATTTCCGTTTACTGAGAGCTCCGTACGTTTGTCGATTAGTTTTCCAGCGCGTAAGTCGACTAGTAAATCGTGGTGGCGAAGGAAATCTGCGCCTAATATGGGCTTCTTCACGTCGGCAATAGTGAATGTCCATCTCAACGGTCGTCGTAAACCTAGGTTTAGCTCTAAAGATTTTTCACCGTAGGTCGCGATCTTCGTGCCGTTTGCAGCATATAAGTAATCATCGGATGGTTTCAATTTATTGTTGAGTGGCGGTATAGCGGAAATGTTTGCTCCCGTGTCGACCAAAAAAAGTAGGTGATTTTTGCGGTCCGTTAAAAATAGGCGGTGTGTTTCTATAATATCGACCTCAGATTCCGCCGTGGCTAAGGTCTTGCTTAGTTTCCCTGCTGTTTCTTGAATTTACACGGGGGCCTGCAGTTTCGTGCTTCATCGCCAAATCGATTGTGATAATAGCAAATACCATCAGTATTTTGATCATAATTAGTGCGGGAACGCGATCGGGACCGAAAACGGTTGAAGCGTCGCGGGCGGGTGTTTCTCCACGGTGATCTTGATCGCTGCATTTTTATACTGGCTATTTCTTTTGATAGCTCCAAGATTAATAGCCGTAGATCACTATTGTCCCCGTGTTGTGACGTTGACGATGCTGGTTGCCCTTGACAGCTACAGACTTCTCTTGTTTGCTCGTACATTCGGTCAGCCATAGTGGCGAGGGAGTCTAGCTTAGTGTCGTCACTTGCAGACAGAACAGCTCGTGTAGATACAGGTAGGTGTCCCAGCCACAGGACTTTTAAGGTTGTCTCGGGTACTTTTTCACCGGCGAGGTCCTTCATGCGTCGCAGAAGTTGAGTGGGTTTTTGATCTCCGAGGCTCATATCGTTGAGTAGTTTGTGCAGCTGTCTCATCTCTGACTCTTCGTACACAGAGAGCAATCTTTGCTTAAGGGCATCGTATTTGCCGCTTTCGGGGGGGCTCATGATGATGTCGCTCACTTGTTCGACGTCGGTTTTTTCTAGTTGAGCAACTGCTAGGCTGAATTTGTTTGCGTCGTTTGTCTTTTGGCTGGCTACTATCGTCTCAAAGTGGGCGAACCATAGCCGTGGTTTGTCGCGCCAGAACGGGCATAGGCGGGATTTCACGCTGATCGTTTCTACTACGACTCCTTCGGTCTTGTCCTCTTCAGCCATCATGAACTCGAATCCTTTTCCTCAATATTTGCGGTAAATCACGTCGGGGTATTTTGGCTGACGGGTGTTTATATGAAAATTGGAATGAAATGCTATTATGAGATAAGTAAGTATTTATTAAAAAACATAGCAACCTATATACAAAATGATTATGTACACTGTAGTATACCATTGCAGATTATGAATGGACGAATCAGAAGCGGTTTATATAATGACGTCACACACAGTTAGATATAAACAATAGGAAGGTAGTTACGTTGCTTGGTGGCTATCTGCTACAATACTTACATAAAATGTATCAATGTTTTGGAAATTGTATAGAAGAAAAAGGCATATCCATCAGAATCTCAAACTTTTACCACCTACTTAAAGTAATAGTTTGTTATACATTTAAAAATTAGCATTGTAAGACGACACACATTGCGAAAAGGTGCTTCTTTATTTTTTGAGAGATAATAAATTTATAGCAAATACTGAAAGGTATATGTTTTATGGTCGTTTTAATGAATTACTTCAGTAAAATTCTTCTTCTATCATGCCATCTGCTGAAACCTTAAGTCATTTGTGGCCGATTATACACCAGAGATCCTTTTGCGATCCCAGCATCTACCTTATAATTAGTGAAATTATAATTATTTTGTTTGTAAGGTTATAATTTTATTTCTTATTTTATTTCACTATCTACGGACTACGAAAAAAAGATAAAAGAAAAAAATATTAAATCCGAAAACTTCGTGTTCTTGCCTGTGAAGCATGGTAGCAAGAACACAGATTCAGAGACCTAAAGAGCATCTCGCCTTACGATACCAGAACTCTTCACCGTTCCCTGCTCTGCGCCATCTCGCTGAAAAAAATATCATACCTAAACTACTTCGGCTATTTGAGAAATAACCAAAGTTTGACAAGATAAAAGTGATTTACAAAAAAAAACACAAGGTTTGGTTACATATTGCAGAGTTATGTGATCACTTTTTTGTGCTTTAGATTGACGAAAGGTTGTTTGTGTATAAATAAGTTGTTTTTTCAGTGCTCTTGCCAGTCACTAGATAAGACTTATCCCATGAAGAGATTTCTACCATCTAACCGGAGGCAGGTAACAAGGATGAAATTAAAACAGATGTAGTTGGTAAAAAATGTATTTTTGCATGTTACTGAATTTAATCAAATCGTTAGGCCTTAGGCCTAAGATTAAATCAGAATTTCTTTGATTTTTGATGTCAGTTCTAAAGAAACAGAGTAGATGGTATTTTGGCCCTGAAAAGGGCCTTTTTTATGACACATGTTTTCCCCGGAGACTTCGACATCACATCACTATAAACAGCAAGGTGGTTGAATAACTTGGTGATTGAGGTTTGATTCACGCAGGATGAATGCCATACAATTGATGCTCACGTACAGTGGACCACATAGATTTGTACACCAGGTAAGGGGTTAAAATTACTAGCTTAGTGACTCTTACCCCTAATCTGGGGTACAGTCGGGGGCAGACAAAGCTAACCCACCAGTTAATATGGTAAGTACAAGTAGACAGTCATATTATATCGTAATAGTCAATAGGGGAAAGGAGGGTCAATTTTTTCTGCCCCCGACTGTACCCTAAATAAGGGGTAAAAGTAATCAAGCAAGTAATCTTAACCACTTCTGGTTAGCTGGTCTGAGCAATATTAGGGGTTTGATAAGCAAACCCGATCCCAAGTGGGCATTAGGCGAGGACGAAGGTCTGGTTCACTATACACTTCCGTAATCGGCTCTGGCTCGAAACTCCAGCAAGGGAGATCAGGCATCAGCTTTCGAGGTGGTGATAGCGTTTGCGGGAAGTACTCGACATGATTGTTGATCCATCTGTGAACCTGGTAGAAAAAATTACACGTCACTTATTTTGTTTAAAATATTTATTATTCACTATTCACTATACAGCTTTTGAATAACTTTTTATATTTTTAAAGTTTGTATAATTAGACAGGTTGCTATATATTACATAAATACGTAGAGTAAGAAAAAAAAACAACTTTCCAATAGAATCCTAGTAATCAGCTGACAGGATTCTGTATTAACTAGAATGTAATAAAATTTCACTTACTGAACACATTAAAAAATTGGCCATTTGGTTCAAAGTAACCCTGTATTGTTTTTAGTATTTTTATTCCTCTACAAAGTGCATAAAATTAATCTCAATTGAATTTAAATAGTAATTAAATAACTTACAAATTCGCACCGGTTAACTGGTACCACAGTAACTTCGACTTTCAAATTAATATGAGCTGACATTTTGTAGACGTTCGTTAAGTAGAACTACTAAACACAGAATGACAGTTGAATGCTAAGCTTGAAGTAAGCAAAACGGACCTCATTTACCCTAATGTTATTATATTCGTTAATGTACACTTAACACAGTTACAAAAAAGGACTAGTTCTTTAAGTCTGTGTCTTCACAATAGAAATTCTTTCATAAATGGAAAAAAGTCAAAATATGTATGGAGATAACATTTAATGAGCCAAAGTGAGTCAAAAAGTGAACAAAGCAGGAATATAAATAACACAAAATAAAGTTTAAACGCTAAGATTGCCGCTTGAATGTGGGACGAACCCCATTCACCCAAATGATTAGCTTGACAATGGCAATTCTTAAATAATTGAAGTAATACTTAACACAATAACTGTATCTGGAGATAGTTTTTTTTAGATAAAAATATGTTTTTGAATTTTCAGGTAGTTGCCTAAAAATCTATTGTTTGTTATCCAACATTGCCAACAATATGAACAAAGTAAGTTTTAAAAATATTGCCAAAAATAAAACAACACTACTACTTGGGTCACTTTTACCTATTTCTGATAAACGGCTGAGCTATAGTTCTAGATGGTTTATTCAATTTGACACACGTACTTAGTAATTAACCTAAAACTAATATTTAAAATTTTTTGTACAAAAAACTAAGATTCGAAAACTTGTGGTATTGCCCGTGAAGCATGGTAGCAAGAATACTAGCTGCGTTGCCCAAAGCTGAGCTTACATTGTTATACTACTGTTTAAAGGAGAGAGCCTGTGGAATCATTTTATTTGTTTATATTTATTTTCTAAGTTCATATATACAGAAACGCATAATTAATACATAAAAAATTAATACAAGGGTGCTGCTTATTACTAAAGAAATCTTTTGCGAGGTCTTAGAGAGGAAACGAGAAGAAAACAGTATATCACTTTCTCAAATCAGACATCACTACTTTCACATTTTTTACTTTTAGACTGCTGTGTCTAAGGTATTTATTTTTTATGCGATGTACTATTTTTAAGCTATTTTTTTAATGCTATTCTTTCGGAAGAATAAAGTTTATTTGTACAGTCGGCTGCAGAGAAAACTGACCCCATGCCACAAGTATCACTATTAAAATGGGGTCATATTTCTCTGCAGCTCACTGTACATACACCACCAACCACTGTTGGCTGAAACTGCGCAGCGCAGCTAATATAAATATCCATATACTGGTTATAATTCTTGAATTCGGGTTTCTTGAAAATATCAAAGGATTTCGTCTGGTCAACATTTCGTGAAAATCTAAAACCATGTTAGAAGTGAGGGCTAGCTACCCGTCCCCATATGTTGACTTTAGGATCGGTGCAAGAAATGAGATGTAGCGTTTATTTACTTACTCCACTGCTGGAGATTTTGGATTCTAAAATGAGCGCCTGAGTGCCAGCATGTTTCCAGTTAATAGATCCCATTTTACATGGAGTGCAAAATTCTATTATTAAATTATATAATTACTACTCAATACAGTTGACAAGACAGTTAAGAATAACTTGACTGTTTGCTTTCGCCCGCGTGAATTTCCCTCTCGAGAACCGAGCTTATTTCCGGCATGAAAGGTACACTTCGTCCTTTTCGATACTTATGTGAATTTTCAGGGAGATTGGCTCAGTCCATAGGACGTGAAAGCATAACAAATAAACCAAAAGCAAATAAATAAACAAACCAACAAACTCACTTTCGCATTTTTAATATTAGTTGGGATATTTGTATACATACACACAAATATAACTGTTTCAGCCAACTCTGCTACCAGAATGTTTAAATTTGACAGTGGAAGCGTGTATGATAGAAAAGTTAGTCTGAACACTAAAATAAACAAAAGAAAAGTACCTTACGCGCTTGGGCGTGACTTGCTTATTAATCCGAATTAATTAAACCCGTTTAAGCCCCTTCTCATGAGATTCCTACACATCCCCTATTAATTCGGTGTCGATCCGGCGATATAATATATAGGGTATAAGATGGGTCTCCACACAGGTTATTTCACTACCGAGTGTTCAATTGTCAATATACTTTAAACTTTTATCCACTAGGCAACCGGGCCTCACTCACGATATCAATGCGCAATTATTCCCGAAGATTGAACGCAAATCGTATTAAAATAGTCTATCCAGAGACTTCACAAGTAATAAACAAAAAAAGGAGAATGCATCTAACCGCGACCGCGCGAAAAAACAGACCTCTGCCGACTGGTACTGTCATGGCGTCAGGCGCGTCCAAACCACCTAGTGTTGTACCAAAATCGAAACTTGTCGACTATCGAGTCGAGTAAATTCAACGTGAATATATATTTGTCTGATGAATGTTTTATCCGAAACAATAACACTTTAAATCTTTGAAAATGACTTGTTTTAATTATGAAGTTAATACCTTATTAAATAGCACGTTTAGGGTACTCTTAGATATCCAATTGGGGTAATTTTTAGATCTAGATAGAGAGAAAGAAAATGAAATATATTACAAAAATTTGTCATTATCATCTAAGCTTTATTATAAAGTTACTTTGGAATCTACAGCAACTCTTATACATTTATAAAAAGAACAATACTATGAATTATAAACATAATATATAAAAATACCGCAAACCTCATTTAATTCATAAATTACGCCAGATTCCAAAAGCTATCAAGCGAAAAATTCACCGCGACCCTTTTCAGGAAAATCGGCCATTAAAACGCGGACTTTATGCATATGGGACCTCTGTTTGTAGAAGCAATGGCGAGTGGAAGACTTGTTCACGGCCGGTCTAGAAGATTCTTCTTGATTCGAGCTTGATTCCAAGGCAAATTGTCAGGTTATGCTTATGGCTAGAATACAATTTAATTAAATCTACCAAGATTTAAGTCTAGAACGAGCCAAGTGTAAATGCAAACTTAAGATCACTATTTCGAAAAGGAAAGTTGGCGAAGTTGAAGACCCCAGTTTTAATTTCTAAAACTAATTATTGAAGGAAAAATTTCTGGCAAAATATCTCCAGGTCGCCCTTGACGAAAGTGGTTTGATGACATAATTGGACTGGACTTAGATACAAGCAACTGAAAATAGGGCCCGTAGCCGCTTGCTGACCTCCAAATTTTAATTCGAAGATGACACGTCATGATGATATTGACTAAGTCTTGTCTCGCATGAAGTTCTTGGTCCATAAGCCTGATAAATAAGGCCGAGTCTCCTCTATATCATTCTTATCCCTGTAAATGTAAAACTCCCCTGAACAAAAAAAATAACATTTTCACGAAACCGACATAAATGAAATATTTAAACACACAAGACAACAATGCAATAAGTAAAAATAAATAATCTTGATCCTGAAATATGGCTTCAAAGAGGCTATATAGAGGTTCCTGATCAATTTAATGTTAAAAAAATAGGCTATTGTTTTCGAAACATCGGATACAATAAATTTGCGACGCAAGCCAGATATTTAGAGCGCCTTAACAGCTTTATTCGTATTTTCATTATGGTCGAAATATTTGATACTTGTATCATATTTTAGGCCATATTATGGTCTATGGTTTAATAATAAAACAGTTTTGATTTTGTTCGTAAATCTTTTACTATCATGCGATTCTTTGTATCTTTGTCGACTAGTGCAGTCAAAAGACGAAATAGGTCTCCTATTATTTCACTTGTATTTTGGTGCAATAGAGATATTAAGTACAAAAGCATGTCCACTCATAAAAAGCTCTTATGAAGCAAAGTTATGAGCGGTCCTTGCTCCAAAACATAACTTAGGTAATAATAATAATAACGTTGAACCATCAAAAATTCTGAGTTACATACAATACAAACAATATCAATACCAATACAATACACAAAACATTAATGCCCATGTTTTTGTTAAAAATAAATATTAAAATTAAAAAGAGGCCTTATCAGTATACAATTTCTGCCAAGCCAGAAATTAAGACATTATAGGAAAACAAATTCTGAGTCATCCATAGCTCTATTTTTGAAATATGCGACAAATGATACTCTTAAAAAAGGAAATCATTGAATAGTTTGAAAATAGCGGTTCAAAAATGTAGAACATGAAAAGAAGATTCTGAGTCATCCATAGTATTATTTTTGAAATTAGGGACTTGATTCGGCGAGTCAAATGATTTTCATTAATATCGGAATACTTCTACGGTATAGTTGAAAAGAATACGTTAAAAATTCTGAAGTTTAGAAAACCAGAAATAATAGTTCAATAATGTAACTATTTTTGTGTTTTTTTTCTTTTGTATTGTCATTATTTTTTATTTTTTGGTGTATAACAGATCAAAAATAGAGCTCTAGGGAACAAATACCTTGTCATCAACGGAAATACAGTATGGCAGCGATTAAGGTTTAAGCGAGAAAATATTGCCAAACATTGGACCACAAATTGATAAGTGTGGACAATAAATATAGTGATTTTCCGCTTATAAACAGATAATTTATGGCTGGCGAATCAACAACGTGTTATCGCCCGTTAACATCACGTGACAGATATCTCCCCACTACAGGTAAACCCCTCTTGGCAGTAGTAGTGTCGGGGTGAGTATGAGTGTAACGCTCTCTTCTCCTTGGGTTCGCCGAGCGGTGCAGACGTGTATTGTGCTCTAGTGATTTAACATGGCCTTTATTAGTATTTGATATTGATAAGATATTGCTGTTGATAATTTAAATATGTGTTCAAATGTAACTGTAGATTAACATAGGTAGGCACGGACGAGGGATTGGTAAGCTTCAGGCTGGATCCCAGTGCTAGGAGCGGGGTTGGTGCTCCTATCTTTACCGTGATTAGTGCCAAAGCTTAGACACGAATGGGTAATTCGGTTGGATAGCTAATAAACGATTTTGTGAAATACTTATAACTTTACGAAATAACTAATATTTTAATAGCTTCTTGTTAATATTTGACTAAATTGTCTATATCTTAAAAAAATTCTAATAAAGTTAATATGTATTTAAACAAAATTAATTGTTTGTATAATTTTGTGTATTTTTTAATGTTTTCTAAATTAAAACCAAACAATGTATTTTGATAAATTGTAATTCTTGAATATTATTACAAGATTTCCAAATTTTTAATATAATGGTTGCCAATACTAAAATTGAAAATGCCTATTAATAAAGAAGCAACCACAAGAACAACTAAAACCTGCAAGTCGTTACCACAGAACTAATACGTGTCGCACTTACTTAATAGTATGCTAGTCTTACAATAGATGGCGGTATTATTTTTTCGTGTATTTATAAAAAAATACCAGTTGTCGTTCCATTAGTCCAAGTCTATTATAAAAGAGTGGCTTGCTAAGAGTATATCTGGAAAACACGCTCGGATGGAGATGATAATATAAAATATCAAACACAGTTTAGGAAAATATTTTCAAAATCTGGTTTATACATAATACTTTTTTTTATTTAAATTTCCGTAGGAGAACAAAGGTTGCCGACATAGCCCAGTGGATTAGCTCTTTGAAGTCGCAGTGGGCAGGGCACTTACCGCGACGAACCGATGGCCGATGGGGCAGGAAGTTTTTCGAATGGCGACCATGCACCGGTAAGCGCAGTGTCGGACATCCACAGACCTAAAGAAATGGTCAGATGACCTAAAGAAGATCGCAGGCAGACGCTAGATGCAGGCCGCTTCCAACCGGTCATTCTGGAAATCCTGGAAAGCCTACGTCCAGCAGTGGACGACCTGCGGCTGAAATGATGATTTAAATTTCATTGGCAATTATTATTAATTTAATTAGCTCCTCATCAATAAGTAATTATGATTTTTAATTACTTCTTCTTAATTAATTATTTTACAAATTATAAAAAATTACCGAAAATTGGTATATCGCTTTAATAAACGATCGAATCTAGATTATCTTATTTCCGATAATTAAAAAATCTTTTGCATATGATAGACACAAAATTAGGCATGCTCAAAAAATTGTGGAACTGACAGATGACGTATTAAGTGGCTGTAACAATCATAATAAACTTACTATAAAAATAACATAAATTTTACGCTAACCGCAACCGCCCAAACTTGACCGGTAAGCGCTATTGTTATTGTCAACTTATCTGTCAAACGGGTTGAATAACCTCCACGGACGTCATTCTACTTGTAACCCTGATAACTAACTATGCTACAAAATACGACGGTGCAACCTATGTCGCTTCAACGGTTATAGTTAGCAGTAATGTTACTGTTACATTTGACTTTAACTGTTACGATAAATGGTACTTTGGTGCAACCCACCCTGAGTCATCAACATTTCGTGTGTTAAAAGATCAATTTACCATGCATGCCCTGATGTTAGAGTTCTTCGTAACCGCCACTGGGCCTATGACGTGTAACGACTATACCTACTTTAGAAACCTTTACAAAAAGTGTCAAAAGTGGCCGTTTTTAGCAATTTTTGCAAAGGAATCTAAAGCGCATAGTATTTCAATGACTTTCGAGGTTCTAATGTAAGTTAAACATACTAGCAAAAAAGTTGCGCGAGGATTTCTGATAAGCTTACTTTCAGAAAGAGAATTTTTTTTGGAAGTGGCGCTATTGAGACCGAAGGAACAGCCTTAAAATAACGACCCTGAAAATCTTTGTAACAAAGTGTTACATGTTCGTTGAACCGTTTTAAACTAACGAAGGTCTCATTCCCTTTACGGCCGAGCGAGTAAGCATGTTGTTCAATTAATTTCTTTAGAAAAAGTGTATAAATTATGCTTTGAAGAAAATGTTTACATTTAAACTATAAGGAAAAAATAAATCCGACCATGTGCGAATCAGACTCGCGCACCAAGGTTTTCCGTATAATAAAAAACGGCAAGAAATCTCGTTTATTGTATGGGGAACCTCAAAGAAATAAATATTTATTTTATTCTGTTTTAGTATTTGTTATTGTATTGGCAACAGAAATACATCATATGTGCAAATTTTAGCTATCTTGCTATCACGGTTCATGAGATACAGCCTGGTGACAGACGGACGGATGGACGGGCAGATGAACGAATAGACGGACGGACAAACGGACAACAAAACATACTTTAAACTTCTGAACCATCAATCAGTCTCAGGTCAATCTAATGAAGATGATTTTTTATCTTGACCAGTGGGTCTAAAAACGCCACTTTGAGCAATTCCTATTTCTTTGAATTTTTTTGAAGAGGTATTGCAACGTTTAGTTGGCCATTTTACAAAAAATAGAGGAATCGCTTCAAAATAGCTAAGGAATACGTAATATGAATCAATTCGATGAATTGCTCAATGTGGCGTTTTTAGACCCCCTGATCGGGAATTGAAACCATAACATCTGGCCATATTTTGCTATGGATTTACTAAGTATATTTATTTGAAAAGCTTCGATTAAACCTAATCGATACGATCTTCAAGCCGACTTTCATTCCGGATAAAAAGTCGAAAAAAGTAACAAAATCCAACGACATTCGCGTCAAACCATTTTAAAATTGGAACTAGCGTGGCACCTAAGCGGATTTTTATGCTAACACTTTTGAATTTGCATAAAGAACTACCTCTAAATGTTCGGGGTAAAGGTGGTTTTTGCATATCGAGACTGTAAATCTATTTTGTAGCGCTACAAAGCCCGTGCATAGAGAACACAGATTTCAAATAAGAAATCTCACGGCTCATCCGATTGGACGCTAGATACGGCCATTCGAATATATTCCTATTTGAAGTGCACCTGCACTGACTCAGTCGGGGCTTTAAGGCTGAGACATTTCAAATTTTGACGGATTATACCCTATTTTGAAGCTCAAAGAAGAGTTTCGAATGATTTTGTTCTGAGATTTTGTTGAAATAGTGGGTAAGATTTAAATTTCAAAAAATACGCTACGTGTGCGTTTAGTTCTTTTTATTACCGCAAAACAATCGGATCAGTAGTTTGTCAACACAGAGCAAGAAATTCTTATAATGCACGGGCGCGAGCAAAATTTTTGTGGTTGTCAAGGATATGGGAGTATTATTTTTTTGTGTTCACCTTCTAAACTGAACTTAATGTTACAAATATTACGAAAATATGAAGTCTATTTCTGAATTTTTGATATTTACGAGAAACAAGTGTACAAATCTGTACTAATATTATAAATGCGAAAGCCTGTCTGTCTGTTACGTTTTCATTGAAACTGCTGAACCGATTCGGATGAAATGATGGACCAGGGGTCAAACATAAGCTACTTTTGGGCGCGATTTAACCGACTCACACGCGGGCGGAGTAGCGGGCAGCTGGTAAATATATATATATAATTACTTAAGTGTCAGTTTAAGTTTTCATCAAGTATACAATAATCTGCTTAACCATAAGATAATGCTCCTAGCAAAAATATTGTATATGAACTGCACAAGAATTTTCATGTGATCACTTTTTAGCTAGTAAATACCAAAAGTAAAACAGTATAAATACTAGGTTAATATATATATAGGTTAATATATAATAAGGTATACACTACATATTATTATCATAAAAAAATAGCGATAGCATGACAATATAAGCTGCTCACTTTGTCACAAGGTGAGCGTCAGCAAAAAAGGTTATCGTCATTAATCCTCTTATTAATGGCCCGTGAGATACCCTTGTTTTTCGGACCTTACATCAGACGAGGATTATGCTAGCCGTGCTTGTAATTAAATGTATTTTTCGTCTTTATCTTATCCTACGATAAAGAAATGTAGCCATTACGAGGATATATATCCTGTGACATAATGTTCATGTATTTAGCAAAAGTATTTATTATCTTTACGCATAAGACACATAAGAATGGTTTGGGAAATAGTGAAAAGATTACCACTTTCCCCTAAAACTCACATCAATAGAATTTCCAGGTACACTTAAGAATCCTATCTCACATATATATACTCAATAGTTGTGGTCAGAAAATCACGGGTAAAAAAAAGTACTGAAAAATTTTATACTACTAAGTAGGCATATAACAGTCTATGTTATAGTAGTACTAGTAGTATGTGTCATCTCGTCATACACTGGCCGATATAATTACAAATTTGTTGGTACATTATTTTTTTTTTCAAACTTATCATATCGTAATTGAATCCAGTACAATATAGTGCAATACAATAAATAACATTATGATTCCTTAAATAACGCTAACACTTGCACAAAACCTTTTGTAATATTTAACAGGCGTTCAAATCTGAGACGTAGACGCGGCCATTATATAAAACACTGTGAATACAGAAACTGTTGCATACATTGGATTAAAGTTTTAAACATAGATTATTTTATAGATTGACAATTTTATAATAATAATTAATTAATTTTGATGTTAAATATATGGCTATAGGAGAACTCACCCGAATTAGAACGGGGACATCAATTAAATTTTATTTGAAATTTCCTCAAAAAAAAAAACTTTAAAAGCTGATCTACGTGAGATGGGCGCTGTGAACAGGCAGGCTAATGCTCAGAGGGCTTAGCCAAAATCATAATCGCAAAACGTTAACGAGGTACGACAAGAACAAAATGTATGGGATTGACATAAGATTGACCACGTGATTTACCGCAGCTTATGTTAATCCCATACATTTTGTTCTTGTCGACATTCGTTAGCGTTTTGAATTTGACACTTGGCTACGGGTGCAGAATAAAAAACTGTGGCGATCTTTCGTTTCCCAAGCCAACTTTGGGTCACTTAGTACCAATTACCACGAGAAAATACAAACGAGTAAGTATAATTTCGAAGCTTTTTTTCTTTACTTACAGTATTTTGTTGACATGTGGAGAAGCGTGAGATTTGTAAATAACAGATACCATTCACAAAGCGAGTGCCTTTACTCAGATGTCTGGATTTTATCCCGATTCTATTCAGATAAAAAGTTTTCTTGAATAGATTTAGATCGGGCCTATTTTATATCTTTGATCTTTTCTCCTATACCCAAATGCTTATAAGGGGTAAAAAAATTGTGCCCAAATTTAGTGTTTTTTTTTTGTCATATTAAAAAAAACTCTAATTCATGCATAAGTTATTTACTCACTTAAAAGGAATAACAAGTATATAATAAATGACCACCTGATGAATAGTACTTTCCATAGCATTTGAATACTTGCAACACTAGTAGCGTGACGTGTGCGTTGCCGACCTATTTACTTATTTAATATGCATTATATAAAGACACAGAATCCATACTAATATTATAAATGCGAAAGTCTGTCTGTCTGTCTGTCACATCTTCACGGCTAAACTGCTGGACCGATTGTGATGAAATTTGGTAGGGATGTTGTTAACGACCTGAGGTCCAACATAGGCTACTTTTGGGCGCGATATAACCGAGTCCCACGCGGGGCGAAGCCGCGGGGAACAGCTAGTTAGTAATATAAAGATGTAAAATTAATAGCTGAAGACAAGGGGAAATTTCTCCACCTTGTAGATAGAGTTACTATTCATTTCCTGTTTCAACTACCATTATACTTAAAGTGGCCTTAGGTCTTATGGCTCTGTCTACCCCGTATGGGATAAAGACGTGATTATATGTATGTATGTAGATAGAGATTAAATATCCTAACTAATATAATAAATGCGAAAGTGGGTTTGTTTGTTACGCTTTCACGCACTATCTACTGCAGCAATCTTCCTGAAATTTTGCATACACATAGATAGAAGTATTGAGAAAGACATGGGATACCTTGAAAAGTCCGGGAATAAACACGGTTCCCATGGAAAACTCACGCGGGCGCAGACGCGAGCGAAAGCTAGTCCATACTAATATTATAAATGCGAAAGTCTGTCTGTCTGTCTGTCTGTCACCTCTTTACGGCTAAACTGCTGGACTGATTGTGATGAAATTTGGTAGGGATGTACTTAAAGACCTATATAACCAAGTCCCATGCGGGGCGAAGCCGCGGGGAACAGCTAGTTGTTTATAAATTTGAAGTCGGTGTCACGTAGCAACAGTACATTTGTCACACATTAAGGATTTCATGAGCGTAAATAATAGGCTACGGTGACCGCTTGCCAATCTGCCGTGAGCCGTATGCTCGACTGACTTAATAAAAAGAAATGTTTAGCATTTCCTTCCGAGTCTATATTAAGATGAGCTAAGCGATATCTCAAATTGAGTAAACAAGACGCAGGAGGCGTAAACAACCAAACAAATTGGATTACAGCAACTCACGAACTTAGGGCAATGACCTTAGCACATGACAGAAGATTATAGATATCAGGAACTAATAGCCGATAGGGTTTAATGTATTTTTCATCTCGAAATCGGAACCCGAAGGTGGATTATGAACCTTGAGCTACATTTTATATTTTTAAATGTTAAACTTTGTATTGTCGTACTGCTTATTTAAGTACTTATAATAATCTTTATCCAAATAAGCAGAGTGACAATTTATTTTATAATTTATTTTAAGCATATAAGTTTATATTTATTTTAAAGGTAATTATTATCTACTGCTCTTTGCTCTTGTCGAGTCAGAATTGCTATAAGCTACACTATATTAAATTTGCCCAAGACTGGGCCACCTCCATTTCCCGAAGAGAAAACATTTAAAACTTCCAAACTACAAATAAATTATTTAAGAAGTGCGTCACGTCCTAGTAGTTTACAGATTCATACAATAATACAACATTAAATGTTTGTAATTAAAAAATGTAATTATTCGTATTGCTGTAACTTAAGTCCCACACAAGTATGTGCCCACTCTATGAGTTATTATTATATCAATGTGAAGTTAGGAATAGTTTGTGATGCGTCAGCAGTAATACTTTGAAAGGATATCATTTGCTCTATATAACAGTCTATAATGAAACAAGGTTTGCGAATTTTAGTTTGTATTATTTGGGAGTAGGCAGTTTCAATCTAATTGAATTAGATTAAGTTGACTTAAGTTACGTTATTCTGAATTCTATTTCTGTTATATAAAATTCTTAGATCAACTTGCTCCTCTCAATGTTTGTACCTACCTAATAAATATCTATCTATGTTTGACTCCCCCATTAAATGACCCGTATTTTTTGTTAATTTTCTTATCCCTTTGATATCTATATTTGACTTCCCTGTTAAATGACCCATATTTTTTGTTAATTTACTTATCCCCTTGACCATCAATGAAAGATCGACAAAGTGAAAGAGAGTGTTTCAATCCGTATAACAATTGTTTGTTAAAAATTACGTGTTATACCAAAAACCATCAGAAATGTAGTTAAATCGTCCGTAACGTCCCCACACCGCTTGATAATGAAGATCGCCTTTTAATCTCCGGGTATGACAAACACTTTTTTTTTTAATTTTCTTTTTTAATTACTGGGCGCTGGAAAGCCACCGTTTTCTCGGGCGAATTAAAAATTAAAGAGGTTGCTCAAGAAATGAGGAAAAGATTGAGGCTTTAGAGGTGCTCCGGTATATATTTTTATTCTCGAGACAAAAATGAATATTTATGGCCGTACGCGGTCGTTTGTTTAATAAATTGTTTTTGGTGAGAAATTGTGAGACCATCTTTTGCTTTTTAGAGTAAATAAATACGCAGTACAAATACTAGGTGCGAGTCGTTTTTAATCGCTCATAATGGAAAACGAAGTTGGTTCCAGAGTGAGGGTAAACGTTAAAGAAAATATTCTCATAATTTAATGTTATACAGTTGTCATCATCATTTCGTGTAGGTGACACGGTCAATCGACCATGCAGACCCTGGTGTCAGAGTTCTTCGAAACACTAATGTTTTACAATAAAACATTCCGACGAATTGAAAACCTCCTTCTTGGGTTAAACGTTCCAGCATACCGATACTCCAATACAAAACTTGAAGAGTTCCTTCAATTTCTCCATGATCCCATCTTCAGATTCTGTCCTGATGAATATGGGAAAGCTGTTCGATTCCCATGTGTACATACTTTGTTGAGTTTTTTTCGGCTTGGGTATGAGGCTTGAACCATGGACGGTCTGATAATAAACTCATATTTTAGCCAACAACGACTAAGCGTTTCTTACAAAGCATGGGATCATTCTTTATAAGGAACCCTAAGTCGTTGGTCCCGGCTGCCATTTGGTGGTTATAAAAGAAAATAAGGTAAGATACCAAAAGGCGGCTAAGATTAACTCTAAAACCAGGGTGTGCAGGTACCATGGACCGTGTTACTAACGACATATTATGATGATTTTTTTCTATAGTTTTCATATCAGCGTTATAGAAAGTTAGATATGTTATAAAAGTAGACAGCATAATTAAGGGATGCAGTCATCAACTTAGCTGACAATTGATCCGCAAAAAAATCTCATTCCAGGAAGGTCAATAAGGAAACCGTGGAATCGTCGCCATTTTAAAATTGGGGCATCGTCCTAATAGACATTATTTGAGTTCAATATATTTTTATTATGCGTTTGTACGAACTAATTTCGCGCAAATAGATTCCGATGTGTGAGATTATGAGTATGTGAGTAGCCACCTAAGCCTTACAAGCATTTGAATCACGCGACTGAGTAATGCGTAAAAATAATAAAAAAGCGCAAGAGGAACCGCAAACAACAGCAAGTCTAAAATATAAACTTTATTATACTTGTCATATTTCCGTGAAAAAAAATAAAATCTCGTGTCGTTATAAAATTTTCAATTTACAATAAAAGCGTGAGCTAATTAAATCGACTTCGTCGTCGCGGGGAAATTTTATGGCTCCTTTGGACGTGACGAAAATGAGCTCACGGTGCCCGGATCAGCTGATTCGGCTTATTTTTATACTGTGTACAGTTTATGGGTTTTCTTTGACGACTTTATTGAGATACTTCTTACCCTCTTTGTTTGTAGGTTTGATCATTTCGTCTTACTGTTAAGGTCAATCGACCAAGCCCACTATGTTGTCAGAGTTGCTTATTTTAATTTTAATATTCTTGCTCAATTTGCTCATAGCTATTTCCTAGCTAATTTGTTACTCATTTGTACAAAAAATTTGGAATCCAAATTTTTCTTTTTCAATCTATGCATTCGTAGCATACTCGTAGCTTGATCGTAGCATAGTCGTAGCTTGATCGTAGCATACTCGTAGCATGCTCGTAGCATGTCGTAGCATACTCGTAGCTTCTTTGTGGCCTTAGAGCTTGTACTCCAAATCATTTATTGTGCTCTGATACTTGTAGCTATTAAATAGTTTCTTTTAGATTATTTGTCTTACATATTAAAATGCTGTCAATTTGTTATTTAACTCTTTCACTGACAGTAACAAATAACATTTAACTGTTATTGTTATCTCGTTTACTGTCCAATATTTTCAGCAATTTTTTTAAGTCAATATCCTAATTCAGGAAAAACATTTCAACTCTAAAAGAGACAGGATTTTCCAATAAAAAAAATATTCAAAGATGTATCTTATTATTTCTTAAATAATTGCTTACATACTCAAGGAAATATTAAAAATTGCATTTTTTAAGAGATATGGGTTCTTGATAAAAAAAAACTACACCTAAAACCAATTACTTTTCTGTGACGAAATATGCCAGTTCATGTACAATTTTAATACTAACTCGAACTCCAAACATAATCAACACACCAACCGACAGATAGAACTGATTATAACTAAGTTTATTCAGTGCATCAGTGCAACTGCAACGCCCCTATGAAGCCATTGCAAGAATGGGATGCATACAGAGGAGTTATCTTTTATTAAAATCTTGTGAAGTCACTCGCAGCTGGCTTTCTGAGAACTAAAGCTGGCCATCCACGGTCATTAATGCCATTTCTGACTATGCTATCCAAGATTCTAGATTTAAAAAAAACTTTTTTTGTTAGAATGGATATAGTTTCAATTTGGCTCCATAGAAATTTTATTAAAATGTTAGTATGTATACAGTTTCAATTAAGTCCCATAAGTTTCATCAAAATCGGCTTATTAGTTTGGTTTTCAAATCAAAACTTAAATTTACTAAGTTAAATAAAAAAAAAAAAAATGTTTTTTATATGTTTGGAAGTAGCTTGTTTGATAATGAAGTAATTTGCAAGGTCAATCGACCTTGTGCGCCCCAGTATAAGCTATTTTAAACGTGCCTAAATGTTTTTTTTTTTAATTTTTTATTAAACCCTCGTACGGCCATTGTAACGGTGTATACTTGACGTCCGATTTAAAAAGTGGCAAATATATTTTGTTGCACTACAAAAACATTTACAGAAGCAACTCAGAGTGTACACGAGGATCTTCAAATATAAATGATAATTACTCGTAATTTTTATATCTATTTTGCACAAATTTATTTAGAACTAGCTGTTGCCGTCGGCTCCGCCCGCGTATAACTCGGACAATTCGAGCACAAAAGTACCAGGATTGTCAGATAGGTAGAGAGACAGACAGACTTTCGCATTTATAATATACCCGCGCCGGCTTCGCGTGGGCATAAAAACCTTCCTCTTGAATCACTCTATATATTAAACAAACCTCATCAAAATTCGTTGCGTAGTTTTAAAGATTTAAGCATAGGGATATAGGGACAGAGAAAGTGACTTTGTTTTATACTATGTAGTGATAGTGATGACAGTGATATGTAGTGATAGTGAAGCGTGGAGTAATCTTCGTGAATGGCCAGTCTTAAAGTTGCAGTGTGCACTTGACAATGCTGATAATTTTAGATTCGGTAAAATATTTTGGAGCGTATCCAGGGCTATTTATTTTATTTCGCTCACGTTTCAGTTGTTTCAAATTTTTACATTTTGTATTTCCATTTGTAATAAAGTCTATATTTCTGCAGGAATATCAGATTTGCTAAGGTTAACGTACAAAAATACCGACTAGTCAGTTCTTAAGATATAAACGTTCAACCAAACTCTTTAGCTCTGTTAATATTAGTATAGATGATCTAGATGTGTTAGTGTCCAACACTGTCAGATTATTCAGGGTGCCTTATAACATCTTAAACAGTCTTACAATTGCTATCTAGCGATAACAGTCGGGTGCCTTTCGAAACACGTAGGGCCCTACGGTAAGTTTTTTTTACGTACATACATTACATACATATAATTACGTCTTTATCCCATACGGGGTAGACAGAGCCTAGAGCCATAAGACCTTAGGCCACGTTTAGCATGATGGTAGTTGAAACAGGAAGTCAATAGTGATGGGTTGCTAGCCGCATCGCCTATGTCATGATTTCCCCATTCGGCGAAGTTTTTTTTTACTAGTCATTAAGGCGCTGGTTATTACAATAGAGTGGCTATTATCTGCTTAGCAGCTTACACCGATTAAACTGTCCGCGTCTAAGCTTTTGCAATTAATCACGGTAAAGATAGGAGCACCAACCCCGCTCCTATCACTGGGATCCAGTCTTAAGCGTACCAATCTTTCGTCCGTGCGTACATAAGTTATCAACAGTTACACTATGAACAAATATTATTACTATCAATAGCAACATCAAATACCAATATAGGTCATGTTAAATCACTAGAGCACAAACACATGTCTGTACTGCTCGGTGGGTCCAAGGAGAAGAGAGAGAACACGGATACTGACCCCAACACTACTGCTGCCAAGACGGGCTTACCTGTAGTGGGGAGATACCTGTCACGTTGCAGGAAAACCAGCCTGTCTATTCTGTAAATTTAAAACCTCAACTCTCTTCTCACGTCGCTTCCACTCACACTTCGCATAAGGTTCAAAATAACAAGTGAGAAGTGGGCCTTGGAAGTGATGGGGAAATTAACTTATATACCACATCTTACGTCATCTCATACAAAATCTCACGTCTAATCTAGTTCATCACGCTGACACGCTCGCGAGGGTAGCGCTAGTATAGATTCGAATTATCAACCGAGTTTTTAGAAATTCAATTAAAAAACACAGCAGATTCAGATTCGAAGTTTGAAATGAAAGCTTACAGAATCAAGACCCAGACTAAAAGAAAGTGAGGTCAAGTAAGTGTGAAAACATTAATTCTTGCAAATTACTCACCCATAATATTACCAATGAATAATAAGATTATCTAGATTTACCACAAATTAAAAATAAATTTAAACTGTAAACCATTATTAAATAAAATGGGAAAAATCAGATAATTGGAAACGAAGCAGTCGTTAGATATATGCTTAGTTAACAAGGTTAAATGATTGAAATGCTCTAAAGCATAAACTTAAGGCGATTTTAGTTTTTTTATCATCTCAACCCATAATGGCAATAAAAATTGTTATAAATTCTTGACAAGAATGTTTTATTTTAGTTTTTATTTTTTATTTTTGTTGCAAGCTATAATTACCAACATTGCTTCGAAAAAAATATTAAGTACAAAAAATGACGCACATAGTTCAATTTTTAATTTTAGTGTATTTATGTGTATGTATTAGTAAAATTTTGTATATAAAATACAATTAAACTATTTATATGGAAATTGTATGTAAATATAAATATACTAGCAGTGCGCCCTACAGTTTGAGTAGAAAGAACGAAGACACACAATGTTTAATTGGCTTCTCCCGTGGTACACACATAGCCTATGTCACTTGGGTATAGTGTGGTTTTCCAACGGTGAAACAAATTTGCAAATTGGTGTAGTAGTTTCGAAGCCTATTCGATACAAACATACAAACAAACAATCAATACTTTCCTCTTTATAATATTAGTATAGATAAGTAGTCAATAATAAATAGTCAATTTCACACCTAAAAGAAGTAATCAATTCCCAAGACCGATATATGGTGAAGTTATTGTAATTACATACATATACATATAATCACGTCTTTATCCCATGGGGGGTAGACAGAGCCTAGGGCCATAAGACCTTAGGCCACGTTTAGCATAATAGTAATACTTTAGCTAGCAACCCATCACTATTGATTTCCTGTTTCAACTACTATTGTAATTACAGATGGTCAGATAAGGGTCGCAGGCAGGCGTTGGATGCAGGCCGCTTCAACCGGTCATTTTAGAAATCCTTGGGGGAAGCCTAGATCCAGCAGTGGACAGCCTGAAGCTGAAATGAAGATGATGATGATTGTAATTATATAGATTTTGGAAATTTTCTCGCACAGAATATCAGCATTTCTATTCAACGTGTTTAACGCGTGTAACGACTTGCAGGAATGTGACCACTTATAAAATTTTATTTTTAGATATTTATAAGTAGGTAAGGATATGTTACATTATCTATCAAGTTAAACTGTGTGGTTTGTCCCTATATATTTATGTATTATTTATTTAAACTATTATATGGAAAATAAAACGTGTGTTCTAAAATATTACATAGATTAAATCGCTTTCACCTGCAACTTAGACCATAGTCTAAGGGTAAGCTCCGACGGACGGATCAGATAATCCGAGATCGATTCAATTTAAATTGGCCGCATAACTAATAATTAAATTCACCGCTCCCTCTACCAGCTTTACATAGGTACCCGATCGGATCTCGTTTAAAAATTAATACCATTTTAAATTAAGAATATTATGTTAACGTTTTGTTTTTAACACTGAGCGCTCAGCGGCTCACCGACAATAATAGAAAAACTGATTTTTGACTCGCCTCTTGTATTTTGTCCTACTATTGTCTGCAATTGCGGCGTTCAAAATACTAATCACGTCTTTATACGTTTCACTAATCACGTTTAGCATGATGATAAGTTGAAACAGGAAATCAATAGTGATGGGTTGCTAGCCGCATCGCCTATATCATGATTCCCCCATTTGCCGATTACCTCAGTCGGTTTTTACGGTTTGCGCGGGAAGAGAAGCAGCTGGTACATTCTATGTTTTTTTTTTTCTCCCAGACCAGCATGGAAGAAAAATACTAATTTAATTTATTTTAATTAATTCCTCAGCTAGCGAATAAACAATAGAACCTTTCTGTTATGCGGTCACCAGTGACCGATAGGGTGTCGGGGAAATAGATTGTGATTATTATTTGCGTATGGTGCAACAAAGTTAGAGGGTGAACGGAAGGCCGTCCATCACTTCACTTCTTTGTCGGCCTTGTAGACCTTATAGATGCCAACCTCGATGAAAAAAAAAGAGGACAAAGATGAATTAGGTTTTCATGCTTTGTTTCTCCGCATGGGCATAGTGGATTCGAGGCGATGTTTCATCTGTATTGAAGTTCTATTCTAGGAGGCAACTGAATATGTACTTACTGTAAATAACGTACTCATTTTTATTTCCGATCCTGTCATCATCATGGGGTGCCAATCTTCGAATTGAAGTTTGGAGGTCATGGCGGCTATGGGTCGCTATTTTCAGTTCTTTGTATCTAAGTCCGGTCCAATATTTATGTCATCAAACCACTTTCGTCGAGGACGGCCAGGAGATCTTTTGCCAGGAATTCCGATCCTGTACGTACATTTTAACTTAAAGTATAAAATTTGATTTATATACATACATATAATCACGTCTTTATCCCATGCGGGGTAGACAGAGCCTAGGGCCATAAGACCTTAAGCCACGTTTAGAATAATGGTAGTTGAAACAGGAAATCAATAGTGATGGGTTGCTAGCCGCATCGCCTATGTCATGATTTCCCCATTCGGCGATTCCCTCAGACGACTTTTACGGCTTGCGCGGGAAGAGAAGCAGCTGGTACATTCTATGTTTTTCTTTTTCTCCCAGACCAGCATGGAAGAATTTGATTTAATTTATTGTAAAATAAAATTATTGTAAAAAACTGCAACGTAAACTGAGGATATAACTGAGAAATACGCTCAGATGATACAAATTTAATAACATTTTATATGTATGCGGTCGCTGCGTACACACAGAACTTTACACCCGTATTTTGTCTGAACAAATGAAAATATATTGTTCTTTTCGTTGTCACATTAAACATTAATATTTGTTTTTCATACGCGGTGTGTTGGTTTGAACATTTCGTAATTATATTTCCAAAAGTGTTGTGGCTCTATCGATAGTTACAATATCGATGATCGAAAAAACTGTATAATCATCGACACTAAAAAAACGTAAGAATTGTTTTCAAATTAAAACCTTACATTTCAACTCAGGATTTTTATAATTTTTTGAATATACAAAGATTTTTTAATTGAGAAAATTAAAATTACTAAATATATAATTATAAACTAATGTAGTGGATGTTAATTAATATTACCCAGTTATGTTGTCCGCCGTTGAAAAATTTTAGCGTGTTTATTTAGTTGCGTTGTTAGTTTTTAGTACTCTTGAGCCCAAGGTAAGCTTTTAGTCACGGGCCTGTATTTAACGGTACTGGTATGGTTATAATACAGCTACTGTCGTCTGTTTTGGTTATGTAGGTACATTAACAAGTTTTTCAGGAAAAGCTGAACAAATTATATAATATTAGTGGCTAAAATTTTCAGATTTAACAAGCTGAATTTAATTCTTTATTTGAACTAACTAATGAAATAATTCTCAAACTATCGATAAAATAGCATAGCAACAACACTATTATCGATATTCTGGCAACAACTGCGGTTCTCGTTCACCACTTAAAAATATAATTAATGCAGAAATATAATTTAAAATCGTGTAAAATTATTTTATATGGTATTCTTTACGTCGTACTCAATTAAATCAACAAAAATGTCTGCTTGTGTTTTTGGTAACGGTAAATGTAAAATACACACAACATTTAAAAAAGTATAAGGTCATTTTATGTGTATTGATAATCAGAAATAGCGTTTTAGATAAAAAAATGATTAAAGTTTTTCAGTATTTCCAAAATATAAAAATAATGTGCGCTTCAGAAGCTCCCGTCATCTGATACAACAATATAGGTTTGAAGAGATCGCTAAAAGCTCCAGCTTAAAAGCCTGTCTGTCTGCATTAAGCTCCTTTCTAAGGCTTCGCCTGCTTTGAGCTTGCGCGAGTTTCATTTACATACTCTTATATTGGGAACTGATTGAACCAAAGTTTAGCAAGGCTTACGTTTTAACCAGTGACAAAAAAGGGGGTGTTGGTATATACGCGCCTAATATTACGAGTTTTAGTTTTTTTAAGCCGTGTAAGACTACCCTATCTCTTCCCGTAGATGTCGTAAAAGGCGATTAAAGGCATACCATATATACTGTTCGCTGTATTTATATATTATTTGGCTCGCCTACGCACCACCACGTGTTACCGGGCCCACGGTTGGACACAGACTCCCCACTCCACCGCCCGCACTAGTGACGTATGCGCTCGAGACAAACAACAATATATTTACATACACTACACCATAGGTCTTATTTTGCATATACTTAATGTTCTAGATACTAGTGGCGACTTGCAACAAAAACCGTCAATAAAAAAAACGAACCAATACGTTAAAAAAATTCAGCTATATATTGTGTACCTACTGTAAAGAAATTCGATTTTAGTACTTCTTTTTATTAATTATGACACAACAAACATATTGCCTACTTAAAAAATAAAAAAAAAACTTTATAAAACCACTAACCATTAACAAAGCTAGAAAAAGCCGCGCTAAAATACTGAAATTATTGCTGGCTGAAAAAACAACAACAAAAAAAAAAACAAATTTGCTTATAAAAAGGAGTCTCCATTAAGTTTCCACTAATTGCAGGCACGCGCCAGGTGTATTTAACTGTGTGGTAGGTAAATGAGTTACGAGCGGAGTGGGGAGGGAAGGTATCCTGGTTTTGGGTGAGTCACACATCTCAAAAATAGCACTCCAGTAATTCCAAGTTATAAGCGAAGTAGTCTATTCTTAACATAAAAAAATAAATTAATAAAAATATATACGGACAAATCACACAGATTGAGTTAGCCCCAAAGTAAGTTCGAGACTTGTGTTATGGGATACTAACTCAACGATACCATATTTTAAAACAAATACATATAGATAAACATCCAAGACCCAGGCCAACCAGAAAAATACAATTTTTCAACTTGACCTGATCGGGGATCGAACCCGGGACCTCTTGCTTAGCGGACATGCATTTAACCATTACGCCACGGAGGTCGTCACAAGATACTACACGAATGTTTGATTTTACTTACGTTACGTTACGTTAGTCTGGAAGACTAGATTATAACGTAAGTAAAATCTATTATTACTATTAGGTTTTGCAAGTTATTATACTATAATAACTTGCAAAACCTAAATATTAGCGATCGGTTATGTAGAAAATGGTAATGAAAATATGCCCTTAGGCAGCCTGAAAATCCTTACAGTGTTGGCCACTAATATACCCGGGTTATGTTCCTGTTGGTCTGGTTTTCCTGTAAAAGGGGTTGCGGAGGTCAGACTGCAGTCGCTCCATTCAAACAAACACAAACTCCTCAGCTTTATTATATTAGTATAGATATATTGGCAGCTCGATAGACTAGCAAAACAAGTTTGTAAGGATAGCGCGTGTTAAGCTTAGATTGGTTGCCACTAATAGTATTTATATTTTGAGTTTTTTGGAAGGCATGATGAACCGCTAGTCCCGTTATCATTAGATGGCAGTTATTAGTAGTTAAACTGTGTCAGATGCCTTGAAACAGCCTAAAGATCTTTATTGACCACTAACTCACATGGACATGATCTGGGTGATCTGGGCTACAACAAGAATTCCTTGTAAATAAATGGTTTCGAAGATCAGACGGCAATCGCTACATTGTAATTATCAGGACTACCAAATCAAGAAAGAATTTAAAGCATAGATTAAAGAATTTGCCTTCCGTTAAAGCCGCGCGCGATTCCTAATTCTATGATTTGAAGTGTACTTCATTTACTAGCGTAAGATGAAAATGAAGTAAGATGAATTGCAAAAACAATTTAAAAATAAAAAGAAGTAAATTTAAAATTGGAATGTCAGTCAAAGAATTCAATTTCAAACGGAATTTAATTTTAAATATACACGATAAATTACTTGAAGTGCATTCCATTAATTGGATGAAAATTTTTCGCATCAAATTCATTACTCTGATGAGAATGAGATTGGATCTCGATGCAATGTTGGTATAAAAAGTTATTTGATTTGGTTTGAGCAGGAATTCGTACCAGTTAAATTACTAGTTGAACCTGACGGTTTCACCCGCTCTTTTATCATCATCTTAGTAATAACTCAGTTGTATTTGAAATATTTTGGTTTCAAGCCATCAACACCATTATCATTTCGTGTAGGTGTAATGGTCAATCAACCGTGTCACCTTAGTTTTGGAATTCTTTAAAACCGCCTCTCGGTCTCTTACGTGGTCTTTTTAACGTTTCCCAGAAGGCGGCCGGGACCATCGCTTAGCGTGCCTTCCAAAGCACGGAATTCTCTCTATTGTCATACAATCAGGTTATTCAAGCCATGTCATAATGTCCTAACCAAAGTATGCTATGGGAATCGAACCCACGACCTGGGTAGGCAAACGCCTTAACAACTGTACCACGAAGGCAGTAAGAGAAATTATCAAAACATTATATATTACAATAAATCTCTCAACATTCCGATGAAAGTGACAACCTTAATACTACTCGGATCTAAATTTGCATACTACATTGAATGGAATAGCTTTGGTTTGAAATACAGCCACGTAATGTATCGGGTCATGCTTCAGGTCCCTTACTAATAAATAATAAATAAATATATAGGGACAAATCACACAGATTGAAATAGCCCTAAAGTAAGTTCGAGACTTGTGTTATGGGATACTAACTCAACGATACTATATTTTATAACAAATACATATATAGATAAACATTCAAGACCCAGGCCAATCGGAATAAGATCATTTTTCATCTTGACCTGACCGGGGATCGAACCCGGGACCTTCTGAGTAGCGATCGGGCATGTTAACCATTACGCCACTGAGGTCGTCATACTACCATCTCTAAAAACCATGCAAGATCCAGTGAGTAAGCGAGACAGCGCAATACATGATGTAAGGCGACATCTCCCTTACTCACTGGATCTTGCATGGTTTTAAGAGATGGTGGTAACCCGCCAGCTCTAACGACCCGCGAGCTGTGAGCAGGAGCGGGGCGCGGGAGCGGTGAGCTAAGTAAACAAAAGTACTAAAACGTTAGAAGCGTTCCCAAACCTTCCGATTAATCGAGAGATTTACCAATTTTGCAACTCAGCCTCGGTGTACCGCGAAGCGATAACATTCTCCCGGCGTTATGTATAATTTCAAAAAATATTTAAAAAATTCCCCGTCGGTGTATAAGAATACTAGTTTTCGCCCGCGGCTTCGCCCGCGTGACATTCTCTCGGGAACAGTGTTTTTTCCTGAGATAAAAGATACCCTTTGTTCTTATTAATACTCCTAGCTTAGTGTGTGCCAAATTTCAGTATGATTGGTTCAGTAGATAAGGCGTGAAGAGGTTACAAACAAATATACTAATTCACTTTTGCATTTATTATATTAGTTGGTTAGTGAATTTGAATGGTTTGGTGACACCATATGTACAAATGAAGTTTTTTTAGGCCATATATATTTTTCTTAGCCAATGTTCCCAAAGAAACTGCAAAACCCACATTATTAATGAATGTGTGTACGAATATTTTTTTTTAGCTCTGATAACACGATTTCTACTGATTTTTTGTCCACATTTCTACCGTTTTCTCAGCACGCCACGAGTTGCCGCTCCGGTCTACCGCTCCCGCTCCGCTCCCGCTCCGCTCCCGCGCCCGCTCCCGCTCACCGCTCACACGTTGTGTACGGGCCGTAAGAGATTTGTAGTAGCTTATTGGCTTAACGTATTAGTTATGATAATGCTATCTACATAAATTATTGGTTAGTAGCTTAGAATTAAGGTATACTTTTGAACTAAATATGTATGTAAATATGCAAAAACTATAATGTACAAAAATAACTTTGTATAAACAACATACGACACAACAAAAGGCAGACTTATTCCTGATAGGGATCTTTTCTAGACATCTTGTAAAACAAAGAAAGTAGAGTAAATGGACATTAAATATGTATGTATTACTGAATCTTATATAATATATAAAATAATATTATTTCATCCTAGCTATTTAGGTCCCAATGCCAGTCATATTAAAATATTATTATTATTTTTTTAAATAACTTATGTTTGAAATATTTAATTATCAGATTTTTTTTCAAACATATTATTCCAAAATCATGGTAGCGAAACCTCAAATTGGCTGCTATTTGTCACTTTCCTAATTAGTCTCAAAGTCTCAATAAGGTGGGAATGCTGCTAATTAATCATATAGCACCTACAGCTGGCCTCTGGCCGAGAAGGCAAGCGACGCGTACTTGTGGACGTAAGCCCCCTAAGGATGGGGGAGAGTTATTAAAATGCAATGATTGCATAGATAGGCGACACTATAGAGAACTTGTAGGGAGATCAAGCAGGTGCGACTGGAAAGAGATGCGAAATGCAAGTACAGCGCACACTCCCGAGATTCGGCTCGTATAACCGAGAGGTTGGTAGAGCCATGGGAGGTGGAGGGAAGTACCTACAGTCGGGGGCACAGAACAGAGAAATTATCCGAATAGAAATGTTTTGACGCAGATTTAGTACCAGGATAAGTGTGGCAGCGTATTCTCTCTTTTTATCTTTAATAATTACATGTAAACCCATATAAACCACACCACACCTTACTTGCAAGCCAACGTTTCGTACCGTAATACATTTACGTTGTTTACAATAAAGCCAGCTAATATTATCCACCAATAACAGTGGCAATAAATCACGCAATCAAATTCCCCGCCCATTTTTTCTGTGTGAAACGTTGGCTTGCAAGCCAAACTAGTGACACGTTTTTCGTGCGCTATGCCACTTCTGGATAATATTTCTAAATTCTGAGGTCGGGGGCATATCAAGTTATTGGATTTGTCTACGTCAGGAATAGGATAACAAGTATTAAGTGAAATGATTGGATAGTAGACAAAAAAATATAGGTAATAAAAGAAAACACATTTTCCAATACAAAATGTTTCCGGATTTCGTACATCTGTCCAAAATGTAAAATAGTGTCAGTTTTGAAATAGGTTTGACATATTATTAGATAGTTGTCAAATATTTATGGGTTCAGAAATTCATATTGTGTAAACTAAGAAAAAAGTAGAAGCAAGCTTCTTAAAAAAAGAGTATCCCAACTAATAAAATTATAAATGCGAAAGTGAGTTTGTATATTTGTTTGTTTGTTACCTCTTCACGCCCTATCTACTGAACCAATCTTCCTGAAATCTAATCATAGTTAGAAGTATTGAGTACCTAGGGACAGACGTAGGGTATCTTTCATTCCGGGAAAAAGCACTGTTCCCGAGGGAAAATCACGCGGGCGAAGCTACGGGCGAAAAGGGGTTGACTTGGATAACACATAGGCTACTTCTTATCCCAAACATTAAACGGGAGCAAAGCCCCAGGCGAAAGCTAAGTAATATATAAAAAAGACAGTGAAGCTCGAAAATTGCTTTTATTACCTAGTCAATTAATCTCAATGTTAATTGATCTCAAAGCTGAGAAGTGAGAAATCCTGCACAGTTATTTATCGTTTAGTTCCGCCAGAGAGGAGTCTGCGGTGTCATATTTCTGCAGGTATTACGCGGGATTAGTTCCGAGCTTGGTACAGAGGTATCTACGACTCGGTTGGTATGCCACAGTATATAAAAATAAGAAGTAGATGTATTTAATCTTACCTGAGAAGCTCGATAGCTTAGTGACGCATGAATTTAGCAACGATATCGTGCGACAAGCACAGGCGAGTGTGCGGTTATGCTGTGATTGATCGCCATTAGTGGAATTTATGCTTTGAGCTTCTCCATGCTTTGGAAGGTATGTTAGGTCAGTTGGTCCCGGTTGTAATCTAGACAGTCGTTAGGCGGTGTCAGATGCCTTTAGGGGCCTGAAAAATCTCACCGCCACAACCGGATCATGTTACGGAGGTCAAAGGGCATTTACTTCATTATTACAACCAGTATCGCAAAAAAAATGATGCAAAAAATAAATAATATTCGAATTTATAGAATCTAAACGGCTAACGACGCACTTTTTTTGGTAAGTCGCAACATCAACTCCACACACTCGATTTAAAAAAAGAATTGTGGTAGTATAAATTAATAAAACGATTTTTTCATGGGCTACTGGCATAATATAATATTTTAATATAAAAATTCTTAGTTTAATAATATACTTTCCGTTACTGTTAATTTTACACTATGGCAATCCTACCCATTGTTCCGCCAAGTTATTAATTTCACTGCCGATTTGCTAACTATGGATATGGCCGTTTTCAAAGTGCTAATTGTTGAATATTCCCTAGAAACGGATTTAGTAAAGGCAAATTACGCAAGTCTTTGGTATCTTGTTTGCATATGTAATTGTTTATGGTAATACTAGCTGTTGCCCGCGGCTCCGCCCGCGTGGGACTCGGTTATATCGCGCCCAAAAGTAGCCTATGTTTGACCTCAGGTTGTTAACTACATCCCTACCAAATTTCATCACAATCGGTCCAGCAGTTTAGTCGTGAAAAGTGACAGACAGACAGACAGACAGATAGAAAGACAGACAGACCGACAGACTTCGCATTTATAATATTAGTATGGATGTCTTATAGTTATAACGACATCTATAAGGTGGACACAAAATCGACTGCAAAAATTCATACCACTATTTCTAAACAACTTTGAATCATCTTTGGTATGGAGATTGAAAAAAAAATCGTATTTCGATATGTTTATTTGGAAAAGTTGTTCAGTTTAATTTTATGAATCTGCCCTTAAAATATTTGTGGTTGATTTGTGTTTACTTTTATAATGTTTCTGATTCTACAATAATAACTATTATAGTCTCTTTGTAATGATATTTTCAGTCTCTGTTTTGAAAAGTAGGATTTTTATTATGAGCGAATTCAACTCCTAATTAATACTTTTAATGGTTTTATCGACCTCATGTAAAGCTGCTACATTGTAGAAAATAAAATAATTTTTTGACATAATATTTCACATTTTGACGACATCCATGGCGTAATGGTTAACAAGCCTGCCCGCTACTCAGAAGGTCCCGGGTTCGATCCCCAGTCAGGTCAAGATGAAAACTGATATTTTTCTGATTGGTCTGGGTCTTGGATGGTAAATCTAATAAATGTATTTGTTATACAATATAGTATTCGTTGAGTTAGTATTTTATAACACAAGTTTCGAACTTACTTTGGGGCTAACTAAATCTGTGTGATTTGTCCCTATTATATTTATTTATTATTCACATGTAGGTATCATTCCTCAACAATCGTACAAAACTAACCTACTAACACAGCCTACTCAAAAGTTGTGACACGAAAAGACCAACAAAGCTACATGAAAGCACCCACCCGTCTTCTGAAGGAAATGAAATCGACTCGAGACCTCACTGAAGAATACATAATGCCTAATACACGACGTCACGCCACGTTACGAAGCCCTTTTAAAAGCCTCCTTGAATTCCCATTCGAAAATACACCTTATTCCTACTATAATAGCTTAAAATTTTCAATGTTACGCGTCGATAGGCGTTAGAGACGTGTCGTTGAAAAGAAGGCGTAGTTTCAAAGGTGTTAGAGTGTATTTTGCGTTGAAGAATTTTTCCAATACTTAGTCCTTGTCAATTGGTATTAACAAAGCATAGAGATTAGACGTCTTATGTCCACAGAATCCAAAAGGCGAATCTAATGTTGATAAAGTGGTCATTTATTTAGTTTTGTGAACGTGTTTTATTGGAAGTTTATTGATCATTAGGGTCTATTTTTTTGTAGTACAGTGGGCTGCAGAGAAATCTGACCCCCATGCCACAAGTATCGTTATTGAAAGGGGGTCAGATTTCTCTGCAGCCCACTGTACCTGTATATTTAAAATAATAATACTAAATATATATTTATCATCCAGTATTATTTGATACCTTTTTTATTAGAAAACTACCTCCTGAGACGCGATATAAATATTTAATTGTCTTTGATAGAGCCAGAACATGAATGTATGAGGCACAATTTATCCCCCCAACACCATATAACTTCCTTGTTTTGCGCTGTAGGTTAAAATAGTACATGTCTACGAGCCCATTCCCAGCAAAATACCTAAGTGTCAAACAGATCCCAATCTAATGGTAGTTGGGACGTTTGTTCGTTCGAATTACATAGTAAGGGAACTACGAATTACATAGTAAGGGAGCTACGAATTACATAGCAAGGGAGCTACGAATCGCTCCCTAGACAGACGTAATACGGATTGAAAATCTCGACTTTGTTACGTCATAATAGGACTTGTCTACTGAAAAACGTGGTAAGTAACAGTGGTAATAACATGTTGTCTTGCTTTCAATGAAAATGGTTAAAAAAATATGTGTTCCATTTCTAAATGAATCAAAAGGTATTTAGCTATTGCCTACTCGATGGTGAAATCACCGCGAAATAACTCTCTCATCTTAGCATTTTCCCAGTTGCATCCTCGCACTTTGTCTGATTGTTTCTGTAGAGAGATAACTATGTATTATTACCGAAACACATAACGAATCCATATTATGGTGTTTACTTTAGTAAACTAAAATAAATGTTTTTGTGATATTTAAGTTGTTAACTTTAGTTATTTTATTGTTAACTAAAGTTAACAACTTAAATATAGCTGATTTGATTTACAAAAACATTTATTTTAAAGTTTCAATTTAAACCAACTCACATTTTACGTACAAAATGCGTTTGTCTTGTTTGTGACCATGACTGTTATAACATGTTTTGCTACTACCACACTTGGCTATTCGCGTATTTGCCAAAATATTCGACAAATAGGCAAAGTAGGCAAATAACTAAAATGTTTTGGCAAATATACCGGCCACACTTGGTTTTATATAAAGAATGAATAAATTAACGATAGAACAAAAATCCTTCAGATATAAAAATGCATTTACTAGGTTTTGATAATGTACAATAAGAGAGTAGTTCTTTCTAGCTATCTCTTTGTTAAAATGAGGTTCAGATCCCGATGAATTCAAAGTTAGTTTCTAGAGGTTTCCAGACTCGCCTTCACTTCGTTTATTTTTTCTCAATTTATTTTGATTTAGATCAAGAATCAGTTAAATGATGCTAGTATTTCTTATCAAAGGTATTTTCTGTTTAAATTTGATACTATTATTTAATGAAACATTAAACATTTTTTTAATGTCATTTATTTATTTAACTTTGTGCTGTCACGATAGATAGATAGATATACATTGAACTGTAATAATAAAGCCTTTTATTTCCTTAATAACATTTTTTTTTTTACAAAAATCTATTTACCTTTTATATTAAAGCGCATGCTATTTTTAAATTATAAATAATGTATCAATTTTTACAAAACAAATTAAATTCAAGAGCATTTAAAATAAATTCAAGTATAATAAATTATGTATAATAACTATTTAATTTGTTATTTATTAAGGACCTTTGTAGAGTAAAGATTTGATTTGATCATTGAACTGTACCAATTAACAAAGAAAAATAATACACAAATAATTGTGCGAAAATGAGGACGTTGAGTACGTTAGTGATATTAGAGGGATATATAATATAACAACTTTTTTGAAGGTCTCCATGCTTATAGTTCCTCAGGGTAACCATAACAGTTCATTCTACAATGCAACAAAAATATAGTAAAACAAATTACGTTTCATAAATATGTCATCAAATAAAAATATTTCCTTTCTTAAATCCCTTAGGGTATCAAAACATTTTAATCACGTCTATTTGGGAAGACAATTTTGAATGCTCCTTGCTATTACCAGTTTAAATTCTCCTGGGAGATGAACTGTGGTCAGTTTTATGTAGAATTCACAAGTCATCTTGCCCTGAGCACAGAATAAATTATAGCAGTGATGTGCACATATATTTCCAATAGACAACCGTGTCTACCGCGGTATTTTTTAACCCCCGACGCAAAACGAGAGGCGTGTTATAAGTTAAATGTGTCTGTCTGTGTATCTGTGTATCTATCTGTGGCATCGTAGCTCCCAAACGGTTCTTATCCATATTTCATGAAAATCTGTTCAGTCTTTTGAAGATCATAAGATCTTCAATAGTTGATGAGCATCGACTACCTTCTACATGTTCTATTCTTGTTCTTCTTGTATGGAAAAAGTCTGTTTAATACTTACTGCTGATAGCTTAAGGTTGATAATGTCTAAACGCCTTTATGATATGTACCTACTAACACCTCGAGGCAAACACCTGTTCTAGTAAATATGTACTGTACTAATCACCAGCAAAAGTCCATATAAAAGGATAAAAAGTATCGCATTTTTATATATACAAAATATATATAAAATATATATATTTTTATATATATTTTATTTTTTTGACAATCTGACACAAAACCATTATTTTTTAATTAGAAATATAAAATAAGAAAATATTCTACTTATGTAATTAGGTACAGTGGGCTGCAGAGATATCTTTTTTATTCTACCCCTTTTCAATAGCGACACTTGTGCCATGGTGGTCAGATTTCTCTGCAGCCCATTGTACTAAAACCGTTTTTCTACGTCTTACACATAAATAAAAATAAAAAACAAAAGAAAATGTTAGAAAAATAGTACAGATATATATCTTGCCTTACATGTTTTTTTTCTCACAAAATATCAGGAATCTAAACAGCACGTACCGTCTCACTCACTCAAACTGCCACTCTGCAGTTCCTACGTGATACATGTTAGTATCATATTGTACAACGTATCTTATCTCGTCTCTTTTTACTATCTTATTTTGTTTTATTGAGAAAACACAGTTATCTTGTTAGGTGATTGTGTTTTTATTGAGAATTTTTATATTGAGATCTTTAAGATTTAGCATTACGACTGCTATTGTCAGATGGCTGTCTTACGGCTGTGTCAGAAGTCTTAAAAACCTAAGAAAACAGTTTTATATTATATAAAACTGTTTTCTTAGGTTTTTATATTATATAAAACTGTTTTCTTAGGTTTTTATATTATATAAAACTGTTTTCTTAGGTTTTTATATTATATAAAACTGTTTTCTTAGGTTTTTATATTATATAAAACTGTTTTCTTAGGTTTTTTAAGACTTCTGACATAGCCGTATCTCACTACATCTCTGTATAGGGACAAATCACAGTTCGAGACTTGTGTTATGGGATACTAACGCAACCATACTATATTTTATACTTAATATGTAATATACCTAGTCCAGCTATAAATATTGTAGAATAGAAAAAAAAAACACCTTGATCTGACCGGGGTCGATCCCGGGACCTCCTGAGAAGTATGTAAACCATTACGCCACTGAGGTCGTCAGTTTTAGCACAGATTATAGAATGTCAGGTTTTAGCTACTAACACATGGATCGTGGTTCTATTGATCTAGCTTCGCTATAAAAGAGGTTATGAAGGTTAGACTTAATTTGCGTTATTCTTCTTCTTCGAGCGTGTTTCCCGGTTGTATCTTCAGCTTACGCTCCAGAGCCCAGGGTACGCGATTAATCATGGTCCTGATATGGCGGAACTGGTTATTACAATAGAGCGACTGCCGTCTGACCTCCGTAACCCTTATTCAGGGAACCAGACCCACAGGAACATGACCCGGGTGTGTTAGTGGCCAACACTGTCAGATTTTTCAGGCTGCCTAAAGGCATCTGATATAGCCTATTAACGACTGCCATCTACTGATAACAGCCGGGACCAACGGTTTACGAGCCTTCCGAAGCACGGAGGAGCTCAAGATAGAAATGCCACTAATGGCGACCAATCCAAACATGGCCGCGCACTCGCCGTCGCCGTCGCTTGACGCGCACTATCGTGACGAACACGCGCGCCGCGCTAGGCCATCGAGCTCCTCAATCATTCGCGTTATTATCATTTCCAATACCGCCAAATTAAGAACCATGATAGAAGCGTACTCTCTTCATAAAAAATGATAGGATGAACAATGGGTTTGTTCAGAAAAATACTTGTGTTAGTTTTTGCCTATGAAATATTCACAGATGGAGCTCGGGCTATGGTCAGCGGCGGATATTAACCGATGCGGCTCGGTGAACACCCCCTATAAGCTGGCTTCTTACTGGGATTGCGAATGTGTGGAGGTGACGTAGGGATTAAAATAAAATCAGAGGTAGACATTCATACAAAGGTCTGCAGGCTTAGCCAAGTGTCTAACGCTCAGGGACCGATTCTCATTTATTTTTCTACAACTGACTCAAAACAGTGAGTCTCAAAGGCAGCGCTAAAGCAATCTCTTCCAGGCAACTTACAAATTTAAGAGCTAAACTCCTTATTTGTGGAGTTCTTGGAAATTATGTAAAACTTTACTTGTATTTCGGGAATATCGAGGTTAAATGACAGATTTGCGAATCTGTGAGCAACACGGCGCTTCCGGTACGATACTGTGCTCGAAGGTTTTAAAAGATCCAATGAAATAAACACGATAGATATTGTTTACGGGAAAACAATAAAGTTAAAAAGTTCGAACTGAAATTGGTTGACGAACTCTCAGAGTCAATTTCGAACGTCTTAACCAATTTCAAGTTTGGAACAATTAAAATGCGGTAAACTCCCAACTTTAATTACCTGTCTCTGATACTGGCAGGCGAGAAAAAATCTGAAATAAAATTTTGTACACGTGTAATTATTTATGTAATATAAATTTTTGATTTACATATTTATTCTCTAAAATTAAAATTATATTTACGAGTCGAATTGTGCACCAAGTGTAAATAAAAGCAGCTTTGCATAATTTTCAATAATAGGTTTATGTATAAATAGCAAAAGTATCTCTTACTTTAAACCTCATTTTCTTACTTATTAGACAGTTTCGATAAATTCGCTAGTTAGCCATTTTATTTTGAACCTTATTATTAGGTATATAAGTATTTATTTTTGACTTTATTATTTTCAAAAGTTGTTCATCACGATATCGCTAAAAATTCCTTCTCTTCATCTCAAATTATCTCATAACTTAATGGTTAAGCAGTCTCAGTATGAAGAGAAAACAAAAAAGACAAGAGTAAGACAGTATTACTTTTGTATTTACAAACATATTTGTTGTATTTTATTATTTATTACCGGCTAATCAAAATTTGAATTTATATTTCCTTTTCCTATGTATTGTTTTCTAATGATGTCTTTGTGTCACTTCTTTGAATGAAGTCAATTTCATCAATATTAACTTGGAATGCCAATGGCGGAACGTTTAAGAAAATAATCATGATTGAGGAGAGACATCATCATATTTTATTACAATAATGATGAAAAGAGTAGAAGGGGTAGACAATCACTTAAGCAGAAAACCAGGAGACCTTAATAACAATAAACTGGCATATTATTGAGAAATCAATAAAAGCTATACGCAAAGTGCCACCTCCATAAAACATTGAAACTATCTTCCTTATGACCGTATGACTGCGAATCCATGCTTGAGCGAGCGGCGGATACCTATCAAGAATTTAAATAATGGTACAAGTTAAAGGAAACTAGTCGTATTTATTTAAGCTTAGTGGGGTAGGAAACACTCGTGCATTTTTAGCTCTTCCGTACAGCAGGACGAAATTATATTTGGTATTTCACTACCGTATGAGATTTTATAAACGCAGACGTTACCGACTGCGTTAGCGAATTTGTATGACAAACCTGTACAGCGCCCCTGGCGGATAGTAAGGCAACTAAAAACGGGGTACACAACATATTTTTAAAACATCACATGATATAGGTAAGGACAAAGAGTCAAATAAAGGCTACTTTTGGGGGCCATAAAACCGAGAACCACGAGGGCGGTGCCGCGGGCAACAGCTCGTTTTTTTTTTCATATACCATTAAGTAGGCAAAAAGACGTACGGCCACCTGATGGGAAGCGGTAACCGCAGCCAATTATAATATACTTAGTGTTACTTGTGCAGTTATCCGCCATTTTGTTTTATTTTGCCATTTTTATCTTTTTTCAATAAATAAATAAATATATAGGGACAAATCACACAGATTGAGTTAGCCCCAAATTAAGTTCGAGACTTGTGTTATGGGATACTAATATACACAGTGACACTAGTGCAATTAAAACGATTGTTATTAATCAAAATCATTATAGTCATTTTTAAGTTACAAGGGAAGAGAAATAAAATGGAATATCTATGTTTTTGTATCTACGTATCTGTATACTTCAGGTCAAACACATAACCCTCTTGTTTTAGATTCGCGGCAATCGGGTAAAAATTCGCCGTTCGCTTATAACTTAACAACGAGGCTGTAAATTTTTATGCTTACTGAGCTAACCGGAGAACAGCTGAATAGCGGTAAAAGAATATTAGTTTGACCTAGTGTTGAGAAGTATTGCATTGTTTATTCTATTTAAAAGTATATTTCAAGATGGTGAAGGTTGATTTCTTCTCGTTTCCTCTCTTGGGTCTGCTGGAAGAGATTTCTTTAGAAATAAGCAGCACCCTTGTACTAATGTTCTTTATTCTATGTTATTTTCTTTATTTTTCTGTGTACATAATTTGAAAATAAATAAATAATTTATTTTCTCAAGACCTTCCCTTTGAAAAATAAATTATAAGTATTAAATCCCAACTAATATTATAAATGCGAAAGTGATTTTGTTTGTTTATTTGTTACGCTTTATCACCCTAATTACTGAACCTAGTCTATAAAATATTCTTGAAATTTTGCATAGGTACACTTTCATCCCGGGAAAAGCACTGTTCCCGAGTAAACCACAGGCGGAGCTGCGGAAAAAAGCAAGTAAATAAAAAAAAACATTATTTCCTCTTCATAAAGAAGAAAAGAATAGAAAAACTTTATTACACCAAACAAATATATAAATAATGTACTTATAGCTAGTTTTATTATTTTGTAATGTGTAGATATAACGATATCATTAAAGTCATAACTAAGTCGGTCAAAAGTTATTTTATCTCTCTTGGCAATTGTTATTTTTTCTATTATTTCAGTACTTTATTACTGTCGAAAATCTGTAGTAAAATTTGATTTTGTTAGAAAATTATAAGTTAATCATTCATATTTGAACGTGTTTTTTTCCACGCGGACCGTTTGATAATTAAATTAAGAAAAGACATTTAATATTTTATTTATTTAAATTATAATTTTATAAACCCATTTTGCAGGTAATATGCGTCACTTAATGACATAATTTTAAAATCCCGTTTAATTAAAAATTGTCTCCAATTAGAATCTTTTGAGCAAAGAACAATAGAAATTAGCGGAGATAATAGAACCTTTGATAATGGAAGTTAATTTCCTTAATTAGGTATTTTAAGTGGCTAAAGGAAGATAGGCTTAAAGCTATAATGCGGTTTCTAGTTTAAGAATAGACCACCTTTTTGTTTACCACTTAAATCGTTTAGGTTGCAAGGTCATTTGCACACCATAAATGCGTATTAAGTTAGGGCATAAAAAATGTTGTTGACAAGTAAAGGACACATGACATACCATTTAGTCTATCAAGCTCCTCAAGCCCAACAATGCCCAATATAGAAGTTTTTGTCGATTTAGTCCTTATTACGTCAGATGGCGTTAAATGGCGGTCATTAAAAGGGTCCAGGGGTCCATGACGATTGAGTCCAAAGTCCAATCTTGACTTGACCCCATAAGTTTCTGTGTTTATGTATTCACTGTCAATGAATAGGAAATATTATAATTAAGGTTGTATGCCTTTTGACTTTTACCATTAGAAAATTACACTTTTAGCTAAATATATAAACAACAAGCTTTCGCCCGCGGCTTCTTCCGCGTGAATTTCCCGCGGGAACAGTGTTTTTTTCCCGGGTTGAAAGGTATCCTATGTCCTTCTCAATACTTCTATCTATGTGTATGCAAAATTCAGGAAGTTTGATGTAGTAGACAGAGCGTGAAAGTGTTACAAACAAACTCACTTTCGCATTAGTAATATTAGTTAGGATTGTATATAGAAGTAAGAAATCGCAAGACAATATTTTTTTGATCTATGCAATTGGAGGACTAAATGTTGTGAGCATTCTATGCAAATTAATTTTAAATCTAAACAACATACATACATATCACCACGCCTGTCTACCGTCTCCCGTAGGGGTAGGCAGAGACTAGAGATTTCCATTGGCTACGATCCTTACATACCTCTCTCGCCTCCTCTACATCTAAATAAGCAATTACTTTATTTATTTATTCGTATGGCATTATTTACAGTTGTTTGCTATGGTTGCTATGGTATTGTTTTACATAAGTTTTGTAAGCTGTTGCTGTAAATGCTGTCTCAATATAAAGCTGATTTAGTTTTAATTCCTTTTAATAGTTTATGTCATTGTGATACAAAACTGGACCGGGAGGTGTTCACATCAAAACCTGATAAACTAATGAGAAAATTTCTGATTTTTTTAAAAATATTTCAGCTCATGCAAACGTGACAGGAAGACTTTACGATCACGCATCGGCCGGCGTGACCTTTTGTATCTAACTTCTCTTAAATCCATACTAATATTATAAATGCGAAAGTCTGTCTGTCTGTCTGTCACCTCTTCACGGCTAAACTGCTGGACCGATTGTGATGAAATTTGGTAGGGATGTAGTTAATGACCTGAGGTCAAACATAGGCTACTTTTGGGCGCGATATAACCGAGTCCCACGCGGGGCGAAGCCGCGGGGAACAGCTAGTTATGAATAAAGGACAAATGCTGCTCAGTGAACGAAAATCGGATGGTTACGGAATCATGGTAAACAAATATACAGCGTGTTTGAAAAGTCAAGAAAATCCGAAAATCTATAAAACCAAAAGATAACATGAAACGGAATCTACTGTCAACAAACCAATGAACTGAGATAGAGCAAACACAAGCTGAGGGTATAATAGAGCTCACAGTCACACAAAGTTAGGTTAAGCTCCGATCGAAGTTAAGTTAAACTGTAGTGAAACAGTGATCTGGAAGTTTACTTAGCTGGAAATGTCGTTTGGCCGAAATGAGGCTACTTGAGAGCTTTAAGGTGCTTATATATGTTAGATTAAATGCAAAAATAGAGTAACAAAGAGTAGAGTCCTCCAATTGCATAGATTAAAAAAATATTGTGTGGCGATTTCGTACTTCTATATCCAATCTTTACATTAGTAAGTAAGTAAGTTATAATCCATACTAATATTATAAATGCGAAAGTCTGTCTGTCTGTCTGTCACCTTTTCACGGCTAAACTGCTGGACAGATTGTGATGAAATTTGGTAGGGATGTAGTTAACGATCTGAGGTCATACATAGGCTACTTTTGAGCGCGATATAACCGAATCCCACGCGGGGCGGAGCCGCGGGGAACAGCTAGTATTAATTATAAAAGCGAAAGTGAGTTTGTTTGATACGCTTTCACGCCCTATCTACTACATCATCTTCTAATAGATAGAAGTATTGGGAATAAATAATAAATAAATAAATATATAGGGACAAATCACACAGATTGAGTTAGCCCCAAAGTAAGTTCGAGACTTGTGTTAAGGGATACTAACGATAATATATTTTATAACAAATACATATATAGATAAATATCCAAGACCCATATAAATCAGAAAAAGATCATTTTTCATCTTGACCTGACCGGGGATCGAACCCGGGACCTCCTGAGTAGCGGTCAGGCATGTTAACCATTACGCCACGGAGGTCGTCAGAAGGACATCATCCTGTGAAAAAAACACTGTTCCTGTGGAAAAAAAACATTTTACGCGGGCAGCATATTTTACATTTAAAATAAAATATATATCATTTGAATGACACGCCTATCATTTCACGCAGTATGCAAAGCAAGGTCATAACATCACATATCACTGGAAATTAGTGGGTCGCAACCATAAAAGCTAATAAAACATTACAATTTATCATTGGTATGCAAGCATAGCGTTGTGACGTCACACGTAGAATACATAACACGTCACCTGTTGCGAAACGTGTGCAATTTCATGACACTCACTCAACACAAAATAGAGAAAGAACAGAAAAGAGGTTTTTTGGCCTGACTCAATTTGTCGAGTACGAATTATATATATGTGGATGTTTTTTTTTCATAATATCCTATTAAACACTATGAACTAACAAACAAATATATTATTATTGAACAAACTTAAATAGGTATAAAAGAAAAACTAAAGTTATTTACAAATTGTGGATGTAATTTTATAATCTTGCGTGTGCTTTGTTGGTTATGTAATACCTAATGAACTTTCTATTAATTAAAGCGATACATAAACGTATATTCTGACAACCATTTTAAGGTTCAATAAGACACTGTATTTAGATCAGTTAATAAGAAAAATGAAAACAAGTCTGGCCCGTGAGTCAGGTGAGATTTTGTTGTTGCAAAAAAACCTGTATTTGATTTCTAAAGCCATTTTTTACATAAACAAAATGCTTTTTCGCTCTTTTACCGGTTAACTGATTTAGGTAGCATGGAAATGATTTAATTTAAGTGTCGGGCCACTTTGTTAGAAATTGCAGTCATAATTAACTTTACACAAAAAAAGAACCTTTTAATTACGTCATCATCATCATTAGCTGTTTACAACCCACTGCTGGACATAAGCCTGCCTCTGTCTACGCCATACATCCCTACTCTGAGCCACCGCAATCCAGTTGCTGCCAGCAACCTTCCTATCTATCATCGACCCATCTAGCCGCTGGTCGTCCAGTGCTTCGCTTTCCGTATCTAGGGTACCATTCCGTTACAGCCTTACTCCACCTACCATCGTTCCTTCTAGTTTAATTACGTAGTTTCGAACAAATAAACGTAAAATACGTGGGCCGAGCAGTTATTTTATCAGTCATGCGAAAAAATACCAATATTGAAATAAAATACTTATAAACATTTATATTTACACTTTCTTTAGTTTATGTCCGCATTGCCGGAATAACAGCAGTGGACTGTACAATTTTACGTTACACAAATAGGGTGACATCTCTCCGGAATGAATTTTATATTAGGGTTCTCTTTCACACAGCTTTTATTGCCGCACACATTTCTTTTTGACTGACTTCAAAAAAGGAGTAAGCATTTTTTATTTATATAAAGTCGTCTGAGGGAATCGCCGAATGGGGAAATCATGACATAGGCGATGCGGCTAGCAACCCATCACTATTGATTTCCTGTTTCAACTTCCATTATGCTAAACGTGGCCTAAGGTCTTATGGCCCTAGGCTCTGTCTACCCTGCATGGGATAAAGACGTGATTATATGTATGTATGTATGTATAAAGTTTGTTGATTCAGGTGTTTTATTGTAGACCTTATTTTGAGGCGAGTTAGCGCATGCCGTCAGTATTTTGGATGGACTAATTTAATGGCAAAGGCACTCAAAGGAATTCAGTATCATAACGGTGAGTAGGTACTAAAATTAAGGTTAGTTTTATTTGGCACTGACCATATTTCACACTTATCACATCATACAATATTTACGTGTGTGTACGTTTGTGTTTAAGCATAGCCAGTATGGCGGTCCTTCATTGCATAAAAACATAGATTTAAAAAAAAAAATTGCGTCACTTAAGATAGATGTAACATATGACATTAAATGTATGGGGACCTAGCGCGCCGTTTGCGGGGGGTAAGGGCTGAGGTAAGGGAGGGTAGGAGGGGGGGTCCGTCACCAAATACACATATTATGGAATGAGTTCACAAACTTTTCTTATTGCAAAATCAAACAAAAATGACTTTATGATACAGGATTAAGGCTTAGTACAAATGCACTGTATTTCCACTCCGACCAACTAAGCAGTCCGAGCCTATTAGACCCAGGGGTCATGAGAGCTTATTTAGTTGTTTCCAGTTTGGTTAGGACATTGCAGGCCTGATTCACCTGACTGTCTAATAATAAAGATGATTCTGTGCTTCGGAATGCACGTTAAGCCGTTGGTCCCGGCTGCCATCTGGTAGTCGTTAAAGGAACCATGTTAAAGGCCGGAAGAGGCTTCCGACGAACTCTGACACCAGGGTGTGCATGGTCGATTGACCGTCTCACCTACATAAAAAGATGATGAGTCTGAGCAGGAAATAATTAAGTTTCCATGTATATTCTCGAGAAATAGAAAAAAGTTCACATTCGTAAAAAAGTTCGAAGTGTACGTACGGTATTGCCGTTTGTAATGTTTGAGCGTAGGTTTTGTTCTGGTCTGGAGATAAAGATACCTTCTCGTTCTCAATACGACTGTTATTTACCAAGTACATACTATTTTTTTATTTATAATTACTATTATATATAAATAAATATGACACATAGGTCGGACGTCAATCGCTTCATTTAACCCTGATTAATAACGTACCCTGGGCTCTGAAGCGTAAGCTGAAGACGCAACCAGGAAAAACACGCTAGAGCGAAGATATAAAAATAAATATATAGTATATAATCATAATATAAAATAAGGCCGGGAAAGATGAGCGCACAGTTACTTTAGCCTATTTACGCTCGTGATACCACAGAATAGATAATAGTACTGATACATGGAGTATCACTAGCGTGATATTATTAGTAATTACTATTATTTATTGTTATGTTTGAATACATGATCTAATTAAATAGATAGACAGGAAAACGAAGCCATTTCATCCTCGAATTTATATGTACCTACTTATAGATGAGTGTACTTACAATAAAATTCTCTTTTGAAATTCTGACTGGAAAATTGGTATAAATTTATGCCCGATATATGTCTTATCTATTAGTCACAGTTTACTTAATTTCCATAAACTAGAGCAACATTTTATTATTTTTACTCGCTCTTTCAAATAACAGCACTGAATATGATAAACTGAACTAATCTTAATGAGCTGATATCCATAGGTCATCTAGGCTATGGCCAAATGTTAAGTACCAAATCTGTTAATAGATTTGCAGTTATATCAGAAAATTGCGTTGTTGCAGTCAGAGCAATAATCTTGGAGCGCGGTAGTAGCACTGCAGCATATACATAAGCTTCAAATTTAGAATGTAATTAATGTTTAGTATATAACCCAAGGGAAAACTAAAATATTTTGCAATTTCGGTCCAGTTTTCTAGATACACCAACTTCATAAATAACTTTGTAATCCCATATAAATATATAGGATAAAAAAGTTACATTCGCAGTGAACGAATCAGTGTACCTGCATACTTATACTTCGCCCACGTTATCAACAGGTAATATGTATGTCGTAAAGTAGTTCTCTGTAATCTACAAAAAGAAATGAGATACCATCAAAAACAAAACTTATAAAAATTCCAAGTCTCACTTAGTTGTTCTACCGTCAAAAGTTATGAGATCCATGTAATAACAAGCCGGTTAATTTATTCAGTCCCTTCTTAAGCGGACCTCTTGTCTTCGGTTATCACTGTCCTATATCGCTAGTTGCATAATAAGCTAACCTAATAACATCTTATAGTGACTATATCCATATTAAAAATCTGTTATGTTTTAAATAACCAGGACGACTTGCCAATCGCACGAAACCATATAATTAATTATAATTAATAGGTATGTATCATTAGTGAGATAATAATGTGTTTTCACGCGATGGCCATATATATATATTTTTCAGTGACAGAGATACGATGTTCAATGCTTATCGTCACTCTAAAAAGTAATAACTCATTCCATTCGTAAAATTATTACGTCTATTTGTTGCCATTCTGACATGACAGCAGGCAAAATTAGTGAAGTAATAGATTCGCGTAGCATCGATATATCGAGAATACGTTGAATTATTATTGTTATTTTTTTATTGGTTTTTATTAATATTTGATTTCATTTCACTATTTAAATTTAATCATAATGTAAGGTTTATATCTGTATGGGCTAGCATGGTCTGACTTGAAGAGTTCTATTTATTAAACTATTAAATCACAAACAATGCATTGTCAGTTCCGGAGTACTAGTTTTGGCGGTGGTGGTAATTAGCCAGACTCGACACGATAAGTATATCATGAAACAATATAAAAAAATAACCAGAAGTCGAAGCAAACAGGAGCATGAGCAAAATAGCCTGAGATGGCTGGTTTCACTTGTGATTCCATAATGCCGGTCAGGTTCAAGAGTCAGGTCTATAAAACCATCATTAGAACTGTCCGCCGCACTGGATGTGTGAAATATCGCGGAAAGACCGCGTTAGAAACTCCCACCACGTTCGGGACAGCCTTCATGTCCGTCCATGACATAGCAGATAGATAGCTTCTAAAGAGTAGCCTGCGATGGTACGATCACGTCTCGTGGAAACAGGTATCTTGACCATGCCACCTCCCCCGAGGCTTGGTATGGTAGAAGGGGCAAACCCTACGCGTGCCGGTTTGACGTCGTGGGGCATATTAGTCATGCTTGATTTAACGTTTTCAAGTTGCTTGCATAATGTATTAGTGACTTCTAAAGTCAATATACTGTAGAGCAAATATTTAATAGCTGCTGTAATGTTTTAATTGCCGTCCGTTTCCTTTTTTGATTATTAATTCATATCAAGTGGGTAAAAGCTCAATTTACCCTGCACACTCTTGCGTCACAGAGGTCATTGGACCCTCTAAGGCCTGGCATCATTGTTTTGATATTTTTTTTATTATATATCAATTTTGTCTGTAGTTAGACTTATTTCTCCCTCTCTACCCCTCACCCATATATTTTCCAGGCATTAGGTGTTTTTCCCACTAATACCCCTAGAGCTTTTTCACAGCTTAACCTATTTTCATTGAACATTTTATTTTGTACTGTGGACGTGATGCGTTTTCATTTCAGACCCCACTCGAGTATATATTTGCAGGCATGCGGTTATTCTTTTCCCTTTTCACCCCCACAAGTAACAAACGACTCAACCAATTTTCATCAAACATATATCTAAAAACACTCGCACATAAGTCACCGTTAATACAAAAAAAACTAAACTGAAATCGCTTTATCCATTACTACAGAAAGATACGTCAAACTTATAATACCCCTCTTTTTGGGTTAAAAATATCGTGAATGCCACTATTATGATTTTGTAGTCCATTGGACTTTGAAAATCCAATTATCTGATTTTTCTTAACCATCTCTCTGGGTTTGACGTTAACGTTTTCTTTTCGATCCCGAAGATTGTCATATAATAAGTAAACTTTTTAGTAAGACGTTACAAACAAGAATAATTGGCATCTTCCGGAATTTAATGGTAACACTAGCAATTTCGGAAACTGGTTTCTTCATTCATTTCCCGTTGACATTTACCTACAAGAATTATGTTGATAATTAAACCCGAATTTTACTCCAAACTTGCCTTCTAACTTCGTTTATCGATACTTGACGAAAGAAACGTAAGAGCAACAACACTATGCTTAGCACATGTTCTTGACTGAATAATATTTTTTTCATTCAAAATGGCGTTGAATTTGCTGTAGTATTTTATATAAGGCTTTAACTTGTATAAAACGTAAAAAGAAGTATCAGGAGAACTCATATTTGGATTTATACAATTATTTTTCCATATTGTGAAGGCATAAATCGGCATTAATACCCAAAATTGATTTTTTTGTTGTCCTTGTATATACTCAGCAATAGACATTAGTAGACTGTGAACCCAAGGATGGCATATACGTAAATATCGTGTATGAGTGGTAAGACAGTTTAGCTTGTCATGCTACTTCTATTAGAGCCGCGTTCCTAGTTCTATGCATAAAAAAATGAATATCTTATGCATTTAAGACTACTACTAGATAGAACTCTTTATAAAAAGTGTCAAAAGTGGCCGTTTTTAGTAATTTTTACAAAGGAAACTACAGCAGATAGTATTTTAATGACTTTCGAGGTTCTAATGTAATTTAAGGATACCTACTAGCAAAAAAGTTGCGCGAGGATTTCTGATAATCTCATTTACAGTTTCTTAGTCTACATGCTTCGGAAGGCACTTTAAGCCGTTGGTCCCGGCTGTTGTCGGTAGATGGCAGTCGTTAGGCTATGTCAGATGCCTTTAGGCAGCCTAAAAATCTGACAGTGTTGGCCACTAACACACCCGGGTCATGTTCCTGTGGGTCTGGTTTCCCTGTAAAAAGGGTTACGGAGATCAGACGGCAGTCGCTCCATTATAATAACCAGTTCCGCCAAATTAGGACCATGATTAATAGCGTATCCTGTTTGAAGAATTTAAATTGTTAATTTAATTTAATTGGTTATTTCTTTTTTTATGGCTTTGAAGCGTAAGCTAAAGATACCACCGGGAAACACGCTCGGACGAAGAAGTCTACATGATTGTAATTACACAAAAGTGCAGGTTATAATTTAGACACAACAGAATATAAACAAAACTAGTCACTTTACCTTACTGCAATTAAGTTTCTGCATGTGTCGCTGTGGTACTGGACAAACATAACATTGGATAGTTCTCAAAGTGTTGTCGGATCCAACAGTTTGAAAACACGTGTTACCTAAGTTAATATTGGACATCTGGTCTTATTAGGACAATTTTCTAGTATCATATTTAGTTCCTAAAATGTTCTAAACAACTGTATTTGACCAAACTCATTTTGCTTAATATTAAAATCATTCCAATAGAGGATAATAACTAAATGTACAGACACGATTGTCGGAAAAGGCTTTACTGAAAAACGGTGGTGCGGCCTAAGATCTTATGGCCTTAGTCTCTGTCTACACCGTATGGTATAAAAGCGTGATTATATGAATGAATGAAAGAATACAGAGGTTTTGCTTTTAACCATTACGGAACCTGTGTATGACAAAATAAATGATTATGACTATGATTCTGAACATGCAAAATGTTCTGAGGTAACAAATATGAGAAATATACCTATCCAAATTTTTATTTATTTGTACAATAGAAAAATATTGAAACCCCTTTTCATGTAATAATGCCATAACGATCCCAGATCACATTTTCGATATGGAAATCGAACTGTAGACCCTTCTGTCATTCTAAGCCGACCCGGGTGGTTAATGCTTTCGCAATTTTCTCCAAAACTCTGAACCATTTAAAGTAATAGGTAATAAAGAGCAAGATACCATGGAAAAAGGTATATTACTTGCCTGTCGTCGACTTTGACATTAGACGCGCGAAATTACGCGTTTTTTCTTAGAAATTGGCCCGGCTTTTTGAAGAAATGGCCAAGAGTAATGTCGAAATTAGCTAAGCGGATTATATAGAAGATATTGTTAATTTTACGCTCTCGCGAAAGTGAAATTAAGTTTTTGTTCGCGAGTGGATCTTTGTATTTTTTTTTTTTGGAACTGGTCACTACCCCTGGCTTTGCCCAAAACGGTAGCTTATGTCAACCAATTTCAAATCTTTAAATATGACTGAAGAAATTACTTATTATGGCTGTCGACCCTACTCACAAGCATTTTTCTATGTTTTACTTTAATTTGTTTAAATGTAGACTAATTTCATGTATAACTCAAATTAAGAAAAAAACTGAATTCCAAAAAAGTGCCAAAAATTGGGCTGTCACAGGAAAAGCACTTTTTATAATTTTTTTCATTGTTTGGTGATAATGTTAATCTTTAAGTTGTTGTCTTGCCATTGTTATATTCTTTTTTTTATCATTTCGCCTCAATAAAAACAAAAAATGTATATTAAGAAGTCTTATCTAAAGTAAAACTCGTATATTTTCAATTAAATTTATTTGTTTAATTGTCTCTATAGAATAATGCTCTAAGATAAAATTATAATTAGAAATGCGCCATTGAAATTACAAGTTAAATGGTAAAACCGACAACCAGGTGTTGCTGTGAGAAACGAAGAACGTGAAACGGTTTTTGGTCTTTAATTAGTTATGTGGTAATGCGATGAAATAAAATTTTATTATGAAATGAAATTCAAAATAGTACTTTAAAATTTTTGATCACACTAATTCTTTTTTTTCCTTTACTAGAACAATACAGTGTGGACTTAATCACTACGTTATTTATAGTCCCAAACAATCACTAAAACAAGCCTTATAACAGTTTAAGCGTTCATGTTACTCCCAAGTCCCGTATCCCAGTCTAGGCTTACGGCAGATCCCGGGATTTTGCTCAAATTATCCCGACGTACCGATAGTTTCCTCGAACGAGTCCAAGTTTCTCCATTCCGTATCAGGAGAATGTTTCTTTAATTGTTTGCGTTTAGTTTGTAGTGTGACTTGAGAGTAACTTGGCAAAAACTTTAACATATATAAAGGAACTAATATACTCAAAGAAAAAGTAGTAAACACACTTGTCATGGTTAAAAATTTAGGTAATTCAATCGTAATTTATGTTATATATGTTACAAACTTAAGTTGATTTAGTATAAGATAAGTTACTTTTGTGTTATAATAATTTTATAATTTCATATGTGTATTCTTTGTGATGTACCCTATTCAATGCCTATGTACTCTTTTTCCACGGGTAGACTGGAAGAGATGCTTATTAAGGATAAGTCCGGCTTTTATTGTGTTCTATGTTGTAGTATCATCAATGTTCTTTCTGTACAATAAAGTTTTTACATACTACAAATATTATGTATGTATATGTAATAGATCCTTATTTTATAATAATGTTAAAAACCACGATAAAATATTGATATGTATGGACGGAAAAATGAGCTGGAGTGAATCGAATGATTTATCGTTCGTTTTTGAATGATTTGCATGCGACCTAACCGGTGATTTAAACGAAAATCATTCTACGCACCAATTTTGCGAATGTCATTGCAAAAATAACTCCTGACTTATTATCTGAAATAGGTTCCTGATCCTCAAAAACTATTTGAAACTGTACCTTAATCCAGTTCTACCAATGGAAGAATGGAATCGGTATCAAATGTAGATCCCTTTCATTTAGCGGAGTGAAACTAAACGATGTGCAGTCTTGAATAATTCATAGTATACTTTATCCCGCGTTGGCGTCTACGGTCACTCGCGGAGGTATTGGACTCGTCAGAAGATCGTTCGATTAGAAAAGCCAATGTATTTACTTCTATTTTTTTTGAGCTCATTCAAAAATGAAACAAATGAATATGAGATATAGAGTTCACTTCTTCTACTTAGCGAGTCGATTCTGGTAAATTACATTTGTGAAGACCAATTTCAATTCATTTATTGCATTTTCTATTGTACAAATAAAACAGGTACAACACAAACCCTTTCGGAACAAATGAAACGGAAGCTGAATTTTTTTTTTCAATTATTTCCTTGTTTCATCCTGTTTAGACACCTTTTTAACGTGTCTGGTTATAATCTTTTAACTTAATTTTTATTCTCCTTTACTTCGCTCGTTCTTCGGCAATCTTAGTTGTGAGACCATTAGCACGCATATCGTTTACTGCAACGTCGCGAAGTCTGCAAATCTTACCCTTACATAATACCATCTTTCGCCCGCGGCTTAGCCCGCGTGAGATTTCCTTGGGAGCAGTGCTTTTTCCCGGGGTGAAAGGTATATACCTTCTCAATACTCCTAGCTATATATGTGCATGCAAAATTTCGGGAAGATTGGTTCAGTAGATAGGGCGTGAAGAGGTAACAAATAACAAACTCACTTTCGCATTTATAATATTAGTTGGGATTTGTTGAACCTACACATTTGATCTCATAGAAAATCAGTAGACTGTACAAAATAAATAACGAATGACAATACGAAATCTGATTGCTTATCTCTTCCAATTCCAGGGGTTATTTTCGTTAAGAGACTCCATAACCTCAAGTGTGACAGATCAAGTATAGTTGCGTTTGTCACCAAATGTAAAGAGGTGGCTATTCAATTATTTGTTGTAAATTGCTTATTGATCTTTGTAGGCTATTCTATGGAATGGATGGCCAACTGCGAAATCATAATTTGAGTACGCCAAAACTCAAAGTATAGGTATAAACATAATTAAATATATTTCTTTTAATTCTCGATGAAATTTGGAGCTATGTTTACATTATTTTCTGCAAAGGCAAAAATGCTTAATATGGTTTGAGTACATTTTTAGCTGGTATGGCTTTATATAAAGATATCTGAGAGATATTTTGAGAACTGAAATTAAAATAGTAAAGTTAGATTTCGTCATCATTTTAGCCGCGGGCTGTCTACTGCTGGATATAGGCATTCCCCAAGGATTTTCAGAAGGTTGGAAGCGGCCTGCAACCAGCGCTTGCCTACGACCTTCTTCAGGTCATCTGACCATCGGTCGGTGGGTATCCGACTTAAACAATCAAGGACTTTTGTAAATTAAAACCAAAGAATACGGCAGAAATATAGTCGAATGAAGTGTTTGACCTACATTTTACTCAAAATCTACTCGTAGCACCAACATTTGATCAAATCCTAGGTTAACTTCGATTGAAGTCTACTTTAAAAGCTACGACCATTTATATCTTACGATTTGCAATCAGTCATTACCATCATATTATCACGAAGGTTACACGGTCAATCGACCTTTACACAACCTGGTGATAGAATTTTTGAATCACTTTGCGGTCTTTGACATAGTTTCCTTAAGTACAATGACAGCCAGTACGGCTTAACGTACCTTTCGAAGCACAAAATAATTTTTTGTATAATCAAGTAGGCAAACAGGTATACCTCATATGGCCGAACTTAAAATTAAATTGTTGTTCTCTGATCGTATAGTGTATATCAGCGTCTAATCAATACGCAATCCAAACAGAGGCTCTCGATTTGCGAGAAACTTTGTCGGCGCCGGACAGTAATTAAACCAGTACTTTGATTGCTGAAAAGCTTTGAAGTACAGTTGGCTAAAGTAGAAGTATACTACCTTAGCTGTGAGTGTTAGGGTAAAATGGTACAAGTTACTCCGTGGACCACTGTACATAGAACAAAATTATTTCGCACTCTAAGCTGATGAGCAAAATGTGGTTATTTAATTTCATTGAGTAGTTTTAAAAGTGAAGCAAATATAAGTGATTGCGAAAATGGGAATGATGTTAGGATTATCTAAATACCATATTATTTAATTCCTGCGGCTCCATCCGCGTGGAAGTCGCTTATACGGCGCCCAAAAGTAGACCCCTGGCCCTTTTATATTCATACTAAATTATCTAAATCGATTCTATCTGAATCGAACAGTTTAGCCTTGAAAGCGTAACAGATAGACGGACAGACAGATAGACTTTCGCATTTATAATTAAGCACAGAATTTAATATTACTAACCTAATATTAGTATGGATTATTACGCTTTTTTCTACCTAGAATAGTTTGAAAGGAAAATCCTACTTATCAGAACAACTCATTTGGTTGACTGGTAGATAAAGCCTTAGCCTTTAAATTCGCCATTTTACAATTGTGTAATAACGTTAAATAAATTTAAAAAAAAAACAAACAAACCTACTATCCTCAAGAAACGAGGTGGTAATTCAACGCTGCTTTTGTTATATCATTGTCGATCTGTCTGTCACTGGGGATAGGACATCAGGATTCTAAAATGTGTCAAGTGGTAACCACCCTTTCTTTGTCTATTTTAATACAATTTTAAGTAACAGACGTTTTCTAATTAAAACAAATGATTTTTTTTTCTTTATTAATTTAATATTTAGTATGTACATACATATAATAACGTTTTTATCCCATAGTGGGGTAGACAGAGCCAAGGGCCATAAGACCTTAGACCACGTTTAGCATGATGATAGTTGAAACAGGAAATCAATAGTGATGGGTTGCTAGCCGCATCGCCTATGTCAGTTTAATATTTAGTAATAAAGTATTATTAGATAATTTATTTATTTTATTAGAAAATTGGAGAGATGATTGAGACACCAGAGTGGAGTTGGCATGGGCTCTGAAGCATAAACTGCAGATGCAACCAGAAAACAATAATGTCCTAAGTGCTTATTTAATTCATTTTTATTTATTCAAACAACAACAGCCTTTCTTAAAAATATGATACAATAATACATAATTTAGTTTATACATACCCGGCCAAAAAGTTGTTCACAGAAAAAATAATAAGATATTGACATCGGATTCTAAGTCCTGAATTAATGCATCTAGGATTTAAATTGGGAAAACACTTAGATTATATTGAATCTAGGCACTAAATCCGTCACCCGTAACGGCCAGATGTGACATTACTATGCAAATCCATATGCAAATATGTGTCTATTAGTTACTCCATATGGTCTGGATATAAGGTCAGCTTAGTGGCAGAAACCCTATTGCATAACAATATGGTTGCTATGTAAATTAATATTGATGATACAGACGTGAGAGACCCTTTTGCATTAATCCGATCGTCACTGTGTCCTTTATCTTATAATAAATAATGTTAAAAGCCCACAGATACGAGAATTACACTGGTCATAAATATATTAAGCCAAAGAAACCAAAGACAATAAAATACTTAAGTCCTCGCGTCTTCTGTTTTTAGTATTGTATCCTTAACACGTTGGCGAACACACGATTGCTATATAGCACTTATAACAACAAAACTACTACCTATCGTTTTTTTTAGTGTCCGCTAACGTTTTAAAATACGGCATCACCAGCAGTCGTATTTCTATAACGACTTTTAAAAGATTTTTGTCTAACATTTATTTATTTAACTACTTTACAATGCTGTAAAAGGCCGAAAGTTTCTAAGTTGACAAAAAACCTAGTCTGAGGCATGCATCTTGCCTGCAGTTTTTGCCAAGTTCAATAAAATCCGACTTCAGAGGTAAAAGGAACGGTAGCTCGACGTGAAAGTTCGACTATGAAAACTGAGAAGTTATTCATTTATTTATTTATTTATTTATATAACTTTATTGTACCACAAGTAAAAATACTTTTACAATTGGCGGACATAATGCTAAAAGCATTCTCTCCCAGTCAACCAAGTAAGTAATCTTATCAATATAACTAAATTACATAAGGGTTAAGGTTGTTATAAATAATTCCACGTGTATGATCAGTACACGCATAATATTCATACAAAAACATAAGTCGCTTACTCTTTATGGTTGGTTGTTTATATTATTTACTAGCGACCCGCCCCGGCTTCGCATGGGCATAAAAACCTTCCTCTTGAATTACTCTATCTATTAAAAAAACCGTATCACAATCCGTTGCGTAGTTTTAATGATTTAAGCATACAAAGGGACATAGGGACATAGAAAGCGACTTTGTATTATACTATGAAGTGATCGACTTATGAATGTAGGAGGCCGTCATTTATGTTATATAGTTGATGTTATTTCACATAATATTTTAATTTTTGTGATTGCTAAGGCATGAGGAGCTTTGTTATTTTTTTCATTCAATACTTTAAAGAGGTATATAAAAAATAACGTTTATAGCTTTCGCGGTTTAACTTTGATCTCAAAGAGTCTTTATCTCGGAATCTCAAACGAAAAGAGATTTAAAATTGGCCGTGTGTCCGCCATTGTTAGTTTTCTACTTTTAAATAAACTACATTTTTGGCGTAATAGAACTTTAAATCAAGTTGGGAAAAATATTTAAACTTCATCATTATCTCTTTGTCCAGTAACAAACGAAGATTTATCTTTCGTTGTTTAGTAGGTTTTTAAAAAATAAAATCACCCAATAAATTATTTATTAAAATCAAACATTTGATTATTTTTTGAATTATTGGATTTATTTTATATTAGAGATTAGAGACATCATATATTTGCACACCTTGATAAGGTTAAATGTACGGGCTCTTTTAACTTTCATTTATTGTTACCTAATTGTACCTACATTTATGCAAATAAAGAAACTTGAAACTTTATAAATTGACAATAGTAAAGAATTGATTTCAAATTTCAGCTGTAACACGTCCACTGCTGAACATGGGCTTCCATTTTCTACTTCAGTAAAAGTTAACTTCTTTACGCTTATAATTACTCTGGTAGTCACGTTCGCCCGCAATGACGAAACGACCAATACACAATTATTGGAATTTCCCACGGAAACGAAACCCAGGGAAAAGCTAGTCCAGAAATAAAACCAGTTACTTACAGGTCCTAACATTACGGATATAATGTAGGTAAAATAATACACTAAAAAGACAGTTGAAACTAGTTTTCCCCAGCACCAATTCAGTTAAAACTGGTTTAAACTGGTAAATACCGGTAGAAAATTGAAAATGGCCGCCTATTCTGTACCGGATTAGATAACAAGACCCTCGAAATTGTTAACTTTGAACAATCTGAGTTAATAAATAGAATATGTTTTAGTTTAAATTAAAAACTAAAGTTCCATTTTATCAATTTCAGTGGAGTCATTGTTGTTTTATCAAAACAATTTTCGACAAACTTTTTACTAATGAATAAATTGAAACTGGAAAATCACAGATTGAATTAGTTCTAAAGTGAGTTTGTTTGTTATAACTTTAAACGATCCTTCTACTATCTCTTTATGTCATCTATGATAAAAGTTGGAGTGGTCTATCCTAAAACTATGAATGGCGACCACGCACCGGTAAGCACAGCATCACAGACAGACACCCACCGACCAGATGGTCAGAATATGACCTGAAGAAGGTCGCAAGCAGGCGCTGGATGCAGGCCGCTTCCAACCGGTCATTTTGGAAATCCTTGGGGGAGGCCTATGTCCAGCAGTGGACAGCCTGCGACTGAAATGATGATGATCCTAAAACCGATAAATACATAGTACTGTAAGGTGTTCAAATATATTGCAGTATATGAAGAATCAATTTACCATTCTTATTAAAAAATCTTTAAAAAGTAACTTGTTCACATTTTCTTTTTAAAATTTTATTGAGTATATTTTTTCAATGTCACTATTATAAAACTCAAAATTCAATTCAAACCCGAATAAATTTCAATCTCTTGTGTAAAACTAGGTTTATATGATAAAAGGCACGCTTCAAACTAAATTTGTAAGTAAACTTTGCAAATATGATTTTACAAGCGTTTAATAGTCATAAAATATCTTTTCATATTTTTTATGAAAACAAATATCTTTTCAATTCAATTTTTCTATAACAATACCCAGTTTAGTCTTAGACATGGACACATGAACTTTTCATTCAAATTCATAGCATTTTAAGTTTCAATCAAAATGTTTTTATCTATTCGTCAGTGTCGATCAGGTTACGTAGACTTCGATGATCGATTCGAGATTTTCTGGCTGCTCAAAGACTTCAGACTTTCATCTAAAATAACCAAAATCGACGATTTAAGGTGCCTTTCGAAGCATGTAGGAGCTAAATATAATAATACGCGTTTGAAAAAAAAAAAAAAATATTTATTTCATTAACAACGATGTGTTTACAATCATGTTGTGAGGACTGCCTAGTAAGCAAATAATGCTTGTGTCAGACAGACCTGCTCTTTCATAGCTTACATTTTACATAACACACTTAAGATAGAAAATATAATTTGTTTACAATTTTACTTCTACAATTTATAGATGATTAGATTTAAGAAAAATTAGAATTAAATTTTTACATTTTACCTTAATATTACTTAATAATAATATAGGTTGATAAATCATTTAATTTGTGCTTCCGTGTCATTGTAGCTTAGACCTTTTAACCAAGTGGATACTTTTTCTTTAATTCCCGTAATTGTAAAGGATGAATGTTGAGATTTCTATTTATATTATTGTATAGATATGTTGATTGTGCTTCGTATTGACGCACTGCAAATTTAGATTTATACGCGTTTGAAACAAACGTAACTTGAATAGGTTGCTACTATAGCATTTCTATCTTAAACTCCTCCAAATCTCATATCAAATGATACATCATAGCAAATGAAAGGCACGCATTGCCGTCGCTCCCGGCTGTTCCAGCCCCTGTAGCACAATTTCAAAACGTTAACGAATGTCGACAAGAACAAAATGTATGAGATTGACACAAGGGGTAAATCACGGGTCAATCTTATGTCAATCCCATACATTTTGTTCTAGTCGATATTCGCGTTAGCGTTTTGAAATTGTGACGTTGACGTTGTGCCCGGGGGCTTAGCCAAAGTGGGATTGACATACTATTGACCAGGTGATTTAGCGCGGCTTATGTCAATTCTTTGTTTTTTCTTCTTGTCATTTTGTTCTTGTCGACATTCGTCAACGATTTGAAACTATGACTGGCTACGCCGCCCCATGTCAGCGAGGCATTTTTAGTTATTCTTTTTAGTTATTCTTTTCTGAATGAATATGCTTTTAGCCATAAAAAGATATCATTTTTTATATTGTCTGTGTCTCGTTATAATTGAGCTGGTTTAGTTTTTCAACCAGTTTTACCTTCTTATCAACTTGACGTTCTCCTGTTTGCATATGAAGCTATATGACCATGTTCGGCGTTTTTCACCCTTAAGGAGTGATGAAATGGGACTTTGCTTTTTGCAACCACTGCTGGGCAGAATGTTTTTATAATGTTACCTTCCAATATTCACTGAATTTATTTAGGTATTTAAACACCTAAACAGTGGGACATAATAGTAAAAAATACACCATGCCATATGGCTAATAGTTTAGTAATTAAATATTATCTTATCTTATCGAGTACCTAAGTTAATAGGACAAATTTTTTAAACCACAATCCGTCTATCAGTGGCAATTGAAGCGGGTACAACGGGAATGATCGGTTTTTGCCAACTACAATTTGTCTAGCAATCTGTTTCAAGATGGTAGACTAATGGTAATTGGAGATATAAAATGAAGATCAGATATGGTGCTAATTGGCGAATTATTTAGACGTTAACACTAAACCGACTTCCAAAGAACTAATAAATAAGTTTTTTTAAGGTCGTCTCAAGGAGCTATTAAAACTTAATCCTGTTATGAATAAATCATTCGAGAATTTCTTCGAAACGCACTTACAATGGGCGGTATTAGTAAATATTACTTTGATATTAGATTATTTCGTAATGAATTAGTACAAAGCGTAAATTTACGAAATTTCTAGAGTAACTCGAAGCATTTCATAAACCAATTTATGGCGTCAATAATGATTAATTTTATAAGCACGCTACATGCTGTTACTTAATTGCTGAGGAGTAAGTAAGTAGACTTCCTGCTGCTTTTTTACATCTTAATCCAAGCATGTTTCCTAGTTACATCTTCAGCTTACTCTTCAAGGCCCATGGTACGCTATTAATCATAATCCTGATTTATCAGGACTGGTTATTACAATTGAGTGACTGCCCTTTGACCTTCGTATCCCTTTTTAAGGGATCAATTGGATCGTGATCTACACTGTCGCAGAATTTCGGGCTGCTCAAAAGCAGACTGACGAAAATAACCTGGATCGACTTAACGTGCCTTCCGAAGCACGGAAGAGTAGGTAGGAATAATAATGCCATCAGACCAACCCAAGCTGGACCACGCTTGCTGACGCTTGACATGCGTTATCATTATGCTCAGGTGATCGAGAAACTCGATAAAATAGACGTCTTAATCTCTGCTCTTATAAAAAACTACTAATAAAAATAAAATAACAATATTTATTTTTATGAACTACCTAACAAAACTAGCTTAGGTTTTTGTTTCCATTTCTGCTTTATCACTTGTGTTTATTACATGCTCCAAATAACAGGTGAGGGGTCATCCTGTCAACAGATTGAGATGATTACACATTAGTTTCTATGTAAGTAAATTGATAACAATATATTGGATTAGTTCATATTTTTTCGATAAAATATTACTTTATCGCAACTTGACCATGCGCATACTGGTGTCAACGTTGTTTAAAACCGTTTAAAATCCCATAAGATTTTAAAACATTTTTATTAAATATATTTTAAGTCGCACTTGATCGTAACCACAACTGCATTACAATTTTCTCTTTGTTATAGTATAATTATCCTTTTTTATCCTTTTTTATATCATTTATGAGGAAAAATAACAATAGGTCTATTAAAAGAATTTTGAATAAGTAGTACCTTTATGCTAAATAAATCAATAAACGAAGAAGGGTTTATAGGTTGATTCTTTATTGCAATAAAATAAATGATAACATACTCCTCCTTCATACTTTTCAATCGGACCGATTCAAAGCGACTCGCATCCAGCGTCTTTCTGGGACCTTAATATAAGATCAATGTCCATCATTGGACGTCTTAAGGCTAGTAATTATTATGATGAAGATGAAATGATATCAAATTATATATTGATACCTATTTCTTAAAAAAAGAACTTGACCATTGATATAAAATGTATCTTCAGTAATAAGTCACACTTTAGACATATTTTTTTATTTTAATAAAGAAACAATATCACCATTACACCTTTCATGCCAATGCGATGTTATGCGTATGCTAGCTTCTAACAAAAATATGTACAGCTTATACTAATAAACATCAATAAAAAATTAATAATTAGTTAATCGAAATAAAATTAATTCGTTTCTAAATATATTAGGACGACCATCATGACCTTCAAGAGCGTCTCGTTAAAATAGCAGTATAATTACAAATATATATATGGTTAACTTATGTGTAGTCTCCTTTACAGTTTCCTCAGACACGCCACAGGAATTCTCGTAATTGGATGAGCCCACCGCATGCCAATTTTCTACCTGCACGAACTTAATCTATTGCACCTTTGTACCAATATCACATTAGACGAGTGATTTAGCGTTGTCGTGTCATCATTTCAGCCGCAGACTGACCACTGCTGAACATAGGCCTCTAATAGGATTTTCAAAATGACAGATCAAAAGCGGTTTGCATCTAGCGCCTGCCTGCGACCTTCTTCAGGTCATCTGACCATGTGGTCGATGTTCCGCTTGCCGGTGCGTGGTCGTCATTCTAGAAACTTCTAGTCTCCATCGGCCATCGATTCTCGCGCTATGTGTTTCGCCCACTGCCATTTCAAAGAGCTAATACACGTCGTGTATTACCCCCGTATTAAGAAACGTTAAACGTTTCTTAATACGGGGGTTAGTCTTTGTATTAGTATCTAGAAGACACTCGACTGAAAGTGAAACATGTCATTTTATGTTGACATCATTTAGTGGCTTTAATTTTTAAACGACAATTGTGTTTCTATCGTTTATATGATTGAAACCTGGGACATAATGGGGTTATCGTTCATCATTAATGTTTTAGGTGTCACGGTAAATCGATCATGTGCATCCTGGTATCAGAGTTCTCCGAAACCGCCTCTCGGCCTCTGACATGGTTAACGACTACCAGATGGCAGCCAGAACCAACGGCTTAACGTGTCTTTTGAAGCACGGAATCATCTTTATTATTAGACAATCAGGTGGTCCTATCCTGCAATGTCCTAACCAAACTGGAAACATGTAAACAAAGTATGCTTCCCGTGAGAATCGAACCCACGACCCTCGGCTCTGTAAGCAAACACCTTAGCCACTGGACCACGAATGCAGTTAATGACTTAAAGTAAAACATGTTTTTGTTGATGTTGACATCATTTAGTACTATTAATATTCTGTAGTTATTTATATTCTGTGTTCTTACCGCGCAAGCCATAAAAGTCGTCTGAGGGAATCGCCGAATGGGGAAATCATGACATAGGCGATGCGGCTAGCAACCCATCACTATTGATTTCCTGTTTCAACTACCATTATGCTATACGTGGCCTAATGTCTTATGGCTCTAGGCTCTGTCTACCCCTTAAGGAATAAAGACGTGATTATATGTATGTATGTATATTTTGTAGCTTCGTGCATGTATCATTTGCATAGATTGAAAAAAATTTGCTGGCGAACGCGCGCGATAACCTATTTCTATGATCATTTGTATAAGAGATTAATTTTGTTATAGGCAAAATAAAGCATCAATATTAAAATTAATTAGTTTTATAACATCCGAGCCGCGCCCCAGATAAACTGATCTGGGTATATTTAAACTGTTTTTCTGGAAAATTAATTTAACTTTGCTAATCCCGGGCGAATAATAATCCATAAATAAAGCCTAACTGCGATTCATCAATGTTAAAATTACGTTATGTTGGGAATACATTGAACCGTATTTAATCCCTTCTTCCACCAGTTTCAATTATCTTTACTTATATAAATAAAGATAATATCATCATTACATAATATAAAACAAAGTCGCTTTCTCTGTCCCTTTGTATTCTTAAATCTTTAAAACTACGCAATGGATTTTGATGCGGTTTTTTAATAGATAGAGTGATTCAAAAAGAAAGGTTTTTATGCTCATGCGAAGCCGGGGCGGGTCGCTAGTGTTATATAAAACATACTTTTCTTAGATAAATATTTCAATGCCATCTATCGTCGTTTGTGGATGTTAAGCATTGTCGGTTTATACAATTATATGTATAACATAAATTGTATATAATCACCATCATCATTTTGTGTAGGTGACACGATCAATTGATCATGCATGCATATTGTTGGAGTTTTTCGGGACAACATCTCGATCTGACCTCTGATGTGGTTTCCTTAATGACCACTAGATGGCAGTCGGCACCAATGACATGCATTCCGAAGAAGGTAATCATATTTATTACCAGAAAATTTAAGGACTCTAGCCAGCGACGTCCTAACCAATCTGGAAAGTTAAAAAAAAAGTTAAGTCCGCCATTTTTATTATATACATAAGCATAGCCAGCGAAAGATAAGTCTCCGTAGCTTATTTAACACTTTCGCGGACAGTAAACGAGAAAACAATAACAGTTAATTGTTATCTACGTCGAGAGGCGTTACTGCCAGCGAAAGTGTTGAGCTTATGACAAAGAGTGTCACTAGCGCGCTGCAAACTATTTCTTAGGATGTTTCGCCACAGTAATTTGTAATTTATATATGTATTTGTTTATCTATATATGTATTTGTTATGTTGACGACCTCTGTGGCGTAATGGTTTACATGCCTGACCGCTACTCAGGAGGTCCCGGGTTCGATGCCCGGTCAGGTCATGATGAAAAATGATCTTTTTCTGATTGACCTGGGTCTTGGATGTTTATCTTTATACGTATTTGTTATAAAATATAGTATCGTTGAATTAGTATCCCATAACACAAGTCTCGAACTTACTTCGGGGCTAACTCAATCTGTGTGAGTTGTCCCTGTATATTTATTTTATTTATTTATTTACTTATATTTTATTTATTTGTATCAACTTTATTGAAAATTGAATAAAAAAGCATAACAATTAGACAAAAGTACAATGGCGGACTTATCCCAGAATGGAATCTCTTACAGTCAACCAGCAAGTGTGAGAGAGGATGATATATTTTTTTAATACAGTACCTACGCTTGTACTAAACTCTCTCAACTGGAGTGAAATCGCAACTGTTTTTATTACATAGGTTCCAGATATCAAAAGGAGGATTTTTCTTCAACAATATTATTAAGATTACGTCATAATACCCGAAAATGCTTCCTCGTGTCTCCCGCGGGACCCTCCCCGAGGAATGGTCCTGATCGAGTGATCAATCCTGGATGTCTATACGTGTCTTGTGTATTTAAGTGGATTATTGAAAAAAAAGAAAGACAAATGGTAACTTGTTGCGTTTTTTTTTATTTTTGTTTCGAAGTTTTTGTTTTTTTTTTTTTAATTGGGCAAAAAGAGAAAGCCTGTAATCCGGTGGTCGTTTAAAATAATCTGAGACCAGGGTGTGTGTGGTGAGTTGGCTGTGTAGTTTAGATGATGATAGTTTAGGAAATTACTGATTTTTTGTCAAATTTCTTATTTATTTATTTAAACTTATTGTACAAAATACAGTTGTAAAGCTCAATAGGCGAACTTAATGCTAAAAGCATTCTCTAACAGTCAACCTTTGGATCAAGCGGAGATCGTAATGTGGGTTTAATATAATAGTAATATTAACTTACATAAACTACATACATACATAATTCTTATATTTTATCTCATTGTTTTATTTTTTTGCAGCATTATTATATTAATAAGTAGCTTTTTACTTGGCAATTTCATATTAAGTACCTAAACATTAAGTACATATCTGAAAATAAGATATTTCTATTTGGTTATTAATTTTTTTGTATTTATTATATAAAAAAAACAGTATTATTAAACATTCAAGGTCTGAAGTGCATTACTTTCTCACCGGAAATTTCGTAGTCTCGTAGCTCGTAGGCAACTCGTAGCTTCATCGTAGCATAGTGCGTTGAACGAACCAAAAATATTATGTTCCATTATTGATACATATTCGTATCGAATACGTGTATAAAATACGCAATGGTTCCCAAAACCATAATTCTGTCACAGTGACCGACGGTAAGCGTAAGAGGCAGTGAAGTCAGAATGAATTATTTAACAGGTGTTCAGTATATTACAAGTAAAGTTATTTCTCATTCGTTGCAGTACAGTCGGCTGTAGAGAAATATGACCCCTTTCAATAGATGATACTCGTGGCATGGGGGTCAGATTTCTCTGCAGCCGACTGTACTTAGAAAAATGGGTGTATTTTGAAGTTAAACATAATAGTGACCTATAATTAATTGAAAATTGTGATTTTTATAAGTACTTGCCAAATTACTTTGCCCGCTTCCGCCACCAGTTAGTTCACTTAAACTACTGCCGGCTATTACATAAACTATTATTTTATTGTGTCAACAAATTTTGTAGACACACAGATTAATTTTTAATATCTGATATATTTAAAAAATCTCGTAAGACACTATTTATAACTCAAGAACGGCTACACTGATTTGGCTGATAATTGGTGGAGAGGTAGCTTAGAACCAGGAGAAGAACATAGGGTACCTTTCATCCCGAGAAAAAGCTGCCGAGGAAATATCAGGTGGGTAAAGCCGCGGGCAAAAGCTAGTTTTTCATAAAACCTGACTTCGAAGCACAGTATCTGTTTATTTGCGTTGTTTTATTGTATAGTTTCTCTCAAAAAACGAGACAAAAAGTCAGATTTGGAATTTTATTAGCTTATCTAGACTATTCTTTATCTGGATACGACATGGCTAAGCTCCGATTAAATTACTTTTAGAATAGTTATTCATTTAAAGTAAATCTACATTTTGCCAACCTTTTTCGCTCTGATCACATAACTTTTACTAGACAACTTTTAGAATAGTTAGCGTCATTAAAAGTTAGTTTAAATTTTACCAATAACTTTTGTACTCCCATTTCTCATTATCAAAGGCTCGAAACGAATTCTTAACTTATATTTTACCACAGTTAAATGTTTATTACCGCACCGTTTGTTTGACTGTATCCAAAAATGCACGTTATTTTCATATAAAAAAGATATTACTCAACATTAAGGCCATAAAATACAGCTAACTATAAATAAATAATAACTTATAGCTTACATATAACATCAATATCATTGACCAGTCTGAATAAGTACTTTTACAGCATGATAATAATCTGGTTTTTTTTTTTACTTAGTTATCTTTGAAAAAGTTCATGGTAAAAGAAGTGGTTTTTCTTAAGACAAATACGACACAGCATCATTACCATTAATCTCATTAAGCTCTTTTTTTATAGCCTTAAATGTCCTACTGCTGGGCAAAGGCCTCCCCTCTTGTCTCTCACACGACTCAGCTCGGTATTATAATAATTACAAAAAATACTATCAATAAAATCGACAGAACCCCAAAATCTGAACTATTCCCAACAAAAGCATGAATCACACCCGGCATGAATGGATTTTAGTCATTCGTCTGTCGTTCAGTAAACAATGTGAATAACGACATTTTATTTTAGTGTTCCCCGGAATCCACAGTGTCGAAGAGGATTTATTTGTTGCGGTAAAAATAGAATTTTTGTTGTTATTTTGGAAATATCGTTTTTAACCATTTTGTAACCTAACCAATCAAAAACATTGCCAAGACGAGTTAATATTCCCACAGCCAAAAAGTTATCAGATCTCGTAAGTGATCCCCGGTTACATCTTCAGCTTACGCTTCAGAACCCAGGGTACGCCATTGATCATGGTCCTGATTTGGCGGTACCGGTTACCGCAATGGAGCGACTGCCGTCTGACCCCCGTAACCCTTTTTACAGGGAAACCAGACCCACAGGAACATGACCCGGGAGTGTTAGTGGCCAACAGATTTTTCAGGCTGCCTGGCAGCTGACAAGCCTGACGACTGCCATCTACCGATAACAGTCGGGAACAATGGCATAACGTGCCTTTCGAAGCACGGGAGCTCAAGATAGAAATGTCGTTAATGGCGACCAATCCAAACATGGCCGCGCACTCACCGTCGCCGTCGCTTGAGGCGCACTATCGTATAATTGTTTACTTAATGCTACATTCAATTCATTAATTTACTGGATCTCTATTGGTATAGATTAATTTACACTTTTATGATAATTATAAGTACGTAGATTAACTAAATGACTTAGGAAGCACGCACGAGATACTTGGTACGCTTCGGGTTTAGTCTCACTAATAGCGAGACTGGTAATGTTAGTGTTCTTATTCCCAAACCATGGCACACTTGGTGTCGTGCCCCACCTCTGCAGCATCCTGTTCAGTGAACGACTTGATGGAGACAAATTGGAAGACTATTAAGGTGGCCTCGCACTGGGCTAATCATATCTAATAGTTTGTCATTGATACGAAAAGAAGTAGAACTGTTCTTATTCTTGCCAAGTTCACACGAGAATGGCTCTCAGTATATTAACACTATTATATACTCTACCAACATTCACATAAATACTTAATTACCAAAACAACAAAAACGTTGTCTGTCTAAAAACGTACAAGCATCACTCAAACAGTGACGTTGTCGACGTTTTTCGAACAAAACAAGCTTGGGCTTTGCAATACATCACAGGTAAAATCATTAGTTGGTTGTCAATCAGCATTTGTGAAAAAAGATTCGCTTGATCTCAAGGTTTTTTGGTTGGGCCACTAAAATAGCGGCTGCGTTTAATGTAATGTGGTTCCATCCGTCTTTCTTTTCGTCGTTATCCAAATTTTTACTAAGTTACTGAGGCCTTAATTTAATATGTCTATAGACACCGAAATAGGCGTCGGCGTCTTTTGGTAAAATGAAAACCAAATTATTCAGCACGGCCTTTATTATGGCTCTTGACAACACAACTTTCACCGAACCAGAACAAAAACCAAAAAAAAAAGCATATCAATAATAAAAAAGTATACAAAACATAAATTAATATAAAAAAGAGGCTTGTTGAGCCATCGGTGCTCAACAATGTCTGATATATGTATACCATATCGCTTTAGAAGCATAGAATGCTCTCAGATAGAATGTTAAAAACAGGTATTTTGTGGCCACAATTTTTGCCAAGCTAAGTAAATGTAAAGTTTTTCGATATCGAATAAGCGTAAGGCTTTTATACTTAACATTTTATAGTTACACGTGCAATTGTAACATTGTATGTTAAACAATCATAGAGTGACTTGTGATGTGCAGCTGGAAATTTACAAAATTTATGGGAATTTCCCTTTTGTTTAGTATTCCCAATATTGCTAAAGGATTTTAGAAACTTTCCCAAAGTTTACAAAACTTATATTTATATAATTTATGGAAAATGTTAGTATACTTTAGGATGTTTTCCATAGATATAATAGAAAAACATAAAATAGAAAAATCCCATTTAATATTAATAAGATATTTTAGTTGCAAAAACTATTTATTTTTGCAAATTAAATGTCACAACAAAGAGTCTTTAATCGTAAAAAAAAACTATTTTATTTTAAAAATAAAATTATATTTTACTAAATCGACTGATATCTTGAAAAATAGACTAAATAATAAATTATGCAATTTTAAAACTGTAGTTAATTAAGAAGATTCCAGAAGTGAACTCCACTGAGCTGAGAATGAAACAAATAACGAATAAGAAAACAAAACAAGATAAAAGTTATTTGATGTACGTAAATAAAGTAATTTGGTAAGTACTTGTAAGACGCGATGACTTAGGTGACCATCATTCATCTCATTCGAGGATGAATCGTCGCCCTTTTTAGGGTTCCGTTGCCAATTGGCTAAATGGGAACCCTTTTACATATGTCATGTCCGTCTGTCCGTCTGTCTGTGTCTATCCGTTTGACCGTCAGTCAGTCCTATTTATCAAATATACATCATAAATACAGTCCTATTTATTAAATAATTAGGATTAAAATCATGTTGCAGATGATTTGAATCTACAACACAATCAATCATCCCATTATATCATATTATACTATATCTATTCGATATTGCTCTATGTCAGACAAATTTCATTCTAAATATATCAACGTTACACATTGAGTCTATTTTTATTGTTTGTCTATTCAAGCTAAAAATGTTCGCTCTATATTAACCATCGCACTTCGGTGCGGTCGTGGAGAGGTGAAACGAAAATAAAATATGGCGTCACAAGTAGGGAATATTATTATTGCACAAGTGTAAGTATTTTTGGAGGTAAATATGATATTTTTGTAGGTACGAAAGCATATAGCCTTTGCTTGATATTAGTAAAAAAAAAGATCTATAACTAACTGAACACAATTTTAAGAAACAAAACCATAAATAATAAATGCTAGGGACAAATCACACAGGTTGAGTTAGCCCCAAAGTAAAATCGGGACTTATGTTATGGGGTACTAACTGAACGATACTATATTTTTTGGCAAATGCATCCAATCAGAAAAAGATCATTTTTCATCTTTATTTGACCGGGAGAGCTTGTGTACCTACTGATTAGCGGGCAGCAAGATTATTGTTACGGCTCTGTGATTGTCCACTTTGAGTAGTATGCCAAATTAGTTTGATACACTCCATGGTCCACTGTCTTTTAGCAAAAAATTATTATGTTATCATACAACACTTGAAATCAATTTTAACATACCTTATCATACGAAAATCTATACTTGTAATAAATCTGTAAAGAGGTCAATTCTGTACATGAAATATATGATGATGCCAAAAATGCAATCAGTAAAATTTTTGTCTGTCTGTCTGTCTGTCTGTATATTCCTTATAGAAACAAAAACTACTCGACGGATTTTAACGAAACTTGGTACAATTATTCTTCATACTCCTGGGCAGGTTAAAGTATACTTTTTATCACGCTACAATTAATAGGAGCAGAGTAGTGAAGGGAAATGTTCGGAAAACGGGAGAAGTTACTCCATTTTTTAAGCTTCCGTCGCGTGTGCAGTCTTAATCGTTAAAGTTACATAGAAATCATGTATGATGAAAATGCAACAGGATATTGCAAAAATCCCACGGGAACGGGAGTTAGCGGGAAAAAACTTTTGTATGAAAAAATCTAAACCGCGTAAGATAGATGATTGAAATTTGGCATGCAGGTACCCTAATGAACGTTAAGCTTACTTGCAACGCGAAATTGCAAAATTCCAACGGGACCGGGAGTTATTGGGAAAAAACTTTTGTATGTAAAAATCATGTAAGATGTTTTCAATCTAGCATGCATGCATACCTTAGTAAATATAGTTTAGTTATGACTGTATTTTGAAAATTAAGTCAGCGGGGAAAAAATGTTGTATGAAAAAATCTAAACTGCATAAGTTAGATGCTTGAAATATGATATGCATATACCTTAGTGTATGCAAAGTTAAAAATTCCCCTGGGAACGGGAAGCGAGTTAGAGGCTTGAAATTTATAGCTCGCGGTGTGGCAACTCAGGACAGGAAAGTCGCGGCCGCGGCGGCTGTTGGGGGGCGGTGACAGCGGTGAGGCGCATTGGGGCAGATAGCAGAGTGAGCAACCGGAACACGACAGACGCGTGAGGGCAGACGTCGTTGATGGTCGTGTCAAATATTAAATTTTGCGGGCGAACTTTTCACTATTCTTGGACGGTTTAAATCTGTATTATGTAGTTTTCTGTTGTAGATTACTGTTTAATTTTCCAGGCGGACATTTCACGGCCCTTGAATTATCTTATAATTTTCTTTTGTAATTTCTAAATTTTGTTTAAATAATTGTAGGTATATAATAAGTCTTTACGATGATTTTTTGTTAATTTTGTACGGAACTCTTCGTGCGCGAGTCCGACTCGCACTTGGCCGGTTTTTAGTTTTTATGTGGTCAAACTTTTACTTTCATACCGACTGACATCCACATTCTCACCTCTGAATTCCAGACGAAAGCCTATAGGTACTTTAGGGTTAGCCTCCACTGATCGGTTTTTTCCTAAATTTATATCAAACCAAATTATCATAAACTTATAATCTTTTAATTAATAACAATTCATTATTCAACTGAGCTACTTATACTTTAACCTCATTTAAAAATAATAAAATTAAGCATTTTTTAATCTTTCTCCCACACACACAAAGATCTCTCTTTTATAACACGCCACGTGGACGAAGTCGGCAAAAGCTAGTTTCAAATAAGTTCAAGTGAGTCAACATTAACCAACTTATACATCCGCGCCCAAGCTTTTAAAGCTCCTAAAGCTGTGTCCACACTCCCAAACTACATCGCATGTGAAACTCTTGACCTCTCTATTTGACGCGGAGAGTGTCAGGCAAACACATTACTTACATTGACAGTCATTGACATAGTTTACTGAAAAGGACGGTTTGCCCGTACTTTTTAACGTGATGAAACGTGAAACGTAAATACGAGTCAGAATTGCAATATGTTATTCGGACATTAACCAATATTCTATTTCCATGCTGTTAGAAAATAAAACTTCTCTTTCAACTGATCTCTTAAGACTTTCAAATATATATTTTACAAAAATATTGGTATAAAAAAGGTGGTATAAAATTTAATATGGCTGGTGTAAAACATTATCATACATATACTGGTACACATGATATAAAAACATACTTAGTCTGGCCATAAAAACTGTTAGAATCAAAGATAAACAAAACATTATATAAGTACATGTCAAAAAATTATATATGCTCCTGAAAAAAATAACAGTCGGGGACCTGGGACAGTCGGGTAAAATCTTGTCATTTTCGTTCGAAATAACAAAGTTATGCTCAACCCATTTTAGTTTTTCAAACTGCAGATTCTAATTTAGCAATCTCGCGTTTCGCACTGTTATAACACAAGTGATTACGAACGCGTTAGTAATGGTACATTAAGTAGACATTTGCTCGAGTACAAGTTCATAGATGATGGATGGGAGCAGAGATATCGTATAGCTTTAGACGAACAACGATCTATTTGGTAAATTGTTCATCTTTACAGTTAATATGAAGGCGACGTTATAAATATTTACAAATTTTTCGTATTTATTTCCATTTACATGATATTATAGGACTTTATTTAGGTATTTATTTCTGATAGTGGAATGGACGGACCATAAGTGCAACGCCTGTGCCTTGTCCGCCAGAAACGCAGACTAAAAAAATACTTATATTTTATCAATTTGTTAAATCAATATTTTTCTAAAGAAAATTATAGGACAAAATAATAAAAATTTAAAGCAATTTAATTAATAGGAAAAAATACTAATAAATATGGACCTTCTATATTAAATAATTTTCTCAAATAAATAAAATGAATTGTATTAAAACTTAACTGTTTCAAAAGATGTACTATAACTTACACCTTTGGCGGACTTAATGCTAAAAGTATTTTCTACTAGTCAACCATAACAAACAGAATGTATATATATAACGCAAAAAGTCTATTAGAAAACGAGTTTATCCAAATTGAAGTATCTACCTACAAAGAAACTGTATTCATGATGATAGTTTAAAGAAACTTTTTGTCTTATCATTTTTTATTCTGCCTCCATTTTAGTTTATCAAAATTTTAATTAAACTAGCGACTCGCCTTGGCTTCGCATGGGCATAAAAACCTTCCTCTTGAATAAATCTATCTATTAAAAAACCGCATCAAAGTCCGTTGCGTAGTTTTAAAGATTTAAGCATACATAGGGATATAGGGACTGAAAAAGTGACTTTATTTTATACTATGTAGTGATGTAGTGATAATAAAAACAGCTCCGTGTAACATAACTAAATAAATAAAAAATGTCTCAATACATACTCGGATCAAGCATAGCTCGGAAAATAAAGTTGATATTTTAATATTTACTTTTTTTAAATAAATGTATTAATATTGCTGTCCATTTCTTCCATTACCAAGTTTATGTCTATGATATTAAAAGAAAAGGAATCATCTGATGTGATAATATTATCACAGATATGAATTCCACACTTGAGTTTGATTGAGATTTTATCCTGCCGTGATTTTGTGATGAACGAGTCTGACACGTGACCGTTTTTAGTGTACACTCAAAAAAAAATATGGTTGATTTAACTAAGATTGTGACCTTTTTAATCAAGCATCATGAACGCATATGAGCCTGCAAAGTGAAAGGTTAAAACAAACAAGCTGATCTTGTTTGTCTCTCAACTAAGAGGGTTGTATAACGCTACTATTATTTTACACTTAATTTAACTAATATTTTGTTTCATATAATTTTTTACTATTATTATACCGAATAACGAACTTTAATGTCTGAACTAAGACACTGTTTCATTCAATTATGATACTTGTTTTGCTTTGCTAAGATACTGGTTCCCCTCTACTAAAATACTTATTTCACTCAATCATGATACTTGTTATGCTTTACTAAGATACTTGTTCCCCTCAACTAAGATATTTGTTTCATTTGACAAATTAACTAGTTTCGCTCTACTATAATACTTGTTTCGCTCTACAATAATACTTATTTTCTTCTACTAAGATACATTATGTCACTTTGCCAGATACTTATTTGTCACCACTAAGTTACTTATTTCGCTTTTCTCAAATACTTGTTACACTTAATTAAGAAACTTGTATCTCTCGACTTAGATGCTTGTTTCATTGACTAAGGTATTTTTTTCACTCCACTATGATACTCATTTCACTCATATACTGTCTTTATTGGCTTAACTATTATTTATAGCTTTTGTCTTGTTTGAAAATACTAAGAATAATATTAATGTGAAATACCTACGAATAATTCGAGCCATTAGGGCCTCTTGTACCTACAAAGGAAGATTAAAAATAAGCAAATAAAAAAAAAACGTAAATCAACTGAGGCCCTAATGGCTCCAATTATTCGTAGGTATTTAACATTAATATTTAATCCGGTTTTAACAAGACAGGTAAGAAGAGAAGTAATAAAAATAAGCAAATAAAGAGAAAAACGTAATTCAACATAGACCCTAGCCTAAGACTCTGAAATATCCATTTATTAAAAGCAGGGTTGTTAAAGAGATAAAATAAAACGCATAAAATATAAGAAAAAAATTATTAATCATTATAAGATCAGTTAATCACATAAAACCCACAACGTATAAAGTTGGTAGAACAAATATTCAAAATTCAAATTGTTTATTTTCAATATAGGATATTCTTATCACTTATTGACGTCAATTTTTACTTATTTTAAGTTTACCACCACTTCCAAAGCGCAAGTGGAGAAGAAGTGGCGCCACAAACTCCACAGCAGCATTTTCTTCAAAAACGTCAATTCACAAAATTTGAGTCAAATCAGACGAGTTCACATTTGAATATTTTTATAATTACCATAAGTTTATTATTAAATAAATAAATATAATAATAGCAGCCAGGTTCGTTGTTTCTTCGTCGGGTGCTGAAAATAAAGTAACTGAGTTAACAGATCATTAAAAACAAAGACATCTAACTAAATCATATTTGTTTTGGTACCGCCTACCGCATTTTTTCCACGTTGTTCCTATCCACCCTAAGGTTGGCTGGAAGAAATTGCATCAGCGATAAGTCCGCCTTTGTACACATTGTTTGTATTTGTATTCAACATGTATAATTTGTATGATAAGGGTACAATAAAGAGTATGCTTGAACTTGGCTTGACACGCTGCCGCGTGTCTAGATATCTATCTATCTATCTAGAGCTCGCAAAACCGCCCTTTTTCAAAACCAAGAATCATTCAGACTCAGATTAGTATCATTCAGTTAGTTAGTCAGTGCATGTTAGTGTTCATACTGCAAATTTGTATAGGAGTTACAGCTCTAAACTGGCCTCTTAAGGTCAGGTGAAATCATTAGACTTACCTATGCATTTCGCCAGGTCTTCCAGCATCTACTGAATAAAGTCCTGCGGCCTATTTTGGGTATTAGTTCTCTAACCTCTGCATCACTTATGCCGAAAGTGCCTGGATATTGATTTGTTGTTCTGGAAATAATATTTTTGGTTATTGTACAATTGTAGGTACCTACGAAGGTAGGTAGACGCTCAGAGCCACACGGCGCACATGCTCTGATTGCAAACTGGACGGTCTGTGCAAAGCTCATTGAGAGCGGGAATATCCTGGTGTGATCTAATCAGAAACGAGGAGGTCCGTTCGTGTTCAAAATAACCGAACTGACGACATAGGTATTGGTTTAGGTATCTAATCAAACACATGCTTGTAATCAATAATCAATAAATATATAAGTCATGCTTGTAACACTACGACCGTCCGGTGAAAGTAATAAACTCACAAATAAAATACATGTCAAAGTCTATACATACCGGTGAACACAGGTATTAACTCTGGCAATTCCCATGCCCGAAGCAATTCTGCAACTTCTTCCATTTTTTCTTTGCTTTTCACATACAAAACAAACGTACCGACACGATCTCGAGTGCGGACTGCGGCCAGCCAACGGGCGCCGGAGGTAGCGAGGGGGGAGGTGAGTGCGCGGGGTGAAAGCAAGCAAGCAACATCTTTTTTTGAATTGAACAAGAGAGAATTCGTTTTTAATAAGACATTATTGATTTATCTGAGTAAAATATTTGCACGAAATATCTATAAATATTAGGGATGAATATTTTGGTTTTATTTGATGCAGTTATGTAATACGATTGTACCTACTAACTAACTGTGATTATATGATTGAATAGACAATTTCACATAATTAATACACCTAGGCAATTTTTATCACTTTCAAAATTGGAATTTTATTCAACGTAACTACCTGGGTGTCTAAAATCGCCACTTTGAGCAATTCATCGAATCTATTCATATTAAGAATTCCTTAGCAATTCTGTAGCAATTCCTCTATTTTTTGTAAAATAGCCAACTAAACTTTGCAATTCCTCTTCAAAAAAAATTTAAGAAAATAGGAATTGCTAAAGGATTGCTAAGGAATTCGTAATATGAATTCGATTCGATGAATTGCTAAAATGGCGTTTTTAGACCCACTGGTCTCGTTCTCGTGTTACAAATGAAGAAGAAAACAATCATTTTAACTAAGACAAGTTATTGTAATAACTATATTATTCATAGATTTTTTATATTTAACTCTTAATTAATACCTATAATGAAATAATATGTTTACTATATCTATGAATAAATGTTCTTTTTTAATATTTAGTTCTTATTTGATGTTATTATTTAAATGATCATACAAACTATATTAAATAATTGAACCAACAATTGAACATGAACAATTTTATAATTTTTATGGTAGCTTTATGCGTTAAAATGTTATTAATTGTAATGTTTGTCGTAACTGCATTAACTATTTATAAGTATTTAAATCAACAAAATCTAGTAGAAATATCAAATATTATCTTTGTTAATTTGAATGTGATCTGTCTTGTTAGAATCAATCACGTGTCATATTTATTTCAGTGTTTGTTAAGGTAGAAACAACGTGCAAACTTAATGGAATTATTCATTACACAGATTTCTATTTCAATCATAAACAACCAAGTTGGACCAATTGCACAACTTTTATTGAAATTATCTAATGTGTATTTAGCTTGATCAAAAAAAGGTCAACTAAGAGAAAATCGTTCTTAGTTGACATTCATTTTTTTCAGTGTACACTAATAAGAATAGTTAGACCATGTAAAAATTACTTGAAAACCGCAGTTGTTGTGCTAAGATTCAAAAATAAATAAATAAACTTCCATAAAGTGTGCCAGAAGTATGCCTGAATTGATTAAATTTCTTTAAGCAAAGAATAGAGATAAAGTTATTCCATTTTCAAAACTTTCCAGCCATTTCCCTTCTTACGTAAAGTTGGCACGACTGCGCTTCTAATTCTGGCAGGTTAAGGGCGACCACTATAATATCACATGCCATACTTTACGAGCTCTGAAAAATAGTCCGCGTTTATTGCCAAGTATTTTGTCAAATATTTGGGCGCAAGCTTGGAATATCTAGTTGAAGCGTTGAAATGCACATTTGTACTGTGGGCCACATAAAAAATATACCAGATAAAGCTTAAGAGTAACTAAGTAAGTAAGTTAAAGTTACTAAAGAAACCTAAGGTTGATTGAAAGAGATTGTATTAGAGAAAAGTCTTTATACCTAACCTATTATAAAAAAAAGTATGTCAAAAAGGTATAGAAGGACATTTCAGTAGTTCGAATTTGGAACTTTAAAACTGGCTCGTGATAGGTGAAAATAAAACTTTGCATTTGTTAGGAAGAGTTCTATTTTCGAATTCGAATTAAGTATTGTTTTTTTTTTTCGATTTACCCCGATCACACCTGGTTGTACTCGTAAGTGTAGAAAAAGTAACAGATGAAAAGATAGAGCTCGCTAGCTCATTAATGGTCATTAATAACCGAGCTCTAGGATATCTTAAGAACAGATTATATACACTCTATCTACCTGTGGTTGTGTAGTAAGAGACAATTAAGAGAGTAACATAGATCTTTTTTTTTTGTTGACAATATTCCCGGAATAGAAACACTTTCGCTGACACTAACACTTTTCCACGTTATAACAACAAACTGCTTCTTTTTGTTGTTGACTGTCACAGAAAGTGTTCAGTAGACTCTACTACATAATTTTATTTTAATCTTAATAGTGTATATCTTTCATAAGTGTTTTAACAGAGTGCGATGGCTAATTTTTCAGAAGATTACTGTGGTTTGACTATTAAAAAAATCCATTACATTTATTTTCTTGCAATTTTTTTTCAAGTGGATTTGTGTAGACTCATTCATAATTTACGATTAGATAAGAATGTTTTAACACGGCAAACGCTAATACTTATAGTACGAGTATCGCGTCTTTTTTTAGATTTCAGCGAACGAATTTTAGTGGCTAGCGAACGCAGTATCGTTGTGTTAGGCGCGCGCACTACAGTAAGTTTAAAATTATACATAAAAAAAAAATACACCACTTACTGACCAATCACAATTGCTATCAAAAACAGAACCCCAATCAAATTAATTAAAATTATTTCGAAATTAAAATGGCGTAGTTTAAATTCGAAAATATGAAATTTTAAAGTATTTTTTTTTTGGATGTGAATAAAAGTGGCCAGTGTCAGAGTGAAAGTGATAAGTGACGGATAGTGTCGATTTTTCCGTGTGAAATGGGAGCATTTGTTCCCAACCGAGCCATTTCTATTTTAGGGTGGTCCATACCGGTATTTTATTTAAATTGGACGGTATCGGATTCCAATTATTTTTAATGAAATTGTCATGACATCGTTTAGAGTTAGAAATCAAAAAACAGATTAAAATGATTTGGGTGAATGAGCATTTAAAGCAGATTATCTTGTTACTGAAAGTATTTATCTTATGCTGATGGATAGACGTTTTGAAAACAAAGTACTATATGATTTTTTTAGTATTTAAAGCCTCTTGATTTAATTGAAATTAATGATTGGTTGGTTTCGTAAAACTTTACTGATGATAAATTAATATATTATATATAAAAAAAATGGATGCATTATTCTGTGTACAATTTTTAAAATTGTATAAAAGTTATATTGTTCGTTAAAAGATACATTTGTTTATTGTAATTGCGTGCATTATACATAAAGGATTAGAGAAATCCTGACACCTGGTTGTATAGGGTTAATTGTCCTTGTTACATGATATGAATAAATTTATCAGCCATAAGAAGCAAAATGTATAATTTGAAAATTACATAACATCCGAAATACATATTTCGGCGAGCATATTATATGACGAGAGTGATGAGTGTGACGAAAGAGAGGGAGGTCTGTAAGGAGGAATCTTTTCCCGTAGCAAGTAGGAATCTTTTCCCTGTGTGAGGCAAGCGTAATAATATGTATGTATGTATCAAAAACCGTTATACAAATGTTTAGATGAAATAGTCAGCACAATACTTTGAGCAACACGCCCTCTGTACCGGAATAGAGCAGCCATAAGCTGCGTTTCCATCTGTCAAAGTATAAGCCCAATCGGCATTTGCAATGTATTAATAGGTGTAATCCACAGATTTAAAAAAAAATTGCCTTCGCGCGCGATTCCTATTTCTATGGTGTAATCTGTACACAAATTATATGCTGTTCGTTTCATTTTTTAATGTTTTTTTGTCATCATTACAGTCAGGTGACATAAGTTTTGTATGTAGGTATGCAGAACTGTATTTGTGTTGATTTTCCCCCCGCAAAAACGCAAGATCTATCGTAAGGCGCGACGCATGATGGTTTTCCATCAAACAAAGGGATGGAACTCGAAAGGTGAATTGAATCGACTGATTTCCAAACAAGTCATCTTAATTTATTTAATTTAAATCAAGAGTTTTGCCATGATTTACGATGGAACAATTGAATCAACTGATTTCCAATGAAACTGAAAAATTCCCTTTGTTTGATGGAAAACTGTTATGCATGAATAAGCGTCTAGGGTGCGCCTAATAGTAAACACCGCCGAGGCTATATTCTTCAGGTGGCTTACTACCATCTCTTAAACTTAAGATCCAGTGAGTAAGCGAGACAGCGCAATACATGATATAAGGCGACGTCTCCTTTACTCAATCGTTCTTGCATGGTTTTAAGAGATGGTGGTAAGTCACCAGGTACGAAAGCCGTGTTGCTCAAAGACTTATATGAAGATAGTATCGTAATATCACGGTCTCAACAGCTGTTCACATGCCAATGGAAATGACCCAGTTTTATTGTGATGTTAACAGAAAAAAATAGCACATTTTCTATACTCAGTGTCGCCAGATGTCACAGCTATTAATACTGGCTTTACAGCTATACAATTCAGAGTATCATTTTATTAATAAACTAGCTGATTCCTGCGATTTCACTCCTTTCATTAGGCTATCAATATAATTTCAGCCTCAGACTTTCTACTGCGCCAATCTTCCTGAAACTTTATACACATAGATAGAACTATTGAAATGGACATAGGGTACCTTTCATCCTGGGAAAAGCACTGTTTTCGATGGAAATTTACCCGAGCGAAGCCGTGGGCGATAGTGTTCTATCTTTATATAATCAATTGCTGTTAGTTAGTCTGGCTAAAACTCGAAAATGGCTGGGCCGATTTGGCTAATTTTGGTCTTGAAATATTTGAAAGTGCAGGGAAGGTTTACATGGTGAGAAAAGTGCGTTCAGGCAGTACGGAGTTTGCCGGGTCAGCTAGTATAAAATAAAAGAAAATTAATTAATAAATAAAAAATTTATTAAGAAAACTAATATTTTTCTTTTTAACGTAAGTGTTTGTCTGTACATAGGTGCGGCGCCAGTGCAGTGAAAATTAAGTGTGGAAGTTGTACACAGCGAGATAGTCCAGATTTTATACTAGAAGGTAATGTAGACTTTATTTTATTTTCGTATTTTTCCGTTATATTATTTCCGTAGTCACGACATAGCATGAAAACGGCCTGACCGATTTGGCAGATTTTTTTTTGTAGTTTTCTAATACTCTGTACAAGGTTCTTACGGAAAAAAATATTAAGAAAGACGGTACGAAGTTCGCCGGGTCAGCTAGTCTATATATATAAAAATGAATCGCAAAATGTGTTGGTAAGTGCATAACTCAACAACGGCTAGACCAATTTGGCTAATTCTTTTTTTTAAATGTTCCTTGAAGTACGAGGATGGTTTTTACGGCGAGAAAAATTCAAAATTGCCTGAAAAATTCTAAAAACAACAGTTTTCTATATTCCCATACAAAAGATTCGTTATAATACTTTCAAGTCAATTTGAACTTTAATACCATAGCATAAAGTTTAATTGTTAGTCGAGGGGTTCTGGAAAGGTAAAATAATTGAGTGGCGTTAGTATCGTTATAAATATGTAGGATATTACTAATAATTCTAAGGCGGTACGAAGTTCGCCGGGACCGCTAGTAGTATATAAAAATGAATCGCAAAATGTGTTGGTAAGCGCATAACTCAACAACGGCTAGACCAATTTGGCTAATTCTTTTTTTAAATGTTCCTTGAAGTACGAGGATGATTTTAACGGCGAGAAAAAATAAAAAAAATTGCCTGAAAAAGTCTAAAAGCAACAGTTTTCTGTATTCCCATACAAAAAAATTGTTATAATACTTTGAAGTCAATTTGAGCTTTAATACCAATGCATAAAGTTTAATTGTTAGTCAAGGGGTTCCGGAAAGGTAAAATAATTGAGTGACGTTAGTATCGTTATAAATATGTAGGATATTACTAATAATTCTAAAGCGGAACGAAGTTCGCCGGGACCACTAGTAATAATATATAACTGAATTAAAAAACAATAACAGAACGAATGAACAAATGGCGGATTCAATAATATGGGAACTTTGTAATTCAGTGGTTAATAATATTGAAAATGAAAATTATCTGTCTTTATAATCAAAACTGTAAAAATTAAGTATTATTGCGTCCCTTATTAGCAGACGTGATATGGTCAAGGAAATATTTATTAATTGTAAGCTAATCTTAATTGCTAATTCATCGCACCTGGCTAATACGTGTTTATAAGAACTAAGTCTTTATTTGGTATATATAGTTATTATATTTTGTTAATATTATCCAGTCGTCGAGAGAATAAACGGTGTACCTCGTCTCTCATTTCCTGCCATATGTATATATCAGTTGCAAATATTATTCAAGTTTTGATAAAACTTTTGCAAAATTTTGGTCACGTGTGCAACTAAACGTAATAATATCTGAATTGGCAAATTAAAATCGTACGTGTTTCAGACAGTATATTTTACATTTTATAAAAATACAAAAATGAAATTTTCTGGTAGTAACAAACAGTTGATGTCAAATTTTACACAAAATTGTAGTGCTTTAGAGCTCTGGATCTTGTTGAGCGCGATATCTTATTACTTTATGACTGATCGCAGTGACCGTCTGCTTGACATCAACTTTCAACATCTGAATATGTTTCGTAGTCGTATCTTTAACTTAAGCTTCAGAGCACAGGCGTAATTTTTTAATTATGATCCCTCATTTGGTAGTACTGGCGTCATCATCTTATCTAACTCACCCTGGTGTCAGTCTTCTGAAACAGTCTCTCAGCTTTTGACGTGGTTCCTTTAACGACTACAAGATGGCAGCCGAGATCAACATCGTTATTGGTACTGGCTATTACAAATAGAGTGACTGCCATCTGACCTTCGTAACCCTATTTAGGGAAAACGACTGTTATATCGTCTAATGTAGTGCCTATGGCCGATGGATGAGGCAGAACGGTTTTCGAATGTCGACTAACTAGAAATAGTACACCCAGGTATAATATATTATTGAATTTAATAATTACTGAAAAAATATGTATACGGAGTTATGGAGACATAAAAAGGGACAGATATTCAAACGGTTACATCAGTAATATACAGTATAAATGGCCAGGATGTCGAAATAAATCTAAACCGGTCGAACAGACTAAGCATCGCAAAGCGCAGTCCATAGACCAGGGTGTTGATTCTGCTAGCGTTAAATCACAATCGTGTCAAAATAGTGTTTCAATGGTAGTGCTTTTTTACACACTAGTTACAAGAAATGTATATTTTTTTTATATCACTGCTGATGGTCACACCACACACTAAATTCACATCACATCATAGTGTCATAACTTTTGTAAATAGTGTGTAAAAAGCACTACTATTGAAACACTATTTTGATACGATTTTGTCTTTACGTTAGCAGAATCGACGCCCAGATGGTCAGGTGACCAGGAGGCAGCAGGCGAGCGTTGGATGCTTACCCCTTCCAACTAGTCATTCTGTAAATTTTTAAGTCTCAATCGCTACATCCAGCAGAAGGCTGCTTGCGGCTATAATAATGAGGAATGATGATTGCTCCGAATCCTTGATAACCTTCAGTTGAAACAAAATATTAGCTTCTACAGAAATGGGATTTATTTTTCCCATTTCGGAGCCAGCTACGAAATCTAGCTACGAAATAGGACTAAGGGTTATTGAATGCCTCACACGGCTGTTGAGAAAATGCTGGTTAAATTATAATAAAAATAGGCTCAAGGTTTGCCAACTAGCTATGGAGCGCAGTATACTGGGCTTCCGGCTAATAGATAAAGTGAGGAACACCAAGCTGCGCTCCCTAACAAAAATTCAGGATGTAGGAACAAAAACAGCAAAACTGAAATGGGACTGGGCAGGACATTTGTCGTATGCGGCCAGAAAGGTGGGCAGCAATGACCACTTTTTGGTTACCGGACGGCCGGTGAAATAGAGGCAGACCAAGGAGGAGGTGGCGTGACGATCTCGACAAATTTTTGGACAAGTGGCCAGAAGTTTCCATGGATAGGGATGAGTGGAGAAGGAGGGGGGAGGCCTTTGGCCAGCAGTGGGACACATTAAAAGTAGGCTAAAAAAATAGTTATGATTAGTTATAGCATTGTATTTTTCAATGTCTATGCCACGGTGACAGGGAATATTGCCAATACCACAGATACTCACGTACCTATACGGTAAGAGTTATATTAGAACTGCATTCTTTGAGGAGTAGCGTTTTTAAAATGTGACTCATCAGATTGTGGGTGTGTGCCGAAATTATGATTAGAAAAACAAGTATTACGCATACAAACGTGAGCTTATGTAGTTACGAGGTTTTGAGTTCGACCTCGCCCGCGTATTTCTCATTTATTTATATACTAGCGACCCACCCCATCTTCGCATGGGCATACAAACCTTCCTCTTGAATCACTTTATTCATTAAAAAAATCCGCATCAAAATCCGTTGCGAAGATATAAAGATCTAAGCATACAAAGGGACATAGGCACAGAGAAAGCGACTTTGTTTTATACTATGTAGTGATAGTGATATAAAAGAAAGTCGTGTTAGTTACACTTTTTATAACTCAAGAACGGCTGAACTGATTTGCTGAAAAAGGGTAGCTTAGAACCAGGTGAATGACAAAGGGTACCTTTCATCTCAGGAAAAAGCACTGTTCCCGAGGGAAGATCACAGGGGCGAAGCCGGGGGCAAAAGCTAGTATTGCATAAAAACAAACCTAGTGTGACGCTGCGACACCACCTGCAGTAGCGTCCGCCCCGAACACCTTATAAATAGCTCGACTAGATAAAGGTCCTCTCTTCCTCGACATCTGCCAGTTGAGTATCTCCTCAATACTTACTTTGTGATTTAACTTCTTCCGACCCTGATACTATCACTACATAGTATAAATCAAAGTCGCTTTCTCTGTCCCTACATCCCTATGTATGCTTAAATCTTTAAAACTACGCAACGGATTTTGATGCGGTTTTTTTTTTAAATATAATGATTCAAGAGGAAGTTTTTATGCCCATGCGAAGGCGGAGCGGGTCGCTAGTTTGTATTCCGGAAATAATCACCGTATAACTTAAACGCTTAGCTTAAACGTTATACTAGTTGTGTCCTTCTTGGGCTTCCAAACAATCAAATCCGCTCAACGGTTAAACGTGATTAAGAACTAAATCCAAAGTTTCGCATTGATAACTAATATCTCATTCCAACTGAAGAGGTAAATGGGCGTATGTGAGCTGTTGGGATTTCAACAATTTAACTACAGGAATCTTTCATAGTGTTTATTCGTTCGGTGACGAAAACTTGGGGCTTAGACAAAGTCACAATTTCAAAACGTAATTCGTCATAGATTAAAAAAAAAAATGCGTCGTCTAGAGAGACCGCGCGCGATTTGAACTTCTTTGACGAATGTCGACAAGAAAAATCACGTGGTCAAATGCAAACCCATAGATTTTGTTTTTGTAAAATAAATAAATATATAGAGACAAATCACACAGATTGAGTTAGCCCCAAAGTATTTTCGGGACTACCAACTCAACGATACTATATTTTATGACAACCACATATATAGATAAACCTCCAACCAATTAGAAAAATACCAATTTTCATCTTGACCTGACCGGGGATCGAACCACTTGAGTAGCGGTCAGGCATCTTAACCGTTACGCCACGGAGTTCGTCGTACTTCATTAACGTTTTGAGATTGTGACTTTAACTAAGCCTCCTGATCTCAATATATGCATGTATTTGTGTTATGTATGTAGTTTGCTGTATAGCTAACGGCCTCGTAGTATTCAGCTCCATTGGTCTTAAGTTTTCATCAAATTTGTTACGCTTCCCAGTCAACTTGCCAGTGGCAAATAATTTTCTTAATCTTGTGAATCTCTTCTATCTTGGTTGATTCAAGACAGCTCAGATTAAGAGCGTCTGGAATTATTTCTATTAATTGGTGCACACAATAAAAATTAAATATCGCCTGCAAGCTACCAGCTACAAGTTCACATGTAAGCCGTCGGCGCTTGACCAAAGGAAACTTATTTGATTCACATGTGAAACACCTTTGCCTGAGAGATTAAATATTCATTAAAGTATAATTTTGTATAGTGCAATGGCTGGTTATCTATATCTATACATATAATAAAACAGTAAAAATATTTTGTTTGTACATTTAGTAATTTTGACTGAAATAGATAGAGGGACGCTTAAAAAGAATAAGAGAAACAAATTATTTTTTTTGTCGAATTTCGGGAACAATTCCCGGGAACGGGTGCGAAGCCCACGCGCACGAAGTCGCGGGCTACAGTTAGTAAACCATACATTAGTACACGTAGCATCCGAAACATTATTGATCTGACAAGAAAATGAGATTGTAGATTCCACGACCCCCGGATCTTCAGGCAAACGCCTTAACCGCTGGACCACGGAGGCAGTTTAGTACGGACAAGACAAGACAAAAATTATTTATTGCACCAGTAAAAACATACAATAAGAAAGGAGGGAGGTAGGTTTGGAATATTACTGTGAAACTACTCAATAATGATAGTTTGAATCGAATCTAGAATTTTATTTCGAGTTACCAACCTTTAGAAATGCTAAAATAACCCACAGCGGCAGGTGGGACGCGGAAGACGCAGGTGCCAAGTGGCTCGACGGATCAGTTGTGTCATTTGGACTATAGGTGTTTAATGTACAGCATAATACGTCAATAGAGAGTGATGACATTGTCTTGAAATACGAATTGAATCATACTGTAGCTATATACTACTCACGAGGTAGTTTCACTTAGAGCAACACGGCCTCCGGATTGGAAGTGAGTAGCCATGCGCTGCGTTCTTCTTTGTCAAAGTATTATATATTATACATATAAGCCCAATCTGCATAATGCAATGTGTTAGTGTGTGCAATTTGTACACAAATTATTTGTTATTTTGTTTCACTTTTTAATGCTAAAGTGTCATCATTACAGTCAGACAGTATATAATATTTATGTATGATAAGTATATATTTTTATATTTATTTACACAGTGACATGCTACAAAAACATTGTACCTATCTTTCGATGCCTTACAATTTCATTTGAAATATAGTTCATGATTGTTGCCTGACGTCAATCCTTCATGAGAATCGTGTTAATGGAATTCATTATAACTCAGTGGTAAAAGTAAGTGACATCATATAAAATTAGTCGCTTCTTAACTTTATTTATTCTGTTTTTATTATATTAACGCCTACCAATTGTAATAAAACTAGACTTTTGTCACTCAATAACAGCTTGACATCATGCCAAAAGATTATAGTGGCTATTGTCCTTCATTTGTTAACACTTATAACGATATTTAAAAGGTCATTTGTGTAATTGTATATTCTTGGATGTTGTTAGGCAATTTATTTAGGAAAAGTTTCAATTCAATAGGTTTGTCCTTAATATACCCACAACTAAGCGAGGTTCTAGAAGACCGCCTTCCACCTGGCTGACGACGGTCGAAAAATACCTAAAACTCGAAAATTTGAACATCGAGTTAGCTCAAGACCGAGCAACGTGGAAAAGACGGACAAGGAAGGCCGACCCCAAGTATATGGGATAAGATCCTAGTGAAGAGAAGAGAGGTTTATATTTTGTTTCGGATGTCGTTAAATGATTTTTTTTATTGCAAAACTAGCGACCCAAATATGCAACACTCACACACAATATGATATAGTAATATAATTTACTAAATATTAATTTAAACATATATTTTCACTGATTCTACCTTATGAATATTTCTTTTTAAAATCATGATGTAAAACGAAACGTACAATGGCATAAACTGTCAAAAAACATTGTAAATCGCCACAAAATTTACGAAACTTTGATAATTTTATACTCAAAAACTAGTGCAATGCGCTACTTGATATTTTGATGGGAGCATTCTTTTGTGATTATATAAACATAAAAAAATATGAAAGCTTAATTCGACGGGGAAGATTGTATAGTTAAGCCAGCTCAACACATCCAATCTCTTACTCTCTTATGTATTCTCGGTTGGGTCTTAAGCACCTCATAAAATTCAATAGGTATATACAATTTTCTAAAATAAAAACAATAATACCAACAGAGGTTTCCATTGATAGCGATGAGTGGAAAGGGAGGCCTTTGCCCAGCAGTGGGACACATTAATAGTAGGCTAAAAAATAAAATAAAAAATATACCAACATTCCGCATGAAATATTACATTCGCAATCAACATAACAGTGTGATTCCAGTGTACATGCCAAGTGCATAAAATTTTATTACAAAAATACATCAAACTTTGTCTTTCAAGCTACAAAAATTGCAAAAATACAGCCAAACATGGAAATACTTTTATACTGCCGCGGGATCATATTTACTTGTTTGCGGTGTGTTTTTCGTACAACTATCGGAAGTAAGTAGGTATTATGGTAGGATATTTTATTTTCATTCATGTTAGTGCACTGATAAGACCGAACTCTACTGCCTCCGCTCCGAGGTCCAGTGGCAGCCGGGACCAACGGCATAACGTGCCTTCCGAAGCATGGAAATATACGGAATCATCTTTAATATCAGACAGAGGTGATTCAAGCCTGTAGTGTCCTAACCAAACTGGAAACAACTAAATTAAGTATGTTTCCCGTGGAAATGGAACCCACGACCCCCGGGTCAATAGGCAAACGCCTTAACCAATTGACCGCGGAAGCAGTTGTCCATTATTAGTGTTATTTCAACTAAGTACATAATTTGCTTTGTTTTTCTGACAATATCTTAACTAATATTATGTCCCAACCAAGATTTTGTTTATTTATTTGTTTGTTTGTTACGCTTTTACGCCCTATCTGCTAAACTAATCTTCTTGAATTTTTGCTAGTATTGAGAAGGACATAGAGTACCGTCCACCCTGGACAAACCACTGTTCCCGAGGGAGTTGTACGCGGCCGAAGCTGCGTGCAAAAGCTAGTAGTTCATATACCTAAATTCACATGAGATTATGACTATATGTATGTCTATAATGGCGGAGAAGATGGCCGCTAATGGATTTTCAAGAGACAGTTTAGGCCCCATTAAAATGCCATCGTACATACCAAGGCTTGTAACTTGGAACGCACAAACTGTTAACTGGAATTCAATTTTCAATTTCAAATCAAGCTTAACTGTTTTCATTATTATTATTGGAGTAACTGGGCTACCGAGATTCGCTCGTTTTATGCAGAAAATCTGTTTGCGTGAAAATATGTGTAAAATGCCTTTTCCCAGACATGGAACCTAGATAGATTATCTTTTTTACTATGTAAGAACTTATGTTTTAAATTTCAAAGGAATCGTCAGTGTCGTTGTCGAAAACGCGAGTATAAATAAATTTATATATATACAAACTAGCTGTTCCCCGCGGCTTCGCCCCACGTGGGACTCGGTTATATCGCGTCCAAAAGTAGCCTATGTTTGACCTCAGGTCGTTAACTACACCCCTAGCAAATTTCATCACAATCGGTCCAGCAGTTTAGCCGTGAAGAGGTGACAGACAGACAGACAGACTTTCGCATTTATAATATTAGTATGGATTCTGCTCGTTTAATAGTAAAGGTTATAGGATAATTAGTATTTGGGCAACCGAGCTTCGTTCGTTTTAAGCAGAAAATATTTTTGCGTGAATGTGTTTGAATGAAGACATGCTTTAGCTCCTCCGTACTTTGAAACGTTAGCTAAGCAGTAACCACTAGATGCCAGTCGTAAGGATGTGTTAAATGCCTTTAGGAAGCCTGAAAATATGATCACGGATGGCTATTAACACATCAGATTATGTTCTAATGCTAGTTCAAATATAAATTAAATTAAAGTCTTATACCAATCGCGCAAACAAATTAAAAGTCTATGTATTTAAAATCATTATTTATTTTGCACAATAATACAATTTTTAAGTGCTATTGAGAATAATACCTCTGGGTACACTTTTAATAAGCGTTGGAAACTCTTTTTTATTTTATTTTACTCAGGAAAAGCTTTTAAGGCTCCCACGGGAACCAATTGATGGGTAGCGGAACGTAATGGACTTGTATTTGTTAATTATTTTGTTCTTTATAGTTATAGATAACATCTGTTGCTTGCGGCTTCGCCTTCGAGGTACTCAATTATATTGCTCCAAAATGGTCTATGTTTGACCTCCGATCTTTCACTATTCCATACCAAATTTCATCCAAATCAGTTTAGCCGTGAAAGCGTAACAGACAGACAGATAGACAGACTTTCGCATTTATTATATTAGTATGGATAGTATGGCAATGGCTGGTAATAAGGCAACCTTTGTGCAACTAAAATGATTTGATTTGATTTGATTTGGATTATCAAAAATAAAAATTAACAACCAAACAAAATTTCAGATTACTACTTAAGAATATAACATTATATTTTTCTATTAAGATAAGTACTTTATATTGATGCTAGGTATTTAACTTAATATAATAAGTGGGAGTAACACAAGCATAAATATTAACTTCCGCTCAAATTGTGAAATTGGTGCAAGGACGCAGATAAAGCAGGAAATATGGATTTCAAACAATCATCTTAAAACAAAAGTCATATTTTGTCTTCACAAATGCAAATCTACGCAAAGTTTTGCATTCAACCAAACCGTATTGTTAATCTCTTTTGTGTATTTTACCGTTTTTGTTTAGTAAGGTACAAGGCTGGCTCTCTTTATTAAGGGCTCAGTTTCGAAGTCGTGATTTTTAATTTAATAATTTGAAGCTTTAATATCTTGTTAAATACCTTTAGGACCAAGTGGAAGAGGAATTACAAGTACGAAAAAAATTTAGCTTTAGTAATAATGAGATCCTTAACAGAACACTCACCAACATAATCCAAACCAACACTACTTGTATCATAGTCCAGGATTAGTTTGTTAGTTAGTTGGGACGAAAAGTTTCTAGAAGGCGAGACCTTGGGGTTTATTTATTAAGTAATAATAGAAATTTTGAGGAGTACGATAGCCTAAAGCGGCGCGCGTGTTCGTAACGATAGACCGCGTCAAGTGACGACGAGTGTGTGGTAATGTTTGGATTGGTCGCCATTAGTGGCATTTCTATCTTGAGCTCCTCCGTGCTTCGGAAGGCACGTTAAGCCATTGGCCCCGACTGTTATCGGTAGATGGCAGTCATTAGGCTATGTCAGATGCCTTTAGGCAACCTGGAAAATCTGACAGTGTTGGTCACTAACACTCCCGGATCATGTTCCTGTGGATCTGGTTTCATTGTAATATCCAGTTCCGCCAAATAAGGACCATGATTAATAGATCTAAAGCGCAAGCTGAAGATATAACCGAGAACCACGCTCGGACGAAGATTAAGAAGTAATAGAAATCACTACCGATTAGCGTAGTGTGTATTTTCTTTGCTACCGACAACCAAAAAAAAAGGTTGAGATCAATTTTTTTTAATCTATAATTTAGATATGTACATTATCACAATATTATACATTTATTCTTTTTCCTTGTCAAAATCAACGAAAATGACGGATATTGACAAAACCTTGCCAGCCAGTATTACGCATTAAATGTATCCATCAGAAACCTGACACTATTTCAGCTAATTAGCAGAACAATGGAGGCTCTATACAAAGAAACCATTTGATGTACCCTGCTTTTGTGAAATAAAGGGGGTTTATTGAACGTCGATCACGTCTTTCGTTTGACTTCTGTCCGTATTGTTGTGTATGAAATTGTGATATTTCATTTCGATTTTACGCATATCACATGACAAGATCAATGTTTTACATCCAACTATCTAACTAATATTATGAATGCGAAAGTGAGTTTGTATATTTGTTAGTTAGTTACCTCTTCACGACCTACCTACTGAACCAATTTTCTTGAAATTTCGCATACACATAGCTAGGAGTATTGAAGAAGGACATAGGGTACCTTTCATTCCGGGGAAAAGCATTGTTCTCGAGGGATCTCACACGGGTGAAGCCGCGGGCGAAAGCTCATATAAAGGTCATATACTGGATAGATATGGAATTAAAAAATTGTTAGAGTATTAATTTACTTTAAGTTTGTTAAAATCTCGACGTAGGTAACTAATGCAAGAGAGGTATGTGTGATAGCGAAAAAGAAGAGAGTGGGGAAATTTAGACAAAAAAAAAATACCATGAACGGGGAACGGTATACTATTTTTCTGCATACTGGTTTTAAATAAACAGTTTAAGGTCGCATTTCGTTAATATCCACATCCATACTTCCATACTAATATTATAAATGTGAAAGTCTGTCTGTCTGTCTGTCACCTCTTCACGGCTAAACTGCTGGAACGATTGTGATGAAATTTAGTAGGGGTGTAGTTAACGACCTGAGGTCAAACAAAGGCTACTTTTGGGCGCGATTAAACCGAGTCCCACGCGGGGCGAAACCGCGGGGAACAGCTAGTTGCTATATAAATAATTAATTATTGCCAACTTTCGTATAATCAAATCAAAAGTTTTTATGTTGAACATAGATATATTATCAATCCTTTTTCCAATACAATTGAACTAGAATTCAAGTCTCTTCTGCATCAATTCTTATTATTATAAAAGAAAGTACTAAAATTAATTCCTTGCTAATCTATATTTTAAACAGACAATGAAATTAACTATTTTGGAAATACCGAATTACGTTAAAAAAATAATTATTGTTAATTATGTCCTATTATCATCGTTTTTCAATGAAATAACCATTGAAATCAACAATAAAATGCAATTATTCCACTATAACACTACAAAACAATAACAACTATGGTCACAATGAATAACTTTGCATTTAACAAAAGCAATTAAAATGTTAATAGAAACGCGAAATCCCTTGCAATGATACAATAAAGTTGATGAAATGTTCGTAATAGTTGTTGTTTTATAAAATACTAGCGACCAGCTCCGGCTTCGCATGGGCATAAAAACCTTCCTCTTGAATCACTTTATCTATTAAAAAACCGCATCAAAATCCGTTGCGTAGTTTTGAAGATTTAAGCATACAAAGGGACATAGGGACAGAAAAGGCGACTTTGTTTTATACTATGTAGTGATCAAAGGCTAGTATATAATCTGTGGCTAAGCAGACGGCCCACGAAAGATGCGCGGTTACCGTAGCCTACTTACGCTAACGACACTCACTAGTGTGTTGTCAAATGTGGCTTAAGATGTTTCGCCACAGTAGGTACCCAGCAATTTGTATGCCTCTCTCTCTATAAGGTGAGAAAGACAGAGAGAGGAAGAGACATTGCTTTTAAACTTAGAAAATTCTTTTAATTTTTGTATTTTTACTAGCCTTCGTTAGCACTTCGTTCGCGCACGTGAATTTCCCTCGGGAACAGTACTTTTTCCCGGTAAATGTCCTTCTCAATAGTTCAAATTATGTGTATGAGAAATTTCAGGAGTTGGTTCAGTAAATAGGCCGTAAATGCATAACAAACAAATAAAGAAACTAACTTTCGCATTTATAATATTACTTGGGAATTCGATCACTTTGGCAGACATACAAACATACGGCCCGCGAAAGATGCGTGTATAAATTTTACTACATAAATCTACTGACAAAGCATTTTCCAATTAATTCATAAAAAAATAAGGTACATAACCAAAGGTTGACTGTTAGATAATGCTTTTAGCATTAAGTCCGGCTATTGTATTTTTTACAATAAAGTTAAATAAATAAATAAAATAACTTTTCAAAGATACACATTTTCAGCTCAAGCACAAAAGGCACAATGCTTTGTTACTCGTGTAAGTACACCTCTAGGTGTCTTAATGCCGACACAGGTCTTTGAGTAGGCAATTAGCGGCCCCAGGAAATCCGGTGCGCCATCACACCTTATCTCCCCTTTTGTACATTTTTGAGCCCTAAGAACTTCTCTCTGTGATAAAAATACTTGAAGATGTAATGTAACATTTTTGGAAAATAAAAGCAAAATAGGTAATTTAGATACTAAAGTCATCAATTTAGAAAACATCAGCCAAAGCGGCTGCGATTTCATATTTCTATGAAAAACGCAGTTAAACAGCATGATAATAACAAAAAATAAAATCGCACACTAAGTTATTATTATGTTAATTTTAACTTTTTTAATAATCTGAAGTAACAGATATTTATTTACATTATTGCTTACAAAATATTAGAAATAATTAATAGTATGACAGGTATACCTCAGTGATACGCATAACGGCGATCGATTGTATGATTTGATACATAATCTATGCATACCTATAGCAAAACAGTAAAAACATTTTGTTTGTACATTTAGTAATTTGACTGAAATGGATAGAGGGACACAAAGAATAATAAACCAAAAGAAAAGCCAAAATTTTTTTCATCACGATCTTATCCCCGAAAGTACTGAACCGATTTTTCTTAAAACTTACAAATTGTTTTTTTTTTTACTCAGCAAAACATGTAAAGTTTGTTTCATCAAAATCGATTCATTAAAAAAAAGTTATCGTCATTTGAATGAACTCAAGGCATGTTTGCCTGCAAATTTCGAACGAATGCTCCAAATTGAATAATTATTTTTTTGTGTTGGCTACCATCATGCCAAAGATTTTGGGAACAATTCCCTTAATTCCCACGAGAACAGGAGCTTGAATCGCGCGCACGAAGTCGCGGGCTACAGCTTGTTTACAATAAATTCCCAGAGGTTTCACTACGGGTATGAAACGGTTTTTACATATTTTCAATATAAATTTAAGAAGCAATAAAAAAATACAATCTTAATCAAAACTAATCCAATAAAAATCACGTATATTCCAACTAGAATTGTTGGAAATTGTTGAAAATTTCAGCCAGTGTTGGTGCCAGTTTTCAATAGAAGTAATGAACTTCGCATTCGCCGCACGGCGTCGCTTGTTTCTGATGCGGAACTTTTGTATGCCATGGTATAGAGTAGAATAAACTATAGAGTTCAAGATCGATATATGAGATGGAGACAAATTGACTCTAAATATTTTACTTTATTTTGTGGTACCAAATAAACAGCTTTTCATTCTTTCTCTTTCTAAGAGCAGGTTCAGAGTACTATTCTGAATTACTTTCCAAATAAACATAACAAAATACGAAAAAAATATTTTACTTTACACCTTAACTGGTATATGAGTACTTTTCTTCTAAAGTAGTTAACTCTTAAGGTTTTGAGATTTATTGACGCCTTTGGCTCTGAAAATACTATTATTATTATGTTTACGTTTCAATATAATATATGTTTTATTAAAATAGCGATTTTCTTGAGAAAAGTTATATCAAAGTACATATAAAATACTTGCGGGTGAAAAGACTAGTTAAAAAAGATATATTAACCAAAAGAAACAAACATATCACTGTATATATAGCTTAGGCTCTGTGATTTTTACTTTCGTTGCAACATATAAATTAAATTATTTATTAAATTGTAAATGTACACTCAAATACAAACATACGAAACTTAAAATAAGGAAATTTAGTACAAGACCTGCTACTTATTTTTATATAAATTTCTTCCAGCAGACAATAAATGATTATTTCATTATTATTGATAAAAACAAAAAGGCAGTTGGCATGTACAGTCGCCTGCAGAGAAACCTGACCCCCCTGCCTGTTAAAAATCAATCCAAGGGGGGTCAGGTTTCTCTGCAGGCGACTGTACTTTACATATATCCGTTCATACAAATTTTATATTATAATTAATTAGTTTGTGCTATTGTTAAGGGTAAAAACTGTTCTAAACATACATACATTATGATTTAGATACATTATGATTCAAACAATAAGACACAGGTCAATCAGAAAAGTTCATTTTTCATCTTGACCTGAACGGGGAACCAATCTTGGACCTCCTGAGTAGCGGGCAGACATGTTAACCGTTACGCCGCGGATAGTCAACTAGATAACGCGATTTGTAAGCTCGAGCGCGAGGAAACTTTGAGTTTCATTTGCTGCCTTTCATCTCTAAGAATCAATGAATGTTGCCTTGAAGCATATTTGCTACAAATATACAAATAATATATTTGTTCAGTATTTTACGAGTTAACTTTTTCTGCTGGATTAATAAAGACATTATTACTCTAAATAAAAATGCTACTACATTACGGTCGTTTTATCATCGTGGATATTTTGCTCTCAGAATAACCAACTCGTAATTCTAAATTTTTTTAACTGGGAAAATACAACGAATTCAAATTATTATTTTTTTTTATAAAAAAAACGAAACCGACTTCAACTGCTCAACTAAAGAGGAAGAAATCCATTCAAATAATATTATAAATGTGAAAGTGAGTTTGTGGTTTTATTACGCTTTCACGCCCTATCTACTGAACTAATCTTCCCGAAATTTTGCATACACGGTTAAAAGTGTTGAGAAAGACATAGGAAACCTTTTATCCCGGTAAAGAGCACTGTTCCCGAGGGAAATTCACGCGAAGCTGCGGGCGAAAGTTAGTACTTATATCAAACATTTTAATAAATTAGAAGTTAGAACGTAAAGTAGAACCACTACTTATCAGATCAGGGCGTCGATTCTGCTAACGTTAAGACAAAATCGTATCAAAATAGTGTTTCAATAGTAGTGCTTTTAACACACTATTTACAAGAGTTATGACAGTATGATGTGATGTAAATGTAGTGTGTGGTGTGATCATCAAAAGTGATATAAAAAAAATATACATTTCTTGTAACTAGTTTGTAAAAAAGCACTACCATTGAAACACTATTTTGACACGATTGTGATTTAACGTTAGCAGAATCGGCCCCCAGATCAGATCCTGGGCGTCGATTCTGCTAAATTTAAGTCATAATCGTGTCAAAATAGTGTTTCAATTGTAGTGCTTTTTTACACACTAGTTACAAGAAAAGTATTTTTTTTATATCACTGCAGATGGGCACAGCACACACTTCATTCACATGACAATACTGTCATATTTCTTGTAAATAGTTTGTAAAAAGCACTACAATTAAAACACTATTTTAACACGATTGTGACTTAACGATAGCAGAATCGACGTCCTGATCTGCTAAAAAATTACGCTTCGTACAGGTCCTTAAGTGTGCAGCTGGCTGGGTATGCAGGCAATACAAAAGATGTGCCATGGTCTAGGGAAACACACCACATACCTAAATACACACATATGATCACGCCCGTCTCCCGCAGGGGTGGGCAGAGACTTTGCCATTGGCTACGATCCGTACATACCTCCCTCGCTTCCTCTACACTCATCACTCTCGTCATAAACGCTCGCCGATTTTGGGTACTTCCAATGTCTCCCTTTTTTCAAAAGTCTGCGATGAGAGACACTACACTGACAGATACCCCTCACCTTCTTTCTGTAGCTATAGCTGTATGCATATTTAACACAAGTTCAACATTGATTGCTAATCAAATTTATTAAATAAAATCTCCAAAAAAATGGTAACCTAAAATCCAAATTTTCTTTGTCAACAATAAAGAAATACTGGACTTTCCAAACGTCACTTTGTACACCCTCATCAGACGACAAGCGCAATGGAGCGGACCATTTTGAGCAGGCGGCAAGCAAATTTCATAAGGATAATAAAATAAGCCTTTTTCGTTCCTCGGCTATCCCATTTCAAAACCTAGTAACTGCCTCCGGCGGTCCAGTGGTCAGAGTGTTTGCCTGTAGACCTAGGGGTCGTGGGCTCGATTCGATTAGTTGCTTTCAGTTTGATAGGATAAAGCAGGCGTGATCACCTGACTGTCTGGTAGTAAAGATGAATCCATTCTTCGGAAGGCAAATTAAGCCGTGAAGATGAAAAAGTAAAATTTTGGACAAGCCTATTTAGCCATTACTAAAGCATGCCAAGATGTATGTGAAAATTGACAATGACATTGGTATCGGCTGCCATCTGTTAGTGGTTACAGAAAGCACGTCAGAGGCCAAGATGTGGTTCCGCAGATCTTTGACACCAGCGTGTGCATAATCAATTGATAGTGCCACCTACACAAAATGATGATGATAATGGTATTCATAGTGAGGATCATATTTTTAAAGAATCTTAATGGGGAAAATGAAAGCTTAATCTTATATTTGCCAAATTTTTTTGCAGTATGGTTTAAAAGGTATACTGACCTTTCAGAGACAGTCATTTAAGAGAATTTCATGCAAAAGGTACAGTTAAGATCAAAATTCTCGTAGGCAAACAGGCATACGGCTCACCTGTATAGCGGTAACCGTAGCCTAATACGCCAGCAACCAACACCAGGACCATTGCGATCGCGTTGCCGACCCTGGAAGAATCTTTTTGCACCCTTCTTGATGACACCCCTAATTATATTTTTGTAAAATTCGAAAAACTAAAATACTTCCTTGCTGGTCTGAGAGAAAAAGGAAAACATCGAATGTATCAGCTGCTTCTCCTCCCAGAGAAGTCGCAGATGTAGGGAATCATGGCATAGGTAATGTGGCTTATCATCATGCCAACTTGGTCTAAGGTCTTTTAACCCTAGGCTCTGTCTACCCAGTATAATAAAAAAATGATTTTAATTATGTATGTATGTAAGTATTAAAAAATCGTAAAATGTCCTTACTGGGTTTTGAAATAGGACAGCCGAGTTTGTCGATAGCTTTATCTCATTTAGTAACCCGAGTATCAAAGGCGTTCCCAAGTTTTATTTGTAAGCGTTTATAACTTCCACGTGGAAAAAGAAAATGAGAGAGAGGTATGATTTAATCATTTTATTTACAATTTGAAAAGGTGGTGTAAAGCTATAACATGAAAACCAACATCCAGTGAGAAAAAAAAGTAGTTGATTCGTTTCAATTAGTCGGTTTAGTTGGTCGGAGTGGTAGGACAGATCCAAACGATTGAAAATACTGGCAAATAAAATGCACTAAAAATAATCATCATCATCATTTCAGTCGCAGACTGTCCATAGCTACGTTTGTTACGACGTTAGTACGATTGATAATTTATTTAAATGACATATTTTCACTTTCATTTTCTTTCCGTTGATTTATCGACAAAGGCAATTAAGCGTAGATTTAAAAAAAACAATTGCCTGTCGAGCGCCATTTAAAATTCTATGAATTAGGTGATCCACAGATGTCAAAACTTCTTTCCAACACTTGTCATAATAGGCTTTTCCAAAGACGAGGGATGACGTGTAATAAAACTAACGTTTGAAACGTATTTGTTTTAAAAATATATTTTACTAGCTTTCGCCAGCGGCTTCGCCCGCGTGAATTTCTCACGAGAACAGTTCTTTTTTCCGGGATAAAAGGTATGTCCTTCTTAATTTTTCTATCTATGTGTATGCGAAATTGCGAAAGTATATAGGGCGGAAGAGGTAACAAACCAACAAATATACGAACTTACTTTCGCATTTATTATATAAGTTGGGATACCAACTGACAAAAATGTTATAATATAACAGTTGCAATCTTTTCTTAGAATTTAAAGTGAGCCCGTGATATCGCTCGGAGTCGAGATTACAGGACCCGTCTATAGCACTAGGGCTGGCACTCACTAGAAAACATGTTACGAAAAAATAAGTATAATTAATTTATTATCACTTAATTAATTTTGGTTTTGTTGTTTCAGGTAAATATAATTCATATATTACAAGTCAAGGCAATCTTATATTTTATACGGTAAGTAGAGATACATGGTGATCAAGTATGATATCATCATCGTCATCATTTCGTGTTGGTGACACGGTCAATCGACTATAAACACCCTGGTGTCAGAGTTCTTCGGAACCGCCTCTCCGCCTTTAACGTAGTTCTTTTAACGACTACCAGATGGTTTACTGAATCACGGAATCATTTATATTATTAGACAATCGGGTGAATTGGGCTATAAAAATATATAGAGGTAGCGAAAAGCACGTGCAATTTATCTGACGGCAAATAAGAGACAAAGGCTTTACTTAATAAAATGTCAAGTAGAGTTTCTCTCTCTGTCCGGTTTTCCTTAATAATAATACTTTTAAAAACTTAAAAATGACCCATTACCACTTTGCTCCTAGTTTACACCTAGTATATTATGTCTCATATAGTATATTTCATTTTTATTAAATCCTTTAAGTATTAAATCAATATACTTTATGAAAAGTTGTTATTTTAAGAATTTTTTTAGAAAACATCATATTATTACCTATAAACGTCGATTTTCATATACAAAACCCATACTGTACCGTGGCGGACAGCTAGCTATAGAATAAAAATTCAACTAACAAAGTTTAACATTTCAAGTCATTTTGTTCAAGATGCTCACGTACAAAATGTTTTGTATACGATGTCAACTTTTCACTCTCAAGTTTTAAGTACTTTCCTCGTACTAAAAGTACACTTAGGACTTTGGGAATCGTAAAAAAAATCCAAACTCCGACAACCCTATAAGCAAACGAATTTATTTACAATTTTCCTTATGAAATACTTCGAACGCTCCGCGAGAATTTATTGGGGGACTTCTCAAGAGTAATAGAAGTTACAACATTGTAGACTACTTCAGTCGAAGATATTTTGATACAATTTCATACATTTTTAACTCCTTATCGAGTTTTTCTGTCTCAAAATCGACACCTTATAAAAGATTGAGGTATTGTTAAATTTGAAATTGGGCTCAGTATCTAATATAGATATTAATAAACTGGTTCCGTTTTTACACTTTAGGTTGAGAAGTAAAGAAAAGTTTGAAGAATTGGTTCTGTCATTCTGATATTCGCACCTTCGTGCGAATATCCTTTGGGATCAATGCATTTTCCGGGTTGAAAGGTGCGCCCTTTGTCCTTCTCAATACTTCTAACTAGGTGTAAGCGAAATTTCAGGAAGATTTGTTCAGTTGATAGGGCGTGAAAGCGTAACGAATAAAAAAACATAAAAACTCACTTTCAAATTTATTATATTTCTTGGTATTTATCCCGTTTATTTTGTATTAGGATGCGAAAAGGCTAGCGGAAGATCTGGAAGAGACTTCACTAACAACAGCTTTTAAATTATAAAAAGAGATTATCAATTTTTGATTTGGATAAAACAGGAGGTTTAAATGCGTTGAATGGCTTCCACAAGTCTGCCCGTTTTGTACCCATTATCTACTTTATTTTTGTTTGACTTGGCGTATTACAGCAGTACTCCCTCCACCCGTAGCCAAGTGACAATTTCAAAACGCTAACGAATGTCGACAAGAACAAAATGTATGTATTGACATAAGCTGCGGTAAATCACGTGGTCAATCTTATGTCAATCCCATACATTTCGTTCATATCGTAGCCCGGTAACGTTTTGCGATTGTGACTTTAGCTAAGCCCCCAGATTGTATTAACGTCTATTTGAACTACCATTAGTTTATAAATATAACATAGATTAAAAAAAAAATTGCGTCCCGCGCCTGGATTCGAACTACCGCGCGTGGATTCGAACTTCTTTGATAAATAATAATATATTTCATAGACGTGTCAACACAAAGGTCCAATTTAATTTCGATAATGTCATATGCATGTTGGTTGTTCAAAATGTAGTTTTGGACTATTGCCAACTGGATTATCGGGTTGCATCATAGAAGCTGAAATCATTTTACAACTTCCTCCCGTATCAATAGGTATTTAGCTGTTTGAATATGAAGTGGAAATGAGACGAGAATTTATGTTGAATAAACTCGAAGTGAATCAAGCTAGTTTTTTGCTAGTATCCTTAAGTTACATTAGAACCTCGAAAATCATTGGTATATTATCCGCTAAAAAAACCTTTACAAAAAGTGTCAAAGGTGGTCGTTTTTAGTATTTTTTACAAAGGAAATTACAGCGGATAGTATTTCAATGACTTTTGAGGTTCTTATGTAACTTAACAAATTAGCGAAACTTTTTTGCTAGTACCTATCCGGTACTAGCAAAAAAGTTTCGCGAGCATTTCTGATAATCTCACTTACAGAAAGATATATGTTTTTCTATATTTTCAAAGTTCTATATTTTCGATAATCTCACTTACAAAAAGATATATTTTTTTCTGTATTATCAAGGTTTTGTATTTTCTAAGGATACTAGCAAAAAAGTTTCGCGAGGATTTCTGTTAATCTCCCTTACAGAAAGATAAATTAATTATTCTGTATTTTCGAGATCTCTTGCGCTGGTAGCAGCCTTAACATTTTTATATTGTGACTGTTTAGACAAACTTGGCAGGTAGAACTTACCAATACGCGCTGCTCACCGTGGAGTTTTAAGGCCAACTCCTCTTTGAATATATATCCTAATTAAGAAAGGCCCAATGCTCAGTAATGGACAAAAATAGCTGTATGAATAGAGTCGGGTGTCTACCGGGTAAATACCAGGTAAGTACCCAGCTAGGGTATTTACCCGGGTTTTAATGGGTTTATACCCAAATTGGGTATTTACTCTCGCAATTACCTAGTTTAGTACCCAAATCGTGTGAAAGTACCCAGCTAGGGTATTTACCCGGGTTTAATAGGTTTATACCCAAATCAGGTATTTATTCCCGCAATTACTTAGTTTAGTACCCAAATCGGGTAAGTACCATTTGTGTTTTTACCTGCCAACCATTTCTAGTTATGAATAAATGAATTATTATTCCTTACGATGACAATCTGCTTATAGTTTTTTAAAGTCTGTGGAAACAAGTAAAAAATTGCATGTAGATTATGTTAAAACGATACATTGGTGAACACTAGCGCCACCATCATTTAAAAAACATTATTCACTGAAAACACAAGTTATCAAAAAACCTTAATTACATAAGACGGATCTTTGATAACTTGTGTTTCAGTGAATAATTTTTGAATGATGGTGGCGCTAGTGTTCACCGAGGTATCATCTTAAAACTACATTTATGTGACGCAAGAATAAAATTTAACGACACATAAAAATATAAAACTATATTCGCTACATTCACTATCGTCTTTTTATACAGTAAAACTTCAAATTACATGTTTTATTGTACAACCCGATACGGCTAATAAAACTTTGGGACCAATGGGCTTGGGACCAAAATTGAGCGTAAAACTAAAACCGATTTAGGCTTCCGTTAAGATAACAGTTTTACAGTCATTGATAAAAATGTACGTGAGTTTGTTTGTGCGTTGGTTGAATGATAAATTAACCTGTTTTTCTGTATTGGAGCTACCTGTATTTGATTTATTTTTATGAGCAGTACGTGGGCCAATGTACTAAAGGCTAGTCTTTTGAACGAGAAAGAAAGAAAATTATTAAATTTCAATATAGTGCAACATAACAGTATATGATAGTGTGGCTCACAATCAACTGCACGCTAATTTTAGTACGAAAAATAAATATTATCAACAATAAGTTCTATTTAAACCATTTAAATTAGTTGTTTTTTTTTACCTTCATTTCAATAGAAGGACACTCTCTCCACCTCCCATGGCTCTACCAACCTTTCGGTTAAACGAGCCGAATCTCGGGAGAGTGCGCTGTACTTGCATTTAACATCTCTTTCCAGTCGCACCTGCTTGATCTCCCTACAAGTTCTCTATAGTGTCGCCTATCTATGCAATCATTGCATTTTAATAACTCTCCCCCATCTTTAGGGGGCTTACGTTCACACGTACGCCTCGCTTGCCTTCTTTTCGGCCTGAAGCCAGCTTCTATTTTCTAGGTCTTTGAGTTTGTCTCAGTTTCAGTTTTTCTCTTCGTCTTCTTTGTCTTCTTGTAGCAGTATTCGTGATGTGCTCCTACTTTTCAAGTTATGCCCCTCTCGAGGCCGCTTCGAATTTTATGCCACCGTTGCGAGAATTCTTTTAGCCGCTTAAGGTTCGCCTCAGATCCCACGAGATCGCAATAGTAGACCGGGCCCACCCCGAGCGGGACAACATTATCTAATAGTTCCCTACGCGCCTCCTCATAAATCGGGCATTCCCAAAGTACGTGATGGACGTCCTCAGTGACCGCTTCCTCGCAGAAGCAGGCTGAGGTTTCCGAAAGCTTCATGCGATGGAACCTACCCCTGAAGCAGCCGTGTCCGGACAAGATCTGAGAGGTGTCATAGTCCGGTTCGACCCAAGTTGCCTTGAGCCGACCCGCCACGTCCGGGAAAAATCGATATGTATGTCAATAGAAGGACAAATAAATTGATACTGTACGTCCCGTTTTTTACAGTTGATTGGTGTCCACCTTATATAAGTAGTGCTATGGTTTCCAGTTTCTCAGTATATTTTCTCTGCCAGTTATATAAAGATGACCCGGACGACTTTATATTTCAACCCAGGCCGTTGAGTTTTAGTACTATGCGATTACACGCGACATTTTCTATGGTAAGTTACTTAGAGTTACCAATGAACAGACAGGACATTTTAAAAATAAAATTGAGACCCAGTTATAGTACTATGCTAAGGTAAAACTTTGTCTCTAGAACTAATACTACAGAATACACAATAGTACAACTAATACTTATTTTTAAATTGTTTTGTGCTACTTTAACCAGTGGCTCTTTGGACTTTCAGGTTAAGGTCTCTACGTACCATTTCATTCCAGCAGTCTGAATAAAATACTGACCCATTTTAACTTAAACTGTGCTGTGTTGCTTTTTATGTTAAAATATCGATAAGAAAGAGATAATCAAAAATATACGCGAATATTTTACCTAACGACTGCCATCTATCGACAGCCGGGACGAACAGCTTAACATGCCTTTCGAAGCACGGAGGAGCTCAAAATAGAAATTCCACTAATGGCGACCAATCCAAGCATGGCCGCGTACTCGCTATCCCTGGACGCTATCGATGCGAACACGCGCACCCTTCTAAGCTATCAAGCATTTCTTGTGCTTGCGGGTCGTATCACTGCCACCGCAAAATCCATACTTCCATACTAATATAATAAATGTGAAAGTCTGTCTGTCTGTCTGTCTATCACCTATTCACGGCTAAACTGCTGGACCGATTGTGATGAAAGTTAGTAGGGATGTAGTTAACGACCTGAGGTCAAACATAGGCTGCTTTTGGGCGCGATATAACCGAGTCCCACGCGGAGCCGTGGGGAACAGCTAGTTAAAGAATAAATAAAAATATCATACAATATTAACTCTATGCATTAATAACTCTATAACTGTCCCAACGGGATAACGTCATAACACAAGTGTTCGCGGTACATTTGCCTCGAACCGAACGTAAAACACGGTCAAAACAAGTTATTACGCTGATCATTAGGTTAAACCTAAAATAAAACCCCTTTTTAAAGGCCATGACTTTGTTTACGTAGTAAAACTAAGTTTTTATAACAGGGTTAGTATATTTTTAGTAAAAAAACCCTTGTACTGAATTTTCAAATTTTAGGGGTCTCTGTGTTTGTATTTGAGTGTACATGAATTGAAAAATAGTTGTCAATAATAATTTAGACAAGATATCATAGATATAGTTGACAAGAACAATATTCTTAAAAAATCTTTACTTTCATACTAAATGCGAAAGTCTGTCTTTACGTATGTATGTCCGTCTGTTAGTTTTCACGTCTAAACTACTGAACCGATTTTGATCAAATTTGGTATGGATGTAGTTAAAGATCGGAGGTCAAACAAAGGCTCCCACTCGGCCGGAGTCGCGGGCAACAGCTTGTACATAGTTTTATTGTGTCGTTGAGAGAGTACCCAAACCAAGACACATTTGCTGTTGTGTCTTGCCTCTACCGCAATCTATTTTGTGGACGACTGGATGGAGGCAAATCGGAAGGCAGTTGAGGTGGCCTCGCATTGGACTAACCATATTTAGTCATTCTCATCTCTATTTCTCTCTTCTCCAGAAAAGAAAAAGAAGAATAGATTTTTATTAAGGTATAAAATACATCTTTTAATCAACTCTACTCTTACGGGTCTACTGGAAGAGATTTCTATTGAAATAAGTGGTACCTTTGTACTTATTGTATTTTATATGGTATCATATATTCGTATTTTTGTGTACATATAGAATTAAATAAATCCTTATCTAAGTGTGTCACAAGTATTATTCAATCTGGCCTCGCCCCATCCGTTAACTTATCATATGTTTTTTCTTTCATAATGGAGGGGAGGAATAGGGGTGCAAAAAAGGCAAAAGTTCAATTTCGCAGTTATCCATTTTCCGCTCTTAGTGTATTTTCGGCCTTTCATTCTCCCTTATTTGTCTTTTTATGAACAAAATATTTTTATCACACACATTGTACAAATATGTGTTCGTCTTTTATAAATATATTTATTTTGAATGGTTTTGGTATGATTAGCAATTAGGAAAAAAAAGTTAGGTATAATTTGTTTTATAATTGTAAGAGCAAAATTTTTATTTCCCACACTTTTTGCGAAGACATTTTTCTGCTCACTACCTACTCAATGTTAAGACTCTTTTCATTCATACATACATATCTGAATAGAAGCTCAATATGGTATTAAGATCAGAATTCAAAGCAGCTTTTTTGCCTACTGAAAAGTGACTAATCCAAGTGACGGCCACGATCTGGATTGCTTAACGTGCTAAATGTTACAAAAGCGCAATCTTTTCTTTATCTTTACATAGAATAAACAAAGTCGCTCTCCGCTGTCCCATATGTATGCTTAAATCTTTAAAACTACGCAACGAATTTTGATGCGGTTTTTTAAGGGTAAAATAATTCAAGAGGAAGGTTTTTAAGTAAGTACAATCCATAATATTATACCCAGGCGAAGCCGGAGCGGGTCGCTAGTAAACTAAAAAGCCTTAATAGTTCTAAAATGAAGTGTAACTAAGCACCGTTATTTTCTCTGAAATAAGTTAACAATCCGTGTCTTAAATAAATTGAATACGTTCGGAAAACTTCGAATAAAATTAAAAGAGAGGTCAAGTTAAAACAGCCAATAGCAAATTGTAACATTAATTAGATTCGCTGGTGTCTTTGTTTAACTTTTTAGTAAATCCAAGTCTCGGTTTCTCTGGCCTTTGATCTCATTAAAATGCGGAGAATCGTTGCAAGGTAAAATAGTGCAGGATCTTAAATTTAAGATAACATCATTAAGTCTTCTGATTTTGAGGTCAAATTTTATTCAGAAACTGAAAAGTATAATTTGTTATGTTTTAATTAATCCAGTAGACATATTTCAAGATATTTCAGTTATGGAATATGTTGAAGTAACATACACATAAATTAATTTTTTCAAATAAAAGATACTCAGTCTTGAAATAAATAAAAAACTTCAAGAAAAAGTTGACTAGCTAATTCTGACAGAACTAGTAGAAATACACAACGAGTAACACCGAATGAACATAACGCAAATTAAAAAGAAAAAAAAAACAAATCCCAAAAAAGATTGTATCAAGTATAAAGTGAAGAACGCTAGCCGCAGCTCCTGCATAGTAGTGTTGTGTATCGATAGTTTAAATATCGATAGTTAACCTCTAAGAACAGTAACAATATCGTTGGGACTAGCGATAGTATTGAATGTTAATAGTTTGCAATATTATTGATGAAAAAAAAAACCAATATTATTACATTTAGATACTATCGATATTATCGAAAGTAAATTTACTATATGTATGAAAAACTATCGATAGCCTATCAACATAATATCAGCCGCAAGACGTCTACTGCTGGAGATAGGCCTCCCTTATATATTTTTATTAGGATGGATTAAAAGCGGTTCGTTAATATTATACATATAAAATATTAAAATATTGAAAATTATATTATCGATAGTCAATAAACATATATTTAAAAATAATCGATGGTTCTAAATGCAATACTATCGATACTATCAATAGACCTGTCAATATTGAAACTTTTTATCTAAGCCACAATAGTATAAAATAGAGTATCGATCTTTTAAATAAATAATTTTACTTACAACGTTAACAAAGCAACATTCAGTTCTCAGATAAATAGCTTCTTGCTATAATTCACACTATCCGCTAGATTTACTACAGACAAATCGTTCTTTTTATTTTCTGTGCCATTTTCCACGGCACATTCCTGGAAAAACTGGATGCATCGATATAAAATGGCTTTAGAGCGTCTCATTGAAGTAAACATTTTTATTCAATGTTATAAAGTTGATTTGATTCTTATTTTATTGATGCTTTTGCTTGAATCACCTGGGGGCTTAGCCAAAGTCACAATCGCAAAACGTTAACGAGGTACGACAAGAACAAAATGTATGGGATTGACATATGACTGACCACGTGATTTACCGCAGCTTATGTCCACCCGACTGTCAATCCCATACATTATGTTCTTGTCGATATTCGTTAGCGTTTTGAAATTGTACGGGTGCTGATTTCCTGTGATCTAGTTTTCCTGTATAAATAGGTTACAAAGGGCAGTCGTTTCATTGTATTAACCCGTATCGCCAAAAGAGGATTATGATTAAAAGCGTACTTTTAGCTCTAAAGCTTAAACTGAAAATGCAATCAGGCAACACGTTTGGTCGAAGAAGAAAGAAAACGGAAAAATCCATACTAATATTATAAATGCAAAAGTCTGTCTGTCTGTTTGTCTGTCACTTTACGGCTAAACTGCTGGACCGATTGTGATGAATTTTGGTATGGATATAGTTATGCACTAGGATTCAAACATAGCCTACTTTCGGACGCGATATAACCGAGGTGCACGCGGGCGGAGCCACGGGCAACAGCTAGTATCTTATAAGGAATAAGTAACACGCTCTTGACACTTCTGATGTAACAAACATCCATACTATACGGTAACCACTTTAAGTACTTACCAAATTACTTTGCGTGTTTCCGCCACCAGTTACTTTATGCAAACTACTGCCGGCCGGCGCCCACCCACTACTGTTAGTCCCAGCATGCCCGCTACTACTAGTTTGCACACACATTACTTGTGACAAATTGTAATTTGGTAAGTACTTGTAACTTTGACTTCCGCAAAGTAACACCTGAATCTATTAAACATCAGTTTGGACTCTATTTCTGTACATCTATTTTTATAACAATTATTGAGTTTCAAGTCACAAAAAACTTTCTTCAGTGCTAGCCCATTTTAAAATAAATGCCGAAAGAATTGAGGTAATTTATCCTTATCTATCCACCAATAGAAAAAGGGGTCCAATTTATTTCACATCGAAATATATCGCATTGTCGTCGTGGATGTAATCAAGCAACATTGTTACGAGGTGTAGCGAGGTGTTTCCACCAAATTCACTAATTTCAGGCCTGCCTTGTTACGGCACTGTCGCGGAGCTAATGAGAACGGTTGGTGGCTATTTTGTGCACGAAATAGATTCGATCACTTCATATATGATGAATTTAACACCATTTTATGTTGACAAGACAAGATAATACAAGACAAAGATTCTTAATTGTATCAGTAAAAATATACAATTGTTGATGTGATATAACAAATATATTCATATATTAATGCGTAATGTTTAAATAGTTTTTTATTATTTTTATTTTAAAATTAAGACAAAGTGATATGCTCAAACACAATTTGCTCAATAACATAAAAATGTATAAGACATAAAATTTATTATTTAAACTATAGTTAACAGACATTAGACAAATATGAATCGTGATAAGACTTATCAAATTAAATGTATAAGACAGAAAATAAATTGTATATCTGATATATTGAGACTATTATTGTACTTCGTGAAAAGCCTATCATATACCCGCTATATTTCTCAAAGCTAGTTTTAATTTTTTTCCGAAAAAATAAGCGAATCAATTCAACGAAAAAAATTACGAACGCTCGAGTTTTGTGGAAAGTTGGAGATAGACCCCGCATTTAATTCTATCCACGTAGGCCTGCCGACTGTGGATAACTAAGTTTATGTGAGGTTTTACGCGATAATACTTGGTACTTGTTTTGCATACACTGTAAGTAGAACTTGTTCTCGTTTCTTTTAGAATAAGTAACCAAGTTTTTCTTCTTAAAATATATCTATATATATATAAATGAAACCCGTTTTCCGTTGTCACGACATAGCACGAAAACGGCTTGACCGATTTGGCTGATTTTTTTTCGTAGTTTTCTAATACTCTGTACAAGGTTCTTACTGGAAAAAATATTAAGAAAGGCGGTACGAAGTTCGCGGGGTCAGCTAGTATATAATAAACATTCCGGCGAATTGAGAACATATTCTTTTTTTTGAAGTCGGTCAAAAACCAGAAATATAGACCATAGGCTATGAAGAGTTACAGGCACATTTGAATAAAAAAGTTGTTGTTTGTTTGATAGCTCTTAAAATTCTGTCTGCATATGATAGTCTGATTCTTTCTCATAAAGACTATATTATAGACTATGGGCAAGTGAAACCGTGGAGAACAGCTACCTACTATGAAATAAAAATAAACACACCGATGTCTTATGAGACAAAGCTACTCCAATTCAAATTGTTTATTTTTAATATATAATACTAGCTGTTCCCCGCTGTTTCACTCGCCATTATTGTATATGTACTATAGCCTATAACCTCCCCCAAGAATCAGGCTTTCATATACAAAAAGAATTTTGCAAATCCGACCAGTAGTTTTTAAGTTATAAGCGTTCAAACAAACAAACTCTTCAGCTTTATTATATTAGTATAGATTCTTATCACTTACTTTTTTAACTTCTATTCACTTCAATCATTACTCATATTAAGTTTACCACCATTTCTAAAGCGCAAGTGGAGAAGAAGCGGCGCCACAAATTCGACTGCAGCATTATCCCCAAAAACGCCAATTTAGAAAAGAGTCCAACAGACCAATTTTCATTTGCATGAAATATTTTTATAATTACAATTACTACATCACTACATAGCATAAAGAAAAGTAGCTTTCTCTGTCCCTATCTCCCTATGTATGCTTAAATCTTTAAAAATACGCAACGGATTTTGATGCGGTTTTTTAATTGATAAAGTGATTCAAGAGGAAGGTTTTTATGCCCATGCGAAGCTGGGGCTGGTCGCTTGAAACTATTATAATAAGGTAATTGTATAGACGCTTTACATGCTAAGTCGAAAATATTTATGAAAATGCCTAACAAAATATCAATTTGGCTGTCTCAAGTCCACCTCACGAGATATGTACGTCCGTCCATATAAAAAAGGGTTAAGAATATGTCAGTCATTCTGATGTGGGTTCTGTATAAATTTTTAAAAAGATTCCAAGATTCTTAGTATTAAAAATATAAAATTTACGATATTGTGTACACATGTAATATAAAAATCTGTACAAAGAGCTTGGCAAATTGATTTTATAATCTTGAAACCACGTGTAGGACAATATTATTAATATGGAACTCATAGAATGCTTATTCACGGGTTTTAAGAATATAGGTATAATTTTTAACCCCTGACAAAAAGTTGAGTGTTATTAATTTCAATGTCTTTGTGTAATGTGTATTATGTGTTTATAAAAGACTTGATTGAGATGGTTCTTGATTGTAATTTGTTTTGGCCTTCAACACGAGAGCCCCAGTCAAAGTGTTCTATTCTGCGCAATGGCTCGTTTACAGATCCCATCTCACGCAATATATTTATAACTAGCTGTTAATGCAACTTAATGAAAAAATTGTAAAATTAAAGAAGCTTAAGTTACTCCTTACGTCAGCCTTTTGCCAGTGAAAATCCCGTCAAAATCGGGAATTACCCGGAACAAACAGACAAACAGACAAATATTGTAAAAAAAAATATTTCGGTTATTATGTACCGTGTATGCATAAGCTAGTAAAAAGCGGTTATTTAAATATTACAAACAGACACTCCAATTTTATTTATTTGTATAGATGTATAGATTTTTGTAAGGGTTAAATAAAACTTAACTTTAAATGGACAAAAGAACCCTAAAAATTTCGCCCGTCCGCACATATGGTCATTTTTCAAGTGGACCTAAACAGTAAAAATCTGAACGGGCGCTATCTCCTAGCCAATTTGTCTTTTCATATTATTTCCCTGGAGATCCCAGTCCTTTTTGTTTGGATTTTGTGATAAGTTTTCCTTTTGCATGATATGGTAAAGATATTTAACACAAAGGGGTTCAGGCGTGTGTTCGTAACGATAGCGTGCGTCAAGTGACGGCGAGTAGGCCGAGATTGGATTGGTCACCAGTGTAATTTTAGTCTAGGTCTCTTTTCTGCCTAAAAAGGCGTGATAAGCCGTTGGTATCAGCTAATAAAGCTAAATAGCGGTCGTCAGGCTAAGTCAGATTCCTTTAGAAATGAAAAGTTTTACTATAATGGGTGGGTTTACAAACCCTTCATGCATTTCTACAATATCTTACTTATGTTGTAATTGTCAACTGGTTGATCTTGGATGTTTATCTATAATGTATTTGTGATAAAATATAGTATCGTTGAGTCTGTATCCCATAACACAAGTCTGGAACTTACTTTGGGGCTAACTGAATCTATGCGATTTGCCCCTATATATTTGTTTTATTCTACTTGCAATAACAATTCAATTTTATTTTCAGTTCCTAAACGGAGGCTGAATAAGACATTTACGTTACCGTACCTTCCCCAGTATATTTGGTGCCTATATAAGTTTTGGAGAAAAGAAAGCGATACAGATATACTCTACCGTAAAAAGAATAATTTCCCGTGTGGCTGGGTGTTATGCCTGGGGAACCACATCTCTACGATGTCTCGTCCGAGTTTGTATATAATGCTCCAATCCATAGAAACTTTGCAAGCGCGATTTAGTTTTCCGTACTTATTTGCTGTCTTGTATGAAATCCCGATATTCTCGCTTATAGATAGCGCTTCTGTTATGCGTTTATACATTTTTGTTGGGCGATAATATCGCCACCATGTATCAAAAAAAATTACGCAATGTATAAATTATTCTGACTTAAAAACAAACATTTAATTATTATATTTATTTGTTAGGTTATGTTATTTATTTAAATTTTAGTTTAGTTCATTATGTTTAATTATTTCATATGTCATTTTGAAGAATGTGTATGTAATAATCAATCATTTACTGCACACATAAATAACTTTATGTATTATACATGAATTCAAAAAACTGTTAAAAAAAACCGCGCATTATAAACAGACTTAATTTTTCAAATATTTTTTTTTTAATTCTCTAAAACATTTCCACTTTATCTATAAAGGATGAAAAAAACCCTTGATAGTCAAATGACCCTTCAGACGTTACGACTTCGGTGAGCAGGGAGGGTAATCAAGCCTACATTTAGAACAAGAACCTCAAGTTTTAAGTGTCAATCAAATCTTATCGAAGCCTTCGAATTAAGACAGAAGTCTTGGACGTAAAGTCAAAGAAATGGCTCGGATTTATCGTTATTTTTCGTATTAAATCTTATTTGTTCTTTTTCGTTTCTTTGAATTGTTGATAGCCAGTGTCGGTTTTAGATTTTCCAAAACAAAACAGGATCAAGGTTTAGCAAGGGTTGCCGAAACACTTGTGCTTTGGGTATGTTTGTAGAGAGGCACACTGATGGTTTTCATCCAATCGTCCGGAAAAGAATCGCTTCTCTTATGCAACGTGTCCGAAATAGCACCAATAGCATTCTAAATGTGTTATCAAATAGGCTAGACTGTCCGGTAGTGAGATTTTGGATCGGAACTCATGTTTCTCGCACATGAAGACCGATCCAAAGTCTTACTAATAATATGATTGTATTTTTTGTTTTGTTTTTACTTCTTATGTGTACATAGGTTATTGTAACACAATATGGATTAAATAATCATAAAAAAAATATATTATTATTAGCAGTGGATTAAAATGAGGCTAATATAATAGGAAGCAGGAAGATAATTAATTATTCTAACTAGATTTCATTAGTTTAGCAGCCATCTCGTAACTCTAACTCCGAGCCTCTTGGCCGGCTTCCAAGCCTACATGTTGCTCTTAATTCACTATAATTATTAATTTTACCCTATTTAGGCTTTAGATTACCATCATATAATGTCTACAGTTTTATTTTAGCTATACTGTTGGCTACAAAAAAGTGTACCTTGATAGTATTATTTAAACCTTAATAAGATAGTAACTTAGTTATGTGGTCCAATGTTGCTCAATTACGTACATGGTTTTACTTAAAGTCTTTTAAAAAAAAAAATGGGATTAGTAAGTTTATCTGTGGAAAATCGTTGAATTTTATTGGCTATAAGGTCCCGCGATTAAAGCTATACAATATCTTGAAAAAAAACTTATTATTTAGACAACATGACCGTTCTAATAACTGTTTAAAATTATACATTATATAGTAACAAAAATTAATCACTACATAGTATAAAACAAAGTCGCTTTATCTGTCTCTATATCCCTTTGTATGCTTATCTTTAAAACTACGCAACGGATTTTGATGCAGTTTTTTGAATAGATAGTGATTCAAGAGGAAGGTTTTTATGCCCATACGAAGCCCTAGTTATTATTATAAAAATTAAAATAAGACCTTCTTATTTTATCTAACATTGGTTTCGTGTCGCTTGTGTAAAATTGAAAAAACATTTTCTCATGAAATTCAAATGCTTCTCGAATTGTTACACTGTGCAGTACTGTGAATATGGGCTTCCTTTTTGTCGTTTATCTGCGCTCCCGCAGGCAGCTGGCGGTATGCCATGTAGCTTGTACGGCGCAAGTTATAAGAGAAAGCGATAATGGGTAAAGTAAAAACTGTGTTAGAGTAGTACAGTAAATAATGATTTTTAAAAATACTGAGTATATACTTATTAGCTATCCGACCGAATTACCCATTCGTGTCCAAGCTTTGGCAGTAATCACGGTAAAGATAGAAGCACCAACCCCGCTCCTATCACTGGGATCCAGCCTGAAGCGTACCAATCCCTCGTCCGTGCCTACCTATGTTAATCTACAGTTACATTTGAACACATATTAAAATTATCAAGAGCAATATCATATCAATATCAAATACTAATAAAGGCCATGTTAAATCACTAGAGCACAATACACGTCTGCACCGCTCGGCGAACCCAAGGAGAAGAGAGCGTTACACTCATACTCACCCCGACACTACTACTGCCAAGAGGGGTTTACCTGTAGTGGGGAGATATCTGCCACGTGATGTTACCGGGCGATAACATACTAAACAAACAGTAAAAACATTATGTGCAATGTGAATAAAAAAACAAAATAAAAAGACAAATAAATTTTCAGTGACTTCCGTGGGGGGTAGGTAACCGAAAACGGTACAAGACGGATTTATCTAATTATTAAATTAGTTTATATTTATGCAAATACTAGTTAACTATAAATATTAGTAAATTACTTTCTTATGCAGGGCTTGTGTGGAACAAAAAATCATATAGTAGGTAAAATAGTTTGATTTTCTTACATTTCTGATGACTCTTATGGTCTTAAGTTTATCACTATTAAGATAAACTTAATAAGGGTTATTAATCTGATAAATATCAAATGTTTTTGTACCACACATGTTGAAAGTAGTTCATGCAAAGACTCAACTTCCAAATCAATGTTAAAACATTCATTGAGATTAGCTAATAAAATTATAATATGATGAATTTAAATTTATAAATTTAACAATTCAAATTTTACTTAATAAATATTATGTTATACAAAAAAATCTCTAAAATAAAATAATAGTTATCCAATTTCGGGTTTTAAAAAATTAGATACTATTTAAATAAAAAAAGCACTTATGCTAAATAATTATGCTAAGGGTTTTTGAGTAACTCCCACGCGTCCCGGTGAGCTTGCCCCGGTGACGGTTGATAAGAATTGATTCATCGACCCCGGTATTTCGGGTATGATCAGGGTTTTAGAAACTTTATTATTTTTAAATTTATTTATCTACCTCTATACTTCCTTTTATAAAGTAAAAAAGCAAAAACTGGCTAACTCAATGTAGTTAACACGAAATCTTAGAATCTAAAATAGATATGAATATTTTTGACAGATAGATGAAATGAAATAATATTAGTATAGTAGTAAATATAGATACTCAGTAAATAATGGATTTCCAAGTAAATAAATATAACTCATATAACTATATGCCACATTAGATCTCACTCTTGTTTAATCATTCTAAGTATGGTAACTAATATTATAAATTCGAAAGTGACTTTGTTTGTTTTTTATGCTTTCACGCCCTATTTACTGCACCAATCTTCCTGAAATTTCGCATACACCGGGATAAAGCACTATTTCCGTGGTAAATTCACGCGGGCGAAGCCACGGGCGAAAGCTAGTACTTTATTAATGTGTTCCATTTAATCTATAACAAATATTTTAGAAAAAATATTTTTAACACGATTCAGTCTTTACTACGACGGATCGTAGCACAACTACGACTAAACGATTCTACTCGTAGCTTTGCTACGATCTATAGCGATAAAATAATACATTGTTGACAGGGAGATAGATTTTAGCATTAAGTCCGCCAATAGTAAAAGTATTTTTAGTTGTGGTACAATAAAGTTAAATGAATAAATATATAAATAAAGTATTGTATTTTTAGAGGTTTTACTTAGGCTCCATTTTAATTCAGGAGACCAACTAATTTCTAATGTTTTAAATATTTTATTTGTAAGTGTCGTGTAAGCCTATGAGTTCTATGTTACCTTCTGTAGCAGAGCGGTTAGTCCTAAGTAGGTAGTATTTTTTTACGACCTCCGTGCCGTAATGGTTAACATGCCTGCCCGCTACCCAGGAGGTCTCGGGTTCGATCTCCAGTCAGGTCAAGATGAAAAATGATATTTTTCTGATTGACCTAGGTCTGTTTAAATGTTTCTCTATGTATTTGTTAAAATAAAGTGTCGTTTAATTAGTATCCCATAACACAAGTCACGAACTTACGTTGGGGCTATCTCAATCTGTGTGATTGCTTCATCTTATAGTGCCACTTCTTATCGAAGATTGACGACCAGTATGGCTATCCTAACTTTTGAAACTGCTCCACAAAAGAGCGTCCTGGTACTCAATAGAAACCAATCTCTTAAATTCTTCAGCCAAGAGGTTTTTTTCCTTTCGGAATTACGTTCACCCTGGATTTTGCATTACGAGCTGTAGAGTACGGTATCTTACTGTAGGATAGAAATGTTTCTGTATATTTATTAATTAAAAAAAAAAAAATAATGTTTTATCCACAAAAATATTTTACTTTATTAATTATTTACTTGTCTCAATTCCAGGTGGCGAGATACCCATCTAGCAGCGAGTCGGCCACCGAGAAGGTTCGTGCGGGCCCGCCAGCTTGGTGGGCCCGCCACTGGCGGAATCTTTTGAAGTAAGTCATAACAAGTGTACTTGTGAAGTAAGTCGTAACAAGTGTACTTGTGAATTAAGTCGTAACAAGTGTACTTGTGAATTAAGTCGTAACAAGTGTACTTGTGTAGTAAGTCATAACAAGTGTATAAGTGGCTAATACAATACCCCCTAGTATGAGATTTTACAAACGCATACGCTAGCGACTGCGTTAGCGATTTTGTATGACAAACGGGGCTTATCCAAAGCCACAATCGCAAAACGTTAACTAGGTACGACAAGAACAAAATGTATGGGATTGACATAAGATTGACCGCGTGATTTACCGCAGCTTATGTCAATCCCATACATTTTGCTGTTGTAGACATTCGTTAGCGTTTTGAAATTGTCACTTGGTTATGAGTACTGACTCCCCTGGCTGATAGTAAGGCAACTAAAAAATTCCATACAAATCCTTACGTAGTTGTTAGAGTCTGCGTTTTTAAAATTTAATACTAAGGCTACTAATAATGTAAACAAGTGAATTTTCAAGTTCTGTAGGCATCGGAGTTAGCCTTACAATAGCCATCCCTTGCATACTTAGGTACCTTAAAACTTTTACCTTCGTAGGTTATCAAACAATGTCACAATAAAGAGTAAGTAAATAGTAATTAGTAATAAAAATACGATTGAAAAACTTAAAAATTTATAATTTAAAAAACTCAAGAGGGAGTGGTGCAGGAAAAGCCACTTTAAATTTTTAATTATGTTTAAAATCGTTATTACTAACACATGGAAGCCTTTCCATATTGAGTCTAAATTTAAAACATGAGGTCAATTCCTCTTTAGCAGAGACTTGTAAAGTACTTTTCTCCCATTTGCAAGCCAACCAACTAGGTCAATAGAAAAGTATAATGGTACCTAAAGTCTGCGTGAAAGGACAATGGCGAATTATATATATATGTCGGAGAGAGAGATAAGGGGGCCAAGTGCCAGTCAGGATGGATGGCTCCGAGCATCATATAGGGCGTAGGATGGCTTTTGTGGGCAACTCTTAAAGCAGAGGGACAGATCACTAAAATAGTAACTTTACACAATCTCACAAAGATCAAGCGAGGGCATAATTGTCCCGGTAGAGGGATGGTAACCCGAATCACGGCTAAGGCAGACGCCCACGCCCTGCGTCTACAGTGGCTCTCAGCACAATAGTCTACCTGAGCCTCCTCCGTGCTAACACAACTGATAACCAACAGCAATTGGTGAAATCAAGGGTCAAGGGTACACAGACACTTGCGCATCTAGGCGCCTCATCACGTGACTTCTGAACACCAGGCTTCTCGCCCATTGGACAACAAGGGATAGCTAGCTCTCAGGACACATCTAAACATATCGGGTCACACGCACGCGCTAACACTTAAAACAATTAACACCAACTAATCACGATACTATTTCGTAGCTACTGCAGTGCACTGCCGCGCGTCTACATTCGAACCCGGCCCGACCAACTCCGCTCCCAACTGCCATTGCAATCACTTTCACCGTTACAAAAGTAGGGATAACCTCAAAAGTGCACACGCCCGACGCCATATTCAAAAAGAACGTTCATTTCGATTCCCAACCGCTACTTCTATGACATTGACATTTGACAATGTCATTTGATGTTGCCAACCGCATAGTGTCGCCACTATAGTTAAGTTGCTTTCAGATTGATAAAGACCTTACGTTTAGTACTTCATTCTGCGACATATATATATTTATATATATATGTCCGGCGTTTTGTGTTATAGCTGAATTTAAAGCTATAACACAAAACTGTAACAATATTTTCGAAATTACTTATCGCCGGAGCAAAGTTCTAGGCAGATGCTGGTTCAACTGCCAATTTATTCTCTTTGTAACGCTTTCAAAAACTTATATATTGTTAAAGACAATGACAGCTCACGACCATTTTCCAAAAGTACACTACACCGCTAATGCATAATTCATGTTTTCTAGAGTATTATAAAACCGCCTTCTCTTCACACTTCTCAAATTTATTGCAAACTCGATTCTATTACCGCAGCATAGAGATCAATTGGCATAGGTTGGTATGTGGTTCACTGTACCACTTATTATTTGTTGGTGGTGATGTATTTGTTTGTCTAAACTTTTAAATAAGCATGTAAGATGAAGGCTCTTTGTTTAAGTATGTAATATGTCAAATGTTATTAATGCTAATACACGCCTGACTGAAAAACGTAAGTGCCTATGACCTTACGACCTATTCTCTCGCTATCGAAAGGTTGACTGAAATAGATTGCTTATAAATAGTCTTTGCTCAATTTATATCTATATCTACTAATAATAAGATGAAAGATTTGTATTTTTGTGTGTATGTTTGTGAAGAACTCAAATTTACTGTGCCGATTTAAAAAAAAAATCTCCATTGAAAAGCTACATTCACCCTGAGTGACATAGGCTATGTATGTATTACGAGCGAAGCCGGGGTGAACCGCTAGTATAGTATAATATAAGTGTAAAATATTTGAGTTTGCCTAGATGTAGGCAATAAAAATTGTATTGTATTGTAAATAAAAATGTAGAATATTGCAACCGTTAGATATGTGCTATCCGGCTTAAAATAGACCACTCCTTTCCTTCCAGTAGGTATCGTAAAAGACTACTTAATGTAAAATATAGACTTGTGTTTTTATCCAAGTAAGTACAAATATATTCAACAAGCTACATAATTTCCAAAGATACTTAAAAAAAATAACACTACCTATTATGTTTTGTTATAAGTACCTTATGGAATGAAATGCGTTGGATGCAGCTTGCAAAACGTTGAGATGATATTGATAAATATAAGCTGAACTGTTTCCTTATTTCATTGGTATTATGTGTTACAGGATCAATTGACTGCACACTGGCATATACACTGCTTAACGTGATATAACTTACACTACCTTACATAAACGTTTTAAGTAGAGTAGGAAAAAAGAGTAGCATTTTAAAAGTAATTGAGAACAGACGATGAAACACGTAGGGACACTTGATACGACACAATGATTTGATAAATAACATCATTGAAGGAATGATAGAAGGAAGTAGGGGTCCAGGTAGAACAAGGCATTATATGAAACAGATAAAGGAGAAAACAAACGTTGGGTCGTATCAAGAAATAAAGGAATTGGCAAATGATAGACTAAAATGGAAAGAACTCCATTGACAAGAGCCTCCTAGCTCTTAAATTTATAATGATGACATTTCCTTATTTCGATTCCCTCAGACGACTTTTACGGCTTGCGCGGGAAGAGAAGCAGCTGGTACATTCTATGTTTTTCTTTTTCTCCCAGACCAGCATGGAAGAATATATATATATATATATATATATATATATAAGGAAATATATATATATATATATATATATATATGTATAAGTCAAATGAGTTATTATCACAGTTTGTCAACAAAATAAGTACAACCTCTTCCAAGTTTCCATCTTCTCAGAATATTCCATTGAAATATAACACAATAAATGATTTCAATTTATATGCCGTAAATTTGTTTGTGAACTCATCATATGTTGTTTTGATTCATTACTTTGTGTCATTGACAATTGAAAAAATAGACTACACCTGATAGTGACCAAGATTAATAATAGGATTTGGTCCGGTTTTGACATGTAGAGAATATGTAAGAAAATGGACTTCTAGAAGGTAAATAATGTAACTATTTGGCTGACAGAGTATGTCTGGCTTCAAAAACATAATGTAACCAAATCGCAGATCTCTTGAAAAATGAAGACATTAGGAGTACCCGAAACCGCCAATCGTGTATGACAAGAGAGACCTTTCCTACCCTAAAATATTGAGGCTACGTCTCCGTTTACTTTTTTAAATTTAATATTAAACAAGCAAACTTACATGTTTTCCACCTAAAGGAAGTAAATACCGCAGCCTACATGCTCTAAAAAATATTATTTAGCTATAAGACGTATGTAAAATTCCACGCTCTCTATTAAAAAAAATATCTGTGCTCGTACGCGGATAACTTCGTATCTAGCCTGTCAGCATGTGTTGTCAAAAGTTGTATATGATGTGGTGTCATGTTAAATTGGCTATGTCATTTATAGCACAGTTAAAGTTGACATGGAAATTAGTATAGTAATAATCTATTACAAAGTTTAAAAATAAACTACTTACTTGAAAAAATAAAAATATGACAAGATTTAATACATTCCGACGAATTGAGAACCTCCTCCTTTTTTGAAGTCGGTTAAAAAGGAATTGCCCAAATTAAATAACACTACACAACTAAAAATAAAACTAAGACCTATCAATTAAATATTACGAAACTATGATGGTTTCCTTGTTTATATACCCCAAAACCAGATTAACATTTGATATTTTTTGTACTATCTTCATTAAATGATAAAAACATATATAAATAGGTAAAAATTTTATTTTTTAATATAAAAAGAAAATTTATTACACAATATCTTACCCCAAATTAATTATTAATTTTCTGAAAGCAATTCTCTTTGCGTTACAAACAAGAAAAGAAAGAATCTCTAATGAACCTCATAAGGTGCAGTAGATATTTTCGATGACTCAGCCATTTTGAATCAAATTTCTGAACAAAAGGAAAGTGCGCATAATATTATTACAAAGTTTTCATCCAAACATGTTTTTCACTTGAAACATCTACTTCATCCGTGTTTTTGTATCAACAACTTACGCTTTAGTACCCCTTGTATGAAGCAGACGCTAGCGACTGCGATAGGATTTTGTATGGAATTTTGTGGCGCTGCTGTCACTACCTACTCCTGCAGCCGGACCAGCCTCCCCTCACCGCGGCGTCCGCAGTGCCCTATAAAAGGTTTCGACTGGTGGTTGATCCCTCTAGGCTGAGTGGCGTCAAGCCCTCGCCTCAAACCGTCCCGCTGTAAATATTAAAGCTTAATGATTATAGAAGCTAATATTGTAGGTCCGTCAAAAAACAAAAAAAATAAAGATTGATCCCTCTCTTGCGCTCGACATCTGTCAGTTGAGTACTTTACAATTGTCTTCATCACCCAACTTTGTGCTTGAACTATCCACGACCCTAACTTAATTGTAGCACTCTCGAAATAAATACCAGTGTTTTATTTCTAATTGGCATCTTTTATTCATCTCGTTCTACTGTATAACACTAAAGGTAGTGTACAGGAGGCTTAGCTAAAGTAACAATCGCAAGACGGTAACGAAGTACGAGAAGAACAAATGGAATTGACATAAGATTGGACACGAGATTTACCACAGCTTATGTCAATCCCATACATTTTGTTCTTGTCGACATTCATTAGCGTTTTGAAATTGTCACTTGGCTACTGGTGCAGGTTTGTCATACAAAATCGCTAACGCAGTCGCTAGCGCCTGCGTTTATAAAACCATACTAGGGGTACTCATTATTATCATTTCGAGTAGGCGTCACGGTCAATCGATTATGCACACCCTAGTGTCAGAGTTCTTCGGAACCGCCTCTCGGCCTCTGACGTGGTTCCTTTAACGACTACCAGATGGCAGCCGGGATCAACGGCTTAACGTGTCTTCCGAAGCACGGAATCATCTTTATTATCAGACAATCAGGGTGATTCAAGCCTGCAATATCCTAAACAAACTGGAAACAACTAAACAAAGTATGCTTCCCGTGGGAATCTTTTCAAAAGCTTTTATCTATCTTTTTTTTTTAAGTTTTTACTGGGTTTTATTCACCAGCCAGCATTTGCGCAACAACGTTAGTTCTGCTTAACTAAGAATAATTCTTAAACATTATTAAAGTTTTAAGCGTTAGTTCTTTGAAGTTAAAAGCAGATGGTATTTCCAACTGTTAATGTTTAGTTACTTTAAACAAATTTGAATATTAAGTTGCTTTATAATTTGTAAGGCAAGAAATACTTTGAATACCATCGAAACTAGAAAAGGGTGATAATTTTTGTCCTTGTCCTTTTTTATTATTTTATTCGTATTTATAGCATTGACTGTATTTGAAGGTCTGAATATAAGTGGGTTACGAAGCTTAAAATATATGCGTATCACTATCACTACATAGTATAAAACAAAGTCGCTTTCTCTGTCCCTATATCCCTATGTATGCTTAACTCTTTAAAACTAGATTTTGAGGCGTTTTTTTAATAGATAGTGATTCAAGAGGAAGGTTTTTATGCCCTAGCGAAACCGGGGCGGGTCGCTAGTTTAACAATAAAGAACACTGCGATTTGTGTCATCATAATAGTACCATGGATTTGTAAACAACTTGATTCAATAAAAGAATTGATATGAAACTAAATTCAAACTTATTTCATAAAAACCAAAGTAGCTGGCAGCTAAGAACAAAAAAAAAAACACGAAAAACAATTACCTACTTCCATTAAGTTTAACGAGGCTTCCTCAGGTATCCTTTTACATGATCATAATGTAGCAGTGTTTTATGCAAATTTTTAGTACCTACACAAACAAATTAGAATCTTGGGTCGAAATAGCTTTGTAGAAAAATATCTAAATAAGTTTTTCTTAGCCCTGCTCGTTTTAACTTAAATTAATTGAAATAAATTGTTATTTTAAGGGACAAAAATATTTCAAAGGTTATTTTTAGTGCTTGTGTATATACTGTCCGCCAATGTAGGGTATTAAACGCGCGTATTTTTTCACACGGGCGTGCGGTTACCGTAGCCTATTTACACTCGTGACACTTTAAGGCTGTCACTAGCACGCTGCAAACTCATGGCCTAGAAAATTTATCTGTAACAACCCACAGTACCCAATTTCGCTGTCTCTCTCGCCCTCTAAACCATATCTTGCCTGACATTAACCCTCCTCGTTGAAAAGGAGTATAAATTTGCGTTTGAAAGAACTCTGGGATTCGAATTGACTTGGGGTGTAGTCGGAACAACGATGATATACTCTTCACTACATAGAACTATGCAAATCCATACTAATATTATAAATGCGAAAGTCTGTCTGTCACCTCTTCACGGCTTAACTGCTGGACCGATTGTGATGAAATTTAGTAGGGGTGTAGTTAACCACCTGAGGTCAAACATAGGCTACTTTTGGGCGCGATATAACCGACTCCCACGCGTGGCGAAGCCGCGGGCAACAGCTAGTATATAATAAATACAAGTACGTGTCAGGAGAGACACACCAGGGGGCATAGCCAAAGTCACAATCGAAAAACTTTAACTAGGTACGACAAGAACAAAATGTATGGGATTGACATAAGATTGACCACGTGATTTACCGCAGCTTATGTCAATCCCATACATTTTGTTCTTGTTGACATTCGAAAGCGTTTTGAAATTGACACTGACTAATAGTGTCGGTCTCTAAAATGGTTCTGTTAACGACCACCATTTGGTAGCCGAGAGCAACGGCTTAACGTGTCTTGCTAAACACGGAGCCATCTTTATTATCATATTTCATCATAAACATCATCATTTAATCTACCAGAAATCCACTGAACATAGGTCTCACTCAAATTCCTCCATTCTTCATCTTAAAAATTTCAGTCTCTGCAAATTTGCAGTCTAATTAGTACCGCTTAATAAAATAAATGGTTTCAATAAAATCTTATAAGATATTTATGTACATAACCTAGTTTAAAAAAATGGTGTAGGTACACATTTATTGATTGCAATAAAAAGAATTTCCATTCTATTCTAATAGATGCTTAAAATAAATATTTTTCATCCACTTCCAATAATATAGAGCAGTAAATAAAATCCAATTCCTTTATAGTACAAACACGGTCAAATTGATATTATAAAGGGTCGCATAACAATTGAAGTTGTTGTTATTGCGTACATATTTATAGAATAATTTTGTTTTCTCAGTGGAACAACCAGACCTCTAAACATAATACAGATAATTTCTGTTTAATAATCTCTGAAATGATTATTATACTGCATATTCTACACCTACACGCTCTCCGACTATGCATGGTTATTTCACACAAATAGACCATTTGGAAGCTATTTTCAGATATAATAAATGTTTAACTTTTCTTCCTTCTTCAATGCTGGTTTGGGAAAATAAAAAAAATAGAATTTACCAGCTGCTATCTTCCCGCGCAAGCCGTAAAAGTTGACTGAGGGAATCGGCGAATGGGGGAGTCATGACATAGGCGATGCGGCTAGCAACTCATAACTATTGATTTCCTGTCAACTACCTATGCTAAACGTTATTCTTATGGCCCTAGGCTTTGTCTATACCTGTCTATAAAAGTGCATTACATTGTATTGTATACCTAGTTTAGAATACAATACTATAATGTTCAAAGTCAATATAGAATCCAAACAGGCATTTATGACTCGAATAGAAGAAGAAAACTAAAACGAATAAACTAATTAGCTACTGTCACAGCACGCAAAAATTCATCTAAAGTAAAATAAATCAATTTTTGGCCTTCAGCATTCACCTTATCTTGTAAGACACTTGTGAAATCAGGAGTATTGCGAAGGCATTGCCAACACTGAAGAATATTTTTCAATCTTCAAAACTAAATGTTTTAATTAATTGTTGACTACTGGTCCTTAAATATATCCATGCCAATTTTAATTAAAAATCGGTTCAGCGATTTAGCCGCGACAGCTTAATACACAGACATATGATCTTTTGCATTTACTATCACTACATAGTATAAAACAAAGTCGCTTTATCTGTCTCTATATCCCTATGTATGCTTAAATCTTTAAAACTATGCAACGGATTTTGATGCGATTTTTTTCAATAGATAGTGATTTATGAGGAAGGTTAAGCTCAAGGGAAACTGGGGCAGATCGCTAGTATTAATATAAAAGTATGAACGTAAGCATAACTTTGTAAGAAACAATTTAATGCTTCAATAACGATAAGCATCATAAACAACATTATCAACGCAGTATTCTCGACATTTTATATTACAGAGTCACTTTGCACTGAGAGTTTTACTACGATATTCTTGTAAATATATTTGAGATAATTTTACCAATCGCTTTATATATAAGTCTAGTTAATGGCAAAAACTTTGGCTATAGTGGGAGTTTCTAGGTTACAAAGTACATGCATACAGACCACCCTCTCTTTCTCCACACTCGTCTCTTTTTTCTTGGCATCATACATCACGCTCGCTACTTAATAATCAAAATATACTACAAATATTAACAGAAATATCCTTGGTCCACGTGTCTCGGCCATAGGGAGCAAAATTGTATAATACTTGGTGCTGGAGGACGAGAACTGCATTAAAAAGGGGCGAAAGAACTACCCTAAGGAACTCCATTAATAAGACTATTCTTTGTGGAAATTTACGATCTCCGTTAATTGCCTGTTGACTATGGAGGCACGAAAAATCATTCGAAAGCCAAAAATGTAAGCTTTATATATTGTTTTAATTAGAAAATCTACAAGGATATCATGATCAACTATATTAAATGCATTTTAAAAATCAATCAAAATTTATAATACAACCTACTCTTCGCATTGTAGTGGACATCGAGTTTCAAAGCTATTGAGAATAAATAATTATAGATTATGATGAGAATCTAACACCCACATTCCCAAACGTTTCCTCAAACTGACTCATCCTCACTCGACCTCAATGGTATTCAGAGTTGACACTAGCTTCCTCACCTTAAGGAAATTAGTCAATGGAGGTAAGGAACGAACTGTCAAATATAAGGTAGGTCGAGAGACGTTTCATTTAACGAAAAGTAGGTGCTTTTATTGAGGACCAGATTTAAAAGAACTTGTACCCACTGTAATAAGTTCTTTGTGTATGAAGTATTATGTTGTTTTATAATAAATCTATGCCAGTAAGCTAAAATTGAAAAAGAAACTGTCAAAAACTCTCTTCACGTCAAAAAGTTAAGCGGTTTACCAACATACAGAAATGAAACGGAACATCATTCCTTGACTCATCCTCACTGGAGTTTCCTCAAGGAAACAATAAAGAATACCGTTTTCAAGGAAAGTTGGAGGACTTCCTTGAGGCGTCCTAGAATGAGGTTGAGTGGAGGCGACCTATGAGGAAACGTTTGAGAATATGGGTGTAAGTTCTATTTATCGCATTTCTAGATAAGATACAATGGTAGAGTCCCAGCGTTTATGACTTTTTCTAGAGCGTCATAAACCGCGTTGCAGTTTTATGGAGAAAGCAATGCAAGGTTCAGATGCAATGTCGACAGCAGACCACAAGCTATAAACTATTAACTAAGGTTAAATCAAATTGGTTATTATTATATGGTTTGGACATGCTTCGGTCGGTTATATTTTTGTCCATGTAATTGTAAAAACAATTTTATAATCAAAAATAGGAAGTAACAAAAATATCATAATACGTATTTTTAAAGAGCTTGGGTGTTTTTATACTAAAGTTTATTCGTCTCCATGGTTATAACGACTTATTATAAGCTTAGGTGAGAAAGATCCGGCTTAGGTCTTTATTAACTTGAACCCTCGAAGAGTCTACTAAATTCCTTCAAAAGGGGTTTGATAATAGGCGGCGAACGGTCATAAAATAATGTCGAATCATCTATTTATAATAAATAACTTTTGTGAAGGAGAAAAAAAACTGATGACATATTAGCAGCTTGAAATGCAATCGGAATAACTCAAATATTGATTTAGCTTAAGTTGAAGATTAATCTCAAAAACGAGCTTTATTAAAAAGAAATAAAGTGGAATGAAAACATCAGTCGTAAAAAACCAAGGAGCCAATCTCGGGCCTTACTACGGACCTCTAATTACAGCTGGTTACAAAAAGGCGACGTTTTCCAATTAAGGCCGGTTGTAGTTTTTTTTAAACCAATGCTTTTTAAATGTAATTCGATTCCTTGGGATAATTAAACACATCGTGTGGGTTAGGTCTTTAGAATTGGTCAATTGATTCAGTTAGTCAATTCTAACTGATGGCAGGATTTTTAAAAAAACTTTGCAATTGTATAGAGTGTACGTATGAGCAAGTTGATTTTTAAAACTCAAAAATACACATTTGGTACTCAAAATAACATTTTTATGGACGCCATTTTTTTGATACTTAAATAAGTTTTTTTTATGTAGTCTCTGCCTACCTCTGCGGGTGACACGCGTAATATTTTTTTTTTTTAACATTTTTTATATACATCGAGAGGGATATACAAACATACATAACATGCAAAAATAGATTCCTACATCCCATCTCAACACTTCAATATTTAAAAAAAAAGCAAAAATCTATTTTAACTTTTAGATAGAAAAACTTACAATGTCGAAAAGTATTTTTTCATTCAATTTCGATGACTTGAAACCCGTCTGTCTCCTGGGCTCAACCAATCACGACTGATTGGATCTGAGTTGACAAAATAAGGGTTTATTAAGATGACAAAAATCCACATAAAACTGAATGAATGGATGAAGTTTTGATATCTCTCCTTGGGACAGGTAATAGAGTTTTTGCGACTCAATTTATCGTTGCTTTGAATAATAAATGAAAAATAGAATAGTTTTTATCTACTTGTCTAAGAGTTTTATATTTCACTCTCAACAAAAACTACTTACATTTATGTGCCGGGGGCTTAGCCAAAGACACAATAGCAAAACGTTAACGACGTACGACAAGAAGAAACTGTATGGAGTGGACATAGCTTGACATTGACCACGTGGTTTACAGACAGCAGTTTATGTCAATCCCATAGATTTTGTTCTTGTCGACATTCGTTGGCGATTTGAAATTGTCACATGGCTATGGGTGCTAAACACTTAGCACGCCTAGGGAAGCTGTAAGTGCTTCGAGTTTCTTTTTACAAAGAAATAATAGCATTAACTTAATGAGAGATATTTGTAGATAATTTATTCTAATTGGCAATTTTGTACAAAGCATCTGATGAATAATCTTTTTTTTTATTTACATATATACAAAAAAATAAATAACAAATACTAGTATTTAAACGGTAACCTATAATTTAACCTAATAAAACTCAAAACAAAATGGTGCCTGCGGCATTGTACGGCACGTCACTAGTTACAGGATTTCTAAAACCAGCACCGCATTACCATTTCTCAGGTTGTAATGTTGGATAATAATACAAGCTCACGTTCACGTCTCGTAAGGCTTCACCCGGCGTAACCTTCTGACTGCCACATTATACTAACATACCGTCTTCGCTGTTACACTTTGGATAATATTATTATGAAAATATCGTGCTATCTTTTAATGTCGGTGTTAGCCAACATAAGTGAAGCCGGACATAACGCATTTGACCGAGTGTGCCAAATCAGGGCGAAATGGGATGCCATAGCACGATCCACCACAGCGTACTGCTAAGGGCAGCCCTATGGTTCAAATGTGTAAATTTGCTCAGGCTAACTTACAAAAGAAGCGATTAGCAACCCGGGAGATCTGTGTGGAGGCAGAAAAGCGAAAACTGACCGCTGCACTCATTCAGGAGCCTTTCGTTGACGACACCAAAAGGATGGGGAGTAGGCCAGGGATGAGAGTCTTCCAGAAGAACAATAACGGCAACGACAGAGTTAAGGCGGCTATTGCCATATTTGACTCGGAGTTGGTTGTTATACAGCATCCAACTCTGACAACCCTTAACACTGTCGTTGTCGAAATTCAGACTAAAGACGGGAAGCTCGCTCTAGTTTCGTTTTACTATGAGCCAACTAAGCCAATAGAGCCGTATCTGGAAGACCTCCGAAAAATTGTCTCAACGCTGAAACCCAAGTACCTTTTAATAGGTGAAGACGCAAATGCAAAGAGCTCCTGGTGGGGAAGCCCGATCATAGATCACAGGGGAAGGGACATGGTGGGTACGCTTCATGTGCTGGGTCTTCACATCCTCAACACGGGAAAAGTACATACTTTCGATACATATAGGGCTGGAGTAATGATGGATATGGTGGAGAACTGGAAAGTGGACGAAAGCCTTGTGAACTCCGACCACAACGGTATAACTTTTGGCATTAAATTACAAAAGATTAAAGGAATCCAAATTAAAAGAACAACAAGAGTTTATAACACGAAAAAAGCAGATTGGACAAAATTTTTAGAAAAGATCAAACAATTAAAAGTAGAAAACAATATTTCACAGGTAGTAGCGAAAAATATCAAAAGTAAAAAGGAAATAAATGAATTTGTAAAAAAACTAAATAAAGTTATAACAGAAGCTTGCAATCAAGTAATACCTAGGAAAAAATCAAAAGAAATACTTACCATACCGTGGTGGTCGGAGGAACTCTCGGCGATGAAGAGTGAGGTCACGAAGCTGAAGCGAAGGATTCGGAACGCAGCACCGGACCGAAGGGAGGCGGTCGTCAGCGAGTACCTGAAACAAAAAGAAAAGTATGAGGTTGAGGCGGTGAAGGCTCAGACTGAAAGTTGGAAGGAGTTCTGCGGGAGACAGGAGAAGGAGGGAGTCTGGGAGGGGATTTATAGGGTGTTAAATAAGACGACGAAGCGCGAAGACGACATACCTTTAGAGAGCAACGGGGTGGCTCTTGATATGAAGGGATCAGCGGAGTTACTTGCCAGGACCTTTTATCCGAGGGATACTAGTGACAACGACGCTCCATACCACCAAGGCATAAGGAACAAAGTAAGCACAATAAATGATGGCGAACATAATCTTCAATGCGACCCACCATTTACGATGCTCGAAATGACCACAGCGTTAGAGTCATTCAATCCCAAAAAGGCTCCTGGTAAAGATGGGTTTACCGCTGATATCTGTTCCAAATTCATCGGGAGCGACCCTGGTCTGTTCCTCGAACTCGCCAGCAAGTGTCTGATCTACGGGTGCTTCCCGGACGAATGGAAGGAAGCAATTGTCGTCATGCTGAAAAAGCCCGGGAAGGACTCGTATACAGCACCCAAGTCCTACAGACCTATCGGCCTGCTGTCGATCCTCGGCAAGATTTTCGAAAAGATGTTGGTTGGCCGCCTGAAGCATCACCTTCTGCCCAGATTGAGCAAACGCCAGTATGGGTTTATGCCACAGAGGAGTACCGAGGACTCCCTCTATGCCCTAATGCAACATTTCAACGCTAAATTAAGCGAAAAGAAAATTATAACCATGGTTTCATTGGACATAGAGGGAGCCTTCGACAACGCCTGGTGGCCGGCAATAAAACTCAGGCTGGCAGAGGAGGGATGCCCCGTAAACATTAGAAGGGTAATCGACGATTACCTCGAAAATCGAAGAGTAACGGTTAAATATGGCGGCGAAGAAACCACAACCGAAACGAACAAAGGCTGTGTCCAGGGATCGATAGCAGGACCTATACTTTGGAACCTTCTCCTGGATCCACTACTCAAAGATTTAGAAAGGCAGAACATCTACTGCAGTGCCTTCGCCGATGATGTCGTCCTTGTTTTCGACGGGAATACCGCGCTCGATATCGAGAGACAGGCGAACAGCGTACTCAGACAGGTTGAGGAGTGGGGCGTCCAAAATGAACTGAGGTTTGCGGTCCATAAAACCAATGCAATGGTACTGACCAGGAAACTCAAGTACGACGTCCCGCGGCTCAGCATGGGGGGAGCTGTTGTCGAAACAAGAGACGACATCAAGCTGCTTGGTGTAACATTTGATGCCAAACTCACATTCAATAAACATGTCTCGCCAATGTGTGCAGAAAGGCCATAAATATATACAGGCAGCTAGCGAAGGCCGCAAAAACAAGCTGGGGTCTGGGTCCCGACATTTTAAGAATTATTTATAATGCCGCGGTGGAACCCGTAATACTGTACGCGGCGAGTGTGTGGGGTCGCGCGGCCGAGAAAATCGGGGTACAACATCAACTGAATGCAGTGCAACGCGGTTTCGCCCAAAAAATGTGCGGGGCCTATCGCACGGTCTCTCTTAACTCAGCACTCGTTCTGACTGGGTTGCTTCCGCTTGATCTCCGAATACGCGAGTCCGCTTTAATGTATGGGATCAAGCGGGGGGCACCTCTTCCGGGGATGGGTGACGGAGAGATCGAGCGAATGGCCCCAGTTATAGGCTCTCCCCATCCAGCCGAGCGTGTCGGACTGGAGTTTCTCTGCTTGGTAGACCAGCTACAATTGGAGGAGAATAGTGTTTTTGACGTCAAAATTTATACTGACGGCAGCAAGATTGACGGCAAGGTGGGCGCCGCCCTATCCATATGGAGTGGTGAGGAAGAAACTGCTGCCGTCAAGCTCTGCTTGCCGTCATACTGCTCGGTGTACCAGGCGGAGCTCCTGGCGATATGTGAGGCGACGAGGAGAGCCATAACACTCAACGCGGACACCTTTGGGGTTTATAGCGACTCTATGTCAGCCCTACAAACAGTAACTAACTGCACTTCCCTCCACCCGCTAGCCGTAGAATGTAGGGAAAATATAAGGACCATTTCCCTACAAAACAGGACCATAAAACTGTTTTGGGTCAAGGCACACGCGGGGTTGGAGGGGAACGAAAGGGCTGACCAACTCGCTAAAGAGGCCGCTGAGGGCCCCAGAGGTGAAACGAACTACGACCTGTGTCCGGTCTCATACATGAGGCGAATTCTACGCCAGGATTCGTTGCGTGTATGGGACCAAAGGTACAGCTTGGGCGCTACCGCGGGCACTACCAAGATGTTTTTCCCGGCAGCATCAAATGCGTACAGAACCGTGCGGAAATTAAAGCCGATGGGGCTAATAACGCAGGTTCTCACGGGTCACGGCGGTATCGCGGCATACCTCCACCGTTTTAAATGTCGGAGCAGCCCGGCCTGCTCATATGTGATCCCCAAGCCGAACAGACGGTGCTTCATCTTCTGGGTGACTGCCCGATATTTGGAGAGAAAAGGATGGAAATAGAATTGAAATTAAAAGAAAAAATATTTTTGGAAAATTTGCCTAAATTAATAAAAGAAAATTGTTTTTTGGAATATTGTAGAGGAATTTTTAGGACAGTTAACAAAAATAATGGAAAGAAGTTTATGACGGGGTAGTTTAAGTACAGATAAAATTGAATAGATTAAATTATGGAACAAAAATATATCTAAATGTAGAAACAGGCATGGGCTTTGTCCGAGGTACTACGAAAAAAAAAAAAAAAAAAAAAAAAAATGTCGGTGTTATCCTTCGAAACTGAATCAGAAATGAGAAGATCCGTAGGAGAACAAAGGTTGCCGACATAGCCCAGCGGGTAAGCTCTTTGAAGTGGCAGTGGGCAAGGTACGTAGAGTGACGAACCGATGGCCGATGGGGCAAAAAGTTTCTCGAATGGCGACCCATTCATTGGCAAGCGCAGCGTCGGACACCCACGCGTCGGACTAGATAGTCAGATGATCTAAAGAAGGTCGCAGGCAGGGGTCCCGTTCGTTCTGGAAATCGTTTGGGGAGCCTACGTCCATCAGTGGACAACCTGCGGATAAAATAATGATGATGATGATATAGTTTCTATTTGACGCGCTCGAACGTACTATCTGAATTTTCAACTCGCTTCCAAGCAGGAGTTTCTCAACTTGGTTCTATGATTTTTTTTACTTCCGTAAGTTCTTAACCAATTTTGTTTTTGGCTGAAAGAATATACTTTTGATTTAATCTCATATTAATAAAATCGATACAGTAGCTTTATTTTTGTACATTCAAAATAACTGGAACAAGACAAGCATATATAATGTTTTTGTTTTTCATCATCATAAAATCTCTTGTATTACTTTTTAATGTCTATCGATATACTCTATAGTATTAGTAAAATTAAACCATCTAACGGCCACTGTCAAAGTGTATTTCCCTTAGTCCTATTTCGTAGCTATTGACTTCCGATTACCTTTTTAGGGTTCTGTATTAATTGTTTACTTAACTCTCATGGTAAGCGTTACACCACAGGTCGTGAAACCGATTTACATTTTCGGTATGGACATTGTTAGGAGAAACATAAGTTATTTCTAACCCAAAAATATCTGAGGCAAATGTGAAAAGCTACGGGTAAAAGCGTGTTAATATTAAAAAGAAAAGTCTACATTTCCAAGCATTTTTTATCGTCTTGTAATCTGGGTAAGAATCGGCAATATATTTTAATAAATTCACATTAAGATCGTATCTGCTCTCAAACACCTTTATTATCGGCGGCAACATGGCGGCTGTTTTTGCTCAAGGGTAGGCTATGAAGTGATAAATTCGAAAAGGTTTCTGAATTATGTGTGTAAAATAAACTTAAAAAAAATATAATTTCAAGATAGGATACTGTTACATTGGGGATTTAACACAAAAAAAGTATTCTTACTTAAAAGTTTTATACATTTATAGGGTTCCGTAAAAAATGTACAACGGAACTCTTATATATATATCACTCGTGCGTCTGTCTATCCGTCCGTCCGTCTGTCACAGCCAATTTTCTCCGAACCTACTGGACCAAAACAGATGAAATTTAGTAGGATGGCGAAATCCTGTGACCCAAACACAGATGTGCAAAGTAAATAAATATTTTTATAAAATATGTACCATTTTCGGGGGACAAATTAGGAATTAAAAAAAAAGTTTAGCAAACCTTGCTGTGTTATATATAAAAAGAAAGGGCTCGTTATGAGGATTTCAAATATATTTTTGTTATTATTGTAACATAAATAGTTTTGATTTTATTCATGAAAGAAGACAAAAGTTGACCTTTCCCCCCTGAACTCCGAAACTACTGCGCCTAAAATTTTGAAAAAAATATAAAATATAGTTTTATTTATTTATTTATTTAAACTTTATTGTACAAAATACAGTTGTATAGCACAATAGGCGAACTTAATGCTAAAAGCATTATCTAACAGTCAACCTTTAGGTCAAGCAGAGATCGTAATGTGGGTTTAATATAATAGTAATATAAATTTACATAAACTTACATACATATACTTACATATATACCTAGATATATAAATACATAAATAACAATATACATATATATATATATATATATATATATATATATATATATATATATATGACAAAAATATTTACGAAATAAAGCAGCAACTCAAAATGTACCCGTAATTATTACCTAATTTTGCTCCTTAAACTGTGGCGTTCTGTGATAGTAAGAACCTGTAGGCAAGCCATTTGAAGTTAGCCCGGCTAGAGGCTGTTCTGATGGATTCTGGAAGCTTATTCCAAAGTCTGACAGCCGTCACAGCGAAAGAATTAGAGAGAAAACCGGTACAGTGAGAAGGAGTAGCAAGGGTCATGGTATTGGAAGAACGCAGGATTCTTTCATGAGTCGAACTTAAAAGTTTGAAATCAATTTTGAGATAATCGGGAGCAAGTGGATTATAGAGAATATTATAAAGTTGGCATAATATATGCAAATTCCTGCGTTGACGGATGGGTAGCCATTTAATCTGAGAACGATATTCTAAAATATGGTCATATTTCCGGAGACAAAAAATGAATCTGATGCAATTGTTTACAAGACGTTCCAATTTATTCAGCTGTTCTTCAGTTAAGTCCAGACAACACACATCACCATAATCAATTAGAGGAAGTATTAGCGCTTGAGCCAGCATAATTTTTGTTCTAATGGGCAAAAAGTTTTTAAGACGTTGCAGATAGTGAAGAGTACCATATACCTTTCTACTGATTTGGTTGATATGAGTGTCCCAACAGAGCGTGCTATCGATGTGTACACCGAGATCCTTTACTACTGGACTGAATGGAATCACGTTACCGTCAAATTTAAGTGATTTTGTAAGGTTCAAATCAATATTGTTAATTTGGTATGAGCTACCTACTATTATAGCTTGACATTTTAAAGGATTAACACGAATTCCAAAATTAATAGACCATTCTAAAATACTATTTAAATTTTGGTTTAATAGAGAAATGGCTTGGTCAATATCATCTATGTTTGTCTGTGTATAAAGCTGCAAGTCGTCAGCGTAGAAATGGTAGGAACAAGACAAGTGTTGTGAAAGAAGATTTATAAAAACAGAAAAAAGGATAGGGGACAGAATACCACCCTGTGGAACACCGGCTTTTAGATCACACCAATCGGAGGTGTCCATACCATTACGAACCTGTTGCCGGCGACCATGAAGATAGCTAGAGAACCAAGCAATCACTGAGGATGAGACGTTGCAACGGGAAAGGACAGCGAGCAAAATATCAATATCCACTGTGTTAAAAGCATTGCTGAAGTCAATTAGTGCAATAATTGTTACTTTTCTGTTTTCCATTCCTGTTCTTATATCATCAGTAAGTCGGATTAGAGCTGTGGTTGTGCTATGACCAGGCCTAAAACCGGATTGATGAGTGTTTAGGATATTATTGTTTAATAAGTGTTTGGAAAACTGGTTAAAAGCGGTAGCTTCTAAAACTTTAGACAGGAAAGAGAGGATGGAGATAGGACGAATGTCATTCAACCGAGAAGGTTCAGGGATTTTAGGAAGTGGGCGAACGTAAGCAATAAGCCACGAGGAAGGGAAATGGTTTTCTGAAAGGCTGGCATTAATAATGTGCGTGATGATTGGGAGAACAAAACGGAGAATATGGATTATCATAGCCTGTAGATTACAGAAAAACCTACAAGAACTCTGTCAATCGACAATTAAGTGGTAATATTATTATAAAACGTTCACTTACGGAAAACACCACTAAATAGCGATAGTAGTAGTTAACTCGCATCTCATAATCCTTTCACATTAACATACCACAATTGAATATAAAAACTGACATTGGCATTGTACGGAACCCTCTCCACGCGAGTTCAACTCGCACTTGACCGGTTTTTTGGTTAAGCTAATTTAAAACCTATGTAATTAAATCTCTTAATAGTCTTTTGAATAAGCTGGCGACGTACTGTTGTTTGCCTAAACTCAATAAGAGTCACGCATCTGTTGATATTAACTTTTTAAAACTCTTATTTTTTACAATACTTTTTACGGCCATGGAAACTAGTCTTTTAACGCCGTAATGAAAACATAAAGTGAAGGAAATCTAAATGGAAAATTTTGGTCAAACAGTTAACAGAAATTCTCCGCAAAGTGGTGTCGTTAGAATTTGCATATTTTTCGCATTGTTGTTTACCTTTATAGCCATTTTTAATTTAACTTTTGAATTGAAATCATGGTTAAGCTGCATAAACCCGAGTATCATATTTTAACAAAATTGAAATTAAGCTGGTGTTGTTTTGTATTATTGGTCATTTCTTGACAACTTTCTAATAAGTATTTACTTACTGCGATGGCTCGACGACCCTAAGTGGATCCTAGCCTCCGACACAAGAGCTCTCCACTCCCCCCTTTTCTGCGCCCTCACACACTTCAACCCTCCAGCGATACCTGGGATGATCTACTGGCCGTTTTCCGGTCGGTCTCCTCATGTACGCTCTCGAAGCTTTGTCATGGGATACTAACTCAACAATACTATATTTTATAATAAATACAATTATATAGATAAACATCCAAAACCCAGGATATTCAGAGAAATACCTACCATTTGTCACATTGACCTGACCGGCGATCGAAACCGGGACCTTCCGAGTAGCGGAGCAGGCATGTTAACTTTTACGCCATGGAGGTTGTCAAATGATAGACAAGACAACCATTGATAAATCTTTAAATATGTTTGAAGTTTTATCAATAGTTGTCTTGTTGTTTTATTTGTATTGTCTTATCTTGATTTTTTTTAAATTTCCTCGCTTCGTATTGCTTGCGGTTTCCAAATTCTGTGACTTCAAATAATCACATTGACCGTAACAAAAACATCTAATACATTTCCCTAAGCAATCACTATCACTACATCGTATAAAATAAAGTCGCTTTCTCTATCCCTATATCCCTTTGTATGCTTAAATCTTTAAAACTACGCAACAGATTTAATTACGGTTTTTTTAATAGATAGTGTGATTCAAGTGGAAAGTTTTTATGCCCATGCAAAGCCGGGGCGGGTCGCTAGTATAAGAATAAATATCGTAAGTGATATAAAAACGAACCTTGATCATGTTAATCTGGAACAATATTCCTTCCGGGAGCTATCAAGCCTTGTCCCGTATAATGCGTCCATATTTTTTACATATCTCTGATATTTGGTGTATAATTAAGGAGTAAAAGACGCATTATGATAAGGCTATCTTGTTAATAAATATTTATTACCTTCTTGTTCATGTTAAAATGAATATTTGATTTTCTTCTGGCGATCATTCTGTTACATAATAGAGAAAACTCTGTATTGTGTTCTTAGCTCTGGATTCTGGACCTTAGTGTTTTCGCATCTAAGGGTAGAGTTTGTATATTTGTTTGTTACCTTTTCACACCCAATCTGTTGAACCAGTCTTCCTGAAATTTCGCATACAAGTAGCTAGGAGTATTAAAAAGGACGGAGTATTGAGGTGGATATAGGTATTCATACCGGGAAAAAACACTGTTCCCGAGTGAAATTCCTGCGGGAAAAACCGCGGTAGAAAACTAGTTCTCTACAAATTCATTTATTTATTTAACTTCTATTTATACATAACATTCGTTCAACCCAAGCAACTATATTCACATACAATTTACACTACTAATCTATACTAATATAATAAAGCTAAAGAGTTAATTTGTTTGTTTGAACGCTTATAACTTGGTAACTACTGGTCGGATTTGCAAAATTCTTTTTGTATATGATAGTCTGATTCTTGGGGAAGGTTATAGGCTATATATTAGTATATACACTAATGAAACCGCGGAGAAAAGCTAGTATTATATAAAAAGTTTTACACGTTCTGTATCTTATCACACACTTTTCGAAATACCCAATTTTGTAGTAAGTGAAGTAGTCTCAAAATAGCCACATTCATTAATGATCGTAACGTACAGCTTGGCTGTGTAGAAAATTGATGGCCGCCTGTTCCCTACTTAGGAAGTTTTGACAGTTTCCCGAAACTTCCATAACCGTTGTTCTGGGTGTAAAGTTTGACATTTGTTATTATTGCTCGGACATTTTGCTGCTACAATTTCTATTGAAATATCGATATTGATTAGAATTTTGAGCTTCTGAATAAAGTTTAGATTAGTATGCTATATATTGCGCAACAAATATATAAATATGAGGAAATATTTGAAACTTAGTTGATAAAGGGCGGTCTTATTACAATTCAATCTCTTCCAGGCAACCAATGTGCTATGAAGAAATTATAATGTAAGACAGACAAAATGTACAGAATTTACAGAGGTTGTTACAGCTAATATGTGTACGATGTTGTTTGTTGGTCCTTTGTAAGGATTAATCTCACTAGTTCCATCATCAAATAGTTTTAACGAACTAGTATCAGCCCGGACCAAATTTAACCGTTCGGGTCTAAGATTTTGGCACTGATCACGGTAAAGATAGGAGCACCAACCCCGCTCCTATCACTGAAATCCAGCCTTAAGCGTACCAACCCCTCGTCCGCGCCTACCTATGTTAACCTAAGTTTACACTATACTATATTAATATTATCAATAGCAATATCAAATAGTAATATAACCCATGTTAAATCAGCTAGAGCACAAATAACGTCTGCACCGCGCGGCGGACTAAAGGAAAAGAGAGCGTAACATTGATACTGACCCCGACATGCCGACACTACCACTGCTAAGACGGATTTGCCCACATAACAGGGAAATTATCCGAATAGAAATGTTTTGACTCTGATTTAGTTTCAGGATCAGTGTGGCAGCGTATTCTCTCTTCTTATCTTCAATTAATACATGTAAACCCATGTAAACCACACCACACCTTGTTAGAAATGATAACTTAGTTTACAACAAAGCCACCTAATGTTATTGACAAATAACAGTGGCAATAAATGACGCAATCAAATTCCCCGCCCATTTGTTCTGTGTGAAACGTTGGCTTGCAAGCCAAACTAGTGACACGTTTTTTGACTTCTTGTTAATATTTCTAAATTCTGTGAGATTACCTCTAGTGGGGAGATACCTGTCACATGATGTCACCGGGTGCTGACACTAGTAAGATTTTTTTTCTCACTAGTTTGATTTCTTTATACAACCATTACAAAGAAATCAGCTGTGAATTGCGCAATTTGTTTGTCCCCTAGAAACCTCTGACATCAGGGTGTGCAAGATCAAGTAACTTTGTAGCCACTCACGTGATATGAATGAGTAGCTTGTAAATCAAAAAAACATTCTTGTTTTATAAATTTTAAAAACATAAAATGTGAAAATGTATAGACTGACTCGCAAAGTCACAGATCACAGCTCACAGATTCAATACCAAGACCTATTATGAATAATGCTGAGTCAACCACATCCATGGTAATTGCTCAAACTAATAGAAATATAACGAGTGGGTCAGATGGCATTGGTTTACGATGCAATGCCTTAGAAACTTAATGGGTTTCCGCCAGTGGCCTGAAGTGGCAATGAATTTTAAACCACTGTTATATGACCTGCGATTCTTGGTCTATTTTTATCACTTAAGGAGTGAGGCTTTAGACGACTTTATTATTCATGGAATATAACACTCTCTTAGGTAAATAGTATAAACTTTTTTATTGCCGTATATTTTGCTTCGACATACAGTACAGACGAACCAATATTCAGTTTCAATGTATTTTTGTTGGTTATTACTCAGTAATAGAAATACAATATTTTGTGCTGATTTAAATTTATAATAAAGTATAGTTTACGACATAGAACTACGAAATCTGTGGTTTATTTCTCCCTAAACAAAAAATAATAATATTAACTTTTTATATACGAGTAAAATATAAACCTAAATAATAAAAATACTCTCTAAGTTAATTTTTTCTCTCTTTTGTAGTATTGCTGGTACTTATCGAATCTTTCCAGCCGGACCTCTGATAGACAGATATACAAATAGACTGACAGTGAAACATAGAATTACGTTTGACGCCAAGCAATATTTTTTTAAATCCATGGAGTAAATATATGTTTATTTTTATTACATTTTAGAAATATTTAGTTATACAAAAATAAGCTTTACAGGGATCCAGAAATTTTCTGGTACAAAACTTTATGCACAAACCCGACTCAGTCTGGCCTATTTTTGTGCTATTACAGCTTTAAATCAGCTTGCAAAGATAAATTCTAAAATTTCCGTTCCTGAAGCATTCTCCCATGATCAGGATTTTAAGCAGCTCCATCGCTCGCATTTTTAAGACATCTATTAAACTGTGGCTATCTATCGCTGACTTTGTTCCTAAGGTCACAGAAACACGGTATAAATCACAAAGACTTTCAGTATACAAACGGGGTTAAATCGAGCTAAACATCAAATTTGGTTTGTTATTTTCACGAATCTTTACTAATATTACAAAGCTGAATAGTTTGTTTGAACGCTTATAACTTGGGAACTACTGGTCGGATTTGAAAAATTATTTCTGCATATGATAGCTTGATTCTTAGGAAAGTTTATAGGCTATAGTACATACACACCAAGGGTGAGTGAAACCGCGGGGAACAGCTAGTATCAAGTATTAATCTTAGAGTACAGTAAATATCGTCGAAAAGTGAACCATCACTACACACTTACACCATAGTATACTTTTTATGAGGCCTACTGTACACAGCGTTATCGCAATTTAAAAGTAAAAATCATAGCGGCAATATCAGATCTGGATTAGTTAATAATTTTGCAGAAACCTATTTTCTAATTTTGATTAATGTATATTATATATTTGGTATAGTTTATCAATGGAATTAGAACCTTTATTCTTTTTCTATACATTTACTTTATTTCATTTTCTTATATACGGTCGGCAAAGTATGTAAGTTGTATTACTAGCCATTTCCTTGACACAATCCATCCATCTCTTTTGTCTTTTTCTATTAGTAGCTTCCGTAATCTGTATATCTAATAAGATTATTCTTTTTCCTCACGACATGACCGTACCATCCTAACCTAAAGCATTCTTACGTTTGCTATATAAATTTAACGAACATAGGAAGGAACTTAACTGTATCTCCTTATAACTTTTACCTAAAATGCAACCGCTTCCGCTTGAAACGTAATTACGGAGATATAGTGGCAATTGGAACACTCTTATCCCACTCCAAGGGGAGTAATCCCGGTAGTGAAATTTATTTGTTGATAGTCGTTAGTTGATGACCGAATGAGAAGTTATAAGAAATATTTATTTTTTCTCTAGACTACCAAAGGTAATCGTTGATTGATATTTTTATATTTTTTATTTTACTTTTATATTTATTTATTCCAAATTCATGTACACAGAATAGTATACAAGAAAAAAATATCACAGAATATAGAACATTAGTACTGCTTCTTACTATCGAGTTATAGAAAGAAAGAAAGAAAGAAAGAAAGAAAGAAAGAAAGAAAGAAAAAACGTTTGTTTGGTACATTAGAGTAATAAAAAAAAAATAACAATAACACTGGGAGTTTGCATCAAAATGGTCCCCGCTATGCATTAAGTATCTTCTATCGTATTGGTGTGATACTGTAATGATAGATATAAGCTTGGAAGAAATAAATAAATATGAACCACGACGCTGGTCTTCCGCGACCGTTATATACCTATATATTATAATGTCTATGAATCCTATATTATCTTTGACCAATAGGTACTTGAGGTGCATACGGTCCGACGGGACCGCAACTCAGTCACCAATGAACTGCAAAATAAAACCAAATATTATATAACCTTATTGCATGAAATACAATGTATCAAGTCGTACAATAGGTAGACTCAAAGATTTTTTTCTAATAGTCAATCATTGGGTTAAGCAGATAACGTGTGTAAGTGCAATATTTATAATAATATTTTAATAAAAGTAATTATATTTTTTAAACTCAAAACAGAGACATCCTCCGTAGTCTAATAAGCTAAAAGTTTACCTTGCAATATGAAGGTCGCGAAATTAAATCTTACGAGAAGGATTATTTGCTTTCCCTTTATAAACATTTATATATATTTACTTCCATGCTGGTCTGGGAGAAAAAGAAAAACATAGAATGTACCAGCTGCTTCTCTTCCCGCGCAAGCCGTAAAAGTCGTCTGACGGAATCGCCGAATGGGGAAATCATGACATAGGCGATGCGGCTAGCAACCCATCACTATTGATTTCCTGTTTCAACCACCATTATGCTAAGCGTGGCCTAAGGTCTTATGGCCCTAGGCTCTGTCTACCCCGTATGGGATAAAGACGTGATTATATGTATGTATGTATGTATATTTACTGAATGAAAGCAATAAGAAACCACATTATAAAAGAGAATGTCTACTCTACATATGATTAAGTTTTAATGTTATACATTTTCAAACAAGAAAGTTCTAGCTGCTATGAAAGTTTAATATTCAAATACACGTCGAGTAACAACACATATGAAATAATTTATTAAAATTTTTCGTTTTTAATATTGAATCTCTTGGGACAAAAGTCTGTAAAACTAAGAGCTAGTCGTATAAGAACTATACAAAGTACTACCTTTCGCCCGCGGCGTAAATTTCGGAGACAGTGCTTTTTCCCGTGATAAAAGGTACTCTATGTACTTCTACTGAGAAGTACTGACTCCTAACTATGTGTATGCGAAGTTAAAGCGTAAAGAAGGTAACAAACAAACTAATATACAAACTTCTCTTTCGCATTTATAATATAAGTTGGTATAGTTGGGATATAATTTTATATGTAAGGCAGTTTATGTGGTCCACTGTACAATCCAATCAAGTGAATTATGAGATGAATTTTGTAATGATGGCAATGAATTTTGTAATGATGGCAACCCTAGGCTTAGTCAAGTCACAAAATGCTAACAAAATGTATGGGATTGACCATGATTGATATAATATTGTCAATCGTTTGTCAATCCCAAGTCTTTCTAGTTACTCTTAAATTTTGTTTTGAAATTATGGCTTTGCTAAAATACCCTGGATAAATTGACTGATGGAAAAATAAAGACAGAGTTGACATTTAAAGAGACAATTTCAAATAAGGAAATGATGAGGGAAAAAATGATCAGATTAGATTAAACAAATTAATCATGGGTTTAATTATCAAATAAAATCATTAATTTTTAATTACGCAAGTTGACGATGTTATGTTAAATATTTGTAAGTTTTTTTTTTGTCATGGTAACGAAACAAGTATTTGCAATACGCTGCACTGTATCCATTTCCGAATTATAGATAAACTGTGATAGCAAAAGTTTCGCCAAGACAACTGCGTTCTTATGATTCCATAACCACTTTTCATCAGATAAACGAGGGCCTCTACAAATTTAACAAAAAGAAAATAAAATTCTTGCAAAACACGTCTTTCTAGTTACTCTCAAATTAGACTTACAAATCTTACGAAATTTTCTAAGAACGTTCAAAATATTATACGAAATATGTAATTAGGGCGCCAACAAATAAATAACAAAAGAAATACGTAACATCAAAATCAAATTGAGAGCAACATGTGTTGAACAAGAAATTAATATTTCGCTTAATGCTCCTTCCCAAGTTGTGATCAAAGGAACTTTGGAGTTATCAGAACTCTGAACAAACTGCCTCAAATATATGCTAATTGTAAAACTGAACTGAAGGCCCTTTTTTTTTAACTACCAAAAAAAATACACAATCGAGGTATTAATATTTTACAGTCTCTAATATTAAAACTTTAAAACTATACTTAATTAAAAATAATAATTAAAAAAAATACTAAATTGAATTGTACAGTCCACACAAATACCTAATAGTTCTAACGAAACTAGCTTTCGCCCGCCGCCTCGCCCACGTTAGTTTCCCTCGGGAACAGTGCTTTTTGCTGGAATAAAAGGTACTCTATGTTCTTCTCAATACTTCTAGCTATGTGTATGCAAAATTTCAGGAAAATTGGTTCAGTGGATAGGGAGTGAAAGCGTAACAAACAAACAAAACAAATAAATAAACCGATAAAAAAACTCACTTGCGCATTTATAATATTAGTTGGATAGTTGGAATCATGTACAGTCGGGGTCAGATAAAAGTAACCCCTAACGTAGTGACCGCAAGGTCATATTTATTTGCCCCGGACTGTACGTACACTTGTGTACTGGTAAAAAACTTTAATTAGCCATTTGGAATAGAAAAGAAGAAGTACTCGTATGTAAGGATTTGGTGAACTGAAGATTACTTGTATTGATATCATCCTATTCCAAATTCAAGCAATAATTTTTTTTCGGAAGAAACGCGGGTAATGCCTACGTTATGACAAGTGTTTCCTTATTATGTTGTGCCATAAAGTACAATTTATCGTCCATAATATTTTTCTTACATGTAAGGTAACAAAAAAGAAAGCAAAAATCTTTATTTCCTTAAAAGTTTTTCTATTTTCCCAACATGTTTTAAGAAGCCAGTAGAATAGTTACCGCAAAAGGTATTAAATTTCTTTGTGAAGTGAAAATACTATAAAGTTGGTAGAAATGGTACAGTAAGTCGTAAAACGTACGCTTCTAGACGCAAATTGTAAGCAACATAGAGTTAGCAATACTCAGAAGGCTCGATTGAATTAATTTTAAGTTCCAAATCACTTGTTGAGTTATTTCTCTACAAACTCATTAAAACTTAGACCAGGTGCAATTATGGTTTGATTATTGTAGATTTAAATTACGATAGTTACTGGATAACTCCGCCACTGTAAATTTCTCTATTTCTGTGTACAAAAAGAAGAGTGTTATAATATATACCTACCATAATGGTCATATGAATAAACATGATAAAAAAATGTGCTATTTCATCGCAACCAGTTTCAAAGTTTAATAACCACAATTAAGATATACATACACATGATCGTACCAATAAAAAAAAAAAAATTGCATTAAGTAATGGTTTACAAAGGCAAGCTTTATATCATTATTACAATTTACACGTTACATGTCTAAAACTAATAATATCTATGAACTTTCTTTTAGGTCTACGCTTAGCTGTAAAATATAGAGGCATGTTAAGGTTTTACACGTGGGTAATCAATTACAAAAACAGTTAAACTTATACGGCTTTTCAATGTAAAGTCGACAAGTCTAAGTTTAAAAATAGGTTACGGTAAAATATGTACAATATGTACTAAAAGGAATGAATTCATTACATTCTTTTATTAAAAAAATTTAAAAAATATGTTGGACTGATATTTTAAATAGAGCAGGAGAAAAGAGAATAAAAAAGTAGTTGAGAACAAATAGAGAAAACATGTTGAGACACACGACACGATGATTTTATGAAAAAAAATTATTGAAGAAAAGGTATAATAAAGAAGTAAGGGTTCAGATAAAAAAGTCATACCTATAGTTACATGAAATAGATGAAGCGAAAACAAACGTCGTGTCGTATCGAGAAATAAAGGAACTCTCAAATGATAGACAAAAATTAAATGATCTCCACCGATAAGAGCCTATTGCTCTTAAATTTATGATAATTTCACATCACGAGCTTCAGCGACCTTACGCTGCTCTATCGTATGTTTTTGTGACCAAATCTCATAACAAACAATTAAGGAACCTCCGAGAAAATTATTTTCTAATATTGTCATTCCTTAAATACCTTCAAAAAATTTATTTTTATCCTGGCAATATCCCTTCATCATTATCGCCGTAAGGATATAAACCTTGGCTGCTGTTTGTTTTTTTTATTGCCCTGTAACATTCCGATCCATCCGAATAAGCATTTTTGTCGTTTGAGTATCAAGGTCGGCTTTACATATTTAAAAAGATTGCGACTTCCTTATTATTTTTTTTCTTATTTTTTTTTCTTATTTTTTCTTATTTTTTTTTTTAATTTCTGTGTTTTGAGTGTCAATATTAGAGTAATAAGGGTGTAAAGGATAAGGATTATTTTCAAAAGTAGAGGAAGAATATCCGTTTTTGATAAAAAGTAATTACCATTATTAATTTCTACTTTCTACAAAACATCGATTGACCCTGCACAACTTTACCCAAAGGATCTATCAAATCTTTGAGAACAAAGATTAAAAAATTGTGTTTGGTATTCTCTTAGCTTCTTGAATATCTTTATGTTATATAAAAAATAATAAGCTCTGATCTCTCTCTTTGATTTGTGCTCTAGCTCATACACCACAGATTTTTTTTCTGTTAGTTTTTTTCGTGTGTTCTAGATTTATTAATGTTAATATATCTTTGTTGTCAATATAAGCTCTACATTTTAAAAAAATACGATTCAGAAAAACGAAATCAAAATCCCTCCTGAAATTATCTTAACCCAAATCTCATGCATTAAATTAAATAGAAAATTAACTTTTCACTCCAAAATTTATACTAGAGGTATATCACACGGGATATTTGGTATCCAAATTATACTCAGATCAACCCACGTCCATAGACGTCATTATATTCACCCACATAGAGACGTAAGCAGTGAGGCCATAATTAAAAATAATTATGACGTGACTGGTCAACGGGTCAATTAGCTGAGGGCTTGGCCAAAGTCACAATTGCAAAACGATAACGTCGTACGACAAGAACAAAATGTATGGGATTGACATAAGATTGACCACGTGATTTACCGCAGCTTATGTCAATCCCATACTTTTGTTCTTGTCGGGTGCTGAGGCGCTCGATAGCCTAGTAAACGATAAGTAACGATAGTGCGCGTCAAGCGACGGCGACGGCGAGTGCGCGGCCATGTTTGGATTGGTCGCCATTAGTGGCATTTCTATCTTGAGCTCCTCCGTGCTTCGGAAGGCACGTTATGCCGATGGTCCCGACAGTCGCTCGATTGTGATTGCATAGATAGGCGACACTATAGAGAACTTGTAGGGAGATCAAGCAGATGCGACTGGAAAGAGATGCGAAATGCTAGTACAGCGCACTCTCCCAAGATTCGGCGCGTATAACCGAGAGGTTGGTAGAGCCATGGGAGGTGGAGGGAAGTCGCTCGATTGTAATAACTAGTTCCGCCAAATCAGGACCATGATTGATTAATAGCGTATCTTGGGTTTGAAGCGTAAGCTGAAGATGCAACCGGGAAACACGCTCGGGCGATTAAGTTCAACAGGTCGATTAGATAAAGCTGGCTCGAATTTTGTGCTTAGAAGAAATCTTTACTTATGTACCTAGCCTTTGTCTTGATCGTATAGTCAGCTAACAGAAGAACTCCTCATAATCATTTCAGTTGCCATAAGTCTACTGCTGGACATAGGCCTTATTACTTTTATACTTTAAAGTTCTCATAGGAACAATGTATATAACTGATTAAGTACAGAGCATCCATACTAATAATTAGAAATGCGAAAGTCTGTCTGTCTTTTCGCTTTCACGGCTTATCCGCTGGACTGATTTGATGACATTGAGTATGGATATAGATAAGGACAGGTGTCAAACATAGCAATATAACCAATATAAACGATTCCCACGCGGGCTGAGCCGCGGGCAACAGGTAGCTATATTATAATTGCGAAGTCTCTGTTACGCTTTTAGTGCTAAACCGCTGGATCAATGTTGATTGGATATGGATATAGTTCAAGGCCCAGGTTCGAATATAGGCCAAAAACCAATTAAACCATTCAAACCAATTTTTTTCAAAATTCATGGGGCTGATATATTCGGATAAGAGAAGTTGAAAGATTGTATGAAAAACTAAGCAACGCAAGCTGAGTCGTGACAAACAGCTAGTTATTAATTAAACCTCAAATACAAACAGTGAATTCAAGGATAAAAAGTAATCTCAAATTATCAAAGTAACGCTGTGTTTTGATTGTGAAGAAAAACAAGCAAACTATTATAAACTTTTTAAACCTACGCATTTATTACGTAGTCTATACTCTTACGGTCGTGTTTGTGACGTCTTTTATATTTCTATTGCGAATGTTACATTCTAGATATGTGAACTTACATATATGAGGAGCTCGTGCGCGTCAAGCGACGGCGGTGGCGAGTGCGCGTCCATGTTTGGATTAGTCGCCATTAGTGGCATTTCTATCTTGAGCTCCTCCGTGCTTCGGAAGGCACGTTGGTCCCGGCTGTTATCGGTAGATGGCAGGTCTAGGCTATGTCAGATGCCTTTAGGCAGCCTGCAAAATCTGACAGTGTTAGCCACTAACACACCCAAGTCATGTTCCTGCGGGTATGGTTTCCCTGTAAAAAAGAGTTACGGAGGTCAGATGGCAGTCGCTCCGTTGTAATAAACAGTTCCGTTAAATCAGGATCATGATTAATAAAATACCCAGGGCTCTGAAGTATACGCTGAAGATGCAACCGGGAAACACGCTCTGACGAAGTAGATTCAACTTAAATACATACGTATCTTCACTTCTGTTTTCCGAAGGGATAACAGAGACTAAATAAACACCGATTTTTACAGAAAACCCTCACTTCCTCAACACTCATTATGATCATCATCATTCAGTTCCTCGGAACCGCCTCTCGGCCTCTGACGTAGTTCCCTCATATCCTCATTTTTCAAAAGGTCTGCTATTTGTTAGCAGTATGTTTCTTGGCTAATTAATCGACGATTTGTGTATCGACTGGAAATTATTTGGAGAAAGGGATCGATTGTCATCTGATCACAGAACAGAATAAAGTACAGTCGGGGGCAGATGAACCAAAGGGTTTGGTTCATCTGGGGGGTTTGGTCCGAACCCCCCCAATCACAATGTCAAATACGGTAGGTCACTTTTATCTGCACTTTTATTAACAAAATAATAGATGTACTAAATGCCTTAAGACATTTTCTATATTCATGATGCTTTATTTATTGAACATATTATAGTAACATACAAAACATTCATTCTACCTCAAAATAACATTAAGCTACTCAATTACTTTTTAGGTTTTCTCGGCAGACTAGACAAGACAAGAGAAACATTCTTTATTGCTCCAGTAAAAATATACAATAAGGAAATTAAGGACATAGATAATACAATAGGCGGCCTTATCGCTATTGCAATCTCTTCCAGGCAACCTAAATCTAAAGTGATTGTTGACAAAAGAGATGGTGCAGACTTGAGATTGCGATAATCAACTTTCTTCAGATAATCTCAAAAACAGCAACTGTGCTTAAAAAAAACATGATTTAACTGAAAGAAAACAAACCATCTGGCTTCGCACATCAAAGCATGCTTTTATTTTGGCAAGCAGACCCGGTATTTATTGAAGTCATTGGCATTTGTATTGAAAAGGACAGGGAGATCTTTATATTCGTTATTTTTAGCTGATGTATGCCAGGTATGTGATAGTAAAGAAATTGAAAGTATAGTAGCTGAAACCAATTATATTTTTTCTTACTTCTATACTAATATTATAATGAGGAAAGATTTGTGTGTATTTCCCAAAAATTATGTATGATATATCGCATCAGCTAAAGCAGTAATCAAAGGAAAACAAAAATGACACGCTTTTAAAAGTAATGAAATTAAGCTATGCGAAAATTCATTCACTTACGTGTCATAAATCGTGTAAACGACCGCAATTTCGGCAATGCAAAACAATAAAGATGAAGGAAACCAAATTGCATTGTATGTTTGCAAAAAATATGTTGCGCACTTCCTATATTGGGCCCTAGAGACAGAGACACGAGTCATATAGATAATTTTTTTTTTCTTTAAAATATAATATTGTTTATGGTAAGGCTTCTGAGCATGTTAAGCCGTTGATCCCAGCTAAAGGCAGTCGTTTAGTAGCGTAAGATGCCTTCAGGTCGCCTGAAAAATCTATGTGTTTATTTCGAACACATGTGGATCTAGTTCAATATAGTAAAGTTCTTTGTTAGTTAGTTCTTAGTTTATAAATATAGGTTAACCTGTTCCATGAACCTTTTTTTTTTCAAAGTTTCTTTTTCAATGTTCTTTTCATTCATTGTTTCTTATCGGAACAGAAGGTATATATTTATCACTAGCTGTTATCCGCGGCTCCACCTGCATGGTACTCGGTTATATATAAAAAGTAGTCTATGTTTGACCCCCGGTGTTTAACTAAGTATATCCATATCAAATTTTATTACAATCGGTCTAGCGGCTTATCCATGAAAGCGTAACAGACAGATAGACAGACTTTCGCATTTATAATATTAGTATTGATATTGATTTATTAATGTTCTTTTAAGCTAAGAATATAATGCGTTCCATCACTAGATTGAAATCATTGATTTCATCATAGTTTTTCTGACGGCCCACAGAAGGCGGCTCGGAGTTAACGGCTTAATATCTCTAGATCTCTACTAAATATCTCACTAAACCAATTTAAGTATATTCAAATAAATGAAAACAATCGACCGCGTGTCCAATGACCTTTTTCACGTCCAAAAGTAAACTGTGACGGGTAGAAAATAAATCTCTATACTGCGCACGCGCGACTGTGTATCCCAAAATAAGATCCCGCGCACCGTATCGAGTTCCAACCAGTGTCTCCTAGCGCGTTTTACTGCGCAAACGCCTGTGATAAATCTAGTCGATAGTGTCGCCACCTAATGCAGCAATATGACAAGTAATTTTGGAGTGTTTTGATCCCGATTCCCTAACTCTTTGCTTGTGTTAACTGGATTGCTATAATTACGCTGTAAGTATCTGCTTTGTGTTGCCCCACTGAATTCTACCAAATATTACTTACCTATTTGATATCGTGGATATGACGTTCCAACTTACGCAAAATTTTGAATTGAGAACGGTTTTCTGGGTTTTATTTTTCCTTGATTCTCGAATCTGACACTGTCGGCATCACTCGGCATGTATTTTTTTTATAAACCGTGCACCGTTATTCGAAAACTTCGTGCGCAAACCAATCAGACACATTAATTGGAGTATTTGGTCTTTTTGCATTTCCTTGTAGTCATATACACCCACACACCCATTTCTTTATACTCCTTAAGTTTTTCTATGCTGAATTAAGAATAAGCTAGATCTTAATGGTTCCAATAACTTGTGATAGGTATTTCCTGTATTTAGAGTACCTATTTATTCATTACAATCACAATACCTGAAGAAGAATTTTTTTTTGCATTTTAGTAAAAAAAGGGCGGCGGCCGGAAAGAAATGTTCTAAATATTCCATTCTGTCCGCACAATATCTATTTGTTCCGGTCGCTGTTGAGACGGCTGGTCCTTGGTGTCCTGAAGCTAAAGTTTTAGTGGCAGAGATAGGACGCCGTTTAAAAGACTGTGGATATGACTACCGCTCGGGGTGGTACCTGGTTCAAAGGATTTCTATAGCTATCCAAAGAGGCAATTCCGCTAGTATTATGGGAACCTTTGAGCCGGGTACAATCAGGGGCGGCATTTTTGAATGACTGTATTAATTATGTACTATTGTTTTTGAATTAAATAAATAAATTTAGCTTTTAGTAAATATTTAAGGTAAACAATACCAATTTTTGAGGTAGAAAGACGCGAAAAAGTATAAGCGATATTAATTCACTCATATTACAAGATCATTTAACCCTGTGCACACTAGTATCAGAGGTTTTCAAAACCACCTCTTGGCCTCTGAAGTGGGTTGAACGACCGCTAGATGCCAGTACCAACTTCTTGACCTTACCGGGCCTTCCAAAACATGACTTCACAATCATCTTCATTATGAGACAGTAAGGTAATTAAAACCTGGAATGTATTTTTTATTGTGTCCTAACAAAACTGAAAACAGATAGATACGTTTTGTTTCCATGGGAATTGTAACCAAGACCTCCGTATTTCAAGCAAACGATTTAACCATTAAACTACAGAGGCAATTGGTAAAACGTATTTTGATCATCATTGAGATGTGTAATGATGTATCATTATTAAGATAAATAAATTAAAAAAGAAAAAGAAACATTTAAATACCATGCAAAGCTAGGTTGCTGAAATAGTACAAGATGATCAAGAAAAGAAAAAAAAAAAAACAAATAATAAAATCAGACAATCGGCGCGAGATCGGTTTCACAAAACTGCGCATTATTTACGCATTAGTAAGTTGAAAGTCATGCGTAAATCTAAAACAAAAGATTTTTTATTTGCGTAGCTTTTTGTTTTGTTACGGCACAACGACTTTATGGCAACTATTATGGAAGGCAAAATAAGAGGAAGGCACGAAAGAGCGGAATAAGGAAGAAAATTGATGGCACGACGACTTTTGGGAATCATTGTGTGATATTAGGAAGACGCGAAAGAGAAAGATTAAGAAAGGATGTCGTAGAACAAATAAAGGAATGAGTGGGAATCGTGTCGTATCATCACTTAAAGCGGCCAGCACTTTAATTTTTAATAGATAACTTTAAGAATTTCTGATTTCTACCTACTTTGTGACGTATGTTTGGCAACTGTCTTAGATAAATTTATAGACATCGCGGTCTGATTTCTTCCGCATTTTAAGAATGCTCTACTTATGGTTAGTCATCTTCCATAACTATAATTTTACGTCTTTTAAATTATACACAATAATTAACATCATTTTTTATCTATGGTTAGTTTTGTTCCATTTACTTAGGGTCAGACATCTTTGATTACACAATTATATTTAAAGTTACGCACTATTTGCAGATATTATGATAAGCTTTATAAATCTAACAAAGAAACTATTGGTTAAGCCAAAGAATTTGGAATGGCGCGTGGCTCAGACAATTTTTTTTTAATCTATGGGTTAAGCGGAAAACGAGTTATTATGCCTAGTATGACGTATTAATTTTTTTAATTTAAAATTAACCACCTGAATTCAGAAACTTCACAATAATTGTTATCAAAATAAGATTCATTTTTGGATGAAACATTATGAATCATTAAAACGCAATGGCTGAAAAATTAACATAAAAAAAGTCCACATGAATTCTATTTCTATGGTTCGATGATCTTTCATTTCCCTTGACCGTATCGCACATGATCTCGTATAATTTCGAATCATCAAAAGACACGGGCTGAAAAAAAAACAAAAAACACGAATTCTATTTCTGGTTCGATGGTAAATCTTTCATATCCCTTGACCGTATCGCACATGATCTCAGTATGAGTCGATGAGTGACGCTAATATGCGTCACACGGTTTTATGCGCAATTTTAACTACGGACCAAAATAAACACCAGTAGCGTCCATTTCTCTGCTTCTGAAAGTTGCGGATAAAAAACAAAAATAGTAAAAAAAAAAAAAAATTGTAAACAATAAAGAAGATTGGTCACCGTGATGTATAAAAATTGCAAAAGGCATACTAATGAGCTTTAATTCGCTTATTTGCATTGATTAACAAAAACAATTCGCGTGTTGACTGACCATTAGTACTTACAAAACTACTGAAACACGTGATCTAAATACCTGTGTTTGATATAATGCATTTGAAAATGTAAAATCATAGAGTAATACGGCTTTGGAAATCTGTATTGCTTTATGGGCAAAATCTATATTTTACCGAGCGTGCTTCCTGTTACATTCTTAGCTTTTCGATTAAGAAATAAATAAATAAGGTGCTCATACTCTGTTTAATAATCTTAATAATATTTATTTTACTGTTATAAACAAATCAAGTAAGTATAAGAATATATTTATTTATGGATGTTCTCGTAAAATGAACAGAAATTCGGTTTGATATTACAACCGAAAGCAGACATTTGTTGATTTTGATCCAAATGAAAACTCGGAATTAGTATTTTCATAGCTTTGCTTTACATATAATTTTCATTCTAATTACAGCTAATGAATTATAGAATTGACACACTTTTATATTTTATCACTGACATGAAAATTCGGAAAATCCAAATCGTAGTGTAGAATTAGGTACATACATCGAATTACGAGTGGTTCTCAGAGCAAAATGTCCACGATGATAAAACGACCATAACGTAGTAAGTCATGGGAGCAAAACCAAGTTTTCATATACCTATAAATACTAATAATATTGCAATAGCCCATTTTGAAGTCTATAAATTGTTTGAACTGATGGTGATGAGCAAGTGTGAATTAATTAATGAATTAATGAATAATCACTTTATTGCACCAATTACATAAATACATCATTGGATTGTACTGTACAGGATCGAAGATGAAAATTAGTACAAAGGCAGACTTATCGCTAATGCAATTTCTTCCAGCCAACCTTAGTGTGGATTCTCTTCAAACTGTGTCTCCTTCTCTGTCGTGCCCTTCTTGCTTTGTGAGCTGTTAAAACAAGACCTTATGTCAACCACAGAAAATACATATTACGTTAGCCTTCCTAATATGCAGGGTACACGGCAGCACCAACTGCCTCTTCAGTATTATTGCTGGCTGGTAGAATGTACGGGCCCATTTCAAGACATTGAAAGACGTTTTGGTTTTCTGTCTGTTACGTTACAACAGATTTAATAAAAAAACTTACTAACTGGTGTCACAAATAATAGAAAATACATGTCTGAAAAAATCGTTTTATTTATTTATTTTCAAATTCAAGAAAAAATATACAAGAAAAAACATAGAATATAGAACATTAGTACAGTGCTGCTTTTTTTCTAAAGATGGCGATGCCATCCAGTTTGTTCTGGTTCTCCACGTGTACAGTACTGTAAGTTGGTTTAAAATTTAATAAAGCCCTACCTCGCCATACTTACCTTACAATGTCAACATAGGTCTTTAATCTAGAAAAATGTGATATTTTAAAAAGATTAACAGTAGAAGATCTTACGAGTAGGTCCATAGAATTACAAAGAGTGAATAGAAACCACCAAATAATAAGCTGGTTTCAATTATAAATTAAGTATAAGATTATACAGAAAACAGAAAATTTAGACTGCTATTGTTCCATGTTGCAATTACTAATATGACAAAGCGCTTTTGTTTTAACATGATCATAATTTTGATGAAATTTCAAGCGAATTTCACAAAGGAATCAACAGTGTAAGAACTCTTTGTTTTGAGCAAGTTGAGTTATTAATAATATTCCAAGAACGAAACACAAAAGACGCGTTGCTTAGCCAAATACGAAGAATACTAAATTGTGAAAAAATTCAATGTCTGCCAAAAGTAAGAATAAATGTGACTTCCAAAATCTCATGTGTGCTTCCTGTGATGTCGCAATAGACTATTTTCGGAATGAATATTTATATAATTGAAGGCCGATTAAAGTTTACCGGTTCGTTTAGTATGGTGTTATTTGTCTATTTATCTAAAATTAAAGAGCTGTCATGTTCATGAAAGTCTATCCAAGTCGTTCTTTCGCCATTTTTTCACGTCCTGATACGATCCAATTTACAGTTTTTTTCTTTATTTGTTGCTAGTAACTCCTTTTGGTATAGGTACCTTTTCCCATTCTTCCCCCTAATTTGCCATTCAGTGTTAATTTTGACTGATTTCAAAAAAGGTGAAGGTACTTATTCGTCGGAATATTTTACATTGTTTAATTTCTTTCAATTGTTTGGAGAATTAAGTTAAACAACAACTAGTTTCATCTGATTCAGTCTTATTTTTTTCTTAATTGCCGCAATCATCTCTAAATTATGTAGTGTTATATGTTCATCTTTATTTTAAAATACATATTTGTAAACTACTTACCAAATTACTTTGCGTGTTTCCGCAACCAGTTAGTTCATGCAAACTACAGCCGACTGGCGCCCACCCACTACTGTTGGTTCCGGCATTGTTAAATTCCGCAAAGTAACTTCTGAATTTGTCAATAATTAATAAATAGATTTTATCATTGTCATAAATATAGATTTTCTTTATAAAAAATATTTATAGTACCTATACTCATAGAAATTTTGTTGAAACAGGCCGTAAATATATCATGAGTAATTTTTTTATCGGTTACAATGCCAAAACTACGATTCTCACAAAGCCCAATGAGTCATTTAAAACAAGGCCGACTCTCATATTGACACGTAACACAACTATTTACCTAGTTTTATCTAGTGTTCCCGAAATATCACCTATTTCATTATCTGAGAAGAGTAGCTCTCACACGTAATCTTTAGCTTCATTAACACAAAGTTTCAAATTGTTCAAAATATCTTCATCATCTGCCAAGCTAATATCAACTCAGGAAACATTAAGAAATGGTTCAAAATCGCTCATCGCTTATTGCAGAGCTAAATGTTTATTCAAGTATAGGGCTGCGTGAAACGCCAGAAGCGTCTATTTATAAACCACCGGATCTTTGCGGAAAGTCGTGCAAACGCCGAATTTAGCCGGATTAAGAGATTCAGAACAAGTGTATATTGGAAATAGTCTTTATTGATGATTACTTAAAATAGTATTTAACTAAACATAAACAAATTAACGAGTAAATAAGTTTGTATTTATTTTCGATGACCAAAGGCAATACTATAATTAAAAGTTAAATGTGAGACGCAACACTTAGGGCCTTTTAACTTTTTCTTTTCTATTTTGAATTATTGTACTTGTAACTTTATAAGAAAAAAGATACCAAACTAAATTTGGACTAAGTGTGAAATTGCCTTTCCATATACACTACATGCACTTGTTTTACACTTTTATTATGTAGAGTTTGCAACAAATACATTTTATTTGAAATGCTACCGTATTTACTTTGCAATCAGCCGAATAAATATTTGCCTACTACCTGCCAATCAATAAATTGAAAATTTTTGTATGACATTTTGTTCATAAGAGTTTTGAACCCCTGTTTGTCATTTAAACATCTGTAAAGTTTATTAAATGTTTTCTATTTTAGTTGTTACATTTCGGGTACAACCTTATATTAATATATTATGACAAGAAAGACTTTTATTAAATGAGCCCAAAAACATTTAAAAATTCTAATAATACTTTTTTCATCAGGTACGTAAAGCAGCAATAAGAAAAGATGGAGCAGTTCGAGTCGCTGTTGACGTGCTGCGTCTGCCTGGACCGGTACAGAAACCCAAAGTTACTGCCATGTCAGCACAGCTTCTGTATGGAGCCGTGTATGGATGGACTCGTCGATTATGTTAGAAGACAGGTAAGAAGAAATCTTTAAGAACTTATTAAATAACTTAATGAAAAGAATAGACAATTTATTCAAAACACATTTTTCAGGTCAAATGTCCAGAATGTCGAGCAGAACACAGAATCCCATATCAAGGAGTCCAAGGATTCCCAACAAATGTTACCCTGCAGCGGTTCTTGGAACTGCATGCTCAAATTGCAGGGGAACTTCCAGACCCTACTGCTGGTCAGGTCATGGAAAGGTGCAATGTTTGCTCAGAAAAAGCATATTGCGCACCTTGCGCTCATTGTGACAAGAAAGTTTGCGAAGACTGTAAAGCAGCACATATGGAAGTCCTGAGAAGGGAAATCGCAAGAATAAATAATCAAATCCGTCGTGGTATTAATAGGCTTCAAGATATATTAGGTGTAGTTGAACGCAATACTACAAATCTTCAAACTAATTGTGCTGCAGTGGCAGGAGAAGTTGATGAAATTCATAAACGCTTAGCAAAAGCACTGAAGGATCGCACTGATTTCCTTAGGACAGAGGTTGATAGGTACCTTGCAACTGAGCTCAGAAACCTAACACACCTCAAAGATAATCTAGAGTTAGAATTAAGCAACATACAGAGTAACTGTGATCTCGCTGATAAATATATGAACGATGACGTCGAGTGGGAGGACACTGAATTAGTAGACACTAAAGAAATATTCTTAAAAACTGTCGAATTTCTAAGAAACTTTGACTATGAAGCTGGTGACTACAACAGAAGAATGAGGTTTATAATGACTCATGACCCGAATCAATTAGTATTACATGTTGCAAGCTATGGTGAACTCAACATTAGCCATCCTAATGCATATTCTGGTAGTATACAACAAAGTCAATCAGGTCTTACAAGGTCTAAGAGTGATCATCGCTTGGCAACACAATTCCGACAACAGGAAGAAGCCAAAGGCTACACAGAGAATGATGAACCAATATTGGGTGGCCGTAAGTTTGGTGAACGCCGTCCGCCACCTCCAGAAAAGCCTACAAGAGATTACGGAACGGAAGATTATAGTGGTTATGAGTCTGAACATAGACCTTCCCGAAGATTCCGCTCTCGTTTTGTTAGAAGTCATCAACAAGACAATGATTCAGATTCTGAACAAACAAGCAGAGCTGTAAAAGCCGAAGAGAAACAAAAAGAAAAAGAAAAGGTGACGGATACCGAAGATGCTACTCGTGGTCCTCTTAGTGGAATATTTAGATTGAGCGATTGTCCACGTGTCATGCAAAGGATATTAGATGTTGACAGTGGTAAGAAAAAAGAAAAGAAAGAGCCTCCACCACCTCCTAAACCTGTTCAGCCTGCACCGCAACCTCGCAGACCACCACCACCTGCGCAAAGACAACAGAGTGAAGATGATGAAATATCGCGCCTTAAGAGACAAAACAAAGGAGCAGCCTCTTCTCAAGAAGCTGATAGAACTCCTCAACGAGCCGCAGAAGAAGAAAGAAATGCAATTAGTCGTAAACCACCGACTCCTGCTCGGGAGGTGAGTTGGGAAGAGGACAGAGAGTAAACACATACGGCGACAGTACAACGTAGAGCGTAGACAAATCATCGATACTAACAAGGACAATGCGAAACTAACGGCATTCCACAAATACACTCCATATTTAACATATTTCCACACATACACAATATGACAAATTAGTACCGTTTTGGTGTCCAATTCGAATTTCAATATATTTCTCAGGCGTCCAGCGACGGTGAATCCGATGAATCTGTTGGATCTCTACAACGAACACAGCAGCGTAAAAATGCCACTTCAGCTCAAAAGCCAGCAACGCCAGCTAGGAGACCCTCAGCATCAGAAGCACCTGCCACACACCGACCGGCAGCCCGCGCTCCCAGTACTGAATCGAGCGCATCGACAGAAAGTTCCGGCTCGGCGGTAAAACACACAGGTGCGATTCTTACTATTGCTGAATTGAAAGCGAAATACAGCACTGATGGGCTCCCACCAAAACCAACTCGTTTATTTTCCACAGGCAACGAGAGAACTGCACCAGTAACTACGAATGGAACAGCCGGCGGAGCACAAAGGGTACAAAGTCGTTTTGTCGGCTCTCAGCGACCAACTCCCGCTCCGGCACCCACCGAGCCGGCTCACGAAGATTCCGATACAAGTTCCGAAGAGGAAACAGATTCGTCGGAGGAGAGTGAAGAGGAGCCTGCTCCGCAAAGAAAGCCCGAGAGCCAGGCGATGGCGCGCAGCGATATAGGCCCACTTCTAGCACGTAGCACAAATGCTCGCAACGATGCTCATGATAATAAATCTAAAGATAAAGATCCTCCTACCCCATCGCGATACCGTACTAGGAATTCATCTCAAACTGAAGAAGAACCTACTTCTCGTTACGGCACCAGTACACAGTCGCCCTACAGCAATCGATATGGCACCAAATCCAAAGAAGAAGAGCCTTCATCTTCATTTGATGATGACTCAAAATACCCCACCGCTCGATCAAGATATCTTGCTCTTAAAGAAAGGCGTAATCGTCTTGCGAGGAGTAAGAGCAGTCATACCGGTTTTGGGGTAGGCGACGATGATGATGCAGATGAGCCTGTATCTCCAACTACAGCTTCCCCGTCGGCTTATCTTGCGGCTCGATACGGCTCCGGTACAGGAGGTTCGGAGTTGTCTCGCAGCCGTTCATCGCATGCATTAAAATCAAGAGAGAGCTCGCCAGAACGACCAGTTCCTGGCGAAAAAGATGGAGCGGCCTTGAGTTCTTGGGCTAGATACTTAAAGAACAAATATGGGTCGCGGGGCAAGGAGCGCGATACTGGCACGTCGTCAAGTACGTCACGTCGCCTGTCTCTCGGGCTGCCCTTGCGTTCAGCCAATGAGCTTGCCAGTTCTGATGACGATTCAAAAAACGCGGCAGGCTCCCCCATCTCCCCTACGGCGGCTACAGCAGCGGTAGCAGGTTAGATATAGAGTGGCGTGTATATAGGTTTGAAGCTTGTGGAAAATGGTTTTTGTTTGAGTTTGTAATATGAATTCTAATGGTATTTTTTAATCTTAGGTTTCGCAGCAGCAGGTTCCTCCCCTAGGAGCCAGTATCTGCAGAAACGCCGTTTACAATTCAGCGTGGGGAGCCGGGGGAGCGAACCCGGTTGTTTTACATGGCCTCGTGGTATCGCTGTAGGCCCCGACAACACAATGGTCGTGGCTGATTCCTCAAACCATCGAGTGCAAGTAAGTAATACGACAATAACCCAAAACTAGTTTGGAATCGAAAGTTTATAGTAGTTTTATATGTGTTTAACCAATAAACAGTACCAGGTATTCCTATTCCTGTCTGGAATTTGTCTGTTTACATCTGTCTTAAAATAGTCGTGATTTCCTGACCTTGTGCCAACATTTCGCGCGACAATATCATCACAAATTAATAAAAAAATGGAAATGCACACGGTATTTTAATGACAGTCATCAATCTCTTGAAATAATTCTTATTACAATAATAGTTTGTTATCATTATGTATGGGTGTTGGTTCATTTTTTTATCGTTACCTTTTATACACATACTAAGTAACCTTTTTTTTTACATTTGATTTATAAGATGACTATTTAGCTTTTAAAACATTAGATTCAAGATATATTTTTCAATAGGTTTTTGACTCCAATGGCATTTTCGTGAAGGAGTTTGGACAGTATGGCAGCGGTGAGGGCGAATTCGACTGCTTGGCAGGCGTTGCTGTCAACCGCATCGGGCAATATATCATCGCTGATAGATACAACCATCGCATACAGGTAAAAAACCACATCACTTCTATTATCAACTTTAAATGTCCTATCCATTTCAGCCAGATACTAAATGTACAAACAGAATATTTTGACTGTGTTATTATATGTTTAGATTTAATAGTACAGATTATTTCCACTCGATAATTTTCAAGAATACTTTTGAAGCTTTCGCAATCAATACACCTAATTAAAAATTCCTATAAACGCAAGTTGTAGAAATAGGTATTTTATGAAATACCTACAGGAATACTTTCACGCGATGCAATCAATAATTTTACTACAATGAACTTTACCCACATTGGATTTAGTCTGAAAATTACTTAAATTAACAAAATTCAAAACTGTGAAATGTACAAAAATTTGATGTATGACTATAGCCACAAAATAGTCAAAACAAGCCTCTATCGTGTTTTAAGTCGATTAAAATTTTACATTTTGATTATCATTGAGTTTTCACATAGTACATTATTGTTTACATACATATAATAAATTAACCCCTTCAGAACTTATGACTATGACTTACATTCCATTCTATGCAATATAAAAGAAATGATGATTGTGGTGGTAGACAAGAAATGAATGACATCATTAAGTGAAAAGAATATTATAGGTATATTGAGAATAAACATTTTAATTTCATTGAATAGTCTAAGACAAGAGAAAATTCACGATTTTCGATTGCTACAAAACTCCATTTCCCTAGGTTTTCTCATGGCCGCCTTAATGGAACCACTTAAAATTCCCAGTAGTACCGCCTATATTCGATCTCCTACCAAATTTCCCTTAGGATAACAACGGGAATTAGTATTTGTTCAAATATTTATTGAATTCTGTTTGTAACCTTTAGAGACTAGTTAAAGAGTGACTGCAAAAGAAACCCGGATGGATTTTCGAATTTCGAGAGGTTCAATTAGCATTGTTTTGTATAGAAATTCTTTGTATTTGAAAAGAAATATTACAAATTAAAAAAAAGCATATCAAATTTCGAAAAACATTGACATTCGTTTACTATTGTTGAGCTATACAATCAAATATAATTTTTTAAACAAAGAATTGGGAAGTCACACGCGGTCTCGGCAACTTTCTTTTATATTTATTTTTGTAAATGACACAATTTTTATAAAACAGACACTTTTAATCCAAAACACAGGAAGTCATGGAATTGTGTGTACAATGGTATAAAATGTATACTACTTTAGCACTACCTTTACACATAAGGTACTTTCCTATGTGACCCACTGTAGATGACGGATTTATAATTTTGTAACACATTATATAGGCATTAGAATACATATTGAGAAGTGTCTTCTGTACGTTAGAATCTATATAAATTTCTGCTTAATAAAATTAAAATCCTTTGTAAAAAACTGGATTAATTATGAATAACAACAGTGTCAATGATATTTTTTTTAACAAAAATTTATTTTTGAATTCATTAGCATTTTTTGCATTCAAAATAATAATTTGACGTAATTTTTTTCACAGGTATTTGATCCTGCTGGCCGCTTTTTAAGAGCTTTTGGCAGCCAAGGCACTGGGGATGGAAAGTTCAACTACCCCTGGGGTATAACCACGGACGCGCTCGGCTTCATATACGTGTGTGACAAGGAAAACCATAGAGTTCAGGTGAGCTTAATGATAAAAAACATAACACTCCTTTTTGGTCAGTTGAGTAAAAAAGAGTTTAAGGCATTTCGTTTTTGGCCCTTGAATTTCACTTGATTTCATGCAATTTTATTTTATATTTTATACAAAATTGAGGAAAAACTAAAGTAAAATCAAAATCAATTACTAGATATTCCAAAGCAAATTTACCTTAAAACGCTTTTGTTGAAACTGATTGTTTTATTAGAACAGCCCATACATCATTTTTCCATTTGAACTATACAAAACATACAGAATACAAAATTGATAATTTCCTTTTATATTTTGCCTAGATGACTTTCTAATTTCTTCCAAAAACTAACGAGAACAACAAAAAAACATTGAAGTTACTTACATCCACACGAGTAAAACCAAATATAGTGATGTGGCGACACGTGTTTTGCTTCATCATGAATCTTGGCTGTATGCCGAGTTGTCGCAATAAAACATGAAGTCAGTATGGGCCCAACTGGACAAAAAGTTCCTTTTGGCTTTGACCTTTACTAATTCATTAATACACTTGTCTGTATATTTGTTCGAATTTTATCCTTATCTTTTCTGACTTTCTGGGCTACTTTATTCCCGTGCACCGCATCTTAGGTTATAGGCATTACTCCTCATGAGGGATTTTTTTTTGTTTTTTTCTTTATACCAACTGCTAATATTTATGGCAATTCTGGGAACAGCTGCTATCTGTCCTATCAAATCTAAGATGAATATCATCTTTAGCATCTCATCCATCACTAATCAATGGCAAACAAGTGCAAGATGGTTCGTTAACATCGAGTCTGTAAAAATGCTTAGATGCAAAATTCCCTTTAGACAATTTTGTAACTAGATTTTTAGTTAACTTAGATACGAGAAATAAACTTAAGTAATAAAATTATAACATTTTGCTCTTTCTTCAGGTATTCCAATCTGACGGTACGTTCGTGGGCAAATTTGGTTCCTTCGGTTCCAAACTTGGACAGCTTGAGCATCCTCATTACATCGCCGTGTCAAGCACCAACCGTGTCCTCGTCTCTGACTCAAACAACCACAGAATTCAGGTGTTTGACGTCAACGGAAGGGTTCTGTCATCATTTGGTGATGAAGGATCCGAAGATGGACAGTTTAAGTTCCCGAGGTAAGTTTTTGAGTATCATCTTTTCTGGTGATCATTCGTTATGACATAGGCGATGCGGCTAGCAACCCATACCTATTGGTTTCCTGTTTTAACTACCATCATGCTAAACGTGGCCTAAATTATTATGGTCCTAGGCTCTGTCTACACCATATGGGATAAAGAAGTGATTAAATATATGTAATGAAATATTTTCTGGTACTTAGGTCTTCAACCTACATCAATTTGAGCATGTCATTGGTGCACCTTGCACCAATGCTTTTAACCGACTTCTTTTGAGTTTTTACAAACGACAGAAGCAAGTATCTGAAATATGTCGCCTTACATTATGTTTTGCGCCTTCTCGCTAAAAAACTCGTTTGGACTTGCTAAAAATGTATGGTAATCTACCAGGATGAGTGAGTAGTAGTAAGTACGTCAAAATTGTCTGTGATGTGTCCTGTCCGTGACTCTTCAAAAGGTTCTTCAAAAGGTCTGAAAATCAGTGCTAGACATCCCTGCATGTCTAGTGTAATACAGAGCCAATGTTTGTTTATATCTTTGTCCTTTTTTGTTGATTTGTATGTGTGATAATGTCTATTCTATTCTTATAATGAATTGTATAGAAAAATAAGGCACTGTATACGAAACTCCTAATGGAGGTATAAGTGATTCTTAGGCATGCGAAATTTACTTGAAAAAATGGAGTCGTGTTCCTCATAGCTGAGGGTCGTGACAACCATAATCCAAATTGGCAGTTAGTATCTTCCAATAATAAAAGACTAGGAAGCGCGTAAACTTAATCCTTCATCAAGTTTAATATACGTTAGTACAGTAATTCGTATGTCTGTATAGCTTCAAAGTTACAATTAATGAGGTTGTCGTCCCGGGACCAACACTGTGTTTCCATTGCCTATAAAATGTGGTTACTGGTCTTCTAAATTATCTTTACGATGTTCAAACTTTAGTTTGTTAGGCAAAAGTTATTAGTAAATCCTTCTGGGCAAATAAATTAAATTCTAATAATAGATAATCGTGCGAAATATCGTTTGATATCATAACATAAATAGTATGTGTTTATTTGTGATGTTCTTACGATTTCGTATGACATTTATCCTGCGTAGATCAAATCTCCATGTCCAAGTTCTTCGACCAATATGTGGCAGGTATAAATTGGTGAATTTCTGCCATTCCACCAGGAAAACAGCAAAGTAGGCATTCGTTTACCACGTTAGATATCTGGTCGGGTGCTCCTTAAATGATTGTTCTCAGAATATTAAGTTTTATCAAAACTCTAATAAGAACTTGTCCTAACCTACCACAATTTTTACATAAAATTATCATTACAACACCTTGACCGGAATTTCTTTCCCGATACAATTTTAACTTTGTGTGCGACCTAAATACGCGGCGTGTGTACTAAAATACACTTTATGTACTTCCGACGACCTTTTCTCGCAATGAAACAAATTTTAAAATTAGGTCAAGGGTGACAGTGATTTTCATACCATTATGTGTATCAATATTTGCAATGGATTTTAAAATTCCAAAACGAGATTCTGAGTCCAGTATTGATTGTATTTAATTATTTATTACATTATATCGAGTAAGTACCATCTTTACGCCGACGATCTGCAGGTGTACGTATCACTCAGCGAAGATAACTTTGAGAGTAAGATGGAAGATTTGAATCGGGATCTTGACAGTATCGCATCATGGTCAGAAAAGAATTGCTTAGTATTAAATCCTACCAAAACGAAATATATGATCCTGGGGTCACAGAACCAAATAACTAAGACGATCTCACGGAATCCATGTGTTACCATCATGGGTAATAACGTGGAGCGGGTCGAAGAGGCGAGAAACCTAGGAATTTTAATGGATAGTAGACTTCGGTTTGAGAGTTACGTAGCTGAAATAGTACGAAACTGTTTCTATAGATTGAAGGTTATGTACAGAATCAGAGACTATATAAGCGTTGACCTTCGAGTGGCTCTTTGTGAAGCATTGGTACTATCAAAACTTAATTACGGCATCACCGTTTATGGCCCTTGTCTCCTAGCTAAGTCACATAAACTATTACAGCGTGTACAAAACGCTTGCGCTAGGTATTGTTTTAAGATTCCACCCCGCACTAGTGTCACACCTTATCTGTACTCCTCTAAACTTTTGAAGATGCGTGATCGACTAAAACTGTATACAGCGACTTTATTGTTTGGTGTTATAAAGAACAGGTATCCCTTATATCTATATAACAAGTTAGAGTGGCGTAGTCAGAGGAACAATCGTAGACTACGAGCGTGTGTTCCCCCGCTCGTCTTGCCTCGACATAGGACTGCTGCATTTTGCAGTAGTTTTAAATATAATGCTACCAAAATATGGAATAATATCCCTCCTCCCATTAGGGAGCTAATCTCAATCTTTTCATTCAAACGTAAATTTAAAGAACATATTTTAGCCGCTGCTTTCCAGGTAGCATGTTCTCGACCCTAACATTGGCCAATAATTTTATAAAATATAATATACACATAATATATTTTAAGTACCTATTGTAGTAATCGAACTAATCAAACATTTCGTTAAAACAATCGTATCTATATTATATATTTATTTGTCATATCAATTTATTTATCAATAGTGTACATTTATTCTATTTATAAAAAATGATTACAAAAACGTTAATAGCGTATTGAACAAATACTTATATATGTGTATCATCCCCTTTACTTATAATTTTTCACCCTATGATAATCAAAACATTATATTTCCCAATTTGCATTAGCCCTTGCATAAAATTGTTTGCTTATCATAAATTTTGAAGTCTTTAATTGGCTCATTTTGTGTCGCTTCGCTGACCTCACTCTGGGTTCTGGCAGAATCATCAGCGTCGCAGCGTGGCTACATCACCTGCGACTATTTGCTGAGTCTGGACCCTTTCTCATTTCCATTTATATATAATTACACTTTTATTAATATTACATTGGTTTAAGGTTACAGTACATTCAACTTGCACATTTCAATTCCGTCTTATGTTTTTTTTTTTTTGTATCCCGCATTAAAATCTGTAGTTTGCTTTTTTGTTGTACTGTAATTCTATTTTTGTACAAATTGTAAATGGTTGAGAATAAATCATTTATCTATCTATCTATCTATCTATATTCTTAAAAATTTATTCACTCATTTGAGTGCTGTTTCTTTGTTGCTTCTTCAATTTACGCTTCAGAGCCCAGGGTACGCTTTGTCATTATTTAGACTTAGATTTGGCGGTACTGATATTTTGTATTGTTGAAACCAGACCAATAGGAACATGATCCGGGCAAGTTAGTGGCTAATACGGTCAGATTTTTTCAGCCAATTGACTGCCATCTTAAATTGTATTTATTTTTTGGCAACAAGCGAATCTTATTTTTCAAGTACTTACCGAATTATTTTGCGTGCTTCCGCCACCAGTTAATTCATGCAAACTACTGCCGGCCGGCACACACCCACTACTAATACACCAGTTGGTACTAGTTTGCTTTTAAACTAGGTGACAGAAGCACGCAAAGTAATTTGGTAAGTACTTGTAACTTTGACTTCCTCAAAGTAACTTCTGGATCTATTAAAAATCTTATATTTCTTCTATTTCCTCAGGGGTGTAGCTGTAGACGACCAAGGTTACATCGTGGTAGCTGACTCTGGCAACAATCGTATCCAGATCTTCCACCCCGACGGGACCTTCCTCAGGGCTTTCGGCTCTTGGGGCTCTGGCGACGGAGAGTTTAAGGGTCTGGAAGGCATCGCTGTCATGTCCGGTGGAAACATCATCGTTTGCGATAGAGAGAACCATAGGGTTCAAGTGTTTTGAAGTAAGTGTTTGTGGCACCATCATTATTTCTTCCGCAGGCAACCCACTGCCGGACATAGGGCTCAAGGGCCCAAGGATTTTTGAAATGATCGATTGCAAGGAGACTGCATCTTTCGGCGTTCATCTGACCATCTGGTCGTCATATGTGTTGGAGCCTAGGTGTCCAGTTTCAGGGTATAAATAAAATTCTTGATTGGATACTTGATACATGGAGTTTAATCCTTTAACTTGAGTACAATGCTGGGCTAGCTAAAGATATTATATTTTAGGTGAGTTAGATAAATAGAATAGAAAAAGAGGGTAAGCGCGCGGGAGCTTATATACGACACTCGCGGGGGAGGGATGAAGTGGGGGGCCGTATCTTGAGCTCGGCAAACTGTATGGCGTGAACATCCTGCCCCCGGTTGGAAGCTTCTGCTTGCAACAGACATATCTTGGATAGAGCTCGCCGCACCACGCCCTTCGCCGTACGAATGTCCGCCACTCGTGGGACTCCATCAGCGCCAGGAAACAAGCGCTCCACGCGCCCCAAGCGCCACTGAAGTGGAGAGGTGTGGTCTTCCTTGAGAAGCACGACGTCCCCTGGCTGGAGATCACTGCAACGAACGCGCCATTTAATTCTGTGCTGAAGCTCGGAGATGTATTCGCGCTGCCAACGCCGCCAGAAATGCTGGCGTGCTTGCTCAATACGTTGGTAGCGATTCAGCCGTGAGGGATTGCTATCTTCTATAGCCTGAGTAGGCAGCGAACAAAGTGGTCTACCTATTAGGAAGTGTCCCGGGGTAAGAGGGGTAAAATCATTGGGTGAAGAAGACAAGGGACTTAAAGGTCGGCTATTAAGGATAGCCTCCACTTGTGCAAATATTGTCGATAGTTCCTCGAACGTAAAGTGGCTATTGCTTAAAATTCTTTTTAAATGATGCTTAGCTGATTTTATTCCTGCCTCAACCAAACCATTAAAATTTGGTGCATACGCGGGTGAAAATTTGAATTCAATGTTTTGATCACTAGCATTGTCGACAATATAACTAGAATTTTCTTTTAAGAAGTTACTTATCTCTTTGGCGGCCGCTACGAAGTTTCGACCATTATCACAGAATATGCGCCGGGGCCTGCCTCTGCGAGCGATAAACCTGCGCAATGTCATTATAAAAGCATCTTTGGACAATTCACTCACCGCTTCTAAATGGACGCACTTGGTTCTGAAACATATGAATAGGCATAGATAAGCCTTCGTTATTTTACAGCCTCTGCCTTTTCTATCGGTGATCAAAAATGGACCAGCAAAATCAACTGCTACAGTGCTGAAAGGAAAATCCGGTCCGGACAAACGATCCGCAGGCAAGTCGCCCATAATGTTCTGCATAGCTCGAGCGCTCACACGGCGACATTTGGCACAACTGCGAGCTGTGCGACGAGCCAGCTCTCTACCGCCTATGGGCCAGAAGCGATCACGTATAGTACTGAGTAAGAGTTGTGGGCCAGCGTGTAGTGACTTGTTGTGTTCTTGTTGAAATAGAATTTTTGTAAAATGATGTTTGGAGCTTAAAAGTATAGGATGTTTCTTGTCGAAATTATAATTAGAATTTCTTATCCTACCACCAACCCTGAGCAAGCCTTGGGAGTCGAGAAAGGGATTGAGCGAGACAATGTGAGATTTGGGTTTCAGCTGAGTCTGTTTTTTCAAAGTGTTAATTTCTTGGGAAAATGATTCTTGTTGAGAACGTTTGATTAAATAAGTAAATGCCACGTCTAACTCTTTAACCTGAAGTGGTCCAGAATATCTATTTTGTAAAAATTTACAATTGTGAACAAAACGGTACACGTAAGCTGTGACTCGTTGTAAATGTTTTAAATTAGAATATTTGGTAATGTTAATGCATGGGGTGCTTGTGTCAGCATTGGCAGCTGAGGAGGAATGAACCTTGACTTCTGGTAGTGGGTCAAATTTCTGGTATTGTAAAGACGGCCACTGCGCTTCAGATTTTTTAAGAAATGGTGGGCCAAACCACCATAGGGTGCAATCTAGAATCTGGTTTGGGTCTATGCCACGAGAGGCCAAGTCGGCTGGATTTTGCGCAGTGGGGACATGCCGCCACGATGAACTATTGGTTAGTTCATTGACCTGACATACTCTATTGCATACCCATTGCTTGAGCCTAGAAGGTTCTGTGGCTAACCAGCCAAGAACGATGCTTGAATCTGTCCAGTAATAATGTGCATTGATTGGCCTACGAAGAGCACTACTCACAGTGGCCATGAGTTTAGCGACTAACAAAGCACCACAGAGTTCTAAGCGCGGAATGGTCAATGCTGACTTGGAGGGTGAAACTCTGGCTTTGGCGCAATAAAGGTGCACGCTTACGTTGCCAGCTTGATCGACGGATTTTACGTAAATGCAAGCGGCATATGCCACTTGAGACGCGTCGCCAAACGCATGAAGCTCCACTGAAACAGGTAAGTCCCTGATTACATTTCTAGGTATAGATATGTTCCTGAGAAATTCCAGCCCGTTTATAAAGCGCTGCCAATCCTTTTGGATATCGACTGGAACATTAGCATCCCAATCAACCTTAAGGACCCAAAGTTTTTGCATGAGAATTTTAGGTTTTATTGTACATGGACTTAAAAGTCCCAGTGGATCAAAAATCTTAAAGGTCTGTGAAAGAATGGACCGCTTGGTTACTAGAGCGCTATCGTCATAAGCTTGTTTACAAATTGGAAATTGTAGACTGTCAGCATTTGGATTCCAGTTTAGGCCAAGAGTGTCACATGATTGACTAATAGCAAGATTGTTTTGTGACATAGTTACAGTTTTTTCTAGTAAAATAGTTGAATTTGATCGAAACTTTCGCAAAGTAAAACAGCCTGAAGCCAACTTATTGCATACAGCATCCTGAATTTGAAGCAATTCAGATTCGGATGAACAACCTGTTATCAAATCATCGATGTAGAAATCGTTTTGTAAAATAGTTTTTGTTTGTTCATCATCACACTCTTCGCCTAGCTGCCAAATGCATCTCGTGCTCAAATAGCTGGCGCTTGCAAAACCATAGGTGACAGTATTCAACCTATAAGTTTTTAATGGACTTGATGTATCGTTACGCCACAATATCAATTGCAAATCTCTATCTAACTCGCTAACTTGAATTTGACGATACATTTTTTCGACGTCACCTGTGAGCACATACTTGTATTGTCTGAATCGAATCAAAATATTAAAAAGTGAGTCTTGAATGTTAGGCCCTATCATTTGAAGATCGTTAATTGACAGCCCTGAACTCGTGCGACAGGATGCGTCGAATACGACGCGTAGTTTAGTGGACTCTGATTTTTCACGCAGAACAGCATGATGGGGAATAAAATAAGACAGGGTTGGCCTGTATATCTCAGCCACGGCCATATGTCCTAGGTCTTCGTACTCTTGCATGAAATTGCAGTACATTTCCTTTAAAACCGGCTGACGCTCGAAACGTTTTTCGAGATGAAAAAATCGTTTCTTTGCTGTATAATAAGAATCTCCTAAAGCGTCAGGGGTGTCAATCAAGGGCAAACGGACAGAAAACCTACCGTCGTCATGGCGAACGGTGTGTGTCATGAAATGTTTCTCACATGGATTCTCTGAATGCAGTCGGCCTCGCGAGCCATCCAGTTGCTCTGGTAACGATTCTAGCTCCCAAAACTTGCTCATTTGGTCGTCGACTCGCTCAAGCACTGAAAGGTTGCAAGCAATATGTGCGTTAGTGTTGTTTCCTGGATTAAAACATAATGGACCGGCTAAAAACCAGCCTAACTTGGAATCGCGTAAAATAGGTAAATTTCTACCTAATGATTGTTGTTGGGGATTGATTAAATCCCAGAATAGATCAGCTCCAATGAGCATATGTATTTCACTAGGGATGTGAAAACTTGGATCGGCTAGTGTAATATTTTCTGGAATACGGATTTGCTCTTTGTTTATAGGATATTTAGGTATGCGGTCAGTAAGCTCTGGTAGAACTAAACATGACAACATAACACTAAATGGATTGCATCTAGATTGCAAAGTGATGGTACAAGTTTCTGGTGTCGCCTCAAGAGCTGAATTACCTATGCCTACTATCGAAATATCTATTGGTCGAGTTGCTAGTCCCAACCGTTGTTTTAAATTACTAGTGATAAAGGAAGCTGTGCTGCCACAATCCAGAAGGACCTTGACGGTTTCAACACGCTTGTTTGCTGGATTTAAAACATTTACCAATGCAGTGGAAAGAAGAACTTGATTGCTAGAACTTGTTGGTATACTAGAACTGGAAAGAGAAGTCTGGTTATTAGTGTTTGTGTTATTTTCATTAATAGAAGAACTCGATGTGTGTATTTGTGTATCTTGTTTGTGTAGCATTGTGTTGTGACGCTTCTGGCAATAACGACAACTACTTAACTTGCATGAACTTGTGTGATGTCCACTCCGTAGGCAGTTGAGACACAGCTTGAGTGCCGACGCTTGCTTAATCCTTTCGTTAATGTCCATGGCAGTGAACGTTGGACAGTCGTATATCCTATGACGGCCCTTGCATACGAAACAATCTTGGTTGGATCGCTGAGGGGTGACTGAAAGGACATTTAAAGGCTTGTTATATTTTTGAACCTTAATGTACGAGCCAGGTGCACCAGGTACGTGACTAGAGCCGGATTTTTCTTGTTTCTGTCGGTGAACAGTTTCTAAGACGTCCGCTCGACTCTTAAGAAAATTGTGAAACTCATCTAATGTAGGCATTTCGCTGCTAGCCAGACCATTGCGATGCTCTTCCCATTTTAAACTTGTATTGGTGTCAAGCTTGGACGACATCAAATGAATAATTAGGGTATCCCATTTATCAGTGGGTTGCCCTAAGTTTTGTAACGCACGTAAATTTTTAGTGACGTGGTCCACTAGAAACCTAAGTGACTTGTCCGATTCACGAGCGATTGGATCAACCTTAAGAAGTGAATTTAAATGATTATTAATTAATTGGCGCTTGTTGCTGTATCTATCGCAGAGTAAGGACCAGGCTTCGTGATAATTTTTATCGGAAATTTCTAGATTTGAGATCACACGAGAAGCTTCGCCTTCAAGATACGAGCACAAGTAGTGAAACTTATGAATAGGCTTGATTCTTTCGTTCTTGTGCACTAATGACTCAAACGTATCGTGAAAACTAAGCCACTTGAAATAAGAACCATCAAAATTGGGTATCTTAATTACTGGGAGACGAAAACCCGAGCTAGTTCCTTCACAGTTATGTAAACAACTAGTATTCTCCTCAAGGTTACTGTTAACACTAGGCCGCGGCTGGGCATTAGTACCTAACCTACATTTTGCAATTGCAATGTTTTCGTGAAAGGTTGACTCGATCATATCACGTTCTTCCAATTCATAATCAAGGGTTTCCGAATTTATAATTTCTATGGCCGATTGTATATCTTCAAAACTTTTAAACATTTCTAAAAAGTTATCAAGTTGCGTAGATAGCTTGCTATACTCGTGAGTAGACAACGGTATATCGTCCGACGGAAGGGAAATTAAATAATTGTGGAACTTGGTAATCCTACCTTTGATTGACCGGCGCTTTATAATCAATCGCTGTACGTTTTTAGGTTCGGTATCACTGTCGTCACTCATTTTGCTTAATACTTGAAAGCCGATGAAAATTCACAACCGAAATAGTTAATTAAATACTGCGTAAACAGATAAATAATTATTAACTGCGATCGGAATGAGATGCGCGGAATGACCTTGAGCGATAGGACTGCACTGAGCCGGCCGGGCCGGCCTTTGTTTCCTGACTTGATGTTCTAGTAGGTACTACTTGTTGCCATGCATCTATTAGTCGCATAAGGTTATCACTTTCGCACGCAAGTGAATGTTATATTATCTCGATTAGACAGGTAAACGTTCATCGCTCGGTAATAAATTAGTAAATTTTAATACCACTAACTAGATTGATGGGTTATACCTGTCAATCTGACTATGGCAGGAAATAAATGATAACCACTTCACGAAATAAAGAAAATCAACATCCCTTTACGGTAGGTGTGTACTGGGTAAAGTTTTGGTTTGTGCCGGCCAATCACAACCGGCCGCCAGCCTAACGTAAAACCTCCTTAGGTAAAATAGTAAAATAGTCAACGTATTTGCACAAATAGAGGTGGAAATAAAGGCTAGAAGTAGGAAATAAAGGATTGGGCTCACGTTCCTTAGAATTCCAACGGTGTTCGTGCTTTGTCCTCGTTGACCTTCACGTGCGCCGGCGGTCGCTGGAGTTTGATAAGTTTTGTAGCAGTATCTTCGTCTCGTAGTCCACTCCTATTTTGCTGCCTGGAATCTTGTACAGGTGTAGACAAGTGTAGCAAAGCCTGGGGGTGTGGTAGATACCGCCGCACGTATTTGGTTCCCGCGTTGGGTACGGGTCCTGTCTTAGGTCGCCAAAAATTACCCGATGTTGGAGCCTAGGTGTCCAGTTTCAGGGTATAAATAAAATTCTTGATTGGATACTTGATACATGGAGTTTAATCCTTTAACTTGAGTACAATGCTGGGCTAGCTAAAGATATTATATTTTAGGTGAGTTAGATAAATAGAATAGAAAAAGAGGGTAAGCGCGCGGGAGCTTATATACGACACTCGCGGGGGAGGGATGAAGTGGGGGGCCGTATCTTGAGCTCGGCAAACTGTATGGCGTGAACAATATGTTTATAATAAATCATCACCATCTTGTAGGTGAAACGGTCTTTAGAACCTCCTCTTGGCCTTTGATGTGATTTTCTTAACGACTACCAGATTTTTAACGGCTTAACGAAGCACGACATCATCTTTTATTATCCGACAATCATATGATTCCTGGAATGTCCTAACCAAACTGGAAATAACTAAACAATGTATGTTTTTTACGACCCCCGAGTATACAGGCAAACGCCTCAACCACGGAGGCAGTTTATACTTCTATATTGAATGAGAAAATGCATTAAATTTTTGTTTCATCATAAATTAAGGGGTGTTGGGTGATTTTTAGGGTTAATTCACAATGTTGGATCTGTTAGTAACTGGTAACCTTAATGAGTATAATCTTTACATTTTCGAAGAATCATGTATTATCTTTGCTCTAAATGCAATTAAGTATAGTTCATTCAAAATTGAAACGTGGGAGTCCCCTACATAATAAATGTAATTTTACGTATAAAAATATGTGACTCACGCTTAATCATTTCTATCTACTTTAATGGCATTTATTGGTTTAATTAATATAATATAGTAAATCCGTGATATGGGAAGTAATTTTTTAATATTAATTAAGTATATATTAATTTTAATATTAACACTTTCTTATTTAAATTTCAGATGGACACATTTCATCTCGCAATTTGTGCCAAATACAGTCAACATTAAATATTGAAACCTGTTTTGATACTATATGTAAATAGATATACAAATCAAGTCACTGTTTATATTCATCTGCTATTACGTGTTTTGTTACTTATATACGAAATGTTATTGAATAAACATATTTTATGCTTTTATATTTGCAATTTTATTTTTGACATTTTTGACATACCTAATGGAAATTAATAATATATAGGGACAAATCACACAGATTGAGTTAGCCCCAAAGTAAATTCGAGACTTATGTTATGAGATACTAACTCAACGATACTATATTTTATAACATATACATCCAAGACCCAGGCCAATCAGAAAAATATAATTTTCCAAATTGACCTGACCGGGGATCGAACCAGGTACCTCCTCAGTAGCGAGCAGGCATGTTAATCATTACGCCACGGAGTTCATCAAAGTAAAGTTGCAATAACACTATGAATAATTAAACTAGCTGTAGCCCGCAACTTCGTGCGCATAGGCTTTGTTATATAAACATGTAAGTATCATAGATAACTCATATGTATCAACTCAATGATAGTAAATTTTATATATTCAGGCAAAAGTTGGCGTGACGGCGCATAACGTGGAGAACTTCAAGGTTCAATGGGAACAAACGGTAAACTATATAGAGGAGTGGAAGACACGAGGGTATGCTTTTGTCCAGCAGTGGGATGTTTGTGGTTACTTAAATAATAAGATATCTATACTAAATACCCAAGGGCTAATTTAAAAAAATGGGCTAAATCATAAACTATTTACATTTTGTCACAATGTTGGTTTATTATTAGAGAGTTTTACTTGAGACTGAGCTGGACTTAAGACGATACCTCGGTGAACACTAGCGCCACCGTCATTTAAAAATCATTATTCCCTGAAAACACAAGTTATCAAAAATCCGTCTTTTGTAGTTAAGGTTCTGGATCTGAAGTTAATTTTAAACGTATTAAATTATAGTCTCCTATAGTAACAAATTTAAAAACTGCTAAAAGTGGCCGTTTATATGTTTAAATTAACTTCATCACTTACATAACACGGATTATTGATAACTTGTTTTCAGTGAATAATGATTTTTAAATGATGGTGGCGCTAATTTTCACTGAGGTATCATCTTAAGCTTCTCTTGTCCAGCATGGCCGGCCATAAAAATAAGACAAATCTTGTATAATGTTTTAAGTTCTCTTACTGCAGTGGAGTTTGTGGCGCCGCTTCTTCTCCAATGACATTGGTGGTAAACTTAATATAACACTACTTTTAATCTTACATTTATGTGTCAGTTGTTTGAAAAATAAATTTTATCTATATCAATATAACGATTTTAGTATTCAACCGAGTAACACAATGATTTAGTAATCGACTTGTCTGTGCGGCTATAAAATTTTGATTGTCGATATAAAAGTGAGCTTGCTCTGTTGTTTTTAAGAAGACACTTTTAGAGCGTACGTGACGAAAATGACAGGAAAAGATCGGATTAAAATTCTATTGGTTTTTGGTCAATTGACCATTTTCAACCTGGTGTCAGAGGATTTCGCCTTTAGTTTTTAGCCATTATAACTGAAGAAAAAGAGGTCCTAACACATGCCTCTCCCTCTCATCTTTCCCTGTTAATTCCTCAACTAGTTGCTTCAGACCCTAGGGTCCGCTTTCCTGATTTATCTCCTCACTTCGCCCGGTCTACAACATCCTTAGATCGACATCGAGCCAGTACTAGGCTTGAACTTTACAGCCCTGGCGGAAACGTCATGGCTAGATACATGTACCCAACGTAACTTAGCGACATTAACACGTTGGCGGACACACGACGGCTATAGCAGTTATAACAATATAACTTCTATTGTGTTTTCAAAAGTGTCCGCTAACGTGACGAGACCTTGGTGAACACTAGCATCGGGACGAAGGAAGCATAATGTTTGGGACTAACTAAGAAATTTATTAGTGGGACAAAACTCAGTGGGACAAACGAAGAATGAATCGCGCCGCCGTCAACTAAAAATCATTATTCACTGAAAACACAAGTTATCAAAAATCCCTGTTATTTAATTAAGGTTCTGGATATGAAGCTAGTAGCTATGATTACAAATTGCAAAACTGCTAAAAGTGGCCGTTTTAAGCAATATTACAATTTGTAACTATTATATAGGGAAATATAACTTAATAATTTAATATGTTTAAATTAACTTCAGATCCAGAACCTTAATTAAATAACAGGGATTTTTGATAACTTGTCTTTTCAGTGAATAATAAATTAATAAATAAATAAATATATAGGGACAAATCACACAGATTGAGCTAGCCCCAAAGTAAGCTCGAGACTTGTGTTATGGGATACTAACTCAACGATACTATATTTTATAACAAATACATATATAGATAAACATCCAAGACCCAGGTCAATCAGAAAAAGATCATTTTTCATCTTGACCTGACCGGGGATCGAACCCGGGACCCTCTGAGTAGCGGTCAGGCTTATTAATATAATAATGATTTTTAAATGATGGTGGCGTTAGTCTTCACCGAGGTATCACCTTAAGTAAAAGCTCTCAAATATTGAATAATGTTATGGAAATAAATAACGAATTCTCAGACGTTTTGTAACATTATTTTGGTTGTTATGATAGCAATATACATACCTTTGTAAGCAAATACACGCTATGTTCTAAGTTAATTGAAAGTGTACATTGACTTCTTAGTACTAGAATACTAGATATTATGAAAGATGAATAAATAAATAAATATTTATAGACAAATCATACAGATGGTGCTAGGCTCAAAGTAAGTATGGAATAATAACTCAACAATGGTCTATTTTATAATAAACACATACAGATAAATAAAAAGTATTAAGTTTAAAAAACTAGACCAACAGGAACATGTTTCGGGTGTGTTAGTGGCAAACACTGTGAGATTTTTCAGGCCTAACGACTGCTATCTATCTATAACAGCCAGGACAAACGGCTTAACGTGTTTTCTGAAGCACAGAAGAGCTTAAGATAGGAAATCCAATCCAAACATTGCTGCGCAATCGCCGTCGCTTGACGCGCGCTATCGTCACGAAAACGCGCGCCGCGCTAGGCTATCAGGATCCTAGAAATATAGGTCATTGTCTCTTTCCTAATTTGACCGTTCAATTGTAACGCAATACAATATATTCGCCTTAATGACCCATTGACTAAATTACTAGCAATCGACTCTGCTATCGGTACTATTGCATGTTATTTATTGTTGGTTAGACAATCGCGATCTTAATTAACTACAGTAACAAATGTCATTTGTATGTAAACAATCGATTGATATTATTTATAATTCGTGGAGCTAAATCTCAGCTGGGGTACCTCAAGGCGGTGTCCTCTCTCCATTATTGTTTGCTCTTTTCATTAATCACATCACCGATAACCTTCAGTCACCCTACCACCTGTATGCAGATGATCTACAAATTTATTTCCACGCTACTATCTCTGATTTGCCATCTGCGATCGCTACCGTTAACGATGATCTGCAGCGCAAATCTGATTGGAGTAGATCTTATGGTATAAGGGTTAATCCTTCCAAGACTCAGGCTATTATTATTGGTAGTCCTTATTTCGTTTCTCGTATTGACTGGAGTACTTTACCTTCGCTTATTTTCAATAATGAGCTTATTCCTTTTAGTGATTCGGTGAAAAATCTGGGAGTGGTATTTGACAAAACTCTTTCTTGGTCACACCACATTAAAGAAATAAGTAGAAAAACGTTTGCTGCTTTTGGTTCTCTGAGAAGACTCCGGAATTTCTTACCATTTGATACCAAAATTGCGCTGACACAGTCCCTTCTACTCCCTCTTCTTGATTATGCTGACTCATGTTTTATTAATCTCACCGAGGAACAACTTAATAAACTAGAACGTCTTCAGAATCTGTCTATGAGGTTCATATTTGGAGTTCGTAAATATGACCATATTTCCCACTTCCGCTCCCGACTTAATTGGCTTCCTATTCGCCTTCGTCGCAACCTTCATATCTTGTCTTTACTATATTCCGTTCTATTCAATCCATCTTTTCCACCTTATCTGAAGGATCGTTTCATTTATCTCCATGATGTGCATGCTGACCGTAATTTACGTAGTTCTGTCTCTCTTAAAGTACCAATGCAAAACACCAAATTATTCTTTAACTCTTTCTCCGTCCAAGCAGTTCTCCTCTGGAACGCCCTCCCGCTTGAATTCCAGAAAGCTCAGACTCTGACCGGGTTCAAAAATCTCGTCAAATCCCATTACCTTTCTGCCTTGTCCTAATTTGCTTTGTATCTGCTCAGTTATTTATTGAGATATTTAAGTATGCTCTTATTTATATGTATTATATATATATTTTTTATGTATGTATTTATGTTTGTTTTATTTATTTTTATTTAGTATGTGTAGGTTATTTAATATTATTTTATTTATATCTTTGTGTGTATATTTATTTACGTATATATACTGCGCCTTCGCCTTTTGATTTGTCTTGGTTTTGTTTTCCATCCACCCTAAGGTTGACTGGAAGAGATTGCATAAGCGATAAGTCCGCCTTTGTACTTCCTAGTTTTTAACAAAATTATGTATACATTTGTTTGGTGCAATAAAGAGTTTTTCTATTTTATTCTATTGTATTATTTTTTTGTATTTATAAGGTTTATTAGGAGGACTCGAAATCGGTGAGCGTGTATGACGAGAGTGATGAGTGTGGAGGAAGCGAGAGAGGTATGTAAGGATCGTAGCCAACGGAAATCTCTAGTCGGCGTGATAATATGTATGTATGTATTTATTAAACCTACTTTTTGATAGTATCCTTAATTTACCTTAGAAACTCAAAAGTCATTGAAATACTATCCGTACTTTAGAAACCTTTACAAAAAGTGTCAAAAGTGGCCGTTTTTAGTAATTTTTACAAAGGAAACTAAAGCGCATAGTATTTCAATAACCAGTGAGAGCAAATCTCTCTTTATTGTACCATTAACAAACAAATTATACATGTTGATACAAATATAAACAGTGTGCACAAAGTAAGAAATTATATTAATGATCTTTGTCACAATGTTCACACTAATGTAATACAAAACTTATCAGGCATTCAAACAGGAGGCGAAGTACGATAAATAAAGCAATTATTTACCCAAAAGTCGCAATAATTTTACCAAACGAGGATAATTAATCAAACTTATTAGTGACGTTAGGTCGGGAAGGAAATATTTTATGCGACACACTGGAAATAATTTTTATATTGTACTAGCGACCCACCCCGGCTTCGCATAGGCATAAAAACCTTGCCCTTGAATCACTTTATCAATTAAAAAAACCGCATTAAAAGCCGTGGCGTAGTTTAAAAGATTTAAGCATACATAGGGATATAGAGACAGAGAAAGCGACTGTGTTTTATACTATGTAGTGATATTGTATATTCTTAGCTTTAACTTATTGTTATTTTTCCCGATTATCAGCGAAGCCAAAATAGGAGGGTTATGTAGGTGTCTAATCTTTATGTATGTCCCTCTCTATGTTCCCTCGTAACTAAAAAATGGCTTAACTAAATTTGATTGATCATACGTCATCTTTAGATTTTACTTTATTGCGCGTTTTTGAATATGTCAAAATTGTGAAAAAATTAAAAGGCGGATTTTTGGCGCCAAAAAGCGCCACTTCCCAAAAATACTTATAAATAAAACTTAAAAAGATAATTACAGGCTGGATTATTACTATGAACTAGATTTCCAATTTCTGTCTATCCTCACATGATAAAAAGAAAAGAAGACATATTTATTGCCATCTATTCGTTAATTATCCTTTCAATTCAATATATTAGCCGGAAAGTGAGAAATAACATCAGCAATCAACTAAATAATAAGTGATAAGGGTGATGGAGCGAAATATTGAAGGTATTGCAGAGGCAATAAATATGATATGGGATACACTTGTTATATTTATTTAATCAATATTATTTAACCTTCTCAATATTCCTAGCTATGTGTATGCGATATTTCAAGAAGATTGGTTCAGAAGATATAGGGCGTGAAGAGGTAACAACAAATAAATAAACAAATATACAAACTCACTTTCGCATTTATAATATTAGTTGGATTTATGAAAGAAAAGAAATGAACAAATAAATACATACATACATACAACCACGTCTTTATCCCAAACGGGTAGACAGAGCCTAGGGCCGTACATAAGACCTTAAGCCACATTTACCATGATGGTAGTTGAAACAAGAAATCAATACTGATCCTAGCCACATCGTCTTGATTTACCCATTCGCAGGAAGGGTAGCAGCTGGTATAATTTTAATTTTAAGTAAGGAAATAGTTAAGCATATGTCACGTAAGGATAGAAATATTTTTTTAAGGGTTATTAGGAACATGTGCGATAGTACGAACCTTTTTCTTTTAAAGGTTATTTTTATGACTTGGTCAAAATTATTGGATGCATCTCAATGCTAATGCGTTACAGTGAAAATAGCCCGCTTTTAAGCTTAAGCTTTAAGAGTAGTATATCAAGATTCTTTCAAATAGGAGCTCGATAGCCTAGCGCGGCGCGCGTGTTCGTATCGATAGTGCGCGTCAAGCGACGGCGACGGCGAGTGCGCGACCATGTTTGCATTGGTCGCCATTAGTGGCATTTCTATCTTGAGCTCCTCCGTGCTTCGGAAGGCACGTTAAGCCGTTGATACCGGCTGTTATCGGTAGATGGCACTCGTTAGGCTATATAAGATGACTAAAGGCATCTGATAAATCACAGCCTGAAAAATCTGACAGTGTTGGCCACTAACACACCCGGGTCATGTTCCTGTGGGTCTGGTTTTCCTGTAAAGGATTACGGAGGTCAGGCGGCAGTCGCTCTATTGTAAAAACCAGTACCGCCAAATCAGGACCTTGATTAATAGCGTACCCTGGGCTCTGATGCGTAAGCTGAAGATGCAACCGGGAAACACGCTCGGACGAAGAAGATACTTTCAAATAGTGAAAGTTAATATGACTAAGGAAAATTTCTTGTCGATCATATGTCAAAAGATTGGCACAGTCACCTATATGTAACAGCACAAAAAATATGTTCATTTAAATATATTCGATATATATTTATGAAGCGGATATTGGAAAAAGGGATTTTTCTATTACGCAGCGCCATTTTTATATATTGACATTTTTTTGAGAGAATAACGAAACGTTGGGAAATCGGAACGGAAATAAACGTCATTGTAATATTACAATTTATATTTTATTCGGTGCTTTTGCTTGTTCGGTTCCCGTGGGAATCCCGGGATATTAATAGTTTATACTTAACTAGCGCCCGGCTTCGCATGGGCTTAAAAACCTTTCTCTTGAATCACTATTTTAAAAAAACCGCGTCAATATCCGTTGCGTAGTTTTAAAGATTTGAGCATAGAAAGGGACATAGGGACAGAGAAAGCGACTTTGTTTTATACTATGTAGTGATTGAGTATTGGTACTGAGCATAATTCAATTTCACAATCGTTATGACCTTCATTAGAATGTGTTTACGAGTTGCATCATCTGCTTACTTTTCAGAGCCCTGCCTGTCGATTCTGTAAATTTCAAACAACAACTCGCTTCTCACGTCTCTATCACTCACACTTCGCCTGCTTTTCAAAATGACAAGTGAGAAGTAAGCTTCGAAATAACGGGAAATTATCTTACAGAATGCATCAACTTATACGTCATATCATACAAAATCTCACGTCCAATCTAGCTCATTTCGCTAATACGCTCGCAGGGGTATCGCTAGTATAGATTCGAATTATCAACCGAGTTTTTATAATGCCAATTAAGAAACTCACAGCGGATTCAGATTCGAAGTTTAAATTGCTTATAAAAAAACTTACAGAATCAAGGCTCAGGGTACATTTTAATCATGGATTTAGATTAGGCTGTACTGGTTATTACAATAGAGAGCTGTTTGACCTCTAGAACTGTTTTTACAGAAAAGCCATGATGACTAATTTCACACGATTTTTTTTAAACTGTTCTATTTTTGGCCTTTATGCTAGTCTGTCAGTTTTATAATTAAAACAAATAGAAGTTCATCAACAAAATTTCGCAAGTAAATACCCTCTATCTTAAACAAAAGTAATTAAGACACTATTTTCGCCTCTAACGCCTTTTTGCTCCATAAAATGATGAGCCCATAAACCCTTGTCTACTTGACAAACTTACCTTAAGGACAAACGGTAATTTAGCACAAGGATTAAGGTGAGTATACACTCGTTTGAGACTATATTTATCTTTATATTTTAATTTTACAGCAACACTCAGTTTCATAATGATGTAATCTAAAATAGAAATATTTCGCAAATACAATTTGTTACCCTTTAACCCCTTGATAACAGGCTGGTACAGCAAAAAAAAATATATTGTATATGGATTCTCGGTAACCTAGGAATTAATCTTGAATTTAAAAATTATTTCATAATTGTGTCAAAAAATTCATTTAAATTTATTAATCGGAAAAGGATATTTATATTTTTTTATTTTAAATTATGCTCACTAACTTTGAAAACACTTTCACCCCATAAAAGAATGCAAAATTTAATGAACATTATGATTTTACATACTTTCACCTTTCTTTGGCGTAGTTGGTAAGAACAAATGCAATAATATATCCATGCCTTTATACTACAAAGGACTTAGAATTACGACGCAATAATTTCAAAGACTCGTAATTTTGGTGCCCGATTGAGGCGAAGATAGTGTCGTTAAACTATGCTATGTTGTGATATATGGTAGTGGTGTATGGCACAAAAAAGGGACAATCATCCATCAGAGGTATTATATAAAATATTTCAACATGTTTGCTATTAGTAAATATAACATAGATTTTCTCTCCCCTCTCTCTTTTCTCTCATTGTAAAAGTAAAATGCTCTTCAGTATTCTTCAAAAACATTAAAATTATAATATTTTGTTGTTATTAATAAAAGTTGGTGCCGAAACCCGGGATACCTAACGTAGGTATCCCGGGTTTACTGTTTCGGATAAAACATTCATCAGACAAATATATATTCACGTTGAATTTACTCGATTCGGATAATCGACAAGTATTAGTTTTGGTACATCCCTACCGGGTTTGGACGCGCGTGACGCCATGACAGTGCCAGTCTGTTTAATCGCGCGGCCGCGGTTAGATGCATTCTCTTTGTTATTACCTGTGAAGTCTCGGGATAGACCATTCTAATACGATTCGCGTTCAATCTTCGGGAATCATTGCGCATTGATATCGTGAGTGAGGCCCGGTTGCCTAGTGGATAAAAGTTTAAAGTTTATTGACAATTGAACACTCGTCAGTGAAATAACCTGTGTGGAGTGGACCACTTCTACCCGAATTCGCGTGCTGCGCTGGATCGACACCGAATTAATAGGGGATGTGTAGGAATCTCATGAGAAGGGGCATAAACGGGTTTAATTAATTCGGATTAATAAGCAAGTCACGCCCAAGCGCGTAAGGTACTTTTCTTTTGTTTATTTTTAGTGATCAGCCTAACTTTGCTATCATTCACGCTTCCACTGCCAAATTTAAACATTCTGGTAGCAGAGTTGGCTGAAACATTTGGTAGCAGAGCGTAGTTTCCGTAGTAAAATCTAGGAATCTACTTTGATAAATAATCTCGCGGGTGAAAGATTAAAAAATTGGCGAAGGTAGGTCGGTGCATCGGAATGCACTAGGGTTGTACCATCATCAAATTCTGATTCTGATTTATCGATTCCGGAACGGATCCGGTACGGATTCCGATACGGGCTCCGATACGGGTTTACAAATTGATATTTTGCTTTCACTTGTTGATAACCGAGTCAAGTAATATTTAATGTTAGTGCATTAATATATTGTTTTGTTTATTTATTTTTTCGGTTTATTTTAAATAAGTGTACCGGTTTGTGACTTGCTGGATTCTGTCACTGCCGTTGTTTATTTTTTTTGTTTTTTGTTATTTTGGTTTCCTTATTGTGTTATTTGGGTACTTGACTCACTGCTGGACATAGCGAGATGGCACCAGCGAAACCAACAACCCTCATCTCGGCTGAACTGAGGTGGTTCAGCTCAGTCAGGACGCTGATAGGACGTGGTGATAGGGAGATCGCGCTCAGGCAGCGCGCCAGCGAGGCTCGGGAACGCCTCGCTCGGGCCGAAGGTGCCCTTCACGTGTTGATGGATGCAGATGACCCAGAATCTGGATCTGATGGGGCCAAGAGGAGAGATCAGGCTGTTGCTGACCTTGATCAGATCATGGAGCTCTACAACCAGGTCATCCAGGCTGTCGGGGAACTGGACAGCGGGAGGGCCGAATCAGGAACGTTGGCGTCCCACACGACAGCCGCGGCCCCCACAGGAAAAGGGGTTACAGGCCGCCTCCCCACACTGGACTTGCCGCAATTTAGCGGCAAGGTGGAGGACTGGGTGGCCTTCAAGAATATGTTCACCTCCCTGGTGGATCAACGGGAGGATCTCACAAAGGTCCAGTGGTTGGCCTATTTGTTGACGGCGGTGCGTGGTGAAGCGAAGGCGCTTATCCAGCACCTGCCCCTTGAAGGTGACCAGTACGATACTGCGATGGAGCTGCTGGAATCGCGGTACCAAAACACGCGTCTACTGGCAGACGCGCATGTCAGGCAGCTACTGACACTGCCCAGGGTGACCAGCCGCTCGCAGCTGAGGTCGAAGATACTCCTTCCGGTGAAGGTCGCGACCAACACGTTGCGGCTGCTCGGCCTCCCAGTGGACCAGTGGTCCTATCTGCTCCTGCACTTGGTGCTGGATAAGATTCCAGCACTTGGTGCTGGATAAGATTCCAGCCGAGATGCGGGCCCGGTTCGATCGGGAACAAGTGGCTGGGAGTCGGGACCTCCCCACCTTCAACGATCTCCTCCAGTTCCTGGAGTGGGAGGCCAGGGTCGCGGAGACCTCGGTGGAAACGATCCGGAGGACTGCGCCGGAACGCACTCCGCCCGGCTCGGGAACGGGAAGGCCCCGGCAGCGCAGAGGGCCGACGCAGGCCTATGCGGTGACAACTGGAGCACCAGACACTGGCTGTCTGGGATGTGGGCAGCACCATCGGGAGGTCGACTGCCCACAGTTCATCAAACTGTCCGTAGGACATCGCCGCCGGAGGGCGAGAGAAGGGAGACGCTGCTACGGCTGTCTGGGGGGTCACCAGTACCGGGACTGCCCCAGGGCCACAGCGTGCCCCAGGTGTGGAGGACCACACCATACCCTTCTGTGTAATCGAAGGGACGGCTACCCACCGAGAGTGGAGCGCCCAACGGGCGGGGGCTCCAGAGCATCACCACCTGGAAGTGGTAGGTCATCTGGTCGAGGTTCGCCAAGTGCTGCGTGCGCAGACAGGGCGAACTCCCCAACCCAGGTCGACCAGGAGGGGCCGACGACAGCCACCGGATTGGCTGCAGTCCGGACTCCAGCAGCCCAGGCGCCGCAGTCCCAGGTTATGAAGAGGCCACAATTACCGGCACGGGAGCCGGTGCAGGAGTCAAGGGCGAACCGGTTCTCGCCCCCGCTCCACGAATACCCGAGGCTGGAGTACCACCCCCCGTATCATCGGTACGGGAGGGCGGCGGGATATGCTCCGCCTCAAAGTGCTTATATGTTGCGCACGCCCTACTGGGCGGGGCCGCCCTCCCCCGCGGGCCAATACAACGAGTGACTAGCTTGCCACAGTCACCATAAGGCAACAGAACTCCTTACCGTCCTGTTGCCAACTGCGGCGGTCCGCATTTGGTGCCCTCAGGAGGGCTGCGTCCGGATACGAGCCCTTTTGGACACAGGGGCCCAGGGTACACTGGTGTCAACTCGGGTTGCTAAGACACTGGGCTTACCCCGACACTCCGTAGTCACGGGAATGAGCGGAGTCGGAGGTAGTGAGGTACCAAATGTTACTGGACGAACACACTTCGCATTCTCCGCAGATAAGGATACGAGATGGAGAATTTGGGCTTCGGCGACGGTGCTGGATACCGTCGTGGGCCGCTCCCTTCTGGAATTGGCCGAGCAGGAGAGAAGCCGGTTTCCACGTGCCGCCGCCGTGCTGTCACGTGACGTGTATGTTGATGACGTGTGCACGGGCGGGGCTACAATCGAGGAGGCGATCCGGCTGCGGGACGAGCTCATCGCCCTCCTCGCCACTGGAGGATACGAGTTGCGGAAGTGGGTGTCGAATGACCCACGTCTGTTGGAAGGGATCCCGGATGATCACCAACAGAATCCGCACCTCTTTGAGGATCAGGAAAACCCTGAAATGGTTGCTGTACTCGGGATTCAGTACAAACCTGTGGCAGACATCTTCACCTTCCGAGTTGGATTGGATCCCCTGAAGGTTTGGACTAAACGGACATGTCTGTCTACTCTGGCTAGGATGTATGACCCCAATGGCTGGATTTTCCCGGTCCTGTTTGCTGTCAAATGCCTGCTACAGAGACTGTGGACATTGGGTGTCTCGTGGGACGAGCCGCTGGATGGCCGCCCGCTTGATGACTGGTTGGGTCTGGTCACAACGATGGGAGAGCTCAATCAGGTGGCCCTGCCGAGGTGCATTTTGCCCCCGGGTAGGTACCGTGCGAGCTTACATGGCTTCTGTGACGCATCAGAGCGCGGGTTTGCAGCAGTCGTGTACTTAAAGACCTCAGACTCGGAGGGCCGAGTACAGGTCAGATTGCTACTGGCTAAAAGCAAGGTGGCTCCTATCAAGGCCAGACTCACAATCCCGAAACTGGAGTTATGCGGGGCTCACTTGTTGGCTCGACTCCTCGGCCACGTGAGCAAAGAACTGGCGGCCACGGTAGACATCAGGGATACCTACGCGTGGTCGGATAGCCAAGTGGCATTGGCATGGATACGGGCGGCGCCACACACTCTGGAGGTGTTTGTGGCAAATCGGGTGGCCCAGATACAGGACCTGGACGTTACAGTAATCTGGAGACATGTGCCCGGTGAGCTCAATCCGGCTGATTGTGCCTCACGCGGCTGCACCGCCCCCGAACTCATACGTCATCATCTCTGGTGGGTACCAGAGTGGTTACTGGAACCAGAGTCGACCTGGCCGAGTACACCTGAGCCAGGCCTGGTTGAGGATTTGCCAGGCGTGTTGGTACACGCAGTGACGGCGCAACCCGCGCTGGATCTTGACTGGCTGCTGCGCCGTTACAGCAGCTTGGACAAGCTGTTGGGTGTCACCAGCTGGATGTTGCGGTTCATCCACAATTGTCGCCATCCCCAGCAGAAGAGTCTCGCGCCGGTAGCGACCGCTGAGGATCGGCGCATTGCTATGCGTCATCTGGTTCGCCTAGTCCAGGAGGACAGGTTCAAGTCTGAGCTTCAAACCTTGCACTCGGGACGCGCTAAGTTGAAGGGTGCTGTCGCCAGATTGAACCCATTTATTGATCAGGATGGTCTAATCCGCGTGGGGGGCAGACTCCGGAAGTCGGACCTGTCCTACGGGAGACGCCATCCCTTACTACTTCCCAAGGGCGGGGCCCTTGTCGAGCTCATAATAACACACCGTCATGTTAGCAACGCGCACGCTGGACTAGGTGCGATGTTAGCAATTCTACAAAGGGAATTTTGGATCCTGTCCGCGAGGAGAGCAGTCAGGAGCGTTATATTCAAATGTGTAGCTACCGGACAAAGGCATCTACCATGCAGCCGCAGATGGGTGATCTGCCGGCTGATCGGGTACAATACACGAGGCCGTGGGTCGGGGTCGGCACGGACTTTGCGGGACCCTTTCTGATAAAGTCAGCCGCGGTCAAGAACAGGAAATTGACCAAGGCATACTTGTGTGTGTTTGTGTGCCTCGCGACCAAGGCGGTGCACTTGGAGGTGGTGTCGGGGTTGACCACCGAGGCCTTCGTCGCGGCCCTGGATAGATTCGTTTCAAGGCGTGGAGTGCCGTCCTTGATTCGGTCGGACAACGGAACGAACTATCGGGGTGCTGCAAACTATCTGCGTGACGTCACTGAGTTCCTGGAACAACACAGTGACCAAATTGGGCAGGGCTGTGCCCAACGGGGCATAGAATGGCGGTTTTCGGTACCAGCCTGTCCGCACTGGGGCGGAATATTTGAGGCCGCGGTCAAATCGGCCAAGACACACTTACGGCGAGTAGTGGGGGAGACCACTCTTACGTTTGAAGAGTTGGCCACCATATTCTGTAAGGTGGAAGCCGCTTTGAACTCCCGTCCACTATGCCCAGTGTCTCAGGACCCAAATGATATTGACGTGTTGACACCGGGCCATTTCATAATCGGGCAGCCGGTAACTGCCCTCCCAGAGTATCCTTGGCGGGATCAAGGTACTTCTCGGCTATCGCGTTGGCAGATGCTGCAACAGATGAGTCACTATTTCTGGAGGCGCTGGTCTGCCGAATATCTCCACTTGTTGCAGCAGCGAGTCAAATGGACGGATCATACTAACCCTCCGGTAGAGGGCGACATTGTTTTAATGAAGGAGCCTAATTTGGCCCCCCTGTGCTGGCGGCGAGGCCGCATTTTAAAGTTGATACCAGGCACGGACGGAATCCCTCGAGTTGCCGAGGTTTTGGTAGACGGATCAATTTTGACCCGTGCACTCACTTCATTGGCCCGCCTTCCATCAAACGACTAGTATGGTTTACTAGTGAAATGTCGGGATACATTTCAGGGCGGGGGATGTTTCGGATAAAACATTCATCAGACAAATATATATTCACGTTGAATTTACTCGATTCGGATAATCGACAAGTATTAGTTTTGGTACATCCCTACCGGGTTTGGACGCGCGTGACGCCATGACAGTGCCAGTCTGTTTAATCGCGCGGCCGCGGTTAGATGCATTCTCTTTGTTATTACCTGTGAAGTCTCGGGATAGACCATTCTAATACGATTCGCGTTCAATCTTCGGGAATAATTGCGCATTGATATCGTGAGTGAGGCCCGGTTGCCTAGTGGATAAAAGTTTAAAGTTTATTGACAATTGAACACTCGTCAGTGAAATAACCTGTGTGGAGTGGACCTCTTCTACCCGAATTCGCGTGCTGCGCTGGATCGACACCGAATTAATAGGGGATGTGTAGGAATCTCATGAGAAGGGGCATAAACGGGTTTAATTAATTCGGATTAATAAGCAAGTCACGCCCAAGCGCGTAAGGTACTTTTCTTTTGTTTATTTTTAGTGATCAGCCTAACTTTGCTATCATTCACGCTTCCACTGCCAAATTTAAACATTCTGGTAGCAGAGTTGGCTGAAACACCTATAGAATACCTATAGAATTTTTTTGAACAGTATTGATTTAGTTGTTGTGTGTTTCTACCTTCTTGGTCATGTGTTAAAATTTATTTATCACTAACATGAAGGCATAAATATGGTAATGCCATCATTCAATCGTTTCTCTATAGCATCCTATGGCGCATGACTATTCTCTCTCTTCTATTGTTTTTGATTTCATGAGGTAATTAAAACATAAGCAATTTTAAAATAATGTTACGAATATATTTTAATATTTATTTGTTTTAAAGCTATTTACATAGCTTTTAACGCGGGTTTTGAGCGCGCCGACCGAATCAAGACATTCCGTAACGAAAATAAAAACTACTACGCCTACTATGTAGCTCGGCCCAGCGTTCGTACTTATTGCATAAGTTTATAAGAAATGCTATGCAATAGCTTACACCGCGGCGTCAGTCCCCAAGTGCCGCACGTTTTTTTAATATATTAGGTACAATAAACTAAATGGTTTAATTTAAATACAACCGCAATATTTACTTTTGCTTTTTTTTATGTATCTATCTTTGTCCACAAAACAGTAAAGTGTAATTAATATTATAGCAGGATAGAAAATAAATCAAATTTTCCTATTCTCGAAACTCTCCCCAGCGGGTATAAATAATTATAGCGTTAAATTGATTTTATCAATTCGTGTCTGCTTATAATTTGTACCACAAATTCCGCGACTATGCCAAGAAATAGACGGTTCCTTGGGTCGACTGATGTAGTACAGCCTATACATCCACCGCGCCAATCATGGTAGACCCTTCTAATTCACTTAAGATCCCTTATTTCATCCAATTCTCTTTAAAACGCGGCCAGAGTGGGGTCTAAGTAATCTGGTGATGGAAACTATGGAAGCAGTGAAGCGCCTAGACACGCTCCTTACTCACATGTTTGGCTGTTAGAGGATAGATTTAATTAGTAAGAAGCGTCTGCATCACATGAAAAATACCTACCATCTTTCTTTTACCTCTTAGGACCGAGACGCGTGGAAGATAAGGCCTTTGCCCAGCAGTGGGACATTAAAGCTATTAAAAAAAGCTACTTACTTACTGTGATGGCTTAGCGAGCTCTGGTGTCGGAGACCAAGGGATCTTGGCCTCCGACACCAGAGCTCTCCACCGTTCAGCTTCAACTCTGAAACTACTTGTCGGATTCGAAAAATCTTTTTGCAATTAACCCTATACTTAAAGAAGGGCCCGTAGTACAGTAGGCTACACAAAGAAGAATACCTCTTTACTCTTCCACTTGTAACTTAAGCGGTATACTTTTTTATAGAGCCCACTCTACAATCCATACTTCATCATCACTACATAGTATAAAACAAAGTCGCCTTCTCTGTCCCTATATCCCTATGTAAGCTTAAATCTTTAAAACTACGCAACGGATTTTGATGCGGTTTTGTTTAATAGAAAGAGTGATTCAAGGGGAGGTTTTTATGTTCATGTGAAGCAGGGCCGGGTCGCTAATAATATTATAAATGCGAAAGTCTGTCTGTCACGCTTTCACGGCTAAACCACTCGACAGCTTTTGATGAAATTTGGTATGGATATAGACGGAGTACCAGGGTCGAACAAAGGCTACTTTTTGGCGCGATATGACAGAGTGCCATATGGGTGGGAACGTGGGCAAACGCAAGTACTTTATATAAACAACGACAAGTGAAAATGTGAGTGAAGATAGCTAGTTTTACAATATTTTTATTTACTGAGAGTTTAATCATTTTGCAAGTCGTAAATAAAAATTATGGCAAAGTAGGCTGGGCTCCGTTATTTATAATTAACTTTTATTACGAAACAGGTATAATTAATTATGAATGTTCATTACATATATCTTTTATGTCTTTGCTAGTCTTTGTTTGCACTTTTTCTCTTTTCTCATGAATTTCCTTTTGTCATTCGCCGGTTAACTGTAAGAGATCCCTTCCTGGGCTAAGTTCGCCATTGTCTTCTGATTTTAATAATATTATTTTTACTATGTATTTTAAAGCAATTAAGATATTTCCAATATTGTATCACCATATTCTATAATTATTAAATGACTTTCTATCACATCAACTAGAAGCCCCAAAAGTCAGCCTGGAACACACATTCTTAACATTAAAGAGAGATTCGCTTAGAAATATATTGCAAGAATTTTACTACCACATTTAGGAGCCCAAGTCACGTATATTGAGTTTGGTATAAAAAGACGACGTGTATTCTCTATGGATTTTTTCTATTAGTCTCTCGATCTGTGACACGTTTTCTCAGCACCCTGTTATACTGTTTTCTTCAGATGCGCGCGGGGCGTGGTCGGAAATGAGTTGAGGTAATTTTTCAAGTTTGTTTTTGAGTTTTTTTTATGGTGATGCCTGATGAATGTCTATGTAGACATCAGTTGTTTTGTGTTTCAGAATTCAGTACATAAAAATCACTACATAGTGTAAAACAAAGTCGCTTTCTCTGCCCCTATGTCCCTTTCTATGCTTAAATCTTTAAAACTACGTAACGGATTTTGATGCGGTTTTTTTTAATAGATAGAGTGATTCAAGAGGAGGGTTTTTATGCCCAAGCGAAGCCGGGGCGGGTCACTAGTAGTATATAAAAATCATTTCCAGTGTGTCGTACAAAATATTTCCTTCCCGACCTAACGTCACTAATAAGTTTAATTAATTATAATCGTTTGGTTTTTATCTTTGGTAATTATCTTAGTTGCGTCATAACAAAGATAAGACAATATAATACATTCATATTGAATTAATTTGATGTTTTGTTTGACACATAATAAAGATTATGCGACAAACTTGACCTGGAGGCCACATAGGCACAGTTAAACCAAATAATTCCCAATTCAGACAACTTGGTCTTTGTATTTTTTGTGTTCATCTGTACATACAGACAAACACAATACAATATAAGTATTACGAAACATTCTTATCTTACAATATACAGAGAATAATGCCATATGAAAAAATAAATAAAATATTAAAATATATTTGAAGTACAAAAGGACCGAATCGTTTCAAACTATAACTCTTGCTTACGTTAGTTTAGTAAGGCGACCTCTGGGTCTCCAGGCGATTGCCTGGAGACCCAGAGGTCATGGGTTCTATTCTCAAGCATCCTGTTTTACGGTTTAGTTAGATCATAACTTCCATGTTGGTCTGGGAGAAAAAGAAAAACATAGAATGTACCAGCTGCTTCTCTTCCCGCGCAAGCCGTAAAAGTCGTCTGAGGGAATCGCCGAAGGGGAAATCATGACATAGGCGATGCGGCTAGCAACCCATCACTATTGATTTCCTGTTTCAACAAACATTATGCTCGTGGTCTAAGGTCTTATGGCTCTAGGCTCTGTCTACCCCGTATGGGATAAAGACGTGAATATATGTATGTATGTATGTATGTTAGATCATAGCAGGCTTGAATTCTGAATGACTGATAATAAGATGATTCCATGATGGCATGTCAAGCCGTTAGTCTCAGCTGCCATCTTGTAGTCGTAAAAGTAATCACGTCAGAGGCCGAGAGGCGGTTTCAAAGAACTCTGACACTAGGATGTGCATGGTCGATTGACCGTGCTACCTACACGAATTGATGATAATGGAATTCTCATATCACTCGGGGCTGCGAGCAAATCCTCTGTGACGCAAACAATGATTTAACTGTAAAGCTTAAATACGCGCGAGAGCCGATTGGCATAAAAGTGAAATTGAATCAAAGCGGCGCAATACAATATAACCTCGCCAAATTGAACACAATAACTCATCGTCCGAAATACACAACACAAAATACCTTCTATATTTAGGAGCCTTATACAATTAGAAATAAACATTCGCAAGGGAGCCGGCGAAACTCACTAACGATGAAATAATGTCCCATTAATAATAATTTACAGGGAGGGAAAAAAATGTCAAGTGTGAGAAGTTCTGAAGAATTCTTCTTTTAGGTGTGAAAGATCAATAAAAACTTGAAATGCGTGCGTTAGAATCTAACACGGTCAGAATTATAAGGCTGCCTATGCCTAAGGGCCATAACCGAAAGACTGCCAACTCAAGGCATGTTTTCCTGCAAATTGTACAGCAATTTCAAATAAATGCACGAAATTGGATAATTATTTTTTTATGTTGGTTCAAACGGGAGCGAAGTCGCAGGCTACAGCTAGTACACATATATATGTAGTAAACACTGCCTACTCACTATGAATATAATCTTTACAATTAAATTGTTTAAACACAATTTATCAATTATAATATAAAGGTTTTTGGGTTTCATGTATTAATACGGAACCCTGAACCCCATACTAAAGGGCAGCGGAGAGGCTTATCCGTACAATAAAGGAGAGCGTTAATTAAAAGGGAGACCCTGATTGGGCCCGCTACTTTGGGCATAGATTGTGGGAATTTTGTTATATGTAGGTTTGTATATAAGAAATGAATAACTAGCTTTTGTTTCAAGTTTCGTTCTTGTTGGTAACATAAGCCATTGTTTATGAAAAACATATATTATCACTATAATTACCTTACTAATTGAATCTCTTCTTAATTATTTTAGTTTTATTAATTAGCTACTAACTGTAATTAAACCAGCTGTTGCTTGCGGCTCTGCCCGTATGACACTCGGTTCTATCGCGCCCAAAAGTAGCTTATGTTTGACCCCTGGTCTTAAACTAAATCTTTACTAGATTTCATCAAAATCGGTCAAGTCGTTTAGCCGTATAAGCGTAACCGACAGACAGAATATAGATATCATACTCGAAAACCATTTATTTTTATAATCAAGTAAATAAAATATTTATACAATTTTCCCTAAAATGGTCTATTAAATCGTTTAGGAATTGAAAATAATTCTTGGAATATTCCACTTAAAAAGTACTTCCCATTTAACTAGAATCATGAAATTTGGTGAGAACCAATATAATAATGAGAAATAAATTAAAAAAAAAATTGTTGTTATATTTTTAGAAAATAAATAAAGAAAGAATATTAATTTTTACGAAAAATTTTTAGAAAATAATTTTTCTTTTAAAATAACCCTCAGAGCGCGAGTACGACTAGCACTGGTAGGATTTCTTATTTTTTTTTTATCGCGTTGTTCAATCTCAGAACTTTACTGAAGTTAGTTTAGTTAAGAAGTATAAGTAGTTAAGTCAAAGTTTTAGTGGACAAACTAAACCATACTATTATTTAGACTTTCATTCAAGCTCAGGGCACATTATACCCTGGACCCTGGGCTTCGAAACAATCAGCTAAGGAAAAAACCGGGAAAGCGATAAGATGAGAGAGAGAGAGTACATTATGTTTTACAGCATTAGACGGTAGACAATCAGAAGAAAAACAACTTAAAACACATTTGTTAGGCCTGCCTTCTTTGCGAAGGCTATTTACACGTACCTAGGTCGAACGTGGCCCAAGTCATAAGATATCAGCTTAGGCTGATTTACCCGTTTGCATGTAAGATAAATAAGCCTGACAATTAAAAAGGTTATCATATTTAATTCAAAATTTTTGATGGAGTAACTTAACTTTCTCTGCATCACTCATTTACATAGGCTGGTATTTAAAGCCTCAGGCTAAACAAGTCAAGATAAAAAGCATAACCTGTTCCTATCACTGAGACCCAGCTTGAAAAGTACCAGACTTTCGTCCCTGCTATTTGTCATCTAAAGTTACACTATGGACATTGGGCGACAGAGAATAGTGTAGCTAATATGGTATACTTACTTTTCTATATAGTCAACTGTACACGTTCATTAAATAACCAGGCCGTATTTGACCAGATAACGTATCCATGACCACTTTGCTTGCCGAATCCAAAGATAAAACATTACATTTGATTGCCATGAACTATGTAATGGTACTAATTTATTCCCGTTTCGAAGCCAGCTACAAAATCTAGCTACGAAATGGGACTAAGGGAGCACCTGCCAATCAAATGCAGGCAGTTTTCAACCGGTCGTTCTGTAAATCATTTGGAAAGGCATATGTCAAGCAGTGAGCAGCCTGCAGATGAGATGATGATAATGATGGATAGCTTCCTACTTTCTTGCACTTCTGTCCAATTGGTGATGAATTTGACAAAATCTTCTTTTGATCTTAAATTTTTATTTCCCGCTAAAAGGTATTCACTTACACCACAACCTACTTCAAAAATAAACCCCGAGAGAAGGTATTCCCATCATTTATTTTATCTTTAATATTGTCGTTTCATCTCAAACGACTCGACTTACTGCTAAGTAGGTAACATCTAGATGACAGGTGATTATTATTGTAATTTTTATTATTAAGACAATTATATTATTTATGTTTATAAATTACACTAGCAGTGCCCGCGACTAAGCCGCGTGGAATTTAGCAAAAAGTGTTCAGTAGACAGGAACGAAAAAAATAGTACAATTGAATTAGCTCAAGTTACTCCTTATAACATCAGCCATCTGCCAATGAAAATCCAGTCAAAGCGGTCTAGCCGTTCCAGAGATTACCCGAACAAACAGACAGACAAAAATTGAAAAAATGTTATTTCGGTATATGTGCCGTGTATACATTCATAAGCATTTAGTATAAAAGCGGTTATTTAAATAATACAAACAAACACACCAATTTTATTTATTTGTATAGAGTATAGATGTATAGATAGAAGATGTTATGATTAGGATTTTAAAACGACTTTTCTATTCATCATCATCATCATTTCAGCCGCAGGCTGTCCACTGCTGGACGTAGGCCTCCCCCAAGGATTTCCAAAATGACCGGTTGGAAGCGGCCTGCATCCAGCGCCTGCCTGCGGCTTTCTTCAGCTCATCTGACCATCTGGTCTGGTCGAAAATTTTCTATTAACCACAAGATATTCTACGTATCTTTAAGGCATCTATCTATAGCAGCCTCTATGATATCCTTTTAAGGACGTAGGACTCCTCCATAAATTTCGCTTGATGTCACCCACCCAGCGTAATGCAGGATGGCCTCTACCTTTATATTTAAGGCATAAGAAGGAATGAAAATAAAAATTAAATTAAAAAATTGTTTATTTCTTTTACTAGTGGTTTACAAATCATTTTTAGGACTGCCTGTAGGTGCCAGACATACCTATTCTTTCATCTATACTATAATTCCAAAGTATAATACATACTTTAAAACATCATATAACAGATATGACATAATAGCTTAGTATACAATTTTATTATCATACAAGTACATACAAACAAAATACAGCCATACTTCCATATCCATACTTTCATAGTATCCATACTTATTATAAATTCGAAAGTCTGTTTGTCTATCTGTCTGTTCCCCTTTCACAGCTACGCTGCTGGACCGATTTTGGTCTAATTTAGTATGGATTTAGTCGAAGACCTGAATTTTTGGATAGGTTACTATTTGGCGCGATATAACAGAGTACCACGCGGGCGGAGCCTCAGGCACTAACTAGTTTTAATAAATGAATATTTCCCACTAATCTAAATATAATAAAAAATCGCTTTAGAAGCCACGATATTATTTCTCTGTGTATGAAAATTACACTGAGAACTAATGTGTTGTTATATGATCCGCAACATGCTTTGTCAAAATATTTCTTAATCCACCCCGAATCGTATCTAGCTCATAAGTTTCCAATAAACTTGTGGAATTGCCGCGTTGTATAGAGATGGAGATTCTCTGAGACAGACGATAGGAGTATCATTTTAATAATTTATTTTAATTAAACTTAATTATTATTATTTTCTGAATAATTGTCATTTGACCCGTTTTGTCCACACTGAGACATTACAGACTTCTCTCAAATTTTATTGACACGTCACTTGCTGAGTAGCTCACTTTCCATCACTTGAGGTTTCACAAATTGCACTTTAACCTCAATTCAGATTTAAAAAACTTTCTTCGTGTTCTTGGTTCCAACGTCATTTGAATTGTAATCATCAACTCTGTTTTTGAGATACTCCTTGACATAGAATCGGATGAATAGACATAAAAACAATAGTGTGTTCGCTGTCATTAAAAAAAATAACGTAAAACTTGGAGGACATTTGCCTAAAAAGAAGTTTCCCACTACTTGAATGATATTCATCACGAATTGTACCTGAAATGCAAGTTAACTATATTAAAAAACGAAATATACGACCGCGTTTAATTTGATTTAGCGCGGAAGATTCGCCATTTTGTTAAATTTGATATACCCAGTGTCACTTGCAGTAACACACACACACATAATTAATACACAATCAGGTATAATAATTAAAATCTGCTATATCCTAATTAAAGTGAAAACAACTAAACAAAGTATGCTTCTTATGGAAATTGAGCCTAAGATCCCCGGATCTACAGGCCTCCATTTCCTGAAAACGTTACCTTTTTCAAAAATAATAATATATCTATCATTACGTAGTATAAAACAAAGTCGCTTTCTCTGTCCCTATGTTTCTTTGTATGCTTAAATATTTAAAACTACGCAACGGATTTTGATGCGGTTTTTTAATAGATAGTAATTTAAGAGGAAGGTTTTTATGCCCATGCGAAGCCGGGGAGGGTCGCTAGTATATATATATATATAAGAAAGTCATGTTAGTTACAGCACTTATAACTTAAGATGTACTGAACCAATTTCTCTGAAACTGCGTACAAATAGTTTGAAATATTATGAAGGACATAGAGTACCTTTCATCCCGGTAAAAAGCACTGTTCCCGAGGGAAGTTACATTAGAGGTAAAGATTTATCTTTACCTAAGTTTTAACTTACCATTTGCATAGTTGTAAGGTACTTCTTCCACCACAAATAGTTTTTCAATGAAGGAAATGTCGATAGAAGGTAGTATGTGTACATGATCGTGTGAACAATGGAGTTGGTGAAGGCCAAAAATATCGACGCGTACGTCGGTTCAAACTTCAAGTTATACCATGCCCCTAAACGCACCGAAGCGTGATGGTAAACATGAAGAAAGGTCACTTGATTCTGCTTCTTCCGCAGAACGAAGCATATAGTGTCGGTAAGCTCTGATATTTTGCCCAAGTAAATTATGTAAATTACTCTTGCGACCTGAAATTAATTTCATCATCATTTAATTTTGCTTACGGACTTGGTTTTGGATCACTTAGAGAGGTCATGGTAAGCCCTCAAAAAACTCTAAGCCAGGGCCCTAAAACATAATTTATTTGTATTATTTATATGTTTTATTCTTCAATAGACATACAAATAATGTTATAGTCTTAGGCACTTATTGTTAGAATTAAATGTGCGTCAATAGATTCAGGCGTTACACGGTCAATCGACCATGCACACCCTAGTGTCCGAGTTCTTCGAAACCACCTCTCGGCCTCTGACGAGGTTCCTTTAACGAGTTCCAGATGGCAGCCGGGACCAAAGGTTTAACGTGCCTTCCGAAGCACGGAATCATCTTTATTATCAGACAGTCAGGTGATACAAGCCTGCAATGTCCTAATCAAAGTGATAGCGGGTTCGCTTTCCCGTAGAAAACAAACCTTTGAAATTAGAACGAGTCATTTGAAATAAGTACTCTTTGATTTCACTGGCTTTTTTGCCTTTACTGCGATACAAATCCATATCCATACTATCCATATCCATACTAATATTATAAATGCGAAAGTCTGTCTGTCTGTCACCTCTTCACGGCTAAACTGCTGGACCGATTGTGATGAAATTTGGTAGGGGTGTAGTTAAAGACCTGAGGTCAAACATAGGCTACTTTTGGGTGCGATATAACCAAGTCCCACGCGGGGCGAAGCCGCGGGGAACAGCTAGTATATTATAATTAAAAAATATAGTTTATTTAAAATAAAAAATACCTGTTTCTTTATTTTATCATCATGTAAGTTGCAGGATAGATAGACGTAGCCAACTGGATGCAATAATTCTACAGTCTATAATAAAACAAATAAAAATCTCATTATTATTTCTTCCACTTTACTGTATTTCTTTTCGATATGTGGTTAATCCATTGGTCAATGGTACAGTCGGGGACAGATAAACCCCCCCGGTCATTACAATAGATACGGTAGGGGGGTCAGGTTTATCTCTTCCCAACTGTACATTAGAAGTATGCAATGGCTATTTCGAGCTAAGTCTCAAAGGTGTAGGTCGTATTCTATGAAGATGGCACCGAAAGAATAAGGTGGTTACTTTCTTCCCCCAAAGATGGTTTGATTTCCAGCTGATAAAAAAACTGTACCCTTCATATCCTAGCATAATAAGGTACTTATAGTGGGCCACATAAAAATTCTTCTTTTTCTTCATTCTAGCTATTACCGGTTGCATTCTCAGCCTGTTTCTGCTGTTATCTCGAAGCCGAGGCTCGGATTTCCTATTTGCGATTATTATTCGCAAAGTGTTCGCTATATGTAACTTTAGAAACGCGTTGATAGAATCGCTTTTGCACATTCGACATTGACAATTGACTAAGCTTTCTGATTTGACACTTTATTTGCCTTTTAATCCTTCAAAGATATACGGGATTAGCCTAAGGATTCAACAACAAAACGCTATGATAATTAAAATTATGTTATACTTACTACGTAAAAAATAAACAGTGACCATATAACTTGAAATATATTATACAAAACCATAAATTTATGCAAGCTGAAAACTGGTCTATGCTTCATATATTTTGGTCCTGCTATCAGTACAAATATAATGTCCGTAGCGGCGATTGTAGAAACTGTTGAGAATTTCATTATGAACGAATCATCGTCGTATTCAACTGAAAAATATATATTTTTGTGTTAATAAAACATTGCTGTCTCAGCACCCAAGCGGTCACTGGCGACTATGGGTTTTATTGGCCCCCCGATAACTGAGGGATGAATTGTTTTATTAAATGGACGTATAATGAATACAACGATATACGTCTAGTTTAAATGATTCTCCATACAACATTATTGTTTTCTAATTGGTGAAACGTATAGAAGTTCATATTTTAATTTATGTAAAACTGTTATGAATGTTATGGAAGTCTCTCAACAGACTTAGGTGTCGGAAGATGCCGGGAAAGCCGTGCTAGGTGGGGTTTCTCTGACAGCAGCCTATATGACTACGGCGCGATGCAGTCGATGGTTCACCTTTTGTCGTACCCTAGCTGCCCTGTCTCCTGCACAATGGAGGACTTGAACGAGGCAAACGACCGGGCGGTGGAGGTGACCAAGTACTGGGCAAAGTCAATATAGAGTCCATATAGACATTATGACTCGAAAGAAGAAAAAGAAGTTATGAATAATCTGTATTTCTAATAGGTTTACGTAGTAAATTGAATTTTATTCAGCTGTTCTTTTTATTTTCTAGTTATAATGGTTTATTTATTTTTTGCAAAAATTTAAAATGATGTTTTCAAATAATGTACTAAGTTTCAAGTAGCTTTCTATCTGTTAACCATAGGACTAAGCAGATAGTGGGGTTATCGAAGATTTATGAGGCTTTATGGACTTTATATTGACTAACCAGAGCGTTGATTCTGCTAACGTTAAGTCACAATCGTGTCAAAATAGTGTCTCAATTGAAGTGTTTTTTACACACTATTTACAAGAGTTATCACAGAATGATGTGATGTGAATGTATGTGATAATAAGAATATTGTTTGTGATATAAAAAATATACATTTCTTGTAATTAGTGTTTAAAAACAGCACTACAATTGAAACACTATTTTGAAATTATTATGATTAATTTATTTGATTAAAATTAAAGCAGAATCGACACCCTGTACTTGGCCCCCTCCACCTCCGTTTCGACACGCTCAGGTCACAGAATTTGTAATAGTACTACGTTCGGTCAGTGGGTCTTAAAACGCCACATTGAGCAATTCATCGATTCGAATTCATATTACGAATTCCTTAGCAATTCTTTAGCAATTCCTATTTCTTTCAATTTTTTTGAAGAGGAGTTGCAAAGTTTAGTTGGCCATTTTACAAAAAATAGAGGAATTGCTACAGAATTGCTAAGGAATTCGTTATATGAATTGATTCGATGAATTGCTCAAAGTGGCGGTTTTAGACTCCCAGGTCCTATGTTGAAGAAAAAAGGCACAATATAAGATGACCCGCGTAATGGACTTGTTTGTATTTAATTCCCTACTAAAAAAAATAAAAACCGACTACTTACACATACGTTTTGTTTCACTGGCTGAATTCACCACTGTTAAGTTTTCCATTTTTAATCTTTGTTTTTAATTTATTCAAATATCGAATAAACTCGGATGAACAAATAATTAATTTTGCATAATTCAAATAATAAAGAGATATAAAAAACCGGTAATGATAGGAGGTAAGTGTAAGATTTTGACAATACTAAAATATGGTTAACCAACAAGATTTATAAATGGAATGTTTTGACGTGGATTTATAATTTTGACTATTGTATTAGCATTTTAGGGTACCGTTTATTAGAAGTGATTTTCAATCTCAAATAGGCATGAATGAAGCCGTTAGCGACGATCGAAAGAAGGTCGAAGGCAAGCGGTGGCTGCTGTGCAGGCCGCTTCCAACCAGTCACTCTTTCAGGTTTCAGGTTTTTCACTGTATTTCTAATCAAAATTACAATATTTCGTAAAAAATAAGGACACATTTTAGAAAATGTTCTTTTATTTTCCTACACATAATAATTTATTAGCATTTAATACGCACTTTTTGTGCAATACTACCTATTGGTCTTTGTGCAATAAATGTAAAATAAATAATTAAATAATATAATTTTTAATATAAAACATTTGCCAAATATATTTGCCTAGATTGTTTTTGATTTTGATTTTGACAACCTTGACACGCATTAAGAACAATATTTCCAATTACAATAACGCGTAACTAATATGCATAATGATTATCATATTCGTCAAAATTCTCCAAAAGAATACTGCAAATATTATTCAAACTAGCTGTTGCCCGCGGCTCCGCCCGCGTGTCAGTCGCTTTTCGCGTAACCTGTGGAAACTACAACTATCCAGACCTATAGTTAAATCTATAGTATCCTATTCCCGTGACAATTTTATAAAGCCATTACATTGCTACGATATCAAACTGAAAATATTAACATTCACACTATCACATCTTTGTCTCTAAAAGAGTAGACGCAGCCTATTACAGGGTCATTTGGACCTAAAAGCCACTCCTAAAGTTATAGTGGGCGTGAAAAGTGGAGAAAATCTCAATAAAAAGTGATAAGTTAGTTAAATTAAACCTTACGACACGACCGTATGTTCCGTCAAACAATAACTGAACTGACTTGCCGATTTGATTATTTTTTAAACCAAAGCCAAACCAAACCAATTAATCAATTTAAATAGCTTACAATACAACACGACCGATAAACAAACCAACCAATAGAACTAAATCAAAAACCAATTTTTTTTTTTAAATAATTCACATTAATTGCCGTAAGGAAAATTTTCAATCTGCTATACCATATGCGAAAATATAAATAAAATAAAGTCCGCGCCATCTATTGATATTTATGTAACTAACTATATGCCCACACACATTCAATGTGTTATTTTATTAAAATTTAATAGAGACTGCAGTGTGTTTTTCTCTTTATTGATAATGATAAAACGAAGTAGAAATTCTAGCTTTATCTAAATTAAATACGTTTATGTAAACCGCATTCAAGTCTGTTTAAAAGTTTTGAAGCAGTGCTAGAAGTAAACTTCAACTGACCATAACTTCTTTTTCCCTTAACCGATTTTGACGAAACAAAGTTTTGACAACGCTCCTAATTATATGTAATCCACCCGTGAAAACCGCGTTCAAATCTGTTGAGTAGTTTTAAAGTTATAACGTACCAGAAAGACAAAAATTCCAAAAATTGTTTTTTTTTTTGGTTTCTGTTACTCTTCTTTAATCGCTCCGTATCAGTTTTTTAGAAAAATATTTAATGTAAAGACACTCGATATTTACTGTCCTATTATTTGTATAGATAGATAAGTACAAAATACTGATATATTGACGGACTTAACGCTAAGAGCGTCTCTACCAGTCAAACATTTGATTAATCTTCTTCTTCAATGTCTTCAACGACAAACTATTAGATTTGATTGGGGTTGCGATATCGTTTATCCGGAAATAAATTTGCAAATGAATTTATTCGTTCCTTTTCAAAATTAAAATAAAAGTAAGAAAATAATTCTAGAAAACAAATAAAAAACGAAAACAGAAATTATTGTTTGTGGCAGGATTCGATCCAGCTACTTCCAGCTATTTCTTGAAACATTTCTTTACTAAAATATTAAAAGCAAAAATATATAATTCTAAAAAACGTAAGTAAAAAAAAAAGTCATGTTTAGCAGGATTAGAACCCTCTACTCAAAAAAATAATCCGCGACCTCTACTTTGTACCTTTGGGCGAATTTGTCTATAGGTACGCAAATTCACCCCTTTTTTGGATGTAAGGGTTGGAATTGTGAACAATCCTTTCTTATGTGGGTAGTATATAGTATAATGAAGACACTAACCAAATTTCACGTTTATGGCTTTTATAGTTTCGGTTTTGTAATGATAAATTAGTTAACCTCCCCCTTTTTACCCCTTTAGAGGTTGAATTTTACAAAACGCTGAAACACGCCATTAGTTATTTTTGTTGAGAAGCTTTCTTGCCAAGTTTCAAGTACATCAGTGAAGATTTTTTTTTTTTCATCCAATATTTTCCCCTTAATTTTAACCCTTTTAGGGGTCTAATTTTGAAAAATCCTTTCTTATCTGAGCACTACGTGTTAACATAAAACTTTGGTCCAAATTTCAAGTTTATAGCTTTTATGGTTTAGGCTGGGCGTTGATTTACCTTGTTCTTTTATATATATAGAAATTATATTAATCTACTAACTAATTAGAAATGAATACAAATATACTTAAAGACCTACAATTTATTTAAGAAACCTTACAATATATTTAAGATATGCAACTAACTTATGGAAAATAACACAAAAATTTACCTATTTTCAAACTACTATTCGAAATCCGGAATCCGGAAAAATACTTTTCAAACTTAAATTAAACGAATCAATAAGTAGCCCAAAACGCAGACATTAAACTGTACATACAATATAATGCCGCAATTACCACTCCACTCCATACTCCAACCAATTCCAATTTAATTTTATTATTTTATATTAAGCAGGTACCAAATCGTCTAAACACACAATCAAATCGTTAGCAAAGCAAAAAAAAATATTTTATTTATCTTAAAATCTCAATTACATACTACACTACACATGATGATTAAATGCGAACGACAAACCATATCGACTCTTAAAATGTATGGCGCCATCTATTGACACATTATTGAACTCATAATATTAACAAATAAATAAAACCTTTGCACTCTATCTTCTATTATGTATTGTATCCTATTACAATATGTTGTGTACATACAATACAATTCAATACAATACAATACAAAATATTATACCAAAAGACATTTTCAATTATAATTCCATGTATCTCCCTTCAAAAATGACAAAGTTTCATACAAACTGGCAGCCCCTATTTCACCCCTATAGGGATGTAATTTTCAAAATCAGATTGATGCATTATTATTTTTTACCAATTACAAATTCAAATTAAAAATTTTATGTGTCTCACTTCAATAATGACAAAGTTTCATACAAAATGGCAACCCTTATTTCACCCCTTTCGGGATGTAATTTTCAAAATCTGATTGGTGCATTTTTTTTTTACCAACTTCAAATGTAAATTAATAATTTCATGTATCTCACTTCAAAAATGACGAAGTTTCATACAAACTGGCAACCCCTTTTTCATCCCTTTAGGGATAAAATTCCCAAAAGTCCTTTCTTAGCGGACGTCTCTTAGTCACAATCTACTTTCCTGCCAAATTTCATCTTCATCGGCTCAGCAGTTTTGGAGATTTCGTGATGAGTGAGTGAGTGTTTTTCGCTTTTATATATATAGATTAAAAAAAAAACTCTTATTGTCTTAAAGCGTTAAACTAACTTAGTAGCCACTAACAGGCGACCTGACAAAAGTATAGGAACGTCAGTCATACTGCTTGTACGTGTGTGCGTGTATTTGCTGTTTGTGTTGGACAATTTTGTCAAATGGGTGCGTAGCGCAGTGACCGAATAATGCATTTATGTTAAGGTGATACCTCGGTGAACACTAGCGCCACCGTCATTTAAAAATCATTACTCACTGAAAACATAAGTTATCAAAAATCCCTCTGCTATAATTATGGTTCTGGATCTGAAGTTAATTTTAATCATATTCAATTATTAAATTATAGTTCCATATAGTTACAAATTGCAAAACTGCTAAAAGTGGCCGTTTTAAGCAATAATGCAATTTGTAACTATAGAGAATTATAATTTAATAATTTAATATGTTTAAAATTAACTTCAGATTCAGAACCTTAATTACAGCAGAGGGATTTTTGATAACTTGTATTTTCAGTGAGTATGACATATTTGCCAAATATGTCATTGTAATAAGCTAAATTTTCTTACATACTAAGTATTTTTACTTTTAATACCACTACCATACTTTTGCTCTTCTTTGTAGATATGCTTTCACATAGAATTTTCCAAAAAGATACATAAATAAAACTGAATTAATTATTATGATCATGAACAATGTAAAGGAGTGAGGACATTTCGAGTAAAAATAGTTTGCGGTTGTATGAACTCCGACCACCAAAAATTGCACCTGAAATTAAGTATAAATATAAATGATCTAAAAACTATATCAAGTAAGGATGTCTACAGCCAAAAGCCAGGGACTCTTATATTAGTTTCATAAGGTCGAGATTGAGATATTTAGAAATGCTTACCAATTGCAAAACAGTAATGTACTTCTTCCACCACAAATATTTTCTCAAAGACGGATATGTAGATAGAAAATAATACGTGTACATAATCACATGGACAAACGAATTGACAGTGCATAACAATACTACAGTGTATGTTGTTGGTTCAAACTTCAAGGCATACCAAGCGCTCAGTAGTGCTGATATGTGATGGTAGACATGAAGGAATGAAACTTGGTTTTGCTTCTTCCTTAGAACAAAGCATACAGTGACAATGAGTTCTGATAATTTTCCCAAGTAGAATATATTACCCTAGTGATCTGAAAAAAATAATAATATAAATACAATAAAAATAAATATATAGGGACAAATCACACAAATTTAATCGGAAAAAATAGAATCAAATAAATTAATAGAGACTAAAGATTTTCATTGACTACTATAAATCCGATAGATGTGTAACTACCTGTTTCTTTATGGTATCTTCGTGTAGGTTGCACGAAAGGTGAATGTATCCAGAAGGATGCAATATTTCTACACCCTGTAAAAAAAAATATAGCATCTTAATTGTAACTACTCTTTCTTCACTAGGACCTTATCCCATCTACTTAGGGTCGGCCTCCCTTGTCCATCTTTTCCACGTTTTCTTGAGCTAAATCGGTGTTAAAATTTTCGAGTTTTAGGTCTTTTTCGACCATCGTCAGCCAGGTGAAAGGTGGTCTTTCAGGATTTATTGTAACTACTATTAATTTTATTATTCACAGTTCTCTCAATAGCAGGGTCTGTTTAATGATCCAGAGCGGGCTTAGCCAAGTTACAATGTCGAACGCTCAAAAGTGATTCTAATTTACGCCTCGCTGCGAATGATAGTCGCAGTGTCAATTTGCTGCCTACTTATCGCACACAGCGAGTTCCAAACGAGCGTTTTCGACAGTCTGCTGGTGCGAAAATTCAATGATTTAGATAGAGTAGTCTCTCGTGGCTATTTGCAACGAGTACCTTGTAACACACAGCAAATTGTCGCGACAAGTGCACATTTGCAACAAGTATAATTTAACATGTTCAATTCAAACAATTTAACTTGCTACGATTGAATCTATTCGCAGCTAATAGCCTGTTACGTAAAGCTAATTCGCGATTAGAAAGCGCGACGTGGCGACACTGCCAACTCCACTCAATATATCCTCCGTGATCTGATCGGTTGGTGTTTATTTATTTATTTATTCACTTACATCAACCTTTACAGAACAACTTCAACGTTGCATGGTAGCCATTCGAGTTACTTCTACCGTATCGGCCATCGGTTCTTCGCACTATATAAATCCATATGCATACTAATATTATAAATGCGAAAGTCTGTCTGTCTGTCAGTCTGTCTGTCACCTCTTCACGGCTAAACTGCTGGATCGATTGAGATGAAATTTGGTAGGGATGCAGTTAACGACCTGAGGTCAAACATAGACTTTTGGGCGCGACATAACCGAGTCCCACGCGGGGCGAAGCCGCGGGGAACAGCTAGTATACAATATTTAGAGGCATATAAGATATAGTCACAAAACCTACATATTTATTGAAATTGTGATACTTACTAAATAAACAATTAACAGTGACCATACAACTTGCAATATATTATAAAAAACTATAAATGTATGTAAGTTGAAAACTGGTCTATTTTTCATGTAACTTGGTCCTGCTTTGAGAACAAATATAATGTAAGTAGCAAGAATTGTTAGAACAGTTGGGAATTTCGTTGTAAATGAATCTTCATCGATTTCAACTGAAAAGAGGAGAAAATATTTAAAGTTATTATACAATTTTTTATTGTTCTATTTATTGAATTTGATGCTCAAAATAATGGCAAAAATAAAGAAATTACTTACATAAAAAGGTAGATTTCAATTCACCTATCGAATTCACTACTTTTAAATTTTCCATTTTCAAATCTAATTTTAGAAAGCATTCAAATTCTGAATTATTTTTTGAGTATATTTCATTATTTAATAGTTAGCAATGTACTACTATATGTGGCTTAAATAATATTTCTTAATATAAGAACGGCAATGTTTGTTTAGGTTTTTCGCTATACTAAAATATTTTTATTTATTTTCAAGATAAATAATTGTCGTGAAGTTATATTTGACCATTATTCGACCTTTTAGGTTACCGCCTCGACTCCTACGACATTTAAATTATGATGTTTCTACATTTTAGGGTTCAAAACACAAAATATTAAAACGGCATACTAAGCTGTTCGTCTGACCATCAATTTTTTATAATGAAAGAAAAATATATAATAAAACCGGCCAAGTGCGAGTCAAACTCTAGCATGAAGGATCACGTACTATTGCAGTATAAGAAGGCGAGTGCGGTGTCTGGCCTTTGTAAAATCCTTGTTTCCTGTGAGAGACCAGTGGGTCGACCGCCTAACTTCAATACTTTGCCGTAAGCGTATCCAATCTCCAGGCGATGCTCTAGTTTCTGTTGTCAAAAAAAGCAACCGCCTAACTAATTTGACATCTGGAAATTGTATACGCTATCGCATCTCGTGCTTCACTTTGGTAAGTGAACAACAAGTGAACTAAATGATCTGAAAATGAAAAAAAGACATTGACATTAGTAAATGTCAACGTCAACGATGGACGTTTGTTTTCTGTTTTTTTTTTGTTTATGGAAGGATTGCCATTATATATTACATTTCGTAATTTTAGGGTAACAATCTAACAATTAAATCTCAGTTATAGTATATTTTTATTTAGATTAAGAAAATTGATGCATATTTTAAAACAAATCTCATTATATAACATGTATCGAGTAGCTTAATCAAACAATTAAGCTCTATTTGTACGTAATGTCTTTTTACGTAAAGTACGCTATTTATTTATTTTTTTTATTCACTACTTTTTGGGAAATTCAGAAATTAGTCTAAAAACCCACACCAACTGTTTTGTTGTAAACAAATTGATCGTTTTTAGAATTGAGTATTTGTACGTTTATAAAAGAATTATCTTGAAAAACTGTGATTGTGTGTCTTTAAAGCACCGCTAAGTTGTTTTTGGTTAAACACTTATAACAAAAATTTGTCGATTGTAAATGAAAGATCATAAACATTTCACCACTTTGTGGTTTTTCAAGATTTTCTTAATATGTGTCAGGACTCAGGATTCCCGCTCCATGCAGTTTTATCATAAAGGCAGATAAAGAGTTGATGGAGTCCCATCTATTGCTGAACACAGAACAAATTTATTGGATCATAATGAACCAAACTGTGTGGGTTGAATTGCCTTGCCTCACAGATGCAGTGGATGATTGTAGCAAATACCGCTAAGTAGTTCTAAAGTGAGTGTTTTTTACTTTGTGATATAGATATAAGTAAGTAAATATAGTAAGTTATATTCCTGTTTTGCAGTTTAAACCATTATGTAGGAGTATACCATTATATCAGTTGTCTACGCTGATATCCAAACTAAAATCCCTACTGTCCATGTTTATTGCACATAAGGTGAAACCTTATGTATTCAGATACCTATATCTGTAAATATACCATATGTACAGATACTATACATATTGTATGTAATAGTGGGAAATGCTAAAAGCTCATCATGAATAAAAGAAGGAAGAGAAAGAGTGGGCTATTTCCTAGTTTATAAATTTAAAGCAGATGAGTTTGTTAAGCTCATTTATTTGTCATATTACTTATAAATATTATTTAAAAATTTTACTACATACTTATTCCTAAAATATATTTCATTAGTGATAAAGTAAATATATGTAGTGACTAATGAGAGATATATACTATGTCCTGCCTGTGGCTGTGGTTCAATGTTTAATGCACAGTAATTTTCAAAGTCCCAATCTATTCAAGATATACTTTCTCTTATTATTTATTTAGACAGAAAAAATAAACAAAGAAAAAGTAGTAGTCATTTGCATTTATAATTATTTTAATTATGTTACTAACAAACACAGCTTCATATTCATTATACATATTATTATTGATAATGTCATGATACTTATTTTTTTTAAGCTTAGGAGAGAACGAGGCACCTGCTATAAGCCTTCACAGAACAGCAGCGTGAAGGACCCAAATGTACTACTGGAAGAGGATTAAGCAAGCACCCTTATCCATCATCTTGTTGTCCTCGTAGAGAGAGAAAAATGTATAAATGAAAATAATATTTACATGCCAGAATCACCATATGTATATTCTGTACCTATGAAACATACAACTATATGGAGTAACAATGACATGAATGTAGTGTTTGTCAATAAAAGATTTTAAATGAAATTAGTTCCAAGTTTTTATTATCCTTAGGTATAGTCAGAATTGCACAGTTTTTGTACATGATTGTATGTGTATAGAGGGTCTGTTCCAAGTTTCATCTAAATCTATTTGGTAGTTTTTGAGATATTAAATAAAAATGTGTCAATGACTTAAGAAAGTCTGTTCTTAAATCTGCAGGCAGCATATTGGAAACTGCAAGTGAAAACATGCTCAAAGTTCCAATAAAATAAGTACAATGTATGTACTTATTTCTCTGATACTCATAAAAATAATAATTTAAAAAAATGAAGCCTGTATTTCACTTCCTACAGTATATTTATAGCAACATGTACTTTATAAATACAGATTTATAATAGAGGGAGTATTTGGTTTAAATAAAATACAAATGGGACTTTAACTGATTGTTATTACTTAGATATGTGTGTAGATGTTTACTTCATATACATTTAAAGTGGTTTATTATTAACTACATGTTAATATTAACAATATTGTAGTAGTAAATTATATACAATTTACAAATTAGAAAATGTTTTCTTTTTAAATTATAAACATTAACACCACATATATTTACACCTTTCCCAGTCGTCTCAGGTTTCTCCATCACATTCTTTTTTCTTATTCATCATTTGTAAAATGCTCTTCCTGACTGCCTGAATATGTATTAATAATGAACATCATCATCAATGATCTTGGTGCAGAACTAGAAGCTTCTGTAATATAAATATTCATTATATTCAATTAGCATTCTCATCTTCAAAAGACACCACAGGATAATGGACTATACTATGGCATGGTTCCTAGTTATTAGAACACACATCTTCAAGAAAGACATAATATCTGTATATATTATTTCTTGGTGCAATAAAAAGTAAGTATGTCATCGTAAACAATCATGTTGATATCATCAGACACATGTCTATAAAGTGTGGTACAGCTTTTCATTAGGTGGGCCTTATGCTTGTTGGATTACTAAAAAGAATAAATAATACCACTACCTTTTTCTCTGGATGTAAAAGAAAAGTTGATACTACTTTTTTAGGGTTTCATACAATACAAAGCCTCTGTTGTCTGTTCTTTTATCTAGATATTTCAATTAGTCAATAAAGTTAGCTGGTACAGAACTCTTGGTGTAGTAATTTAACTCTCGCTTGACTGGGTTTTGTACCTTTGTCGACAAGTAATAGATTCCCCATTTTTAAGCCATAGCATTTTGTTCCAAAGCATTATGAAAAATGCTGTGTGAGTTAATGTTCATTATACATTATTTATTTAATATAACATAGATATACAAGTACAACCACTTACCTTCTCCCAGCTCATAGAGCTTATTTTGTTTTCTGAATTTGTAAAGATTAAGTTAGCGAGTGATATGACCTCCCATTGTAACATGCGTCCTTAAGAATCATTGGATGATAAATACTAGTATAGGTGTTTGTTAATACTGGAACTCAAGGAAATCCAAATATATCGTATAATCTAGAACAAAATTTCATATTTAATCATAATATGTCAGTTTATATGGAATTGATTTTCACACACACATAACACATGGTTATTTGACCATAGATTTTAAGTAAGTACCTCTTATAACTATCATTAATATCTCTGGCTCCTAGTATTTACATAAGCAAGCAAGTAAATAGGTGCATAGCACTTGAAAAATACTTATAAACTACATTACGGCTTGCAGCCATTGGAACCTAGATTTTTGGAAGGTGATATTCTTACTTCCTCAAGATTTGTAGTTGATTGAGTGCATCTTTACCTCAACGAATCAAACTTAATAAAAGAAACTTAGGCATCTGCGCGATGCATAGCATAAAAATATTGCCAAAACATAGTTCATTCGAAATGTTTGTGTACATTTTGTAGATAAGATGTTAGATATATGACAAGTAGCATATATATATATTGTAGAACTAAGTGGGTTGACAAAAAAACAATGCAGCTGTACCTACAGTGTAATAAATACCTTGGTTTCGGTTCAATAATAGCTATACTTTGAGGGATGCAATATCTAGTATAACACTGTCGCGAAGATAAATATCGGTAAAAATCCGCTTCGTAATAGCATTGGCATGTTGTCTTCTTGGTGTTTCCTCCTTCGCCACTTCATTTAATATTATTTATTATCTTACAGCTGTGAAAATGTTTTAGTATCATGTGATTCCACATTGCAAAATGTTTTGGATTTTAACACGATTATACGCAGTTTTCACTATTCTAGTAATTGTAAAACTTATAAAATGTAATAGATGCGTAAAATCGAGGTACTTTATTATATAAAAAGACGATAATTAGCCATTTGAGAGACAAAAAGTTATAAAAACAGTGAGCTCGCTGCCCATGTTTTCAATGAAGTATGTCTTGCTAGAGTATAGAGATCGGCGCCATTTTTTTAAAAGCTAGATCACTTAGGCGGAGTGAATTAACTGTCACTTTCATATGATTTTCATTCGATTTTTCGTGACATCGTAATCAACATCGTAAACAAAAAAAAAAAAAATTTTGAAAGCTTTTTGTGTGTTAGGCGGTACGAAATGTAGCTCAGCGATACAAGTAGCCATTACGAGAGTACAAAATCGAGATAGGCGGTCGACCCACAGATTTTCGATGATGCGTTTTTAATAGGGACTCACGGATGTAGGTACGGATTGCGGAGAGAGAGAGAGAGGGAGACGATAGCGTCTAAGAAACAGACATTCATAGGCATATACGTATAGTCATCCTTCCTCATCTCTCCAACCTCATCTATTAGATTAACAATTGTTAAACGGAAGGCCGTTCATAGACGGAACCCTACAATAACAAAACCTATGTATTTTAGAGCTATATAGATATTCCAAACAAACAAATAAAAGCAATGCGGCGGCACTGTTATGGCCAGACACGCCTTAAAAAACCTCCGAATATTTAGCATTGGGCAATGTCTTTTCATAAGTGACACGTTGTTTAATTAATTCGTATCTCAAGTCCCTCCCTCCTGCAAGATCCTTGTACAATCAAGACTCCGAAAGCAGCAGGACGTACGGACTTGAATTAAACTTGTATTACTAACAAGCTACGACTAAAAATAAAATGGAATACGTGCAGACAACTTCAGGGACTGTATAGAAGCTGCGAAGGTAGATCTAAGTATAAGACGCTGAGAAATCGACGCGTCGATAACGCTCGCTCCACACAATACCACTAATGAGGCCTGACACTAGTACTGTCCGCAAAAAAATATAAAATGTCTTATACTTTTTAAATATGAAGAGTCTTTTTTTAATTGTTCTTCTTTTTTTCGAGTTATAATGGCTACATGCAACTGCATACACCAGACCACCAGTGGTCACTGGTCAGGTCAAGTGGTTAAGGCCTGTAGACCCGAAGATCGTGGGTTTGATTCCTACGAGAAGCTATTTTGTTTAGTTGCTTCCAGTTTGGTTAGGACATTGCAGGATAGAATCACCTGACTGTCTGATACTAAAAAATGGTTCCTTTTTATTCGAAGTTAAGGTCAAAATGGCGGGTGTACCACAACCCGCCATTTTGACTCTCACTTCGGAAGGCACGTTAAGCTTTTGGCTCGTAAACTCTGGTAATCGTTAAAGGAACATCAGACGCCGAAGAACTCTGACACCAGGGTGTGCATGGATGAATGATCGTGACACCTACACAAAAAGATGCTGATTGCTATATGGAATCTATATTGACATTGCTCATAGAAAGGAAAGATTTAATTGTTTTTTTTTTTTTTGCATCTAAAAGGCTTCGATTTACTGGACCTATTTAAAAAATCTTTAACCGTTGGAAAGCCACATTATCTTTGAGTAACATAGACTATGTATCTACCACGGACGAAGATGGAGTATTTAGACTGCTAGTTATTTTTTTAAATCTAATTTTAATACCTAAAGCCAATTCAAACCCTAATAACTTAAACCAAGCAGTAATACAGTTGACTAACAAAATATTCATATGTAATGAAATTTCAGACCAAACTAGGGTAAGTTCCCATCTAAAGGGTACGCTTACCAAAATGTAACACATTTTCGTTTGACAACGCGTTCAGTGCAAAACTTTTTGGAATATTATACGCTGGGGAGCCCTATTTGTTCCCTGTAATAACGATGAGCTGTGAATTGAGGAACTGAAATTTAATCCCTGAAGGGCTGATGTTGAATTTTTTATTCATATAGGTTACTGTTTGAATTGGCAAAGATATCATAATATTGTGATAGGTATATAATTAAAAATTTATATTATGTTTATTTGGAGAAATTATTTGCCTACTAATAATTTTGCGAGTCAACATCAAGAAAAATTTATAGCCACGCTATTTTACATTTTTACACCATTTATTAGACAAACAGGCATACGGCCAACTTGATGGGAAGCGGTGACCGTAGCCTTTGAGATGCCTGCTACACCAAGAGCATTGCGAGCGAGTTGTTGACTCTGTAGGGATCTGTTCACGCCTACAATATCGATTTGCTCGATTTGAGCGCCATCTGATATTTGTTGTGGCTCTAGTGTTTAGATTATTCTGTACGATTTATTTTTACATAATATTTCTGATTGTTTTTTCTATCCATACCTTTCGGCTACCTCCGCGTGGATGGCTCGCATTGAGGCGCGGGTGTCGGCCACTCGGCTTTTAGCGCGATTGCTCAGATTCTGTTGCTCACTTTGATACGCCGCTGGAGGCTTTAAGTCAGCCTTGTTGTATCGTAGTCTAGTCGATTTACTTGCTTTTTTTTTGTATTCAATGACCAGCAATTGACCACGATCCCACCTGATGGTAAGTGCAGATGTGGTCTAAGATAGAGCTCGCTAGTTCCTTAATAGTCTATTCACTCTGGTCTTAAAAATACCCGGATTATAAGTGTCCGGAAATATGTCAGCCGGTAAAGAATTCCACTCCTTCGCCGTACGCATTATAAACGAAGAGGCAAAGCGGCGTGTACGAGCTGTTGGTATTTCAACCTCATACGGATGAGGCCTATCACCATGCCTGGTTGTTCGGTGACGAAACTGAGTCGAAACACACTCTCCGAAGTGCAACCTGTATAGTATATACATATATATAACTTGTATAGTGTAAGTTGCTTATACATAAATACAGTAGTATGTGCTGTTAGTGTTGCCCAAATTCAGTCTTGGTCTTGCAGTCTTGGTCTTGCAGTCTTGGTCTTGTTCTTGCGTTTTTGCAAGACCAAGACCAAGAACAAGACCGCGTATTTTTAGCAAGACCAAGACCAAGACTGACCGTGCAAGACTTGAGCAAGAACAAGACATAGCCTGCAAGACTCTTGCGTCTTGCAGCTAGGACTTAGCGCTATTTCACGGAGTAGTTAGGTGTAACAGTTCGGTGTATAGGTAGGTACGCTTAGGAATTCTATGAGACGCAAAAAACTATATCAAAGAATATGAAAAACTGGACCTATGCGCATTACGACTAATACCATAAACATAGCGAATAAAAAAATATCTATTAAAATCAAACTGAGTGCATGCATAGTTATGTTTTAACCATCGGCACTTTGATAATGCGGCATCAAAGGTTTTTTACTTACTTCTCAAAGAAATTTGCCGCTTTTCGGAAGTACATGGTTATGATACACGCGCCGGCGGCTTCTTTTGAAATCTAAAACAATCGTTGCCGCCGCGCCGAAATCATAACATTTGACACTATTCATGCAAAATAATTTGACTAGACTTTGATAAACTCTATGAATGTCCCTCGACGTCATCTGGATCTTGTCTTCAAGGCTTAGTGATAGACGAGTTGGAGGAGTACCTGAGAAAACCAAGAACTGCCAGCTCGGAAGACATTTTAGATTGGTGGAGGACGCATGAGACAGAGTATCCAATTTTATCGAAAATGGCCCGTGATTTTCTCTCAATACCTGCAACTTCAGTACCTGCTGAGAGGTTATTTTCTAAAGCATCATTAGTAATTAGAAAACATAGAAATAGGTTAAGTGATGAGTCAGCCAGATGGTTACTTTGTATTAATTCTTGGTCAAAAGAATTGATATAAAGTATCATAACCTAATGATAAAGCTGTTGATTTGTGTTGTATTTTATTTTTTATTCAAATAAATGATAAATCGTAAAACTCTTTTATTAAATTTCTTATAAGTTGAGGGTTCAATCTCTTTCTAGACAGATAAGTATTGTTCTTTAAAATACAGTCAAGTTATTGTAATTAATTTGTTTTTTTACATGTTTTAGCAAATGTAAGCTTATAAATCATAAATGTTTATTAAGAAACAGTTACTTCCATGGAAAACGACATAAAGGTCAGTTGATTTTTCGAATTTCTTATCAAATCTTCAGTTATTTATTAATCTGCTTGATCTTTACTATGACTATGTTAATTCAAGCTCACATTGTTCCAATTCTAATACGTTTTTCTAAGATTTAAAGTAAACTTTAATAAATAGTAATAGACTAATAGGTAATTGCAAGACTTGCAAGACTCTTGCTGCAAGACCAAGACCAAGACCAAGACTGGGAGCGCAAGACCAAGACCAAGACCAAGGCCAGGTGTATTGGCGCAAGACCAAGACCAAGACTGGCTAAGTCTCGTCTTGTTCTTGCATTTGGGCAACACTAGTGCTGGTGCGACGTCACTGTAAAAAATATGCATGGGAATGGTCTCACAACCAAGGATGCCAACCAAGCAAATGGTGGAGAATAAACATTTAAGCAGACTCTGGGATCCTTCAGCTGAGAAAGTTTAATAACGAAAAACGAAATATAGTGAAGACAAATTTTATAAATGACTTAAACCATGAAAACTTTTAAAAGAAAGCAGTTTAAGAAAAGGAAAGTTTAGCTAAAAACAGATGTCCTGTAACCCTGGAAATCCTTGGGGGAGACCTACGTCCAGCAGTGGACGGCCAGCGGCTGAAATAATGATGATGATGTAATCCTCACAGAAGTGTAGTAAGGTAACTAAAATATTTATAAAGTTGCCCTAACTTATCACTATTATCTATTCTGTTCCCTAACCCTTCTCTCCCCAAGACAAGATTAGATTATAGCGATACCAACCTAAACAATATCAATTAGTACAATTAGATTTCTCTAGCTCATACAGCTCGTAATACAATGTGGCGATAGAGGAATGTTAGTCCCCAAGGGATTTAATTTACATACATTAATGGCGTGAAATTAATACTGTCTTCACTTAATATTCTAAGGATGATTTGAGCAGATTTTCTGCACTTGAGAATTGACCACACAATTTTTTTTTCAATTTGAAAATGGAGGAGGAGGAAAAATTATATTTTGCAAATTAGATTGCTATCGCTTGATCGCTATTATGCTGGTATGTTTTGCGAATGTGCTAATTTACGGATGTGGTCTTTTAAGAATATGATATTTAGCGTCGAAGTGGTTCAGATGCTTTAGGCAGTCTGATAATTCCTAATAGTGTTGGCCACTATTACCACTAACATACTCGGATAATGTACATATGAGTGTAGTTTCCCTGTAAAGTTCATACCGGAATTTAATTTTGTTTTAGCTGAAATATAAGAGAGAGAGAAGATTCTCGTATATTCATCATCATTTCGTGTACGTGTCATGGTCAATCAACCATGCACACCCTGGTGTCAGAGTTTTTCGGAATCGTCTCTTAACTACCAGATGACAGCCGGGACCAACGGCTTAGCGCACGAAAACGTGTCACTAGTTTGGCTTGCAAGCCAACGTTTCACACATAAAAAATGGGCGGGGCAGTCGATTGCGTCATTTATTCCCACTGTTATTGGTCGATAATATTAGGTGGCTTTGTTGTAAACTACTACGTAATAATAAGGTGTGGTGTGGTTTACATGGGCTTACATGTATTAATTAAAGATAAGAAAAAATAATACGCTGACACACTGATACTGGTTCTAAATCCGCGTCAAAACATTTCTATTCGTATAATTTCTCTGTTCTGTGATATAAACTCACACAGTAGCAAGATTGTTATGATAATTATTAAAATAATTTCTGTTATCATTGCGTTTTGTGTGATACAGTCTGTAAATGGGGTAATAATATATAATGATAATTGGATTATAGCTGTAATTATAAATAATTACTGCTATCATCTTATGTATTATTCAAAGTGTGTTGCGATGTTATTATTTCTTACATTTGACTAGCGGACCCTACATTTATTATTTACCTTAAATGTTTCCTAGGAATCATTCTTTCCATTAGTAAAAATCGCATAAACTCCGTTTATTACTTTTAGGTTTTACGCTTACAGACAGACAGACACAGTGTGGGCGATTTCATTTTACCTATTTACTATGTATAGATAATTCGAAATGAAAACTAACGTATTTTTAAAATGTCTATTTTTTAGGTCAGCACAGTAAGTATGTAAGTTCCTTCTATTTAGATCTTTTCCCAGCCATTTTACTGGGGCGAAGCCGCTGGCAAAAGCTAGAATTAAATAGAAATAATTAAATTGAAATTATTCAATATCTATTTGACCAAACCGATATATTACACTAGAGACTACCTTAGACCCTTCGCAAATAAATCAGTATATTGCGAAATATATTCCATCATTTGAATACTAACATAATTGTACCCCTTCTAATGATATTTTCAGGTCCCTTGGCGTGTGGGAGATAACTAACAATCAGATACTTGTATAATAAGACTTCAAAGACATGTCTTTAAGGGGAATACAGTTGAAATTATCTCAACACTATGCTTTTCAATAAAATTATTTAATAATTTACACAAAAGGATTTCACAACATGAAAATTAAAGTACCTAACTACTTACTTATATACTTTATATACAAAAAGCTGAATTTGTTTGTTTGTACGCTAATAACTTCAGATCTACGTCGACATACGACCATACAACAAGAACAATATGTATGGGATTGACAAAAGGTAAATCAAGGGGTTAAGTAAAGTTAAGTTAATTTTTGTTCTTGTCATACTTCGTTGACGTTAAGCGATTGTGACTTTAGCTAAGCACCCAAGTTGGATTTGAAAAACTATTCTTGCATATTGATATCCTGATTCGTGAGGAAGGTACACATACAACACGAGTGAGGAAAACCACGGAGAAAACAAAAATTTACTTGATAATAATTAAAGCCAGTTGACCTATTGTGATTTTCACTTGTTAGTTGTGCAATAAAGTTAAAATAAATAAAACCAACTTGACAATATTCAGCGTGCAGTCTTCTTTGAGTATTTTGTATAATATTCTAAGCTCCTAAACTTCCTCTTACATACTCTACAGCTGATACAATTCTATATTTATAGTTACACGCGTCAGAAATATGAACGGTCATTTACATAACACGCAGTGCCTTTTGAAAGCTAGTAAGGCTCTTACCACGTTTTGATCATATACTGTACTCGCAATCAGAATACCAAACGCCTTGAGATACGATATGGAATGCGGAAATTCGAGAGTGTGTCGTTTCGATACCAGGAATTAATAAATTAATGGAGGTTTTTTTTTTTATTTTCAACTAGCTGTAGCTCGCGACTTCGTGCGCGAGAGCTTCGTTTCCGCTATCTTGGGAATTGTCATCATGTTTGTCATGATAATAACCAACACAAAAAAAGAATCGTCCAATTCGGTGCATTCGTCGAAATTTATCCTATATTTGCTCCTATTCCTATCAATTTCAGTCAAAGTTACTAAATGTACAGATAAATTTTTTTTACTATTTTATTTTATGTATTGAAGGCTAGCTGTTGCCCGCGGCTCGCATGGTGCTCAGTTATATTGCGCCTAAAAGTAGCCGATGACCCCTGGTCCTTAACACGTTGGGGAACATTTTTGAAAACACAATATAATTTTAATTGTTATAACTGCTATAGCAGTACTGTGTCCACCAACGTGTTAACTACATCCATATGAAATTAAATCAAAATTGGTCAAGTGGTTTAGCCATGAAAGCATCACAGACAGACAGGCTTTTGCATTTATAATATTAGTGAGGAATTATGGATGAGGATTATTTTTAACACTAAATGTTATTATTTACGCTATTCTGATGTGTTTGTTACATTACAACAACCTTTACGGTTATTTTATATTGGTAAACCTGGTACTTAAAACCTTAATAATAAAGTTAAAACTTTTTAATAATATGATTAAGCTGCCGTTTTTAATTGTAAATGGTTTTTAATTTAACTTGTGTTGGCGAATTCGAGTCTTAAGCTTGTAAAAAAGCGAACAAACTCTATTAGATTTTAAGTTCCTTGTTCCTTCTGTATCATTTTGGAATATGATCGTGTTATTGTAGGAATGCATATATAACGATACAAGCTGTTATATATATAGTAAGTTTATTCTATACAAAAAGTTCTATAAAAAAAATCTTAATTAATTTTGAAATTGTCATTAAATAACTTAGTTTAATAATGCACCGTTAAATGGCGATATCATATTAATAATTATATGCCGTAATAGAGGTATTGAAAATGTAGGAATGGCAAAATTGTAAAAAAAATAAAAAAAGCAAAGAATTTGCAACATTACAAAAAAACGGGAAAATGCGACATGTCAAAAGGAAAAAATATTTATAGGTACATAACTAAAAAGGATCGTCATACGATTTAAGTTTTTTTTTTATTTAAACAAATGTTAATGGCCAGTATTTTATAATAAGAAATTGGCAATCACTTTAATCTTTTTTTAATTTTTTTCATCGAGTGTATTTATTACACGTGGCCAACATTATTGTCAGATTTTTTAAAACTAGGTATCTGATAGAATAACTGAACAACTAGCATCTAGCTCAGCCGGGTCTAGCTTAGCTATAGGTAGTAATAGACGCACAAACATTTTATCACTTTGATTAAAATTGTAAACTGCTTTTAAAAGATTCGGATAAAACAACACAAAAAAAAAACCTGTGCAAAAAGACTACGAAAAGGTGTTGATCTCCGTCCTAATATATTGTATGCATTTATCAAAATGATGGACACGAAATACGCCTTGAAATGTTTATGGATGGATACGTGAATCCAGACAAGCGAAAAGATGGATGGATGATATTAAACAAATTGGAGGAGCAACATGGACAAGAAAAGCTAAGAATAGAAGCGAATGAAAACAGCTGGAAGAGGCCTATGTGTCACAGGACAAGCTTATCACTAATCCATAGAACTCTTTGTGTTAAAATACGCAGATGTATTGTATTTGATATGTATGGTATCAGCAATAAAGGCTATAATAAACGTGAATCCGGGATAGTATTACGAGTAGACTCGTCATATTACTGTAATCACTATTACACTTAGTTAATATCTTCAGAGGTTAATTTATTACATTACTAGCTGTTCCCGATATTGCAAAAATATCGCGCCCAAAAGTAGCTTATGTTTGACCTCAGGTCGTTAACAACATCCCTACCAAATTTCATCACAATCGGTCCAGCAGTTTAGCCGTGAAGAGGTGACAGACAGACAGACAGACTTTCGCATTTATAATATTAGTATGGATGTTTCCAACACTAGAGTACGGAATAAATAATACTACTGACGACAAGGTGTAACTCTATCTTTACGAGTAAGATCGTAATAAAATGTTTCTTCTTCGTCGGTCCCTCAATGCTGAGGATCGTGACCACGTATGTGTTTCCGGAGTGTGCGATTGGCAGCACTACGGACCGCATTATATATGCTGCCTCCAGCAGCTCTCCTCGCGCTGTCTACCCATCTCGCTGGAAATTTTCCTCTGGCGCGTTTTCCACCTGTTCTGCCCAGTATTATGAGTTTTTTCAGACAATGCCTAATGCAAATGAAATCTTAGGGAAATAAAATACTAGGTTTCTACATGAAAACCAAAAGTAGATGGTAGAGTCGGTCAGAGTTGGTTTAAAAGTTTATTAAGAGATGAAACGAAATTGTATCATTAATTTCCCTGAAAGTGGTTGCTAATGCTTATTATGCAATAACGATAAACCTTTTGCAAATTTTAATAGTTTTTGCATATTAAAATATTATTTTAATTATAATAATAGTATAATAATAATAATAATTCTAGTTGATGTTACCATTCCGCATGACGAGAACCTCGTAAAGGCCGAGAAAGATAAACTTTCCAAGTACTTAGACTTGGCCCACGAGGTTACCGCCATGTGGCATGTTGACTCAACTGTAATTGTTCCAATTGTCGTGAGCACGAACGGACTTATAGCGAAGAGTCTCGACCGTCACCTAGAGAGACTCTCGCTTGGCAGTTGGGTCAAGTCACAAATACAGAAGGCAGTACTATTGGATACGGCCCGCATTGTGAGAAGATTCCTCAATCTGGAGCCCTGACCACCGGCAGCTTGTGTCTTCACTCCGCTGCCGATGGGTGCCCCTTTTTTTATATTTTTAAATGTTTTTTTTTTTTATATATATATATATATAATTAATATTTAAAAATGTAAAAAAAATAAGAGGAAGCTAAATAAAGGAAATAATAATAATAGTATTTAAATTATAATTTTAAATCATGTAAATATTGTATGTAAAAAGTGTCAAAAAATAATCGTTAATAGACTCAATACCATAGATTGAAAAAAAATAATTGCGTCACTTAAAACCGATTCGAACTTCTTTGCTCACTAACAAGATATATAAGACAACAATGTAATTAAAAAAAAATTAATAGCCGGCCTCTAATGGAGGTATTTAATGTACGCGTTTTCACACATTACGTTTTTAAAATAGTATAGCTATTTTCTTTACTAAGAACCTAGGTTAGAGCTTATTGAGTAATATTTAGGATTATAATTGTAAGTATAATGCAAGAATAGCATTATTCCCTTCTAATGCTTTCATTTCTTAATGCTACTTGAACTAAAGTACTCATTAACACGCACTCTCACTTAGATGAAAACCAAAAGTGTGTATTTATATACGAAATAATAATAAACATTTAGAAAGTTCTTAGTACGTTGGCTAAATGCTTGCTCACAAGAATGGTCTTAAGGTTAGATTTCATTTTGCGCCCTCGTTATAAGGCTTAAATCTAAAGAGAAAAGCGATTATATTGGATCTTTTTTTTTAATTCAAAGTAGCTTTAAGAAAATGGAGCGACAAGAATACTTTATTTTCTAATCAAAAGTACTCATACCTACTAGCTTACAATACAATAACAAAACTACTCTCCCTCTTTAATATGAAGACCTTTTTTACCTATGTTCAAAAATAAAGAATATTTGAATTTGAATTTTGTATCCGTTTACAAAATTTTTAATTAGGTCGTTTCCTGACGCGATTTTAACTTTTTTTAACCATCCCAAAAATTGCATAGCGCCGTCAAAAAAGTTTTCACTTCAAAAATATCAGAACCTCCTATTTTTAGTGTAGGTTTGATAGATGGTCTAAAGCATCACTGACATTTTGGGTCGTACATAAACGTACGGTCATACTTATTAGCTATCCGACCGAATTACCCATTCGTGTCTAAGCTTTGGCACTAATCACGGTAAAGATAGGAGCACCAACCCCGCTCCTATCACTGGGATCCAGCCTGAAGCGTACCAATCCCTCGTCCGTGCCTACCTATGTTAATCTACAGTTACATTTGAACACATACTAAAATTATCAACAACAATATCATATCAATATCAAATACTAATAAAGGCCATGTTAAATCACTAGAGCACAATACACGTCTGCACCACTCGGCGAACCCAAGGAGAAGAGAAGCGTTACACTCATACTCACCCCGACACTACTACTGCCAAGAGGGGTTTACCTGTAGTGGGGAGATATCTGTCACGTGATGTTACCGGGCGCTAACATACTTACTACGATTATCTTTGACCCAAAGAGGATCTTGGCCTCCGATGAAAGTAGATTTTCCATTCTTTCTTCAGCCCCTCTTTTTACCTATCGACACTTGAGACGGCTTCCAGTTCATCTAGAATTTCATCTTTCTACCTGTACCTAGGGCGACTGACTGGTCATCTTATCGCTGTTTTATTTTTAAACTTATCCCGCTAACTCTTATAACTTAGCAACCACTTTAAGGGCAGATTTCATTGCGGACCCGCCTAAGGCCGTGAATTATTCATTCCGAGCGAGCTCTTTACTGAATAAACATTGGACGATGGAATTGTACTTATGTAGTTTTATTTTTATCTTCTGTGGCCATTTGAGTGCACGCATAGGGAGATCCATATCAACCAGTTCTACCTATATTCCGTGCATTTTCCTGGCAACATAAATACCACTACTTACCGCGGAGGCTCAGTTAACTGAAATGAATATTAGTCTCCGAAACGAAAAAGCGTCATGATGATCATACGCTTTCGCGCCAACTCATGCAGGTCGGTCGTTGGCAACCGGTTAATAATTAATAATTATCTGTACTATGTCAAGAAAGCCTATTCGCCCATGGGACTAAGCCAGTCATAATCTCAAAACGTTAAAGAACTAAATGTATGGGATTGACATAACACCACGTGATTGACCGCAGCTTATGTCAATCCAATATATGTTGTACTTGTCGACATTCGTCAACTTTTTAAAATTGTGACTTTGGCTACGCTTCCATGTCTGAGTCCAGAATCCGCTTGTAGTTATAAGATGTTGTTCGTAATGTTGGTCTTACCTTACCTGTCGGTCTAACTTAGGGGAAAATCCATAATAATCTAGAACATTTTACGGATCAAACATAACAAATTTAAATTAAAATCGCGCAAGCCCTAAAACCCAAAGAATTTCTATATATATTAAATTAAACTATTTTATACGGTTTTCTATCGCGTTTATTGCTTACTTATTTATACCTAACGTTTCAAGCACTTAACAGAGCTCATGGTCGCAGGCAGACACTAGTATAGTATCTCCTCCTTAGTCTGTGAGGCAGACTGAGTTGACATTCGTCTGTGTCATTTGTTTCTGATGTCACAAGAATACAAAACCATAGCTCATAAATAATTGAAAACTATTTCGATTCACACAGTATTGGCAGTATTTGATACTGTCATCAAAAACACTTGCAGTCTTCCGATGAGTTTGAGATTTTATTAAATTGATAACTGGGTCCCAAGCTGGTGGTACTTGCCATCCATCCTCTCTATTGAAATTAGGATGTTTTTTAATTTCGATCGCTTCACGTATCATCCTTGGTATAAATCTGTTTTCTTTTGCAAGGACTTGAGGATTATCAAAACGCATGTAGTGGTTGGATTTGTCAAGTGAGTGTTCACAGACTGCAGACTTGGTTGAGCGTCTATGTTTCATGTCAGCAATATGTTCTTTGATACGGGTACCAATGCTTCTATTTGTTTGCCAAAAAAAAAAAAATAGAAAACCGTATAAAATAGTTTAATTTAATGTGTAACAATCGCGAAAACATAAGAAATCATTATTTCTATATATTTCAAATTTTTAAATCTATGCTAAAACCTCATTTTCTGATCGACGTACCGTGACATTTAGCTTCAATTCAATCTCAATCGTGTTAACGTAATCTTAAAAGTTTATTTGGATCCCACAACAAACCGTTCATTTAGTTTCGTCTCTCAAGTTTCGAGGAATGCAAACCATTGTGGAGTTTGCGATTTGTTTCGATGGTTTCGAATGGAAGTCTTATTGTCAAATGGACCCTTTCCGATGCCAAGAAATTCGAGTCGTTTATTTGTGTTTCCGTGAAGTTGGAGTGCATTTAGACTGATATAAATGTAGATAAACATCGATATATACGTTGTCATATGAATGTTTATCACAATTAATTTCAGGCTAAACGTGTTCTAATGTCTTATGACCCTAGGCTCTGTCTACCTCGTATGGGATAAAGACATGATTATAATATGTATGTATGTAATTTCCGGCTAGAGTGCCTGGGTGACTGAGTTTCGCTCGTTTTATGCAGAAAATCTTTTTACGTGAAAATATGGGTAAAATGAATTTTCTTAGATATGAAACCTAGCTCGATTATCTTTTTGACTATTTAAGAACTTCTGTTTAAAATTTCAAAGAAATTGTTAGAGCCGTTTTCGAAAACGTGAGTATAAATAAATTTATATATTAATAGTTTTATAGTATAGGATATGACTTGGATATCTAGAGGCTGTTTGCACGATTTTGATGCAGTTTTCAAATTTTTGTTTAATTCATGTTTCGTAAAGTTTACCGTGCAAAGCTTGGGGCTAGCTTTTTGAAGTGAAAACTTCTTTAGGCGCGTTGACATTGATTCTTTATACACAAAGGTCTACCTCTGATATTTAGTTGCAGAAATAGATGAATGTGAGCTACCAAAGCTGACGAACTTAGTACTAAACTCTACCTCTGGTGCTTAGTGGTAGAAATAGGCGAGAGTGAGGCACTAGCACCTATGTAAGTACAAACTACCTACCTCTGGTGATTGGGGAAAAAATAGACGAGTGAAATAGAAATAGGCGAGAGAGACTTACCCCAGTAAGCCACCTATGTAAGAACAAAAATAGAGTAGAAAAAGTCAAAAACGAGCTTTCCAAGCAGATGACCTTTTTGCAAAAATCAACCTCTGGTGTTTGAAGGTAGAAATAGGCGAGACTGATGTAGTTCCTACAAAGTAGGTCAACAACCCTTCGAACTGACTTGATAATTAATTGAATTCGGTTCGCGAGTATACAAGTCTCGGAGCGTAATGACAATTCGGCTTCGTTTGTAAATACGTCTGATATTGAACGGGAACAATTTCATTACCTCGGTTACGTGTGCCGCAAATTCCGGGACGATGGATAGTCTAAGAGACTGTAGGCCGTAGGCATAGTCGAATCTAATGCTGGTACTTTACTTGGCTATTCGCGTATTTGACACAATTTTCGACGAATAGGCAAATACTAACTACCGTCCTACAAATAGAGGCAAATACCAATTTTTCATACATGGTAAGCCGTATTTGGTTCTGTATTTGTCGAAAAGGCAAATAACGCAAAAGTTTTGGTATATATACCGCCCACACATGGTCAAATAGGCTAATACATTATCTTCATCCAAGTGTGTTTTTAGTTGCGTCATAACCCTACGACACCAGTGTGCATGGTTGATTGACCGAATGATGTCATCATATTCAATTATTAAATTATAGTTCCATATAGTTACAAATTGCAAAACTGCTAAAAGTGGCCGTTTTAAGCAATAATGCAATTTGTAACTATAGGGAATTATATTTTAATATGTTTTAAATTAACTTCAGATCCAGAACCATAATTACAGCAGAGGGATTTTTGATAACTTGTGTTTTCAGTGAGTCTATCTCTTGGTCTATGCAGAATTTCACGATCCCCGTATGATATCAGGCGAGACTCGACGGCATTACAAGTATGCGAAGTTTTTGTGACCCTTCATTTGAATTCAATATTATTTCTGCGTACTCCAAATAGTTTTACATTGTTATGTTATTATTAATTTAGACTTTGTCTAACTCAAATTTTCAGTCGAGCTTTTTGAACAACATTAATTTGATAAATTTACTATGAGAGCTATTGAGAGCCGAGTTAGACTTTGTACATAAATATCATCTAGTTGAGTACCTACTTTACTCTCATGTATTTCTAATACATCTTCTTCTACTTTTCTAAGAGTGTCTTTTTAACTAATTAAGGTTATAGCGATCATTAGTGTAAAAAAAGAAGAAATAAATTGTCTTTATTTGATACATAACAAAAACAAAAACGTATTACATAGTTTGAAAAAAGAAAAAATATTTTTGAATATGCACCAAAATGGATTCCGCTCAGCATAATATCGTGTTGTTGACCACGACGCTGTTCTTCCGCGGTTGCCATGTTCAAATTATACTTATTACAAAAGAACAACCTTACCTTCTCTTTCACTCTTCGAAATAGGTCTGTACGTTCGCTGTTCCGGTCCACACCCGGATGATTTCACCTTTTATTATATGATTTTACATACAGCTGTACTCCAAATAGGAGTATTTTGTTTCTATAGGATAAGAGCGGCATTGAAATTACTGTTAACAAGTACTGTGGTAAAAGATATTGTAAAACTAGCTACTGTTGTCGATAGCTCCGACAGCCTTTGTCTTTCTTCGAGTCTCGAACTATCTCCAAAACAAATCTTATCAAAATCCAATAGTTGAAGCGTGATCGAGAGCAAACATTCAAACATTCGGGTTAATAATATTTGTTGGAAGTATTTGTACAGTGATAGTATTGGTACCAGTTAAGAACAGATAAATATAAGAATCTAGCTACGAAATGGTACTAAGGAGATACTATTTACCTACGCGCCATAAACAATAATTTTATATATAATAAAATTTGCCATATAAAAAACTTAGCTTTTAAATCACATTCGTCCAAGCATGTTTTCCATTTGAATTATTAACTTACGATTTAGAACCCAGGGTATAATAATAGATCCATATTTGGCGCTACAGTGAAAAAATTACCTTATACACAACCAAACTTTCATTAATCTATAGCACAAAAAAGTGACTAAATAAATAACTCTTTGCAATATGTAACCAAAATTGGCTTTTTTTTTGTTAATCTTTTTTGTTAAATCAAGTTAACTTCATTAGTATCTTGTCAAATTTTGGTTATTTCTCAAATAGCCGAACTAGTTTGGAAAAATATTTTTATTTGTGTACTGATTATTAAATTGGAGTGACTATTATCTCCACGCACAGGCAAGCACAGCGTCAGACACTCATTTGATGATCTGAAGAAGGTCGCAGGCACGCGTTGGATACAGGCCGCTTCTAACTTATCATTCCGAAAATCCTAGGTGGAGGCCTATGTTCAGCAGTGGACAGCCTACGACTGATGATCATGACTGCCACTGACCTCCGTTCGCAGGCAAAGCTTTTTAGTAAAAATAAAATGTCTCTCCCCATTTTATGATTACCCCATAACTCTTATTTCCCCTAAGACACTGGTTGACCTCAATTAACTAGCTGTTTTAAAATTAAAAAATAAGTTTAATATTCATGTTGACTGCAGCCTATTAGAGGCAAGAGGTTTGATAGGGTAAAATGACGGGACCCGAAACTTTTAAAAGACCCTAACAAGGATTACTGACAGAAAATGTTAATACCATTAAAATCTTTTTGATGTAGGTACCTATTATACAAAAAAGAACTTATTTTTTATTTTTGTTTAAGGCTACAAAAAAGTTTACAAACATTATTTTTTATATACTCAGATTGAGTTAACCCCAAAGTAAGTTCAAGACTTGTGTTATGGGATACTAACTCAACGATACTATATTTTATAACAAATACCTAATATAGATAAACATCCAAGACCCAGGCCAATGAGAAATAGATATTTTTTATCATCTTGACCTGACCGGGGATCGAAACCGGGACCTTCTGAGCGGTCAGTCATGTTAACCGTTACGCCACGGAGGTCGTCAAAAATTGACAAGAGCTTTCGCTTTTTTACATCCAAGCGTTTTACCAGCTACATTCTCTGCTTACACTTCACAACACTTTTTACAAGAAAACTTGGGATCATGATCCGAGTATGTAAGTAGCCAAAGCTGTGAAATTTTTAAGACTGCGTGAAGGCATCTGACTCTGTTAAATTGCTGCCATCTAGCGAACAGCTGGGATCAAAGAATTTCGAATTTTTTTTTTTAATCTTTGGCTGGGACCCAATTAACGGCTTTACTTATTTTTGGATGGAGAGCTCTTGATAAGAACACAACTGGCGGTGACCAATCCATGATAGAGCTAGCATAGTTCTATTATATATGCAAGCTCTTCGAGGTGACAAATTAGATGACCTTTGTACTTACTTATATCTACCTCTAGTATAATAATATACTTAAATACATATATATTGCCTTCTAATACAAGCGCCCATTTAGAAAAATATATTTTATAATCTTGACCTGACCAGGGATTGAACCCGGGACCTCTTGAGTAGCGGGCAGGCATGTTAACCATTACGCCACCGAGGTCGTCAAACAACAAAGATAATAACATCTTATCTTCAAAGATAATAAAATTAACCTTCTCCAATTGTCAGAATAAAATCCTATCAGCTGTAAATTATCATAACTGTCAAAAATTCCGCCCACAATTTGATAAAAACAATCCTAAAATCGGAATCTACCATCTCTGGCAACACTCGTAAATTTGACATAAGGTCCAAAGGAGTCTAATTTATAACATCTATAGAACTTTTCCTATTATCGACTTATCTACGTCGTTTTTCATAGACAGCCCATTATGAGGGCATTACTGAAGTATAGGCTATGCTTTATCTTCTAAGAAGATCGTTTGGCTGAATGATTGGTCTCGTTCGGGATATTGTTTGGGAAATAAACGACGTGAGATCTTATTTTTTAGCCGACTACGGCGTAGCGAAAAGAACGGTTATGATTTTTGACTGATTTCGAGATTCAATCCAATTATTCAGTTCAGACAAACGTGGCTGGAACACGCCATGGCCAGCGTGGTGATATAAGATTTAGTCCTCTTTAAATACGAGTATATTATAATCGAATAAAATCAAGGAAATCGTGGAATGAGGGAATCATGACATAGGCGATGCAGCTAGCAACCCATCACTATAAAAGTTGAAAGCAGTAATTGATTTTCTATTCCAACTACCATCATGCTAAACGCGGTCTAAGGTCTTATGATCCTGGGCTCTGTCTACCCCGTATGGGATAAATACGTGATTATATGTAAATAGAGGTAAATATAATTCTTTTTTGGCGCACATGGTCAGATGTTACGAGAGTAGGGACCAAAACAGTGGTCCTTCGAGCCGGATAATGGGTTTTTTATTTAATTTCAAATTTCAAATCGCTCGATAGTCACAATCGCAACCGAGTAAATTCGACTGGCAATACGTAAACTTCAAGGCAAGTTGGACACTTGGCCAAACATCCCCGATTATTCCGGTTCACGCTTGAAAACCAATTTCGGCTAGTTATTTGCTCTGAGAAGTTGGGAGATATTTTATATATGCCTACGTACATTTTATTTAGTCCTTCGAATATTTACGGCTATTGTAATAATAACTGTGGAAAAAGGAAAGGGCGTGCCTTGAAGCAGCCTGAAAACAGTTTTAGCTACTAACACACCTGAATCCTGTTCCTATTGATTTGGTTTTGCTGTAAAAATGTGTTAGGGAGGCACAGACAGAGGTCAGACGGCAGTCGCTACCAACACCGTCAAATCTTGAACAATTACCTATATGCGTAGGTACCTTGGATTTGAAGCGTAAGCTTAAGATGCTAAGAATCACACTCGAATTTTCTTTTCTTTCTTTATTCCACTTTTTTATATGGGGTCGGCACAGTATGTAAGTTTCTTCCATTTAGATCAATTTTCAGCCATTTCCTTGTCATATCCTCGCATCACACAATCCGTCATCTCTTCTTTGGTCTTCCTCTACTCCTATCCCGTAATTTTCATATTTAATAATCTTTGACTTACATGGCTTTCTGCTATTGGCTCAGAATCACGCTCGAATGATGATATTAAAACAGAGAAGAATCGTCCTTCAGTCATTTAACTTAAGAGTTATGAGCAGTTCTGCAAATCCCTATTGGGCAGTCTTATCTGAAATTTCAGCTTGACGAATTATTACGAAATTTATGCTCGGCTTTTATTCGCTAACTTTGTTCATTTGTCAAGTTATATTTGATGTTTTAATTGAAATAATATATTCTTTTTGTCTACAAATTTGTTGTACTTTTTTTTGTTTTCACATATTATAAACTCATCATGAAAAAAGCTATTATTGGCCTATTTCCCCGTATAATAAAAGTGTATAAAAATAATAGGTGGAGATTGTTTATTTATATGTATTTGTTGTAAAATATAGTATCGTTGATATAGTATCCCATAGCACAAGCCTCGAACTTACTTTGGGGCTAACGTAATCTAAGTATGTGAAAATATATAAACGATCCTATAATAATATACTTAATAGTTCTTATTAGGTACTTATTTCATTTATAACAAAATCGTTTTATGCAGAAAATCTTTTTGCTTGAAAATATGGGTAAAATAAATTTCCCCTATATGAAACCTAGCTAGATTATCTTTTTGACTATATAAGAAATTATTTTTAAAATTTCAAAGATATCGTTGGAGCCTTTTTTGAAAACACGAGTACAAATAAATTAATATATTGCTCGTTTAATAGTATAGGATAGGAAATGCGAATGGCGGACTTGTATTTTTCTATCAGTCAACCAAAGAGTTATATTGAGAAAGTTTTATATTATTATTCTAATTATTACCTATCCATCCATATCCATACTTCCATACTAATATTATAAATGCGAAAGTCTGTCTGTCTGTCTGTCTGTCTGTCACCTCTTCACGACTAAACTGCTGGACCAATTGTGATGAAATTTGGTAGGGATGTAGTTAACGACCTGAGGTCAAACATAGGCTACTTTTGGGCGCGATATAACCGAGTCCCATGCGGGCAAAGCCGCGGGGAACAGCTATTTATAAATAAAAGTCTATAAGGCTAAATAACCAAAACACCCTTTAGATAACACGAACTGAAATCGGCTTCAAACTAACAATGTTTCTGCTAACAATGACTCGGGTTCGTAACTTTTTTGCTGCAAAGTTAAACTAAATTATAGTTCAAGTTACAGCTTGAGCGGTTAAGTCGAGGTAAGCTCGGGTTAAGTTCAGTCAACTTATAATTCTGTTAAGACAACAGTTTCTGTTGATTTTTGAGCGGAACAAAAACGAGTTAGCTTTTGATATAATGTTTTTTTGTATAATCAAGTTATTACAAACATATAAACGAAACTGCAGATTCTGGCATAAGACGGGACTCTTATTAATATGTAAAAAGTTTATTTTTAACCTTAGTTTAGTGCGTACGTGGTTCCTAATGTAGGTAATTTGTTGTAAATTCAACTTATCTAACTGACGTTAATTATCTGCGCTGTAGACAAACCTCTGTGGTTTAAACTGTGTCTTTTGTATTTAACTTGTACTACTGTGTATGTATTGTAAATAAAATAAATAAAAAAAAAAACTGATGACAAATACAATATTTAGGGTTTTTCAAAATTTTCATATTCTATTTCAAAACAATGAATATTCAAAACAAACAAATTTCAAATGAAATTCGATCTTCTCTTGAATATATCCGATTACTTTACGCAGGCTTGATTAATCGAAAATAATAGGTATTGTGTTTAAATTCTAATTAATTGGGTACATAAATAACAATGCGAGTCGCAGTATTGGGCTCGCATTTCTCATTGTTCTGGATTCGTGATAAATGTTAGTTAACTTTTGTTTCTTTCGAATGTTTTCGATTAAATGTTTATTTGTATACAAAAGGTCTTCGGAAATAGAATAGGCTTTTTTGCTAAAAGTAGGTACGTAAACATGAAAATTGAATAATCAAATATTAAGTTTACCATAAATATAAGGCAAAATGGTCTCACAACTAAGCATTCCGAAGATCGGGCGAAGTGGGGGAGAAAAGGCTGAAAGCGGACCGTGGGCTTCAAAGTAGTCAGCCGAGGAAGCAACTAAGAAAGCGCTAAGATGAGATAGAGATATATTTGACATTGTCATCGCTGGTGTTGTTTCAAATTATTTTATGAAATAACCTTTGAAATAACTATGTTATTTTCAGCAAGATTATTTATGAGTTGCATGACTTTCTGCATCACGAGCGCTCCAATTTTTTTTCTTTATCCGAAGGTGTTCTGAATGAAATTGTGATAAGTCTGCCTTTGTACTTCTTTCATTTCAAATCATGTACATATTTATGTAAATGTTCCAATAAAGAGTAATTTTTTTTTTTTTTAAACTCATTGATCAGTATTGATTTAAGAATTTTATAAGCGTAAAAACTGCAATACGGTAGACAATTCGTTCTTTTGATACAAATTGAAACCGTGCAATTCTTTAATAATTCATACCGCGTTCTCACTAGAGACAGTCTCCAGTTTAAACTTTGTTTTGCAGTCACGGAGCTCCTAATCCTCGAAGAAATAACAATACGTGACTTTGTTACATCCTGTCATCTATTGCAATTATATTTAACATCATGTGTTAAAAAACCCGACCAAAAGCAAGTCACGTAGAGTTCCGTAGCCATTGAGCAGCTAAAAAATCACAGTATACAAAAAGAAATATATTTATAATCTCATTCAATACAGTCGCGTAAAACGACGATAGAATTAAAGGAATATTAAAGGATCGGATTCAGTTAAGGCTTTATACAACTTTGCCAATTAAAAGCTGATTGTGTTCGATTTGATTTTGCAAAATTTCATTAGTAGGATGTATTATGTTACTGAACAATATTATACGGAGGCAACGTTTGAATGTCGAACGCTAGAATATTTCATTTTATATTTTTTTATTCTTTTTGAGCCGAATGTACATTCTTCTATTGCTTTACAGATTCTTAAAACACGACCCGACTGCAATAGAGAATTTAAATGTGGAATCACACATCCCAAAAAAAAAAAAAACATTTGTTCTAATTTTTTGAATCACCTTTTGATTTGATATCATAGACAAAATGCCCGTGACCGCGATTTCGTAAATCTATGTTTGATACCAATCACCAGGGGGGCGAAACTTCATAGTAGATAACCTAATATATGGAGTTTGCAGTTACCCCTAGGGAAAACAAAATGGCGACAAACATGGCGGATGCTGTCACCTCTCTTCCTCATCATACTTTCTCTTTCTTTACGCTTTGACAGTTTGTCAGATTTTGGAGGGAAAGAACTGTCACTTTGTCACTTTATCCGCGCTGTATTTAATTTCCAAAACTTAGGTTTTTTCGAGATTTTGTGCATAATATTGGTGGATTATTATTCGCAGTGTTTGTGAACAAGCGTGAGTGTAGGGAAGTGGTGCAGTGTCGATAATGCGACTTTTATCTTTGTAACCAAAATTTCTAAGTTATAGCTAGGTTAAATTTTTCCACCGCTTCACTTAGCCATGCTGGCTCTGACTAGACTACGGACTTGCCTTTTTGACTTCAATTGAATAAAGTAGTACTGAAAAAGATTAATAAAATATACGAGAAAGGCCATAATGGACTAGTTTTTTTGGCGTAGTAGGTAGTGTAAGTACCTACACTTTTGATATTAGTATTGCATAGTTGGTAACACCGACGTTTTTAAAAAAAAATGTTTTAAATTGGCCATGAAATGCAATGCAAAGTTTGAATTTCGAACCTTATTTATTTTCGTTGTATGGAAGTCCCGTCTCTTAAACGTAGTGATTGCATACTCTTTGCCAATCACTATAAAAAGATTTAAGGGATTTTGTTTAACAATGATATTTTTGCTTTGCCACCTAAAATCCGCCCGTTACTTGAATCTGACTTGAATACTAAGTTTTTCAACAAAACCTGTCACCCACAATTCTTTAGAAAGTAACCAGCAGAAAATGAGTATTTCTTGCAATAAAGCTGCAGCACCTATAGACGCAGCCTTCAGGCAAGTTGCGCCGCTCCAATTAAGAACTATTTCGTGGTAAGGACACACTGAGAGTGTTGACTAATGGTAATTAAATTACCTATTTTCTTAATTGCCTCTATGGTCCAGTGCTTAAGACGTTTGTCTGATGATCCGAAATTCAGTGTTTTTGTTTCCCACTGGATACATACCTTCTTTACTAATGGGAGGACGCTGGTTTTCGAAACACAGCGCAAGCTACATCGAAAACCAGCGGGTCTAAAAACGCCACTTTGAGCAATTCATCGAATCAATTTATATTACGAATTCCTTAGCGATTCTGTATCAATTCCTCTATTTTTTGTAAAATGGCCAACTAAATTTTGCAATTCCTCTTCAAAAAAATTGAAAGAAATAGGAATCGCTAAAGAATTGCTATGGAATTCGTAATATGAATTCGATTCGATGAACTGCTCAAAGTGGCGTTTTTAAGACCTACAGAGGCTATGTTATGATTGCTGTACCTCGTATGACGCCGAAAAAAAGTATTATTAAAAATAGTTAGTTGTTACAAAGGAAAATTGTCTGTCCTATTAATGTGACTTTATTAGAAAACAACTCATACTCATAAAAATATATACGGTCGAATTGAGAAACCTTATTTTTTGGGATCCGTTAAAACTCATGCTTTGTTTAGTTTTGTTAGGATATTTTTTGTATTTATTTAATTGGGGCAATATAGTGTTTATTCATTCATATTGCAGGCTTGATTAACCTGTTGTTAGATAACAAAGATGACTCCATGCTTCAGAAGGCACCTTAAGCCGCTGATCCAACGTCAATTTCAATTTATTTTATTAATTTAGTTTTATTATTAAAATTTATTTCTAACTAGCTGTTCCCCGCGGCTCCGCCCGCGTGGGACTCGGTTATATCGCGCCCAAAAGTAGCCTATGTTTGACCTCAGGTCGTTAACTACATCCCTACCAAATTTCATCACAATCGGTCCATCCGTTTAGCCGTGAAGAGGTGACAGACAGACAGACAGACAGACAGAAAGACAGACAGACAGACAGACTTTCGCATTTATAATATTAGTATGGAAGTATGGATTTGTGATAGGAAAGCCATGATACCACAGAGTCAAATATTGCATCAGTATTTGATTTAAGTCGCCAAATTTTATATAGGGAATCAAAATTGGAACTGTAGCACCATAAAGTGACAGAGTTACTTTTAAATTTGTTATTTTAGTATACAATTAAATAAAAATAAAAGTAATTTTGACAATTTGTCAACAGTGAACGAAGTAATATTAAAAAAAAAAAGTAATAAACAATACTCATTTGTAAATAGGTTAAGGCTCCCAAATAATTATTTAAGATTTTCGTTTAAGATATCTTTGAAAATAATTTTCTTCAAAGCGTCGATAAGATGAGAAATTTATTTTTAATTTAAATATCTCACTGTTCTTGTTAGGAATCCAATTTTGTTCATTTTGTGTTTGCTGTGTAATTAATCAAATATAATAAAAAAAAGTAACAAAAATATGTTTTTCGTCACAGACATAGATGAATATTTCTTTAGACTTGTTTGTCCTTTCCATCTCTTAATGTACAGGGAAATAAGTAGAGTTCTCAGAGTCAGAAAGGTGGTAAGTATATGGAAAATAAGACTTTAGTTGTTCCTTAGGCACCCTCCACGAAATTCTTTGAATTGGAAAGAAAGGAAGTTTTTTAATTCTTTACCCGTAAAACAAGCCCTTATGGTCAAAAGCTATTAAAGTTATAACAATGTCTCAGTATGGGGATCCCTTTCGTTGACATAATGTATTATTCCTAAAATATTTTGCCATAAAGAGTTCGGCATATTCGAGTAGTTTTTTTTTGCATAATATTACTTTGTCATAATTAATTTTTAGCACACCTTTTTTAGGTTAAGTTTAGGTAAGTATTTATGATTAAAACAATTATGCTAAATTTGTTATGGATATTAATATTATGCGTAAATATCATTAGTATTTATCCAACATTTTTTTTATTAATACTAATACTAATACAGCGCTCTGAGCAACATTACTCATTATAACAATATTTGACATTGTATTGTACATTGCATGTCAAAAATGACAAATGTGTGAAACAAATACTTAATACATTTTCCAACATTGTTATGTACCACATTTTAAGCAATAAGGTATTATTCATTCATTCATTCATTGATATGGTTTAATCTTTTATGCAAATTGATAATGAACCCTCAGTATGCCCCCGGGTCAACGGCAACCGCCTGCCTCAATGCGAAAGCTCACAACTCATTATGTGCAACAAACTTAGACGTAAATGCTCAAACACTGCGAAATGTAATATTTACACCAAACTCTAATGGAGATTTAGATTTTCTGAGAGCTGGAAGTTGCAAAATTCGAATATAAAATAATGTAACCTAGATGAGTAACTCTTGATTATGTACTAAATTATTAAGTTTAAATTATTAAGGGGCATTAAAAATGCTCTTTGGGAACATATCCAAGTTATCCAAGTATAATCTTATATCATAAACTACTGGTTTTTATGTTGTATTTAGTCCACCTATTGGGCTACTTTTTAAGTGCAATAAAGTTTAAATAAATAATTTTGCGCCAAACACTTTTTACGTTACATTTGCAATAACGCGATGATTTTCAATTATTATCGGGTATTTATTTATCCATTTTATTAATCTTACGCCCGAATACTCAAACGCTACTCAATTTTAAGAACTGCTCAAGTATAATGCTGTCGCGCTGAACTTAAACGATATGACAGTGACAGCATGATACATGAACAGCTCTCAAAATTGAGTAGCGTTTGAGTATTCGAGCATTCAACAGAATCCCATCCGCACTTACTTTATTGTGTGCTTAGTATATTGTGGAGAAACTAGTACAATGAGGATAGAACTGATGCATAAATTAAACCATATTTGCATGCCATATTTGCCACATTTGCCTGGAAACTTAATTATTCATTATTTAACTTTTATTTTATTTTACATTTTCTTTTAACTAGACATTTCCCGCGGTTTTCCCTGGCGTGTCTTCTTCTTCTACTTCATCGGTCCCTCAATGCTGAGGATCCTGACCGCATATGTGTTTCCAGAGTGCGCGATCGGCAGCCCTGACGTGTATGCTTATATGAAAAGGAGGCTATCATTTTTTAAACCAACCAGTAGTTCTAAAGCAATAAGTGTTCAAACAAACAAACTCTTAAACTTTATAATATAAGTACAGATGTTGAAATTGGACGGTTTATTATCGTCATCATCATCCAAGCGTGTTTCTCAGTGGCATCTTTAGCTTATACTTTAAGATCTTGTGCCAGCTACAGCAGAACTGGTTATAACAATGAAAAAATAAAATAAGGTACATAAGCAAAAACTCAAGTTCACCCAAAGAGCTTTAGAGAGAGCTCGGTGTTTCCCTACGAGATCGAATAAAAATGAAGAGATCTATAGTAAAACAAAGGTCGCCGACATGGCCTAGAGAATTAGCTCTTAACACTTTTGCTGGCAATAACGACTCTCTACGTAGATAACAATTAACTGTTATTGTTAACTCGTTTACTGTCCGCGAAAATGCAATGATTGCATAGATAGACGACACTATAGAGAACTTGTAGGGAGATCAAGCAGGTGCGACTGGAAAGAGATGCGAAATGCAAGTACAGCGCACTCTCCCGAGATTCGGTTCGTATAAGCGAGAGGTTAGTAGAGCCATGGGAGGTGTAGGGAGTGTCCGCGAAAGTGTTAAAATTAGCTGCGATAAATCTTTACTAAACAAAAAAAGGAATACTCAGTTAGTAAAAGACAGGAACACAAAACTTATTTAAGCCTTCGTTTGGAGATGGCAACAAAACACACAGAAACTCTCAAGCCTTTTTCAATTACGTGCCAACTTCTGCGCCGCAGTTTGCTCCGTAAAAACTTGGCAAGTGTCATTTTGGCGTAATCAGGGTACCGAGGTAATACAGAAAGAAAAAAAACTTCTCACAGCTTAGTGAAGGCGTAGTCGTTACTTTTATCCATACTAATGTTATAAATGCGAAAGTCTGTCTGTCTGTCACTGCTGGGCCGTTTGTTATGAAATTTGGTATGGATATAGTTATGCACTAGGAGTCAAACATAGCCTACTTTCGGGCGCGATATAACCGAGGCGCACGCGGGCGGAGCCGCGGGCAACAGCTAGTAATATTATAAGTAAAAATCGAACGTGCTTCCCGGTAACATCTTTATTATACGCTTCAGAACCAAACGTACGCGTAAATTGTAGTAAAGATTCTTCTTCTGATTCGCGTAAAGATATGCCACCCTGTTTTTTTAAGGCTGTTTCTTAGGTCACATTAGCGCCACTTCTCAAAAATTTCTCTTCCTGTATATGAACTTTTCAGAAATATGCTTAACTTGCATTAGAACCTCCAAAGTCGTTGCAATACCATCCGCTTTAGTTTCCTTTGTAAAAATTGCTCAAAACAGCCACTTTCGACACTTTTTGTAAAGGTTTCCAATTTATAAAATGGTAACATACACTAAAAAATATAGTATAGTTATACAAATATATTATATGAGTTGAATAAAAAAAATAATATAATTATTTATTTATTTATAAATTACTTTATAGGTAATGAGATTGTTCAGTTAGTTGTGTCACGATGCCATAGATTATCTGCTGTTGTTTTTGCTCCCATTTTCTCCGTTCAAGCTGCCTACCAAGTAGTTTATTTAAAAAACTAACGTAATAAAGCCAAAAATGCTTTACTCAGGCATATACAGTGGAGCGTCAGGTTGAAAATTTGCATAGAAATCGTCTAAGTTTGGCACATGGATGTACTCAGCTTTATGTACTGCTGAGAAAATTGCATATCGTATCTCATGAGTGCTGAATTAGCTTTGAGAAAATGCTTTGTTTGTTTTAGTAAGTAGGCGCTGCCTTCGTGGTCCAGTGGTTAAGGCGTTTGCCTGAAGATCTGGAGGTCGTGGGTGCAATTCCCACAGGAAACATACTTTTGCTTAGTTGTTTTCAGCTTGGTTAGGACATTGCAGGCTTGAATCATCTGATTGCGTGCTTCGGAAAGCACGTGAGGTGGTTCCTTTAACAAACACCAGATGGCAGACGGGACCAACGGCTTAACTTGAATCATCTTTATTATCAGACAATCAAGTGCAGGTTCACAGTGTAATATCCTGACTAAAATAATAAAAAAAAACATTAAAATAAAGTATACTTTAAATATTTCGATCGGTTCGAACCCATGATCCTCGGATCTAAAGGCAAACGCCTTAAGGTGATACCTCGGTAAACACTAGCGCCACGTCATTTAAAAATCATTACTCTCTGAAAACACAAGTTATCAAAAATCCCTCTGCTGTAATTAAGGTTCTGGATCTAAAGTTAATTTAAAACATATTAAATTATAATTCCCTATAGTTACAAATTGCATTATTGCTTAAAACGGCCACTTTTAGCAGTTTTGCAATTTGTAACTATATGGAGCTATAATTTAATAATTGAATATGATTAAAATTAACTTCAGATCCAGAACCAAAATTGGTTAAAATTAATTTTTAGCGCTAGTGTTCACGGAGGTATCACCTCAACAACTATACCACCAAAGAAGTTCGAATCGCGCGCGGTTTGACGCAATTTTTTTTTAATCTATATATACCACGGTTGCAGTCACTTGTCTCTCGCTACTCAATTTTGAGAGCTATATAGATCAATAAAATTTTGTGAGCAAATATCATGCTGTCACTATCATATCGTTGACATTCAGTTGTATACCCGTATTTTGGTATCTTTAAGTATCCCTTAAAACAGTTTAAGCTTTCTTTGATTATTGTTTGAATTTATTACACCAAATCAGAGTTAATTTCATCAAACATCATTAAGGCCTCACGCACGAGTCAACTTCTAAATATACCTGTCCCTAAGATTGTGAATTGTTTTATTAAATAATGATTATATTTTTTTACAAAACGAAGCTACCTTGTACAAAAATATATATTTGTCAATATAATAGCAAAAAAATTTGTAAAAATAATATACCATCTTTTTTAATAAGAAATGTTTTATTTATCCAAATAGATGTAAAAAGTCAAGCGCGACAATAAAATCTAATTTAGTAAAATGGACCCAAATTAAATTTGTTTTCCGAGACAAAGGAGAAACACTTCAAACAAAATACACGTATTGGTAAACAAGCAAACACCATAAACAATATTCAAAGGAAACGAGAAAAATCTTTTATTTTGTAAGAGAAAACGGAGCGACGCATAAAACGGCTTTGATTCGTGATGCAGAAACAGTACCCGGTTCTTAATTTGAGAACATTCATAACTTTATCATAACGTTTACAAGCTTTCGCCTGCAGCTTCACTTGCTGTCGGATATTGCGACCAAAAGAAGCCAAATTTCATTCAAATCCATCTCTCAGTTTCGACGTGAAAGACGGACAAACATACAAATACACTTTCACATTTATAACATTTGTAGTGTGTATAAGTATGGATATTGAACCAAGTCAGAGGTCGATTATGAAAAAATCTGACACCATGCGTGCATGGTTTGTTGATCACGACACCTACGTCATGATGATGACGGCGATAAAATTTGACATATATTACAGTACTAGAGATTTGCTTAGGTCTACTTTGACACCAGCGTGTGCAGGTTCAATTGACAATATGAATTAATTAATTAATGACAAAACGAACATATTTTAACGAGGTGGTAATTAAACAACTACCTACCTAATTGATACACTTAATTAATTAGTCCCAGAGTTGAAGTTTTCAGTTCTACTTTTTAAGTCAAACAATACTTGAGGGAATTTCGCGAAAAGTGTTTCATTATTTTGTAGGTTTAAAAACAAATAGCCTTAGCCTTAAACGCCATTTTCGTAGAAATATCGGGAAAACTTAGTCTTGGATTATTTGAAAAACTACAGTAAAAACTACAGCCTTAAATCTCTACCTCTAGGTATCGCTTTGGCAAGTAGGCTATAAGGTTCTCAAGCATCAGTGGATATTTCGAGAACACATCACGCTAAATCTGGTGGAGTATTGCAAGAAATAGCGTCAAGATTTACTAAGATTAAGCGCCATCTTAGTATCATTGTATATTGTGGCGCCGCTTCTTCTCCACTTGCGCTTTGGAAGTGGTAAACTTAATATAAGTAATGTGTTATGTACATTTCCACTTTACATAAATATTTAATTTGATTTCACCCCATGACGTAATAATACAGAATACAACTATGGTTAATGGTTGTAAGACGGATATAATAACCACTTCATTTGGCCGAACGCTAAGAGACTTCTTCGCCGTCAAAGAAGTAATCGTAATTTCAATGCTGGCAGCACTGACTTTGAGTGCTAGCAACAACAAAAAAAAAACTATTCTTGTTCTGTGAGTCTTTCGCGCGCTTCTCAATTTTGTGGTGTATTTTAATAATTCGAGGTTCCGCTTTCGCTGAAGTGTTGTGTGTGTATTTCCAAAAGAACTAGACTCCTTACCCCTAGCTAGCAAGGAAAATAAACTGAAACAGCAGTCCTATGGTGAAATTGGTGAGACGACAAAAGACGCAAGCTGAAGGCCCTCGTGGTTTAAAGGTACCGTCTTAAATCTTCTTACCATAATGATTGACGTCAACAAGTAATAAGAATATCCTATATTGAGAATAAACAATTTCATCACATTTGTTCACATCTCATCTCATTTTATTTCATCACATACCATTTGACCATGTATTGTTAGCAATACTTTTGAACGGTTCAATATTTGAACTGCGTCACAAACACCACCAATAATAATCTGGTTCTTTCTGTTCTTCGTACATTTACAATATATTCATTTATAATGAATTCAAATTCAGGATTCAAATATAGGACATTCTTATCACTTATTGACGTCAATCAGTACTTAAATTAAGTTTACCACCACTTCCAAAGCGCAAGTGGAGAAGAAGCGGCGCCACAAACTCCACTGCAGCATTTTCTCCAGAACGTCAATTTACAAAATTTGAGTCATTTACATATGCCTTAAAGTAAATTAATTACTTTTCGGAAAATACTCCATAAACCAAAAACAATAAGGAAAATTGGCGATTAAAGGAAATTGCAAACATCAAGGGAGAGAATTAAAATGTTAAGTTGTTTGCATACAGCCAGGCTTTGTTATTTACTAACTGTTTGCGCTGGTATTGCTTGATATCCAATTGTTTTGAATTTGATGGTGAAAGCTTATTTTAGTACCTTAGTTCCGACTGAAAATAGTACATATTTATTTATTAATGCACACAGAACAAGACGTTAAGTGCGGCGCAATATACATGTATCTCTAACTTAACGGTTCTCATACACTACACCTGCAATTTCAGAAGTGTCACTATCACACTGCCAACTCTGAAGATATTTTTATAGTGTCAGAGTAAGCTTTCCCAAACCTCATTTTATTTTAAAATCAAAACGCTAACAACTTTGTTCTCAGTTCCATGATACAGAAGCTCTGTCTTACAGCTTTTATTCGCTGATTGTTGTTTAATAATTCCAAACTTAGTTTTCATAGATATTACTAATGTTAATTTCATTGTACAGCCTTCGAAAACTTTGTTGTTCTTTGTATTGTTAAGGCAATCAGTTGAGACTGTGTTTCAATTTGGGGTTTATTTTGAACACTATATTTACTTCGAAATAATCAAAGTTGTATTACACCTCTACATACCGCGGTTTATTATTCACAACAGCGCCATCTACTTTACCAAAGCAAATTTTTACCAAACCTATGGAATCGCGTATATAAAGAGTTATCTATGTGTTAATCCAATATATCAGCTATATTCATACCAAATTTCATAAAAATTGGCCTAGCCGTCTGTAACCAAACAACCGATTTTCATCAAACATGTCTAAGAACACTCGCACATAAGTCACCTTTAATAAAAAGAAAACTAAATTGAAATCGCATCGAATGGATATTCGGGAGCTATGTTTCCAGAGATAGACAGACACGTCAAACTTATAACACTCCTCTTCTTGCGACGGTAAGGGGGTTAAATATGGCACTAATGGCGACCAATCCTAGACAATCAGCGTTCGCATTTCTCACACGAGCCCTATATCAGCCCTAAAAATAATAGTGTCTTTATAAACGATACATGTTTTTATAAGCAAACCCGGCTCCGAACCATTACAGCTTAGGATCCAACAGAGGCAGCAGTATCAGAAGAAGGATAGTTGGAATAATTTGAGTCAATAACAGTTACAAAAGCCACATTAGAAGCGGTCCAGTAATGCGTCGGCTAAGAGAATTTAAATGGCCTACCCCTTTCAGTAATGACTTCAAACAATTTAGGAGCGCATCCATTTTGAAATTCTTCTGTATCAATTAAACAACATAAACGTGACTTAATATTTTCACCATTATAAAATGTTTAAAAACATAGATTTCAAAAATGCCTCTGTAGAAACTGCGCGCGATTTCCTGTTTCTATGTAAGTATAAAAACAAGTGATTGCTCTTACCTTTTTCATACATTTTGAATAGACTTCCAAAAATAATGAGATTCTCAATTCATTCCTACATCGGCGTTGATTAATAGAGTAGATAATTTTGGATTTTCGTATGATCAGAAGTTGCTTTCTTCAAGTAATTTCCAAGGTCAATCAACCCCGTTTATGAGAATTGCGATGCAAGGAGGTAGACATTTCCCCCAAAAAAAAAAAGACGAAAAAGAGGTCAACAATTTAGTTCCTCTATATTTCAAGCTTCAATCCGGGCCCTGACTGATTCTCCTAAGCATTCGTGGTATTTTATTTTCATATGAAGGAAAACTTTATTACTCAAAATTGTTAGTCCTAAAGTTAGTTATGTAAAACTAAAAATTAAGCACTCAGTGTCCTCGCCCTAGATAACTATGAAACAAAGGATTCCTATTCGCTTGTGATTAAATTTCACCAACCTCCATAAAAGCCTTAAATGGACCTCGGCCAGGCAAAACGGACTAATGAGGCGAAAGAGATATTGTGAGCTTCGGTTATAGAGTTTTATGAAATTGAGCTTTGGAGTATAGTTCTTAGGATTGTTTTCTTTATTTATATAGTAAATAGTGAAAGTAATTCAAAATCAAAATTCGTATTTCTAAGCAAATTTTCTTATGAGTGCGCTTGTTTTGTTGTGTTTTGCTTCGAAAGAGGAGAGAATTACTAAATACTATGAATATGAAAGGCTACTGGTGCAAACTAGAAACAAATTAACACAGTATGCTTTCCGTGGGAATCGAACCCATGACCCCCGGGCCATTAGACAAACGCCTTAACCATCGGACCAAGGAGGCAGTCAACATCGAACGAGTAAATATTTTAAAGTTATTCAATCGTCAATTTTTTTTTTCAAATAACATTACACTGAAATTCAAAGAAGTTCGAATCACGCGCGTTATTTTAAGTGAAGCAAATTTTTTTTTTAATCTATGCTAAAATAATACATTTGTTTTGGAATTGTGCTAAATATATGGGAACTATCAAAAAAAGAACAAAAGGTTGGCTAGTATAAAATAAAATGTGTTTAAAAAAATTTCAGGTATATTATTATGTTACCATAGTTTTATCAATTAAAAAATCGATAAAAAAATTATCAATAAAACTTCATTTGTGTTAAAAACAAACAAAACGACCGCGACCGTGTTGAGCTCAGAACAACATTTTCTTTTACATTACCATACTGATGTTATATTAGATTGATTTCAGATAGGTCACAGAAGATGAATGCTATGTAAACGGCAATAAATCTTGCTTATTCAAAAATGTTTTGAGAATAACAAATGCAATTTCAAGCTCGCCACTAAGTCGCCAGGAAACGACGAAGCAATGGCAGATCCATCACGATCGTTAGATCTAGAATATGTAGGAAATGTTCTTACATTATGCTGTAGGGTGCCACTGACAGCGATCATTAAAAACAGTTGGAGTCAATCTTTCTTCATGGTTATTTAGTACTATCAGGTATTCTGTGGTTAATAGCCCACGCGCTGGTGTCAGATCTCTCTTGTTGTGTCGTAAAAGGCGATATAGGAAACACTAGAGGTCTCATTTTAAATAGAAGATGAAGATAAGAATATTATAATATAGATAGAAGAGCTGATCAAAGAGCCAAATATATTGAGTGTATTTAATTGCAGCAAATTGACAGCATCATCAGCAGACATTTGGTTAAAAAAACGCCAAATTCTTTTGTCTAAAAGTTCTTCATGAACGAAACACAATATGACATTGTGTTATAAGCCGATCTTGAGCTCCAATGTTGAGACACAGTCAGAAAAACGCTAGGATAATATAGAAAAGCCAAAACAAAACAGTTTAGAATCTTCGTCTTTTTATATGTTTGTAGGCACATAGCAAAGAAATGAATGTAGTTTTCATATTTTTTTTTTATTCTTGAGATCCAACTTTAAATATATATTTTAACTTAAAATTAAATACGAAATTGCGTAGAAAATATATCTAAAAATCGCTAATAGACGCAACCCACCCCAACTGAAAAATATAAATCGTGAAACGCGATATAAAATGGTTTGTGGTAAGAAATATAGGCACATTCAGCTGTATTGGTGTAATATCGTTGTAGTCGTAAAACATGCCTTACATTCGTATGCCTGGTTGAGATAACTTGTTTTTAGGGTTTTTCACGTCTGAAAATCCTTATTTATCGTATTATACCTAATAGTTTATCATAATCATCTAGCATCAGACTTTAAAAAATATGGTCACAGATTTAGAAAAATTAGTATTAGGTACATTAGAACGACTGCGGTCTGGTAGCCTACTACCATCTCTTAAAACCATGCAAGATCGAGTGACTAAGCGACACAGCGCAATACATGATGTAAGGCGACATCTCCCTTATTCAATCGTTCTTGCGTGTTTTTAAGAGATGGTAGTAAGAGTACTGACCTCCGTTACCCTTTTTACAGTGATATCAGACCAATAAAACCATAATCCTGCTGTGACCTAGTGACCTTATCTTTCTTTCTTATTTTTCTTATCTTAAAAATGTTCTTTTCTGCGCCACTGGTTGGTTGTTTGGCATAAAAAGGCCTTTGGCTTTAAGTCCGCCATTAACATTGATATGAAATAAAGTTAAATAAATAAAAAAATTTCCAGATTTTTCAGGCTGCCTAAAGGCATCTGACATAGCCTAACTTAAATTCTTAATTAAACCTTGTTTTCCAACATTGCATATTTGAAATCGGCAGGCAAATGTAAATACCAATAAGTCCAGTATTACACATAAAAATATACTACCTTTTTTATCTGTGACAGACTGTACCTATTCGTTCTCACTTCTTCTTTGTCCACCCCTTTCATCTGGGGTCGGGTCTCCTCGTACATTTGCGCTAGAAGTATCTACTCCAGGTTTATCTGTATATCTAGTCCTTCTTTTGGATGTCTCTTCCATGTTTTTCAATTTTCACCAATGTGGCTGATGGCCCTTAGGTTTCTCAGGAATATTAAGGACTTTTCCCATTAGACAAGTTTATTAAGGATTATTATCATCTTGTCTTATAACGTGTCCATACAAACGCAAACGACTTTCTCTGAGTTTTTCGTCTATTACTTTACGTATTTGTTCTCTAAAAATACATTTTTAATGTCCATTTATTGCTAGCAATCTTGATGGCCCAAACTTCCTCCCCGTTGAAATTAAACACAGATAAGGGTGAGTTACACCATCTGCATCCTTTATGAATACAAAATTATGGGATGTAAATCATCCGTTGAGTCCGTTTTTTCGCCTTCCTTATTGCGCAGATCAGTTGGATAAAAATAATGACATCAGTACAAATTTTGAAGGGAGAATGGAGTCGCATCTTGCTATTTAATCTTTTTTCATAAATTTTAATGTTTGCACAGATATTTGTCACTGAAGCACACAGCTGAGCGGATCCAAATAAAATTTGTTCGTAACTACTTATAGCGCGTGTCGAACAACGTGCACGGTCTAGATTGGATTGGTTGCTACTAGTCGCATTTCTATTATTATTAGGTCAAATACGCTACAAACCTTAAATTTATAACTTACCTACTTTGATTATAATCTATATTTTGGCAAATCATCATCGTCATCATTTCAGCCGCCGGCTGTCCATTCCTGGACATGGGCCTCCCCTAACAATTTCCAGAACGACCGGTTGGAAGCGGTCTGCATCCAGCGTCTGCCTGCTTTTTGCAAATAATTATATTTTGGCGAATAAATGATTTGATTTTATTCTTGAGCTTCTCCATGCTAGATGACAGTCGTTAAGATGTGTCAGGGGCCTCTGAGGCAGGCTGAAAATTATGGCAGTATTGGCCACTGACACACCCGGATTATTTAGGCTTTCAGAGCGTTAGGTCGTATGCTGAAGATGCAAATAAGAAACATGCTCAGATGGAAAAGAAGAATCCGAATGAGATAAAGCACAGGCATGGATTATCATTAAAACACCATTTTTTCTAACTGTTGAGGATTAGGAAAAGAGAACTCGCTAAGTTAGAAAACGATGGGAGGTACTCCATCAATAAGAGCCTATAATAAATGACGAATATATTTTGAGTAATAATCCCTTAGGTATCAAAGGAAACAAATCACCCATAAAGTTAAGCACCATCCAATCCAATGACCACTTGGGTTCTGTATTAAGAATTCTTTGATAAAAACAAAAATTCTTACATGAAAACAAAGAAAAACATAGAATGTATCAACTGCTTCGGTTGTAAAAGACAAACGAGCCATCACAATGATCTCCTGTTTCAACTACTATCAAGCTAAACGTAGTCTAAGGTCTTATGACCTTAAGCTTTGTTTACTCCGTATGGGACAAAGACGTGATTATATGTATGTAATTTTGTTTTTTACTTTCGCAAGCTTATTTACCATTTATAAATAAAAGAACTGTATTAATAATAAGGATGAGTCTTAGTGTCATTTCGAAGAAAATACTTATTTCTGCTAAATAAAATCGGCCATTTTGATTTTCCAAGACGTCCAATACAAGGCCCATTGTTGCCAACACAAGTGTTTTACCAGATTTTTTGTTATCTGTTTCTACCCAATTCTTTATTTTGAGATAGGATCTATCTGAGTCATAGATATTATATATTATAGACATACATACATACATATCATCACGCCTGTCTCCCGTAGGGGTAGGCAGAGACTAGAGATTTCCATTGGCTACGATCCTTACATACCTCTCTCGCCTCCTCCACACTCATCACTCTCTTCATACACGCTCGCCGATTTCGGGTACTCCTAATGTCTCCCTTTTTCAAAAGATCTGCGATTTCGTCGCAGTATGTTTTACGAGGCCGACCCTGACCGCCGACCGATATTATAGACGTCACTTGTTAATTCTGAATTCTTACTAGACTTTCTCTTGTTGACTCAAAATGGTTTAAGACTAATTTGCTTAATACTTAGCCACCTCTAATGCCCATTGATTCGCCATATATAAACTCTGTATAGTACAAAAGACGGGAGTATTGGAACACGTCTGGTAAACTAATTCAATAAGATCGTGATCCAGATGTTAGTGACCAACACTGTCAGATTTTTCAGAATGCACAACCACACAGCCCTTGAAAGCTTTCATCACACATATAGAATACTCGTGGCGAATGCCTTCTAATCGCGAGTTGAGGTAACACACACAAAAAGTATTAATACTAATGCATTATTCGATCACACTTTAAATTATCCAATAAAATAAAATATATTTATTCTTTGTCTAGTGCTCATATATTATCTCTGGTACCCGGGTGGCTGTTTGAACTGAATCTTGTTGAGATAAGCCTCGCTTTCACATGATTTTCCTGTTCTGTTGTCCAATTCTCTGTTAGGATGTCAGAGTCAGGGATTCATTTAAAATGGTTGTAAATCTCTTTACTGTTGACGTCCCTAAAATGTGTCATTGTTGATTTGGGTTCAAGCATCAAATAAAACGCGGTAAATTGTTTTTTTGTTTGACTAATTATTTATATTTCGGTCGGTAGATTAATCTGTCTGTAGTCATGGAGTTCTATTAACATATACTATTTGGGTGGATGTCTTAAAAAGTAAGGAAAGGGATTGACAGGAAAGTTTTCTTTGGTAGAATCAACTGGTGTTGAGTGTATACAGTACATACATATCATCACGCCTGTATCCCGTAGGCAGACTAGAGATTTTTATTAGCTACGTTCATTACAAAACTCCGTCGCTTCCTTCACAGTCATCTGTCATCATATTCGAGTATGTTATATACCAATATGACATACTTTTTCCAGGACTCTTGAAAAAGTATGTCATATTGATTTCTGATTCTTGGGAGCCATAGTACATCATACCACAGGCGAGTAATTGAGAAACCTCCTCCTTTTTTTGAAGTCGGTTAAAAGTAAAGAATTTGATTTCGAAACTTCAGTTATAATAATAGTATATCAAATCAGATAACTTCAAACAAAGATCTACCATTGGCTGTATACAAACAAATACAAATAATACATTCGCATGAAAGATAAGCCAATCTGCGCATACATTCGAGAGTACTCAATCAATTTGTTATTCCGTTTAGGCCCTTTGTTCCGACCCCTCCGTAGTCAATGGGCTCTCAGCGAATGAGGGCTATTTGGGACTAAAGAGGAATAATTATCAACCGCGCTTATATCTTTCGTTATGTCAATGAAGCCTTCAATTAAAAGCATTTATATGTTTATGTATATTAGACTTATTACACTAGTAGTTATATAAGACCGCGAAAAATCTGTCTTTGCATTCCATCACATCATACTCACAAGGGTTTAAAGTTGAATGAATAATTTAACACTTTATGAGAAGCTCGATAGCCTAGCGACTACTGTAATGTTTGGATTGGTCGCCATTAGTGGCATTTCTATCTTGAGCTCCTCCGTGCTTCGGAAGGCACGTTGATCCCGGCTGTATCGGTAGATGGCAGTTGTTAGTCTATGTCAGATGCCTTTAGGCAGCCTGAAAAATCTGACAGTGTTGATCACTAACACATCCGGGTCATGTTCCTATTAGTTTGGTTTCGCTGTACAGGATAACGGAGGTCAGACGGCAGTCGCTCCATTGTAATAACCAATACCGCCAAATCATTGTAATTTGAAGCGTACCCTGGGCTCTGAAGCGTAAGCTGAAGATGAAACAAGGAAAAAACGCTAGGTCGAAAAATTAACGGATCAGCACCCATAGTCAAAGTGACAATTTCAAAACCCTTACGAATGTCGACAAGAACAAAATGTATGGGATTGACATAAGCTGCGGTAAATCACGTGGTCAATCTTATCTAATCTCGTTAATGTTTTGCGCTTGTGACTTCGGCTAAGCCCCCAGATGGTTATTTGCGTTAAAAAGTTGCGCCTTAGCAATCTAATCGTTATTGCCTCCTTAATGTAAACCGCTTTAAAATATTTGGACACGTTACTGCGTACTGTCGAAGTCATCAAAATGGAATTTTTCATGTACTTTAGGCCAGGGGTCGTCTATTTTTGGATTATTAATCTGTTATTCTAAAAACATGCTCGCCGCCTTCCAGAGGTCCAATTTGTAATTATGTTTGTTATTTCGCAGACGAGGCAATATAGCAAAAACTGAATTTGACTTATTAAATTCTCGATATTTTTATAGAGTGTTAGCAGTGGAATAGAAAATTAATTTGATATTGCTATTATTTTGGGTTGGTAAAAAGGCATTTCTAATATAATGAAATTGATGAAGGTACAGGCAATAGCAAGCTTAGTATTAAAAAAAAAGTAAATTTCATGAGCATTAGTTTAATTAATTTGAATTTACATAGTTCATTCCGGAACACGGCATCATATTGATTATCATCATACAATCAGATGATTTATGCCTGCAATGTCCTAATGTAAAAACCATAATAAGTTTGGCTTTACTTTGTCAATCAAATCCCCAACCACAAGGTTTTCAGGCAAACGTTTTACCACTAGATTACAGAGGCAGTTGAAGTGAATTAGAGGTTGGATCATTAAGTAAAGAGCTTTCACGGCGATAAAAGAGTATTTTCTTAGCTGGTAAATGGACAAGTTTCATAATAAACAATTTACGTTATTCATTTAAATATTGTTGACATACTTACTTATTTCATTATCATTATTTTTTTTTTTTTTTTCGATATTAATTAAATTGTAATGTATAGATTTTGGTACCAATTCAAAGACTTCGCAACACCCAGCCTGGGTTTATATACATTCTTACCAAATTATGTAATTCCACCTTCTTCTTCATATCATGTACATGTAAGCGAGAAATAAATAAATAAATAAAAAACAAAAAAAATCACTACATTAGCAAACACCGGGAAATCTCCAAGAAGTTATTTAAGATGGATATTCTTCTAAATGTTTTTGCAATACAAGTGGTATTAACAGCTTAATGCTGCTTATATCGCTTGTGTTATAGCATAAATTGACACAGCCCTTTACCGGACCTCTGGCTTCAAAATCCTGGAGGCTTGGGAGGCAACCGAAGTAGTGAGGTGTTAAAGGAAAACAAAAATTAATTTCCATAATCTTTCCCGTACACGTATATAGAGACTGCGAAACCTAACTGTTGTCTAGTTCACGGTTTAATTTTTTTTAGTATTACATTTTTCGAGCAAAAATATCAAGTACTAGCAGTGGGGTGGACTGCTAGTACTTGATATTTTTGCTTCGCACGTGCTATATACAGTCACTCAGGGTGAATATAAATTTTTAATAGTGAAAGAGTTTTTGAAATCGGCACAGCAGTTTTAAGTTCTATCATTACAAACATACACAGAAAAATGCAAGTCTTTCCTTTTTATATAAAAAGATTAGTATAGATAATATTACCATAAATGTTGAGTAGGTTGCTTTGTTTGCATGCAACTATGTTCATTCTACCCACGGGCGATTCTAACAAATACATTCGAATTACAAATTCGAACACTGTTTTAAAATAACATTCATTTATATGCAGATTTGTGTCGGTGTGCGGCGGTGAATTCCAGAAACCACGGTATGTAAACGTGGCTTGGCCTGTAATTGAAAATACATTTCTTCAGGACATAATTCTTATTAAAGAAACACCTAACTCCTTATATTAATATTTATGTGTTAATTTTATATATTTAAAGGAAAATTAATTTAAATAGGTCACAAAATGTATAAACTGTGCTTATATAGTTTTACCCTTTTTTATTACTAGTGACCCGCCCCGGCTTCGCATGGGCATAAAAACCTTCCTCTTGAATCACTATCTATTAAAAAAACCACATCAAAATCTGTTGCGTAGTTTTAAAGATTTAAGCATACAAAGGGACATAGGACAGAGAAAGCGACTTTGTTTTATACTATGCAGTGATGTAGTGATAGTGATGGCGTGAAAACTATCAAAATCCTCCTAACACACGAAGCGTATTTTTGCGTGCCGCGTTCATCCGAACATGTAATATTGGATCACTATCGTATCAATCGGTTTTGTGGAAATCCAATAAGTATGTATGGTTTACTTAACAAAAGATACGAGACCTACTTAGATATACGGTTACTGTTCACTGGATTATCGAGGGTTTTTAATATAGCTATTTTATTTATAGATTTTATATTTACATATTTGTATCAACGGACAAAGACGTGTTTGCATTAATCGGGTGTCTACCTTTATATCTTTACTTATCCCAACTTATATTTTAAATGCTAGAGTGAGTTTATATATTTATTTGTTTGTTACCTCTTCACGCTTTATCTTCTGAACCAATCTGCTTGGAACTTCGCATACACATAGTTACGAGTACTCAGAAGAACATAGGGTACCTTTCATCCTAGGTAAAAAGCACTATTCCCGAAATTCGTAGGCGAAAGCTAAAAATATTAGAAATGCGATAGTTTGTCTGTCAGTTACTCTTTTACAGTTAAACTGCTAGACTGATTTTGATGAAATTTGGTATGGATATAGTTAAGGATATTTATATATACATATGCTACTTTTGAGCACACTATAACCGAGTAACACGCCAGCGGTATTTGGTGGGTAAGTGGCTAAGTGGTAACGGTTGGTAATGGTATACAAAACTTATTTCAATTGACTTAAGTTAAGTACTTAATAATGATTCCGTCCTTTGGAAGGCACGTTAAGCCGTTGGTCCCGGCTGCCATCTGGTAGTCGTTAAAGGAATGAAAGGGAGAAACCCTGACACCAGGGTGTGCATGGTCGATTGAGCGAGACTCCTTCGAAATGATAATGATGACTTAAGTACCTAATAAAAGCTTTATTTATGAAATTAACTTCATTACAAAATATGCTTAATGGCGGACTCAAAGCCGTAGGTTTAACTAGTCAACCAAAAGGTGGTACTGAAATAGTTATCTCGGCTTTAACTTTACCATCTAAATAATAACGAGCGAAATAATATCTATTTTCGCCCTGAGGACTCAGGGACCATTTGATTTTAAATCAACAAGGGGCCTATAAGGAGGTAAATATTCGTTGATAAATATCGGTGTCGTGCAAAGAATTTTGAATGTTATAGACCAATGCAATAAGATTTGCTTTTAATTGCTCTAGCATTTGTTACCATATCATCCATTCTGTAGAATGTATGGAATCTTAACAAAGTTATGCAAAAGTTTACAGAGGTTTGTTCTACAGGTTATTTGCAATTAATGTAAATGATTACAATTTCAAACTATAATTCACAGATAACATAATAATTCTAGTCTATTTCCAGCTACCACCTATTAACATTATTATATTATTGCTATAAATCTAAATGATAATACAACAGTACAAAACTACCAAAATTTCCGCAGACGAGAATAATCGCTAATGCAATAAAAATACAGACATAATTCCAATGGTATTTCTCGGAGCCTCTATGAATTATTAAATTATTCGCGCCACCTGTAGTGCCTCGTTGAATCTAGTAACGTAGTTTAGTGCTAAGTGTTTCTGTAAGTGTAAGTAAGTGCGAAGTCATTTGTTTTTCCTGACAAAATATAAACTTAATCCGGCTATACTTTGTACTATAGATAGTATATATTCATTTATATTATACTAAAGATACTAAAATAATGTGTTGATTAGATTTTTCACAGACGTCAACATAATCTAGTACAACTGTAGAACTTTATTAAACCCATTTCAGGCTACCTTATAATATAAAATATAAAAGCATTAGTTCATAGCACAACTATATCGCTCACTATAAATTTATTAAGAACACGTTCACTGCTTTATTATATGGTTAGTGATATAGTCTATCGTATTACGAACCATATGCTACTTAATATAGGATATTCTGAAATGCGCTTTATGCTGTCTGGTAACTAAATGTGGACAATATAGAGGATATTATAAGCCTACTACCATATTCTATCTAGTCTATAATTTAATAAGAGGCAGGTAAAACTTAATTAAACTATTTTTAAATTAATATACCTAAGTTTAAACTTACGTCAGTAAATATGACTGAAAGATAATTTTCTCATTAGACATACAGAACGACAACAATAATTATGAGCAATTTAAAAAGCGAAAACGTTACGCAATTGACTACATGTGGTTTTGGCATAAGTATTTTTAGATTTATACTAAAAATTTTATGAATAAAACCAACAAAGGTAAAAAAAAATATTCATTTAGTTGCCAGTAACTAAGCCGTACTAAACGCAGCGTGATGGCGTATTCGCGTGTATATTTATATCATATGACACGGTCCGTAATAATGGAAGCTCCTTTTGGGCAAATTTGCAAGCAACCCTGCTTCATAACCCTCTTTTTCTTCGGCGATGACGCGACGCATTTTTCTTCCAAAATCTCGTGATTTACCGCCTTATCAAGGGTAGATTGTAATTTAGCGCGTAGAATTTTCAGTTCGAATTTCTGTCGGATACTTTCCCAACTTTATACGATATTTCATTTGTTTTAAAGTTTTATCTAGATGTATTGTCGGTTAGAAATTGTATTTTGAGATATTCTGTGCGTTCAATAAACCTATTGTTACTATGAAGTGTCCTTTATAGGGTTCCGTACCTAGTAAGTTAAAACAGGACCTTATTATTTAGACTCCACTGTCCTTCCGTCTGTCCCTTTGAGTCTATCCATCTGTCACAGGCGTGACATGAACCGTGATAGCTCTATAGAGGTAGTTAAATTTTCACAGATGGTGTATTTCTGTAACCGCTATACCAACAAGATAAAACAAGACAAAAAATCTTTACTGCACCAATAAATATAGAAAACAGAATACAATAAATATTTAAATGTAGCTCTTAAACAGCAAACGTGATTTTTGCTGTTTTGTATAGATAATGATACGGAACCCTGCGCATGCAACTCCAAATCACACTTGGCCGGTTTTTATATGATTCAATTGGCAGCCAACTTTACGGTCCGCGAAAAATGGGCGGTCACCGCAGCCTATATACTACCGCTATACTGACCTTGATTGAGAGTGTCACTAACATACCGCTTATTCGTGGCATTGTAGCTTAAATCACCTGATTGTCTGATAATAAAATTCCTCGCTTCGGAAGGCACGTTAAGCCTGGCTGCCATCTGGTAATCCTTACAGGAACCACGTCAAAGGCAAAGAAGCGGTTATAAAGAACTTTGACACCAGGGTGTGCGTGCATCCAGTAATTTGAGTACCTTTCTTTGGACGCAGTATATTTTTAGAGGCCGACCCACATCGACTCTCCCAGTCGATTCTCCTTTGCATATACTAGAACTACACGCCGAACTACCTCAACATTCCTTTTTGTAACCAGAGGAAAGTAGTTGAAGTCCTTGCTAGTATTTATATTAATACTAAAAAGCATTAGAATCATAGAAATATCATCTTATTCCGTTCGCTATTTTTACGCAAAAAGTTTGATAAAAACACTTAATCATTGTTATGTTTACTCCATTGGTTTCGATATCTTATTTTCTTAAGTAACTGGGTTGGATAATGCTAGTTATGCTCTTTTTTAGGGTTCGTACCTCAAAAGGAAAAAACGGAACCCTTATAGGATCACTTTGTTGTCCGTCTGTCCGTCCGTCCGTCCGTCTGTCAAGACCCTTTTTCTCAGGAACGCGTGGAGGTATGAAGCTGAAATTTATATCAATTACTCAGGTCTACTGTCCCTTGAAGCTGTGAAAAAATCAAACTTCTAAGCCAACGCAATCAAAAGATACAGCCGTTTATGCCGCAAATTTTCGACACTTGCAAGGGAATCAAAACCTACAGGGTGCTTCCCGTGAACTCAGAATCTTGAAATTTGGTACGAAGCAACGTCTTATAGCATAGATAGAGGAAAAATTACGAAAACCATAAATTTTTAGTTACATCACATAATATATATTTTTTTAATAATTTTAAACTTACTACCCATTTCCTCATAAACGCGTAGAGATATTAAATTGAAATTCATACCAAATACTCAGGTCTATAATACCTTTAAGCTGTAGCAAAATCAAACTTCTATGTCAACGCAATCAAAAGAAACAGCAATTTAAGCTGCATATTTTGAAACTCGCAAGTACTCGCAAGGGAATCAAAACCTAAAGGGTACTTCCAGTCGACCTAGAATCTTGAAATTTGGCATGAAGCAACGTTTTATAGCACACATAAAGGAAAAATTCCGAAAACCTTAAATTTTTAGTTACATTACAAAATATATATTTTTTAATAAATATAAACTTATTACTTTTTTCCTCATGAACGCGTAGAGCTATCAAGTTGAAATTCATATCAAATACTTAGATCAAATTGCCTTTAACCCGTGAAAAAAAAAAAAATTACAAGTCAACGCGAAAAAGGAAAACGCAAAAGTACAACCATTGATACCGCATATTTTGAAACTCGCAACTACACGCACTAAAAGGATTACTTAAACGATAAAGAGATCTTTGTCTTAAATTTATGCTCCTCCATCTTTCCCCATTGTAATGTTATGAATTTCATTTTGCAATAAAAATACCATAGTTATGACTCGATTGTCGTAATGAACGAACTTTGTAAACCTTGCAGGTTTGTACGGAACCCTCGGTGCGCGAGTCCGACTCGCACTTGGCCGGTTTTTTCTTAATATATTGATAATCGCAAAGACACAATTTGACGACCTTCGCAGCATAATGGTTAACATGCCTGTTCGCTAGAAGAACTCGGGTTCGATCCCCGGTCAGGTATAGATGAAAAATTTTAATGTTATTTTTCTGATTGACCTGGGTGTTGGTATATCCATAATGTGTTTGTTATTAAATATAATAAGTATCGTCAGTATTATCCCATAACACAAATCTCTTTACTTTGATCGTACTATTAGGTATTCTGTGCTTTAGGCCAATTCAATCTGTGTGATATGTGCCTAAAAAACAATATAATATGGACCGGTAAAAATATAAGTACCTATTTACTCATTTTGACCTACGTTTAACTTAAGAACTAAAAGCTTTAAAGCTTTAACAAGGCTTTATATATATATAAAAGGTTATGCAAATTGATCAAATAAAAAAAAATATCTTGAAAGGAGACTTATATAGTTAACTGATAATTGAGATAAAAATTCTTTAATTGGTTTTGATTGGAATTTATTATCGCAACGAGCTTTATCTATCCGCATGCAATAAATAAAACTCCGTATTTTGAAAATAACTCATCATCATTTCATGCCTATGTCCACTGCTGGACGTAGGCCTCCCCCAAAGGTTTCTGGAAAGACCGATTGGCTTGCATTCAGTGCTTGCCTACGACCTTTTTCAGATCGCAGGCCTTAGATCTCTAATCTATCACTACTCACTACATAGAAAACAAAGTCGCTTTCTCTGTCCCTATGTCCCTTTGTATACTTAAATCTTTAACTACGCAACGGATTTTGATGCTGTTTTTTTAATAGATAGAGTGATTCAAGAGAAAGGTTTTTATGCCCGCGCGAAGCCGTGCGGGTTGCTAGTTTTATATACTTATCATCAAAGAAGTTCGAATCGCGCTGCCTCTCTGTGACGCAATTTTTTTTTTAAATCTATGCTTATCACTAAAAAGACTATTAATGTATGGAATGTAAAGCTATTCAACATGACATCATTAAGTTTGCCCAATGCATTTCACACTTACTGAATTAACTGCATAGCTGGGTTTGAATTTAACAGTTTAGCTGGATTATTAAGCTATAAAGCTGTTCGGAGATTTGCAATGCAATGAATGGAAATGGTGAATATTTAATTAAATGTATCTGATTGCTTGCTTATAAGGGCTAAAAGTCAATCAACTTTGCACACCCCGATGTGTGTGTGTGTCTTCTTCTTCGTCCGAGCGAGTTTTCTGGTTGCATCTTCAGCTTACGCCTCAGATCCCAGGGTACGCTATTAATCATGGTCCTGATTTGGCGGAACTAGTTATTACAATCGAGCGACTGTCGTCTGACCTCCGTAACCCTTTTACAGGGATTCAGACTCACAAGAACATGACACGATGATGAAAAATATATAAACAATAAACTAATCATAATCGGTTCATTTTAGGGCACTCCGACCTACAGACAGCTTAATACTTTTAAACTTCTCTTATTAGTCAGAGGGTAAAAAAAATGGGATTGTAGTATAAAATGCACTAAATTGATAGTAGTTGTCATTAAACGTCAGCAGGTTACCATTTTATTCTTATCTCAGAGGTCTGAACGACAGCAGCAAAACAACACGATAAATTAAGTGTCCACGGTTTGGACTGACGAGGGCTTTTGGGCACTCCGTTGGATGATAGCGTATTTGATATTGTTGTGAGACGGTTCGGTTAAATATCGCCCACGCTGTATTCGGCGGAGCGTTGGGCTATGAATTTCGTACGCGAGGAGATGCTATAGGAAATAAGTTTTTAAAGTCTGAAGCATCGCGTGGCTTGCCTATACCCCTAGAAAGACGGACAGGCAAGTCTCTTCGGAGAGTGTGCCCAAAAATTGCACAAGCTAATTCCATCAACACAGTTTCGTCACCGATCAACTTGCCAAGGTGAAAATTTTCATCTATATGTTGTTGAAATCTCAATAGCACGCACGCGCCGCTTTATTTCGGTCATAATGCGTAGGGGACATGGAGTGGTAAATTTCTTTACTGACTGATATAATAATATTTCTAGACACTTATAGCCTGGATATTTTTAATGAACCATCGCGCTCTATCTTTGACCGCATCTGCACTTAACATCAGGTGCGATCATGGTCAATCGCTGGACATTTTGCACATAAAAAGCTACAACAAAAGAGTCTCTTTTCAGACCAAATTGGGTCTAGTGAATCATGTCAGTGCTCATGACAATATTGACAAATATTTTTTTATTGACCAAAATCACCGTTATCGAAACATATACTTCTCTCTTTCAATGGCATCATCATTTCAGTTACATCTGTTACAATTCAGGGCAAGTTGAGAATCGCCTTTTAAAACTCGTACTTGACTTTGGGTATCAATCTATTAATTAATATGTTATGTTATAAAATTTAGTATTGTTAGGTTTGTACATATCCTAATAAATGAGCTCAATATGAGTGATTAATAAAGAGTGAATAAAATTGCTATACTCTGTGTTTACCTTCGAGACCGCATCAGAAATGAAGAGATCCGTAGGATAACAAAGGTTTTGGACATAGCCCAGCGGATTAGCTATTTGAAGTTGCAGTGGGCAGGGCATATAGCGCCACGAACCGATGGCCGATGGGGCAGAAAGGTTCTCGAATGGCGACCACGCACCGGCAAGCGCAGCGTCGGACATCCACCGACCAGATGGTCAGATGACCTAAAGAAGGTCGCAGGCAGACGCTGGATGCAGGCCGCTTCCAAACGGCCATTCTGGAAATCCTTGGGGGAGGCCTATGTCTAAACATAGACAGCCTGAAATAATGATGATGATGAATAAAATTGCACCAAAAACAATAAAAATAAGTATTAAGTACCGTAACGCGAATGCGGCATTTAGATTACCCGCTCGATTAATCCGCATAGTTTCACAGACATACAGACGAGCCGACTATTGTAACGGCTATTCTGATTTATTGAAACGCTGAAATATTGTTTCTGTTCTGATTTATTTATTGTTGAATGCATCATTTTTATTGGGAGTATGAAATATTTTTCGATATAACGTGAATTGATAAACTAGCTTCGATTGGTTTATTGATTTACGTCTACAATATTAACAAGAATTATGACAAGGATGGGAGCACCAACCCCGCTGTTATCAATGAGACCCAGCCTGAAGCATACCAGTGTCTTATCCTTCGATTTAATCTACATCTATTCTTTGTAAACACATTAATAACATCAAGTGCAATATCACTACTATTCTATGTCACATTAAGCAAAAAAAGCACATTATGCTCCTGCATTGTTTGCCTCATACAAGTACTCGTAGAAGTGTGATTAGCCCACCTGCTAACAAAGACTAATAATGGGACAAGATGTGTCACGCTTCATCCAAATGTTTATAATATTGGTCTGCTTAAACGCAATATGAGTTTTTCCTTTTGCAATATTTTTAATTATTGGCCGCCTTCCACAAATATAAATTATCAAGACATAAATTTTCTCGTATTCGCCTTTTACAATACTCAAAGAAATATAAAGTGGTTTATTTTTAAGAAGAATTAAAAGCTTTTTACTTGAGCTCCATCTATCTTTTCAGTTTGTTGTTTTTTGTTTTTCGAATTTCAAACGTGAAAACTAACCAGAATCGATTCTATAGATCTATTTTTGAAATGTGAGGGTAACAATGATTGGAACAATCCAACAATTCGAGGACAAAGAGTTCGAACGGCTAGCTATTGAAAAAAGTCTTGACTTTTCAATGAAATGGCTGCCAATTTCCATCGGGGATTTTGGCGCAGTAATCCGTCTGATGCAACTAAGAGTCTTTTTCAGCCAAACTTTGTATTGTGCTTTTTTCTCTTTCATTCAGGAATATCCAAAATAATGCACAAATAGTTAGTACTTAGTTTCTATCTTAAGATGGAAAAAATAAAAGTACTACTTCTTCCAAACGTGATATCCCTAAAACATTCTCAGCTTACGATTCAATGCCAAGAATACGTTAACTGCTGGTCTTTAAAATTTTCTTTCTCCGCCGACTGACTGCCAAATTTATTTTTTACAAAACATACAAATAGTATCATGATCCGAGTGTTTTAGTGGTCACCTCTGAAAGATGATTTCAGCCATCTGACACAGCTTGCCAGCGAGAACACCCGGGACCAACGGCTTAATGTACAAAAATTTAGTAATTAATAAAGGAAAAAAATATTTAACTATTAAAGTTTATTAAATACAGCCCGCTTATAGACAGGCAGACAACAGAAACAAGAAAAGACAAAAATTCTTTATTGAATTCCTTATTTATAAAAATATACAATGAGGAAATCACAAACATAGATAATACAATAGGTGGTTTTATCGCTAATGCAATCTCTTCCAGACGACCTAAATATAAAGTGATTGTTGACAAAAGAATAGGTGACAGAGACTAAATACATAGGGATCTATTTTTCCACTTTATGTAATAAAAAAAAAATAAAAAAAAGCCGTTTATTCTACTACCATTTCAAAGTGTCTGATAATTAAAACTTACATAAAATACTCATCTTTCTTATGCACAGTTTTTTTCTTTTTCACAAGCTGCGGTTCGTCAATAGTATACATACATACATACATAATAAAATCAATTAATGTCAAAATTCAAAATAAATTATCAGAATTAAATCCTTAAATTAAAACGTCGTTGTAGTCGCCTCTTTGGCGTAGGCCTTCCCTAAAGCTCTCCAATTGTTTCTATTTCTGATCTTCTGCACCCAGTCTTTGCCACTTTGTGTACATTACTCTAAAAACAGCCTTAAATGTACAGTAAACGCAAAGGGCCTGTCCAGGGGCATATTATATTTTAATTTTAGAAATATATCACCAACCTCTTTAAATTTCTAAGTACCAAGACAAATCTCTTAACTTTTAATCACTTCATAACGTTTTATCGCGTTAACTACGCAGGTTCATTTAAGACCCTTCGAAGTTTTTAATGTATTGTTTTAAATTATGCTCCGGGAGGGTTAAGCAGTGATAAATGTTTAATTTTTTTAAATGAACCTTATTTCCACGTATTACAGTATAAAACTGGACAAAATATATTTTTTAATTTTTTTTTTCTTTTTTAAGTAGAATTGGAGAGTGAATATTATATAGAGAGTCAAATGCCGATTAAGAAGAAATTAGCTGCATTGTTAGATAAGATCTTATAAAAAATATCAAAATCCGTCAAACTTTTAAATATACATTTTTATTACCTATACTAACTACTAATATATATATTGTATTTTTTATAGCTGTTTACCCAAATTCATACAATAAAGGCTTGTCTTCATCTACAAAAACGACAAAAATAAATAAAAAACATAACTCACCTTTGGGCAGCCGGTAAAAAGAGCCATAAGCGGTAAACATAATAAATTAAGCAAGTGAATTAACTACCCGTATCAATGGGCAACCCGCAATATACCTGTTAACGTCCAAAGGAATAGCCCAATTTATAACAATAGAAGTGAGAAAATTCGTCTCCCCGAGGAACGGTGACAGAGATATTTTCAGCACTAATAAATTAGAATTTGTTGATCAAAACATATACGTTACAACACATATTTACAACTCTATTAACTAAGGTATAAAGTCTAAAACAGAATAGCGAGTGATGTTTAATCACAGTGAATTGGTCGCGCAGTCAACTATTCTGGACATTCACAAAGCTTATGTGGGATTTTGAACTCTATTTTAAAAGAGAAGGATTTCATGAAAGGTTAGAATCGTCCTTTAAGAGGAAATTTGTTAGTAAGTGTTGAAATTAAACGTTGATTTCGTTTTGTATAAATATTGTAGCATAATGTGAATATTTAAACCAGTGCAACCAGTTAAACAGAAAAAGAACCTATAATCCAATAAAATAAAACAAAAATTTAACTTTTTTGAAAAATTATTTTGGTTAAGTTTGTTTGGTTAGGACATTGCAGGCTTGAATCACCTGATTATCTAATAATAAAGATGATTCCGTGCTTCGGAAAGCACGTTAAGCGGTTGGTCCCGGCTGCCATTTAGTAGTCGTTAAAGGAACCACGTCAGAGGCTGCGAGGCGGTTTCGAAGAACTCTGACACCAGGGTGTGCATGGTCGATTGACCGTGACGCTTACTCGAAACGATGATGATGATGATAAGTTATTTTATGGCTATGATAATAGCTTTTAAAAATCTATATACTGTAAGTTCAAATAAAGAAAATTTGAAAACAAGCTAATTTGTGTTAGATAACAATCTATAGATACCAATTTTTACAAAACTGTCATTTAATAATCAGATGGACTGAAGCATAGTGATTTAAATAGTCTATTATTTAGTACAGAACTCTATTTTGAGTTTATCGACACTAAAAGAAGTTGTCACTTATAATATTCAATACCATGAACTTGCTTTCATTATAAAAAAGGGTCGTGTACATTTCCATTTAAAAATTCCAATTTTCCATCTCGATTCGTGACTATTGCGGGCGTTGCCGCAATCCCGGGCAGTACAAATTATACAATGGTATAAGTTAAAAGTGAAATGAGAACTATGGTATAAAATAAAAAAAATTGGTTGCCTGTAAAGTCGGTATACGGGCGAAAGTTTTACGTGACAACGACTTTGAGTGGTAAAATAATTTTAAACCATGCCCGAGTGGAAGGGACGCGTGCCTCTCACTCGCTCTCATTATGAGCGTATAACGTGAGCGGAGCGTAACGCAGTTTCTTTAAGTGTCACCCGGCAAACCAATTTATAAGACGTTGTCACGTCAAAATTCAAAATACCTATGTTAGATTCGAGTCGTCGAAGACGAAACGATTACTCACCTACTTACCTACATTATTTATAAAAACGCACTGATGATGGTTGCTTTGTAATATACTTAAATATAAATTTAAAGAATGTCTGACTGCGATCCCAATGTTCAGAAAAACCAACATTGGTTTATGCGACATTGAAAATAAATAAATGTTTCCATATTTTGTAATTTAATGTGAATTAAAAATAGTGGCCCGATACGTGCTTCGCTAAGTAAGGATAAAGTAAAATAATAAAAAAATGAGAAAACCACTCGACCGATTTTCTGTAAACATCACATAAACCATCTACTTAATAGTCTGAACAAAGTCTAAACATTTGGTTTGGTGGAAAGGTGGGGTCCATTCTTAAGTTATAAAGTTACAACGAAAATTGTCACTGATTTTTATATATAAGAGAAGATGTTAAGCTCAGTAGCCTAGCGAAATTTCTATCTTTAGATAGAAATTTTCTCTGCTCTTCTATGCTTCGGAAGCCATATTAAGCTGTTAGTCCCGGCTGTTATCGCTAGATGGCACTGATTGTAAAATCGAACAGTATTGGCCACTAACTCACCCAGATTATGTTCCTTTCGGTCTGGTTTCCCTGTAAAAAAGGGTTAAGGTGGTCAGACAGCTATCGCTCCATTGTGATAATCACTATCGTTAATCATCATTCAGTCAATCAGGATCATGATACAAAAGCGTACCCTGGGTTTTGAAGCGTAAGATGAAAATTCGACTAGAAATTACGCCCGAAAAAGAAGTGCGTATGATAATAAATAATAAATAAATATATAGGGACAAGTCACACAGATCAAGTTAGCCCCAAAGTAAGTTCAAGACTTGTGTTATAAGATACTAACTCAACAATACTATATTTGATTACAAATACATATATAGATAAGACTCAGGCCAGTAAAATATCATTTTTATCTTGATCTGACCGGAGACCGAACCCGGGACTTCCTGAGTAGCGGTCAGGCATGTTAACCATTACGCCACGGAGGTCGTCGAAAGTAAGTCAAAAATAACGTATAATATAAAAAAAAAATTAAAAACATTTCACAAGAAACTCAAAGATTTTGCCAATAGATAGGTCAGACACATAACCGTCAGAAAACGTGACATGGAAATCGCTATCTCTTATAAATTGTACCACTATATGTCACAGAAGGCAGGGCATCCGTTGCATTGTCCGCACTAGACCAGTAATAGCCGGTAATAACCGGTAATAATTACTCTAAAGCTTCGTTTCCATTATAACCTGTGGCTGAAAACGTACTAGTATTTTATAGTTGTGTGAGTGGAGATGAAGGTTTATATTATTCTTGTGACAATGCTTTCGAAAACTAGATACAAAAGATTTTTATTTATTGTTCGAATTAGTCGCAATACATCGATAAATATCTTTTAATTTATTAGAAGAAGTTTATCAAAATCAGTACAGCTGTATTATATTTCGTATTTGTGAAAACGTAACATTTTTAATATTAGTATGGATATTTATGTTAAAAAAATTAACTCTGGCAGTACATACTACAAATAAATAAATTTGTAAGTGTTAATATGAATTTTTATTCTAAAAACTATTTCTTCACTTTTCTTCAACTATTTTTGTAGATAAAATGCCACCTGTTGATATAACCACAAATAAATTAATATATAGGGACAAACCACAAAATTGAGCTAGCCCCAAAGTAAGTTCGAGACTTGTGTTATGGGATACTAACTCAACGACACTATAATTATAACAAATACGATATATGAACAACCAAGACACAGGCCAGTCAGAAAAAGATCATTTTTCAACTTGACCTAACCGGGGGTCGAACCTGGTCAGGATAAAGAAATGCAGACTTAAATTTATCCCTTGCTCGTCTTTTACCATATCCACGGAATGACAGAAAATGGACAATTTTTAACTTTATAACATCTTCAAAACTCTTATATTTGTAAAGGTATTTTGAACATATGTATGTATATAACTAATAATTTTTAAAACATATAGACCTAATGTTACCGCATAACTCATACTTGAAACTAATTATTTTGTGCTTAACTTTCCATTAGCTTCTAAAGTATGGCTGTAGTTTCAGTATTAAACTACAACATATAAAGTTGTTTAATGATATACCTTATTCTTAAGCTGTAAAGGTGTTATTGTTTCTTTATTAAAATCCATACTAATATTATAAATGCGAAAGTCTGTCTGTCTGTCTGTCTGTCTGTCACCTCTTCACGGCTAAACTGCTGGACCGATTGTGATGAAATTTGGTAGGGATGTAGTTAACGACCTGAGGTCAAACATAGGCTACTTTTGGACGCGATATAACCGAGTCCCACGCGGGGCGAAGCCACGGGGAACAGCTAGTAAATAAATAAATGCATTTATACTGAGGGATTACGCTCCACGTGTTTTTAACGGCTTTTTTAATGAGCTTAACATTTTATGTCAACTGAAATGTAGGAATAGTGTGCCGCGGCATTGTTAATTTTATTTTCTGTGCTATATCCATTCGAGAAACGTAGAGGGAGATATTACAGGAGTGCCCAAAATGGTTGTTAAATTTTTAAACATCACATAACCGTCTAATGGAAGCTTACCCTAATGTCTAGTAATAACCAGATATAATTACCCTCCAAATCTGGCTTCTGATTAATTAGGTAGGCGTGAAATAACTTAAATTTTCATATATGTATAAAGAGTAATTTTGGGGTTTCGTATGTTAAGGATTAAAACGGTGCACTGTAAAGCTCTCTATCAATATACTGTAAAGCATAGAAAATAAAGAATGCTTTTTTCTTGTCGCTTTAGCACTAAATCATTCAACGTAATTAAGATCAATATTATAGGTCTAACCATGTTTTTGGATAAAATTTAACTAGTTTTTTTGTTTGAAAAATTTAGAAAACCATTCCAGAAGAGGTGCCGGGAAATACACTACTTGTCGTAAAAATATTATGAAAATTATGTTTTAAATGCTTGAAATGACAGGATTTTTAAATTTTTGGAGATTTGTCAGCAATTTGTGCAATCCTTGAGAGCTATCACTTCAACAAATCTATACTAATATTATAAAGCTGAAGAGTTTGTTTGTTTGAACGCTTATAACTTGGGAACTACTGGTCGGATTTAAAAAATTCTATCTTCATATTATAGCTTGATTCTTGGGGAAGGTTATAGTACATACACACCAAGGGCGAGTGAAACCGCGGGGAACCGCTAGTATGTCATAACCATATGTTTATATCGTGTTACTGAAGATAACAAATATCTATAGCAAACGCTATAGGTTGGGTCTCAGTGATATGAGCGGGGTTGGTACTACTACGAAAGGGATTTCATAATTTGTAAATCAAAACTGTTAGATTCGTTTCTATCAATAATTCCATATTAAATGTTTAATATTTGTTCAAAATATACAAATTAAATAAAATTCATTCCACAAACTTGAATATCAGAGAGTATTTCTTTTTGCTCAAACAAAATCGAGGTCGCGGTGGTTTGGGTCGGGAAATATATGCAAAATATTTTACGCGTGATGAAAAACGTGGCCTGTTTTTTGTATCAATTGGTATCCAAAAAGCTTGTATTCGTTTTATTGCATAATCCTCAGAGTGAGACTTATAAATACGACTATTTAATAATACTTTAATTAAGTGGTTGCACGTTTGTTTTGTTTCATAATGTTATTTTCTTCCCCTTGCTCGGTAATAACTTAATAACTTTAAAAAAACAATACGTCAATTATAGACACATTGCTGGCCTACGACAAGATTGTAATTAAAAAAAAACCATTGCCGCTAATGGACGTTTTTTAATGTACACATTTTCATACATTTACGTTTTTTTTTATTTTCTCTCTGGCCAGCCTACCAAAAACCTATTCTGGCGGTCGTTAATGGAGTTTGCTGGACACTTTTGTTAAGTTAATACTGATCATTAGTTCTTAAATTGTTAAAAAATATGTATGAACATATCAAAAATTTGAAAAAAAAAACCTTTGCTTCGCCTCGCCCTTTTAAACCGGCCTTGCAATATAACTCGGCCGTAAATTGCTTTATTTCTGGCCTCGAAAGTAATATTCTATTATTCACAGAACATGAGCTTAAGATACCTAAGTTAAAGTCTAATTAATAAGTAATCATCATTTCGTGTACCGACATGGCCAATTGACCATGCACTGGTGTCAGAGTCCTACTGAACCGTCTCTCGGTCTCTGATGTGGTTCTTTTAATTACTACCAGATGGCAACAAGGACCAACGGCTTAACGTGCATTCCGAAGCACGGAATCATCTTTATCATCAGACAATCAGGTGATTCAAGATTATTATGTCTTAACCAAACTAGAAACAACTAAATAAAGTATGCTTCCCGTGGGAATCGAACCACGACCCCTGAGTCTATAGGTAAACGCCGTACTACTTGACCACGAAGGCAGTGTACTTAAATGATAATAAATAAAAATAGTGAAAGTAAATTGAAATAAATAAAAATAGTTTATACAAATATTAGACATTCTTTCCTTGTGGCAAACAAAAGAATGTTAAGGTTTAAAGAAAATGTAGGTTAAGCCGGCAAACTGCCTTCTAGATAAGACTTGACTAATACCAACTGCTTATAGCTTGACTGACTAAGCCTTAGCAGAAAATGTTATAACACGCAAGCTTTTGTTGGAAAAATACAACCTTATTTTTCTTTGCTACTTATTTTCTAGTACTGAAAAAACTAGATGGGAACTTAGTACATTTAATCGTCATACTTTTTTTCGTGTAGGTGCCACTGTCAATGGACCATGCACACCTTGGTGACAGAGTTCTTCACAACCGCTTCTTTGCAACTGAATCATCTTTATTATCAGACAATCAAGTAATTCTCGCCTGCAATGTCCTAACCAAACTAGAAACAACTAAACGAAGTATGCTTCCCATTTGATTCGATCTCACGACCCCGGGTCTATAGGCAAACGCCTTAACTACTAGACCACAGAGGCAGTTAAGTAAAATCAGACCAGTAGCCTTCAAATAAACAAACTTCAGCTTTATTACATTAGAACAGATAACGCAATTATTTCTACACTTGTCAGGTTATTATTAAGATATATAACAAATGTTAACTTGGCAGAACGAATCACTAAGGAAAAGATAACAGATGTCTTTTGGTACGCATTATCATAAGAAAATATATAGAGGTGACAGAGGGCTCCGCCCTTTCGAGATCTCTGTATTTTTGTCGTATAATGAGATTGGTATGAATTGACACATGTAAATCAGATTTTTATTTTATAGATAGATGAAGACACTTCAATTCTCAAGATAGAAAAAAATACACAATAAAATAGCATCATTATCACTATCACTTACACTACATAGTATAAAACAAAGTCGCTTTCTCTGCCCTTTTTATGCTTAAATCTTTAAAACAACTCAACGGATTTTGATGCGGTTTTTTAATAGAAAGAGTGATTCAAGAGTAAGGTTTGTATGCCCATGCGAAGCCGGGGCGGGTCGCTAGTTATAATATATAAGCTTATACAAAATATTCTCGCCCAGATGTGGCTACAGTAAACGACAGAACTTGCCACTTTTGAAGCAGCTATTTGTATCTTCAATCGAGATTGATGCTACTTTCAAAGTACGACTTAGCACTATTTTTGGCCAATCTACAATAAGGTGGCTATAAATTTGGTCAAAGCATTTATCTATAGTGACAAGGCAAATGTAATTTCGCTTGTGGACACCCTTTTTGTCCTCTGTTTTCCTTGTACAGTGAATTTACTATTATATTCAGGTACACTACACCAACTAAGTATTCTCAATTTCAATTTATTTATTGCATTTCATATTGTACATCAACAGTTCTAACTATAGGTATATACAAAAGTCACTGTCTTTTTAAGTAGGTACAATTGAAACCTGTCGGGTGTAGTAGATTAGTATCTACTAAATACTATTTGTATTTTGTTTGTATATATTACTATATTTTACTAGGAAGGATATAGTAAACAAGTAAATTATTAAATAACAAAATACCCTACTGCATTTGAATACCTTTGAAATTAGCACCAAAAATCCGCCATTTTGTTTTTTATTTTATTTTGATATACACAGTAAATACCAATTTGACAACAATTTTTAAGCTAAAATCCAGGCTCGTTATCATTCTAGGCTTACGAAATTTCAGTTAATTCTGTTAATTTATTATTTATTCATATAGGCGTGTAAGAAAATTTAGATAAAAAAAAATTGTCTCATGTCAAACGCGATTCCAAATTCTTTAGAGAAAAAAGAAGACACGGGTTTAAATTACGTAAGTACTATTTATAGTACGTCACTATTTATTTCCTAACAAAAGTCAAAGAAGCTTTATATAATAGAAAAAAAAAAACAAGGCATATCAATTAATCTCCGCAGTGTCCTGTATTTTGTATCGGCAAAAGAACAAATGGACGTAAGACAAAGACACTTGTGTTGTTGTGTCCTTAAAAAGAACAATAAGACTACATCTGAAAGGATATTAATTGTCCAATGGATTCGATTACGGAAAAGTGATGTTGAACTAGTATTTGTCTCACGACTTTCTCGTTGATTTTCCTGTAAGTATTTATCTTTAGTCCCGTTAAATTTGATTTCTCACAAGTGTGAAATTTATTGCAAAACATTCAAGGCCTAACATCGGAAAATACCTTAGGTGATGATTATAATTTTTTTTTATTTACATCATATTCTAAAGCAGTGAAAAACAAAGACATGAAAAACATAACACTTTTACAAAAATGCGTTAGAAATATCTAACGCATTTTCGTAAAAATGAAGAGGTTCTCAATTAGAAAACTTCCCACCTAGTAAAACGTTTTATTCGTCAACCGATTTTTATAACGATTCTTTTATGGGTTCAGATTGGAACAATCGAGAAGTTTTTAAATTAAAATAACTGAAATAAGGAAATGAATCAATCCAACGAAATTAAGACCAAAAGAAAAAAAAATGTAGTTTGAAAAAGAACAAAATTTAAATATATAAAAACATACAATTGGGAAATGATATTATAATAATAAAAGTTTTCCCTTCTGAATTTACTTATAAGAGAAAGAATCCAAAAGACTTTCGCAGACCCTTTGCAGTAAAAAATTCATTCCCAGACATCATCTTTTACGACGTGAGCAAAGAAACACGCAGTTTCCTGGAATTCCCATAGGAGCTGAGACCTAGTAAAAACCCAGCAACTAACAAAAAAGACAATCGTTTCTTTATGTCTCTTTCTTTCTTTTGCTCTGACGTCGGTAGTTAACCCCTTAGTTGAGACTAAGTTCTAGTTTGGTAGCTAGATTTCGTAGCTGGCTTCGAAGTGGGAAATAAAAATCCCATTTCGAAGCGGGCTTTCATAGATAAATAGTCTGTCAGGTGTAATTTTAGCTATATATTGATTTGTTCTTTTCATTTATATTATCCCACTTTCCTATGTAGGGTTGGCACAGTATGTAAATTTATTTTGTTTAGATCTATTACCAGCCATTTCCGGTTATTAATAATTTGGTTTAAACTGCATTTTATCTATACTAATCTATACTAATATAATAAAGCTGAAGAGTTTGTTTGTTTGTACGCTTATAACTTAAAAACTACTGGTTGGATTTGCAAAATTCTATTTGTATATGAAAGCCTGATTCTTGGGGAAGGTTATAGGCTAGTACATACACACTAATAGCGAGTGAAACCGCGGGGAACAGCTAGTTATATAATATGTACAGTTTTTGTTTCACAAAATACAGACAGACAAAATTTTTAAACATTGTTGTTTTAGCATATAATTGGTTTTATTTTAATGTATATGGTACAGCCAAGCTTTGCTTGATTGTAAATGAAGAATGAACCAAAATGAATATGGCGTAAAGTTCATACAGAATACTTCAGAAGCTGTGGGTCGGGCAGAAACTTATAAATCATGATAGAGCTAAGTGTAAACGAAGCTAGGATAGCTGACCCTGTAGCAAGATGAGAATCTTGCTAGTAGGATTATGGTGTTATATATTATTATTTATTTATTAAATTTATGTACAATCGGGGTCAGATAAACCCCCCTGCTGTACTTACAGTAATGACCGGGGTTTAGATATATTTTCCACCGACAGTACACTCAAATACAAAGACAAGAAACTTAATATTAGGAAATTTAGTACCAAAGTTTATATCATAGAAATTTCTTCCAGCAATATATAATTATAAAATACAGATTGGCCTTTTACAATTTTATTACATGTACAGAAACATATATACAAAAAAACCTTATATCACGCCGAAACTACAACAGAAAAGATATCAATTAATAAAAGCAACAGTCTAATGACAGAACAAAACAAGTATAGGGGGACAAAGACAGAGGTATCCATTATAGTCGGGACAATGTAACAAAACATTAATTGTCGATGGAAATAGATACAAAATACGAGAAAATTACATCTGATCACATTAATGATATTTGGGACACACTGTATTTGAGCTTGGTTTTCTATTCGCCATTTTTATCGAAAGCCATTTTCGTTTTTTTCGTCTGACCATCTAGTACCGGGCCAAAATAAATATGAAATTAAAAATAAATAATTAATAAGTAAAGTAATACTCAATTATTTTAATAGGTAATAAAAAGTAAAAAATATAAATTAAAATCAAACTACGAACTATTTGAAAAATACAAACCTTTTGAATTTTCTTAAAAACTGTCCGTGTTTCTTTTTTGGATTTTCCCTATGGACTTATTTAAAATAAAAACATTATAAAATTCACATGGCAACTTGACAAATACTTTTTTTTAATAATGAGCTCTTAATTTAGAAAAAGAATGTTATATCAAGTTGCTTCAGAAAAAAAAGAAGAAAAGTATATTTACTCCCACGTAAATCATAAAATTTGATCTCGAGGCAATGAAGCCACTGGGGTTTAACGACCTATCTGAAAGATAAGGACGTGAGTATTTTACGAGTATATTGTATGAATCCAGAAATTCTTATAGTTATTACCAAACATGTAGTGGAACACATAGAAAAGGGTATAACAATCCATACTTCACTATCACTATCACAATATAGTATAAAATAAAGTCGCTTTCTCTCTCCCTATATTCCTATGTATGCTTAAATCTTTAAAACTACGCAACGGATGTTGATGCCGTTTTTTTTAATAGATAGAGTTCAAAAGGAAGTTTTTTATGCCCATGCGAAGCCGGGGCGGGTCGCTAGTTAATATTATAAATGCGAAGTCTTTCTGTCTGTTACGCTTTCACGGCTAAACTGCTGGACGGATTATGCTATAATTTTGTATGGATATAGTTAAGGACTAGGGGTAAAACTTAGGCTAGTTTTGGGCGCAAAATAACCGAGTACCACGTGGGCGGAGCCGTGGGCAACAGCTAGTTATTACATCATTTTTAAATATGTTTGTTTCTTTAGTTATTCTTAAATAGGGCTGATACATAAGCATTAAGTGGGTTTTTCAGTTACATCATAGTTTTTGTTTAAGACCCTTCAATCATGGTAGGTATAAAGACTTGTATTACACAATAGAGCGACTTTTGTCAGATTTACGATACGATTTTTACAGGGTAATTAAACCTAATGGTTAAGGCCCATTCAGGTATATTTAATAAGTTACACTGTCAATTTTTTCAAGTTACCTAAAAGCATCTGATATAGCCTCTCTCTTTTATCTTAGCGCCATTCTGGTTGCATCCTCGGCTGATTGCTTTGAAGCCCAGGATCCGCTTTCCTGCTTATTCTTCTCCATTTCGCTAGGTCCACAGCGTCCCTAGTTGTGAGACCATTTGCACACATATTGTTTACTGAGACGTCGAGCCAGCAAACATCTGACATCTCCTTCTGGCGATAACAGTCGGCACCAACAGCTTAAAATGCTATCCTAAATGCCACAAATGGCGACCAATCCAAGCTAGGCCACACTTGCCGTCGCTTGAAGCCATCATTGTTACGGACACATGCCCCGCTAGGTTATTAAGTTCTTCAGAACTTGGTATTCAAAAATGTTGACTAATTCTAATCATCAGTGTATCACAAAACATCCGCATTCAATCAAAAACAATGGCTATCGGATACTGCCAACGAAAAATAACTTTCGTTTAACAAAACATAGAAATAAAAGATCTGTGTAATTGTTTTCTAACAAAAGAAGTGCAAACAAAAGTTCAAGATCTAAAAATACACTGTTTGAACCGTTCGGAAAAAATAATAAAAATGGCGATTTTAACTTTGGATTTTTAGCATGCAACTTTCAATATTGTGGAGCCGCTTCTTCTCCACTTGCGCTTTGGAATGGTGTTTAACTTAATGTAAGTAATTATTGACGCCAATAAGTGACAAGAATATTGAAAATATTTTATTTCATTTTGTTTCATTTCATTAGATTTTTTTTATAATTTTCTCATATCAGTTTAATTCCCGGTTTCGTCTTGCTTTGAAATCCGAATGTTAGATTTTTTGTCTTTAACATTTAAAATTAGAATATTTTATCTGACTCCCTTTTTCTCTGTCTCTTTCTTATCTTAGCGTTTTCCCTTATACGAGCTGATTTCATCGGAGTCCAGGGTCCGTGATTCTGATTTTTTCTTTTCCATTTTGCCTGGTCTTTGGCACCCTTGGTTATCTGAGCATTTGCACGACCGGCTATAAAGATAAAATTATTGTTTAGTATTATTTTAGGAGCTTAATAGCTTAGCAAGTATGTGAGTTCAATGAGAAGTGTCAAGCAACGCCCAGTGCGGCCCATATTAAATTGGTCAACACCACTAGAGGCATTTCTATCTCGTGCTTCGGAAGGCACGTTTAGCTGTTTAACCCAGCTGTCATCGTTACATGGCAGTCGTAAGGCTGTGTCAGATGCCTTAAGGCACCTTAAACAATATTAGCTACTAACTACACCCAGTTATTGTCCTTTGGATCTAGTTTCGCTTTTAAAATAATTACGGAGGTCAGACGGCAATCGCTCTATTGTAATAGCCCCTTAGTCCTATTTCGTAGCTAGATTTCAAAACCAGTATCGCCAAATCGAGGACCGGATTAAAAGCAAAACCTAAGTTCTGAAGAGTAAGCTTAACTAATCAATACATTTAAATAAATAAATATATAGGGACAAATGACATAAGTTATCCCAAAGTAATTTCGAGACTTGTGTTATGGAATACTAACTTAACGACACTATATTTTGTAACAAATACATATACATTATAGATAAACATCCAATACCCAAGCCAATTAGAAAAATATATTTTTTGTTCTTAACCTGACCGGGGATCGAACCCAGGACCTTCTGAGCAGCGGGCAGTTATGTTAACCATTACGCTACGAAGTACGGATAAAGTAGATTGTTTGATGTTATTCACATACACACACTATCACATTGTAACAGTAACACAGATAGCTTTTGTATGCAGACATCAACTCCTGAGCAGTCCCTCGGGATTTGAGCCAATCGCGAAGATTGCACAACTTGTTATACTGAGTGGGGTGAACAACGACAGATGTTTACGTTTGCTTAACTTATGGTTATTAAACTACGTTGCTTCTAGTACATTCGAATTGATAAAATAATACAAAATAGCTGAAAAATCTGACAGTGTTGTTACATACCCACCAGACACGTTTCTATTCTGGGCCAGCTTATAAATAAATAAATATATATGGACAAGTCACATAGATTAGTTTAGCCCCAGTAAGTTCGAGACTTGTAATTATGTTTTGAAGTATTAACGATACCATCATCACTAGATTACATAGTATAAAACAAAGTCGCTTTCCCTGTCCCTATACCCCTATGTATGCTTAAATCTTTAAAACTACGCAACGGATTTTGATGCGGTTTTTTTTATAGATAGAGTGATTCAATAGAAAGGTTTTTATGCTCATGCGAAGCCAAGGCGGGCCACTAGTATTTAATAAAAAATACATATACTAAAAAAATGTTTTTGTTCTTGACTCGATCGGGGATCGAACCCGTTCCTCCTGTGTAGCGAGCAGGCATATAAACCATTACGCCATGTAGGTGGTCATTTCCCATAGATTAAAAAAAAACTTGCGCTCGATTTCCAAATTCTATGTCGTTTCCTATATGTTTGATTTCCCTGTAAAGCGGTCAGTAATATAGAGGTCCGACAACAGTCGTTGTATTGTTATAACCAGTACCGCAATATCAGCATGCTTAAAAGCGTACCCTGTACCCCTGCCACGAGATTGCATAAACACAGACGATAGCGACTGCGTTAGCAATTTTGTATAACAAACTTGTACAGCGCCTCTGGTGGATAGTAAGGTAAGTAAGAAATTCCATCCAAAATCTTAACGCAGTCGCTAGCATCTGCGTTTATGAAAGGGTACAGATTGCAATCGTTGTATAGTTATTATCCATAGCGCCATATCAACATGGGGCATTAAAAGCGTACCCTGGGCTCTGAAGCTGAAGATGTATTTTGCAACAGGGAGACGCTCGGGTAGGAGGAATATAACATATATTTTGAGAAGTGACAATATTTTTTTGTTTGTATATTAAGGTACTCATTTTCAAATAAGTTTGGCCACAAGGAAATTGAATCCTTTCAGAAGATCATAGTTTTATCTGTCTGTATGTTTATACAAACATATCGCAAAAACTTTAGAAAGAACATTTCATCGTTGTATTGCTTGAGGTAAATTTATTTTTGTAAGTGACCAAAATTGTGCCCAATATAGCAACAGTCTTAGCTGTAACTTAACACTTTCGCTGACAGTGACAATTAACTGTTATTGTTATCTCGTTTACTGTCCGCGATAGTGTTAAAAACTCCATAAACAGTATACTAAGATACTTACTTAATCTATACTAATATTTTACAGCTAAAGAGTTTGTTTGTTTGAACGCTTATAAGTTGGGAACTACTGGTCGGATTTGATAAATTCTTTCTGCATATGATAGCTTGATTCTTGGAGAAGGTTATAGGCTATTGTACATACACACCAAGGGCGAGTGAAACCGCGGGGAACAGCTAGTACTAAATAACACTCGTATAGTCACAAGCACATTTATTTTTAAATAAAATATTCATAGGAAAATCAGTATAATATGACACTACTTTGAATGAGCAACATCTGGCATTTTAATTTCCTGTTTATATGACGTCTGTCTTTCAGTTTTTGTTTTTTTCATATCCATCGAATTACAAAACAAAATATCAAAGAATTTGGAAATCGCGCGCAAAGTGACGCTAGGCAATTTTTTTTTATCTTTGCAAAATACAGAGAATTATTTCATGAATGATAGTTAAATAGATAGATAATCACTTTATATGTATAACTGAGGCACAAAACACAACATTCACATAAAGAAACACTGGCAAAAACATAATTGTACCGCAGTGACACAAAAAGGTAATAACTCAGTGTTAAGATTGTTCAGACAGAGAGCAAAACACTGATTTTCAGTCAACACCGTCAAATGAAGAGGAAACGCGAGCCGAATCAGTGATAAAATAATGAAAATCAAGAAACAATTATATATTTTTAAATTTGACAGGTTGAACTCGCGCTTAGAGCCCAGTGTTGAACAAAACGCGTTAATATTAATAGTTTTAACAATAACGTTATTTTATGAGGTGTCGGTTACGGTGTCGCGAGTTGGGCGAATCGTTTTTTTCATATCTCAAAAATATCAATGTCATGTCAATGCGCCTAATGAAGTTTTCATTTCAGAAACGGTTGCAAATTTACAATAGTGGATTTATCCCTGTGTCTCTGGTCAAGTCATTATACAAATAATTATTTAAATGAGAATGCTTTTAACATTAAGTCAGCCAATTGTAAAATCATTTTGTTTATTGTGGTACAATAAAGATTTATATATAAATAAAAAGAAATAAATACATAATCTACAAAAAAATCAAGTCTACCTTTTATAAAGTTTATGAGCTGACCGAATTCAGAGAAACAGACGGACCAATAATAGGGTATCGTTTTTACACTTCTTGTATGGAACCCTAAAATGTAACTCGCAAAAATCATAATAACAGCCTAGACAAAAGCCTTAGCTCGGAGATCTTAATTTAACTTAAGGGATTTAACTTTGTTTTAATTAATTCCCTCTTAGCTAATTGAGTTTGCACGTCTACTCGGTCAGTTTTAAGTAAGGGTGTATTTTTTTTTTTAATTTATTACAATTTGTTTATACAGTAATTGATAATTTTTATGTTTGGGGTTTTGCGTGTTAATTTATATATGTATTTGTTCTAAAGTATAGTATCGTAGAGTTAGTATCCCATAATACAATTCTCGAAATTACTTTGGGGCTAGATCAATCTGTATGATTTGTCCCTATTTATGTATACTAGCGACACGCCCCGGTTTCGCAGGGGCATAAAAACCCACCTCTTGATTCACTCTATCTATTAAAAAAAACCGCATCAAAATCCGTTGCGTAGTTTTAAAGATTTAAGCATACAAATGGATAAACGGATAGAGAAAGCGATACTTTGTTTTATACTATGTAGTGATGTATGGATTTGTTGCAAAAATTACATATTTTTTGTTAAGATAAAACATCATTTTTTTGTTATCTTGGTTTCGTTCTTTATAGCCTGACTTATTTTTAATAGTCTTTCTTCCTCTGTGGCCTATTGATTAATTCTATTATTTCCGAAGGTCCCGGGTTCGGTTCGCGGTCAAGTCACGATGGATAAATGACCTATTAAAACTTTTTCTGGGCTGTTAAACAAAAAATGGTATCTTTGAGTTATTATCCCATAACTAAACATTTTTTCCACGTTGTTCCTATCCACCCTAAGGTTGGCTGGAAGAAATTGCATCAGCGATAAGTCCGCCTTTGTACACATTGTTTGTATTTGTATTCAACATGTATAATTTGTATGATAATGGTACAATAAAGAGTATATCTATCTATCTATCTAATATTAATAAAATTAAAACTAAAACTTAAAATACTAAAACTATAAATAACACAAGTCTCGAACTTACCTTGGAGCTAACTGAGTCTATGTGACCATAACAGACAAACTGTATATATTTATTTATTTATATTTTTTTCTAATAATATATAGCCTATTAGAAAGTATAACTTATTCTTTTCAACATTATTAATTTAGTCCTAGGCTGTCCACTGCTGGACAAAGATTCCCAAAATGACTGGTTGGATGCGGCCTACATCCAGTACGTGCCTGCAACCTTCTTCATTCATTTTGAATTTGTGATATGTACTATTTAAGATATTTGACATAAAACATTTTATATAAAATTTTCCGTGTTTAATTATAAATTGAATAATAAATAAGCATAATTTTTAATACTTATTTGTTGAAACAAACATTGAATTTAATAAAGTGTGAATTCAATTCTTTATCAGTTATTATCTTTCCAATTGGAGTTTTTCCGCCATTTTGTTTTAATACTGACCCTGGACCCTTGTCATTCATTATCTGAACGGGTTACATTTGTACCGAGTAATATAAGTCAAATATAATTAGAATGATTAATTGTAACATTGTTTAAAGTCAGCATCGAACAAAAATGTTATTTTTGACGATCATTCATTTTACTGGGTATAAAGAGTTATTTTTGTACGTCTTTTCATCTGTTTTCCTTTTTACAATTTAATTGATTTAGCAAAGCTTTAAGTATAAAAGAAAGTCGTGTTAGTTACACAATTTATAACTCAAGAACGGCTGAACTGATTTGGCTGAAAATTGGTAAGGTGGTAGCTGAGAACCAGGAGAAGGACATAGGGTACCTTTTATCCCGGAAAAAAAGCACTATTCCCGAGGGAAGTTCACCGGGGCGAAAGCTAGTAATTAATAATTTATGGCGCTATCTTTGCACTATTTAAGAGATGCAAGAATGGAGGCTCTCCGTGGCGCACAGATTTATCCTGTGTTTCACTTTGTAAAGTAAGTTAATTTATATGTTACTTGTTTTTTTTTTTTATTGTAGCATCTTTTGACGACCTCCGTGGCGTAATGGTTAACATGCCTGACCGCTACTCAGGTGGTCCCGGGTTCGATCCCCGGTCAGGTCAAGATGGAAAATGATAATTTTCTGATTGACCTGGGTCTTGGATGTTTATCTATATATGTGTTTGTTATAAAATATAGTATCGTTGAGTTAGTATCCCATAACACAAGTCTCGAACTTACTTTGGGGCTAACTCAACCTGTGTGATGTGTCCCTTTATATTTATTTATTTATTTGTTTTATTGTCAACGCATTAATTCTTTATAATGTTATAATGTTGTATAAATCTTTGATATGCATATGTTTTAATTGTTTTCCTGATTTAATTCATGTTTATAAAGTTTTTTACTGTAATTTATATATTCTGTATGTGAGCAGTAAAGATATTTTGTATTGTATTGTAAATTCCAAATTGGGTACTTTTTGTCAATGCTGAATAATGTTTAAGGTTTAAGAATTTCTATTCCTCAAAAAGAATTTATTTGTTTGACATTAGTATATCTACTTAAAAACTTAAAATAAACACACAAAAGTTTTAATTAGTAGTATTTAATCAAGTTATCACTTTTGTTTGAGTTTAGCCTTAATTTGGGCTGAAGGGAAGTAACCCTTTAGTATATTGATGAGATATATGACCTAAATTAACCATTGACTAAATTGGCCTTCAAGGCTCTTTGAAATTAACGTACAAAGAACATGTTGACGACCTCCGTGGCGTAATGGTTAACATGCCTGACCGCTACTCAGGAGGTCCCGGGTTCGATCTCCGGTCAGTCAATCTGTGTGATTTGTCCCTATATATTTATTTTATTTATTTATTTTTATTTTATGTCATTCTGAAAATTTCAGAAAGACATGAAATGACACGAAAATTTACTATATTTATCATTTTTAACCCCCGACGCAAAAAGAGGGGTGTTTTAAGTTTGACGTGTCTGTCTGTCTGTCTCTGGCATCAAAGCTCCCGAACGGATGAAGCGATTTCAATTCAGTTTTTTTCATATTAAAGGTGACTTACGGGCGAGTGTTGTTAGACATGTTTGATGAAAATCGGTTGAGCCGTTCAGAAGTTGTGGAGGTAAAAGTGGGAAAGAACAACCGAATGTCTGCAATTATACTTGAGTGGTGTCTCAAATGAAAGCGCATCACGTGCACATTACATAACAATATGTTTAATGAAAATCGGTTGAGCTGTTACAAAACTCTGGGGGTGTAGGTAGGGGAAATACCTAATGTCTGCAAATAATATGTGGGGGTTAAATCAGTCGACCGTCACCACTAAAAAAAAGAGAATAAGTCGTGGGATTTTCTAAATTTAATGTTATTAAAGTCTCCATATGGTCCCGAGGAAGGTGGAGGACAGTCCTCTCTTACTCGACATCTGCCAGTTGAGTACCACTATTGTTTTCGGTCCCCAACTTTGTGCTTGAACTATCTACGACCCTGACTTTAATTCACAATGTCACTTTAGAAATTGAAAACCTTCGTGGCGTAATTGTTAACATGCTTGACCGCTACTCAGGAGGTTCCGGGTTCGATTCCCGGTCAGGTCAAGGTGAAGAATGATCTTTTTCTGATTGACCTGGGTCTTGGATGTTTACCTTTATATATGAGTTAGTATCCCATAACACAAGGGGCTCACTCAATCTGTGTGATTTGTCCCTATATATTTATTTTAAAAAAAGAAATTAACACCAGTGCTAGAAGTCTATTCGATACCATGCAAAATGTGCGAAATGCGAAAACTATACATGAACATGCAACACGAAGGAATATACCATTTGAAGATATAACGTTTAAGCTATACCTGAGAGTAGAAGATAAATCAATGGTCTCTTCTTCTTCGTCCGAGCGTATTTCCCGGTTGCATCTTAAGCTTACGCTTCAGAGCCCAAGGTACGCTATTAATCTTGGTTCTCATTTGGCGGTACTGGTTATTAAAATGGAGCGACTGAAACACTCCACAGAGAAACCAGACCAATGAGAACATGATCCGGGTGTGTTAGTGGCCAATACTTTTAGACTCAGGCTGCCTAAAGGCATCTGACATAAGCCAACGACTGCCATCTACCGACAGCAGCCGGGACTTACTGCTTAACGTGCTTTCCAAACACGGAGGAGAACAAGATAGAAAATGCGTCTAAGGCGACCGAACCAAACATTGCCGCGCACTCGCCGTCGCTTGCCGCGCGCTATCGTTACGAACACGTGCGCCGCGCTAAGCTATGGAGCTCTTCAAATTTATATACAATTTTTTTTTTTTTACCAAAGGGCTAAAAACAAAATGCAAACCTGACGCTTGATTAGATTTTTTCCGTTCCACCAAAAGGGTCACATGCAAATGAAGGTTCTATATGACATAAAGGTACCTGCCACCAATCAAATGAAATCGGGGTTTTGAAGACAATCTTATTATCAAAGATTCAATGAGATTTGTTTGATTATTTCGTGGGCCGTATGCTTGACTACAGACGTAATAGTGTATAGAAGTGATTTGAGGAAATATCTTTATAAAATAGCTGTTCTTCGTGGCTTCACCCGCCCATATTGTATTCTAGTAATTATCTAAGTACTAATAGTACTAATAGAAACTATTTTTGGCTTCTAGCCAAAAATACTTTCTTCAAAGATCAAACAATCACATTTATTTTTTAAATAAAGATACTGATAGCATATACAGTTTTCCTATGTTATAAGCTATAAGTTTGTTATAAACTTATAGCTTATAACATGGGAAACGTTATTAGCTAGGGCAACTTACACAGGTTTGACTTTATCATAATAAGTTTGGCAAATGACCAATCAAGGGGTTGAGGAGTACCAAAGAATGGTTTGTGGGCAAAATTCATAGACATTTTAATTTTTTTAAAACCAAATAACAGTTAAGTTAAACAAACTTCAGGTTTATTTTAATATTATAAATCAAGATATTTTTAACTCGAACATTACGCGAACGAAGTCGTGGGCGTTACCAGTTTTACATTAAATGTAGCCAAGGCAAGCCAAGGTCAATTGAGTTTGGGTCCTGAAGACAATCTTCGTTTAATATTGTAGAGTATCGGAATGCTGCTATGCTACGCCGTAGCGGCTCTACGCCGTAGCGCAACATCTACAGAATCTCGTAGCTTTGCTACGATGCTCTACGCCGTAGACGCTCTACGCTAAAGCCCACCGTCTACGCCAACCAAAGTCACATTGTACTTGAGACATCGTTACGGTCATATGAATTAATTACTTAAATTAATTATCTTGCTTGCCTTTTTATTACCTTAGTAATAAAACCTTATTTTTTTTTAAAAAAAAAGCCTATTCGTTTCTCCATTATTTTCTTTTGTCATTTGACAATTGTCAATTAACTGTTGTATAATTAATCCTATCATATTTTTCTTATCTCATTTGAGGTTTTCCTCTGGGACCTTTTTCCATGCATATTTATTTATTTAAAACAGTTAATAAACGAACACAAAATGATTACAGTGACAAAAGCCCAATGAATTCAATACAGGTGAACCGTGATAAAATTAAATTGAAGCATTGAGATGATAACAGACGGCGATTGTTGATCACCCCCTTTGTTCATATAAACTACTTCATTTATTCATTCAAACCGTGTAAACTTTAGTCAATCGACCCTACACACCTTGGTGGGATGTTTAGATGTCCCCGATTATCCAACTAAAATTATAAATGCGAAATTGAGTTTGTTTGTTACGCCCTATCTACTGAAATTTCGTATATACATAGTTAGAAGTATTGAGAAGGACATAGGGTAAATTTTATTCCGGGAAAAAGCACTGTCCCCGTGGTAAATTTACGCGAGCAAAACTGCAGGTTAAATCTAGTAATAACATAGAAACGTGTGTTTTATGCTCTTTTTTTATGTATATAATTGTAATATCAATAACGACACATCTGTTACAACAGTAACTATGTCCGTATAAATTGACAAAACACATCAGATCAAAAAAAAAAATCCTCACAAAGTACAGCCCTACTTAGTGACACGTGGACACTACATTACCACACTTTATCAACTCAAAGGAACAATGTTAGCCAACCGCTCACACTCAGCCGATTTTTTTCTCAAAAACTCGAAGCCTGGCTTTATCAACAGTTTTGCGCGCGCTTCAAACCCACCCCAGTTTGCTTCGAGCCGTCGAGCCGACCGCACGTCAGTTCGAATCCAAACACACTATACAAGACACCGATTAACACATATACGTAAAACGTTCGATTATTTGAAAGTCGAATCGCGTTTAAATTTTTTCGCAACTTTTTTTTCAGTGGCCAGTGTTTTATGAGTTTTTTAGGATGTGTTGCATGAGAGGAGTGGGGTAGTGACTGATGGTTACTCTCATCATCTGTGGGGATAAAATGATCATCAGACACTTAAGGCTACTTTGAACGTGCAGCGGCCAGGTAAGGTTATACTCGTATTAAGATTTGTTTAATAATTTTGTGACCTTCGAGATTCACTAAGAAAACTTTAAAGCACTAGAGAATAAATAAGTTAAGTTATTTTAATTATTTACTTATATTCTTTACATATTACTGGGTGACTGAAATAGTTGATATTTTTTATAATTTAATAACATAATAATTTTTACTTAAATATAAATGGATTGTTTACAACAAATTAATATTATCATATTATTATATCGTCACTTGGAGCGTATTTTATTAATATATTTTTTTTTAATCATTCCCAATATATAATGAAAATCGATATGAATATAGTAATACCAAGCTAATGAATACATAGTATAAATATTTCAAAAAAATATGCAAAACTAGAATTTACAAAACATTTTTATTCTAAACAAATAACATCTACAGTTACTTTACAGGCTATTTAAATAAGTAGTTTGATTAGATAAATGTAAAAGTACGATCTAACCAAAAATTTTATATTATTTTTTGCACAAATTGAAATCATGGATTAATAACCAGTCAACAACATAAGAAAAATATATAAAAAAAAGTGCAGCGCAAAAAGTTTAAAACATGAATTAAACAAAAGCTAATTGAAACTCAATTACTCAAGTGGTTACTGGGAGCCGCGTTATGTATTTTATTCCCTCCGGTGACTGAGAAATCAAGAAAACCATATTTAAACCAAGGCGGCAATGCGCACGTGACACTCTTGGTGTTTCAGGCGTCAATACTACTGTAGATAATACTACGGTAATAGCTACGGTGTCCGCTTACCATCAGGTATGCTTGTATGGTGACCGATCGCACGCTAAGACTCGCCTTCATATCCATCCTCTTTACTTCATATCACAAACCATTGTCCACCGACCAGATGGTCGGATGACCTAAAGAAGGTCGCAGGCAGACGCTGGATGCAGGCCGCTTCCAACCGGTCGTTCTGGAAATCCTTGGAGAGGCCTACGTCCAGCAGTGGGCGAACTTACGTCCAGCAGTGGGCGACCTTACGTACAGCAGTGGACGACCTGCGGCTGAAATGATGATGACAAACAATTGACAGAAACATTAGAAGAATAAATCATCATTGACATTTGGACTTGCAAAATATCTGTCAGCAAATTATTTTCCATGGACACATTTAATCTTGCAATCTTGTAAAATAATCTCTGTAAATACCTTCTAAACTTATAAACAAATATCATAGCAACCTTTTTCATCATTCACTATACTTGTTTGCCTACTAAATTGTATAATAATAAAAATTAAGAGCAAGCAAGCAATACCTAAAGCATGTTACCAATCTAAGTCTTAGCCACGCCCCAGGTTACTTAACATTATTGTTACAGCGGCTTCAAGCGTCTAAAATATTCAGTAAAACGGAAAATGAACTGACAAAAAGCTATTATATTATTTTCTCTTTAATCCCAAAAGGCAAAGCCCTTTAATAAGCATAATTGATAACGATAAGTCTGTTTTTATATTTTATTTGGCGTTTTTTTTAAATATTTTCCTTAGTAAATTATTTGTACAGAAAAGATTAACTTCATAAGATCTAGGTATCTATTTTTCTAGGGGGTTAGTCAAAGTCACAGCCTCAAAACGTTAACGAGGTACGACAAGAACGAAATGTATGGGATTGGCATAAGATTGACCACGTGATTTATCGCAGCTAATGTCAATCCCATACATTTTGTTCTTGTCGACATTCGTTAGTGTTTGGAAATTGTCACTTGGCTACGGGTGCTGATGTCTCTATCTTCCGCTAGTCTTTTCACATCCTAATACGACATCACTCTCACTTTTTCCTTTATTTGTTCTACAAATCTCCTTCTTGGTCTACCTCTTCCCCGTCTTCCCCTTATCTTACCTTCCATATTGTTTTTCGTAAAGTCGCAATTTCCTTTATTTAAACTCCTTTTTCTCCCAAACGTTCCAAAACTTCTTGATTGGTTATTTTATCTTTCGATCTAATTCTCTCTACAACATGGCAGAAAAGATATGACGAAAAAATAAAAGTATTTTTTTCCACATCCTAGAGGATTGTACCCAGGATATTTTGAACCGACTTCAAAAAAGGAGGTTCTCAATTCGTCGGAATGTTTTATCGTTAAACAACGTTTTACAAAACTACATTAATTTAAGAATAAGACGAAAAGGCTCCCAAACAGACCCTCGAAAGCTCCGTTTACTGAATAAATTATCGGTGATAAAATTTTAAGGATTTAAAAATGGCTTTCATTAATCTTTCATTAAACGACTATTAATTTGAATAATTGAACGTTGAGCAGCGAAGACTGCATGCAATGGGAGAGGTAATAAAAAAGGGTATGGTAAAATTTTAATAATAATTAATAAATTGATTTTTAATTTAAATTTTCTTCCTAATTTTTACACATATATTGTTGTCTCTAAAATTTGTAATTATTTTTGTTACTGGCCACTAACACACCTGAAAAAAAAGTAAGAACCATAATTTCTGTTTTTTTAATTTAATTGAAAAGATTTAAATTAAGATGAAAACATAATACAAGAATATCTATTTTTAAATTTTTACTAAGTAAATAACGAAGGAAATATTCAAATAATAATTTTGCTTCAGTTTCATTTATATTCATAACTTCTGATATAAATTGTGTTTATAAAGTTGAAAAAAGAATGCCTTATATTTCAATAAGATATCGTAAGCGTTTATCACGAGATTCAAATTCGATTTATTCTTAAACTTGTTTGATTCATGCTGATCGATTTGGTTAGATTCTTATGACATTTTTATTCAAGTAGACGTAATGTGTTTCGTTTCATCCCATATCAGGATCTGATAGAGGTGACGGGTAGTTGTCTCGTTATCAGCTGAAACGGGTTAAGATAAAATTGTTGTTGGTTTTGTATTAGAAACTGAGCAGGACAAAAATAATGTAATGCCGAAGGTATTCTTTTCTTATAAGAAAATCAACACAACAACTTAGTTAATACGACCTCCGTGATATTAATAGTTAATTCGTTAGTCTACCAATGTTAACGTTCTGGGTTCGATTCCCAGTTAGGATTAATTGATATTTTTTTTATTGTTGTTTTTCTATTTACACGTATTTGTTACTTACATCATTTTACTTACTTACTGTGATGGCACAGCGACCCAAAAATGATCTTGGCCTCCGACACCAGAGCTCTCAACCGCTCCCTGCTCAGCGCCTCCTCTTGCCAGTCGGCTTTTTAAGGGCTTTCAGTTCCTTTCCAACTTCACCACATTGTTTGTATTTGTATCAACATGTATAATTTGTATGTTAATGGTAGAATAAAGAGTATATCTATCTATCTGTCAATCCAGCGGTACCTAGGACGACTGATCGTTTTCCACTTGGTCGTCTTGTGAACGTTTCCTAAACAATGCGATTCTCTCATTTACATTTTACTAAAGAGTATTAAAACAACTTTTTTCTTCTGAGTTTGTTTCCCACTCATCAACATACTCACCAAGTGGCTTACCACCATCTCTAATAACCATGCAATTTCCAGTGAGTAAGGGAGTTGTCGCCTTACATCATGTATCGCGCTGTATCGCTTACTCACTGGAACTTGCATGGTTTTAAGAGACGGTAGTAACCCCCCAACTCCTTTATTAAGACAATTCACCTTTCGTCATGTACCGAAATTAATTCAAGATAATAATTTTAACGTTAATTGCTACATTCAAACCCAACACAAGCTCAGCACTTAATGAAGGCTTTTAAGTAAATAACGTAGTTATCTAAACCGAAATTTAGTTTTAAAAGCAATATTTATTCTGCGGGAGGCAAGCGTGATGGTATTAATTATCCGACTTTGGTAATGACAAAAGGAGAGTTATGATTTTTACCATTTGTATGTTTGTATGAGGTAACATATTAATATTTTACAGATTTATTTAGTATGATATAGTTTTCATTGGCATTGATATGTTTTTTTAGAGCTAAGAATCAATCAGTGTCCTTTACTCCTTTCTCCTTATGAAGAGCTTGATAGACTTAATTCGTAACGATAGCGTATGTCAAGTAACGGCGAGTGCGATTGGTCGCCATTAGTCGCATTTTTATCTTTAAGTCGTTGGTCTTGGCTGTTATCGATAGATAGCAGGCGTTAGGCTTTGTCAAATGCCTTTAGGCAGCCTAAAAAATCTAACAGTGTTGGCCATTTATACATCCGGCTGCCTAATGGCATCTGCCACAGCCTAACGACTGCCATCTACCGATAGCAGGCGGGACCATCCTTTTTAAAACGTTGAATGCCTTATTTACAGAATAGTATCGGTCACCGGTGGGCCACTAATTCAAAGTGTAAGTCATTTGTAAATGTGTTTTTTTTTTCGCGTTCGCTATCCTGTCCAAGTCGATGTCATTGTCCTTGAGACGGTTGTTTGCTATTTATTTATTCACACAAAATATCGGATATTACCTTATTATTTAATAACAAGTTTCAAGGTTCAGTGTCAGTACCAATTTGTAATTATACAACACAAGCTGTGTTCTATTGACCGATTTTGTAATGACGGGTATTATTCACGAAGCCAATTAAATATAAAAAAAAAAACTTCTTTATTCATATGCATGTATGATGGAATTGCGATTATTATAGGTTACCAGCTTTCGTCCGCGTGAGATTCCCTCGGGAACAGTGTTTTTTCCCAGGATGAAAGGTACCCTATGTCCTTCTGAATACTCCTAGCTATATGTATGTGAAATTTCAGGAAGATTGGTTCAGTAGATAGGACGAACGAAATGCCTGAAAGTAACAATATCTGTACCATCAGTAAACAGTTTAAAAAAAAAGATTAGATAAGTTCTTCAAAGACAAAGACGCACCGCATCAGCTTAAAAAGCTGCTAGTGTGTTCCAATAATATATAACAATAACAATAATTAATAAATATGTCGGAGTGAGAGATATAAGGGAGGCAAGTGGAATTCAGGATGGATGGCTCCGAGCATCAATCATAGGGTCATAGGATGGCTTTCGTGGGCAACTCTTCAAAGCAGAGTGACAGTTCACTAACAGGGTATCTTTACACAATCTTACAAAGGTCAAGCGAGGGCATAATTGTCCCGGCAGAGGGACAGCAACCCAAATCACGGCTTAGATCGGTGCCCCACACACGCACACGATAGTAATCTCACAACCAAGACTCTTCTCGATTTCCTCCGTGCTAACACAACTGATAACCAACAGCAATTGGTAAAATCAAAGGGGTTGAGGGTATACAAACACTGAACACAAGGCATCACGCCCATAGGTCAACAGGGGATAGCTAGCTTCTAGCAATAATCACATAACTACGTGCACGGGTTAACGCTTAAACCAATTTACGTAAACTATTATCATTTCGAACTATGATCCGCTCAATTAATCACGATACGTATTCCGGCCCGACTGCGCTCGCCCGACGCCATATTCAAAGTGAACGTTTATTTCGATTCCCAACCGCTACTATGACATTTACATCTGACAATGACACTTGGTGTTGCCAACGACACTTTATTCGATTAAGATGTTACGTTTAGATCTTTAGGTACTATCTTACAAATAATTATAAAAATTATTTAATATTTACTTAGTTGCGGCCCGTAAATATTAAAACAAAATACCAGCAAAACGCTGAGAAATATAAATATAAGAAAAAAATAAATAATAACCAGTAATATCATAGCCTTTCTCACCCTTCAATACGGAACACCAATAGTAAATCCTACTATTTCCATTGATAGAAATACTGGGAAAGAGTCTTTAACTATTTCCATTTTGGTCGGCGGCGGCAAAAAAGACGTCACAAATGTTGAAGTGGAAACAGATTTTCAAATAACACAACTGCGTTTTTTGTCGTAATAGATATAATGGGATATAATTAAAAAAAAAAGCCTTAGTCCCTCTAATGATCTCTTATGTTTTCGCGATTGTTACACATTAAATTAAACTATTTTATACGGTTTTCTATCGCGTTTATTGCTTACTTATTTATACCTAACGTTTCAAGCACTTTACTTTTTTTTCTTAGTCCCTCTATTTCCATTTTGTATTTCCATGGAAATAGTGGGATACTCCCAACACTATTACAAGCGCTTTCATACACACACTTTTGACTGCATGTTGGCTAAGACTGGCAGTCATTTTAGAAGAGTAAAATTCAAAATACGAACAGTGAAATCTCAGCTATTCCTACTCAATGAAGGTATTTTCTCTGTAATATCGAAAATATGTCATCTGAGTAAGTACTCGTAAACTCCGAATACTGGGCGCAAATATGCTTTGAAATCAATACGTTTATTTTACAAGCGTTCGCGCCTTACATACAGAGGAAGTAAACATAGAGAGACCAAGCTTGATAAATGATAAATCAACATAAATTTTGTAGTAGAATTCAATATATTTCATACGCTTGTTTTATACGTTTTTTTTATTATTTATATAGTATTGAATATAAATAATAAAAAATATTATTTAGGTACTTCACTTACTTTCAATTTACTACTTTTAAATACAACCATTTTAATTTTAGGAAATTTATTAATTTATTTAAATAAAAACAGGAAATCTTGAATGATCTTGACAAATAAATCTATTAGTTTTTCAATTAGAGACATATCACGTTATTAAAGGAACTTTTACTCCCTAACTGTGCGCAATGCATTTCTAATCCATACTAATATTATAACTGTAAAAGTCTGTCTGTCTGTTATGCTTTTTCAGCTTAACCGCAGAATCGATTTTGATGATATTTGGTACGGATATATTTAAGGCCCAGGAGTCAAACACAGGCTACTTTTGGGCGCGATATAACAGAGAGCCCACGCGTGCAACAGCTAATATCGTTTATAGTTCTTAATGTGTTTTTATTTCAATTAATCAACCTTACTATGTCTCCATATTCATTTCTACTTTTTTACTTCAGGGTTATAAAAAAATAAGCCGATCTCGGTGTCATGTTGCTTTGAGAAAATGACAACGGTTTTATATGAACGCTCTCGAATGTATGGTGACAGAATTTTCCCGAAGAATTATTTCTTTTATTTCTTTCAATCATAACGTTTTAGAAATTTTATGGAACCGAGTTCTATTTTCTGATGTTTGAAGTCTGTTTTCGCATTTATAATATAGTTAGAAAAAATATATAAGATTTAATCCGCATCACGCTTCACAGAACTGTTTTTATTGAAAGTGTGGTTTCTATTATATAGGTACTGGCTATTCCCCACGGTTTTACTTGGCCTTGGTGTGTATGTTTACCTTGAACCTTCTTTAAGAATCAGGCTTTCATATGCAGAAAGATTATTTTGAATCCGAGCTGCAGTTATAAAGTTATAATTGAATATATAGGGACAAATCACACAGATTGAGTTACCCCCAGAGTAAGTTCAAGACTTGTGTTATGGGATAATCATCATCCAAGACCCATGATAACCATAAAAAAAAAAAAAAATTTATCCTGACCGAGGATCGAACCCGGGACATTCTGAGTAGCAGACAGGCATTTATTTATATATATATATATATATATTGTAAATTAAATACAACAGTTTGTAAGTTAACCATTACACCACGGAGGTCGTCATTAACAATTTATTGTAATCAAATTTAGTATTTAAAATGGCTATATATATATCTCGAGCTCCTCAAGCCGTTAGTATTATTGTCTAATTGTCTACTAAAACAAAGACTTGACAAAGTTTAGATTTGACGTGATAACAACTGCTCTTCACTTACAGTGTTAATGAGCAAGTTAAAACAATTTATCAAAATATCATCTCCTCACTGCAAGTTTTAACCCATTTACAAGCTAGTACAAGTGTATTCCGTTCATTTATTACCATTTTGAAGGTTCCGTACCCTGGGGGTATAACGGACTCTAATATACTCCGCTATCCGTCTGTCCGTTCGCCTGTTACCTAGCTATGTATCTCATGGACTTTGTGATAGATGAGCAGTTGAATTTTTCACAGATGATGTACATATTTCTGTTGCCTCTATAACAACAAGTATTAAAAATAGAATAAATAAATATTTCAGGTTCGGAGCGATGGCCAAACTGTCTTTAGTTCGCAACACTATGGCATTAATTCTCGGTGGATCAAAAATCTATATCTTGTAATCTGATTACTTGTAATATAATTACTTGTAATCTGATTACTTGTGATTTGATTACTTTAATTAGATTACAAGTATTTACGTACTTTCAATCATGATTACTTTTAATCAGATTAATAATTACAATACTTTCAATCATGATTACAAAAGTAATCTGTAGTCTAAATTACAATAATCTGCAATCAAGACTACATGATTGTTTTTTTTTTTCATATAGCACATTGTGGAGCATCCGACGAAACCCTATCCCATGTAGTTAACGAATGCCCACTTGGACGTGGTTCAAACATATATTATCAAGGTTTGCGTTGTCAAGCAGCCAGCTTGCGGCAGCAGGTGCAAGATTGTGCAATTACGTCATTCCACCTGATTGCCTGTGAATCCTAGATATAGATTTTTAATCAGATTTATAATCAGATATTAGCTAGGACCGAATTACCCATTCGTGTCTAAGCTTTGGCACTAATCACGGTAAAGATAGGAGCACCAACCCCGCTCCTATCACTGGAATCCAGCCTGAACCGTACCAATCCCTCGTCCGTGCCTACCTATGTTAATCTACAGTTACATTTGAACACATATTAAAATTATCAACAGCAATATCATATCAATATCAAATACTAATAAAGGCCATGTTGAATCACTAGAGCACAATACACGTCTGCACCGCTCGGCGAACCCAAGGAGAAGAGAGCGTTACACTCATACTCACCCCGACACTACTACTGCCAAGAGGGGTTTACCTGTAGTGGGGAGATATCTGTCACGTGATGTTACCGGGCGCTAACACAGATTACTTTCAATCATAATTACGCCCATCTTTGCCACAATCTTACTGTGGTGACTCCCTTCAAATTCCAATTTATTTATTTCGTGAACATAGGTAGTACAAAACAAATAGATGGTTTACAAAAGCTGGTTTCTCTATGTTCCGCCATAAGGCGTACACAATTTATCAAATAAGTGTGTTAGTCATTACATTATAACATTGCAGAAACAGTATCATCCTTAATACTCATTTATGATGGCGTTTGTTAGATTAGGTTAGGTGGAACGGTTTTTCATCTTATATTATTTTATGTAAAATTTAAGATCAGTACTCTTGTAGGTGTAGTCTCTTAAAGTGCCTTTACCTTCTGCTAGCCTTTTCACAACCTGACACGACAAGATTCCCACGTTTTCTTTTTCTTTTCTCTATTTGTTCTACGTAAACCCTTTTTGGTCTTTCTCTTCCCTGTCTTTCCTCTATATCTTATACATTGCAGTTTAAAAGCTAAAGAACACGACCAATCTAATATTTATTATATATTTTTTACTACTTATAATACTTAGCTATTTACATCACGTCATAACAATGTTCTATTTGGTTTATAATTAACCTATATAGTCCCACGGCAGAGCAAAGGTCTTCCCCATCTCCTTCCAAACCTCCCTTAGTTCCGCCTCCAGCCATTTGCTCTCGAACTTTCTCAGTATATTAATATTGTATGCCTTCAAAATTTCAGAATACCCTACGCTTGACAACATACCAAACTATACCGATATCGATAAGAGACGAGTATTCATACGTTTGAATGAATAAACAATAGCACGAATCGATTCATTGCATCGAGAGGTTGACAATGGATATTCAGTTCAGTGAAGCTAGGCAAGGTCATTGAGATAATGTATTATATATGTGTACAATTCAAATCCATCAACTGCTACGGTGGTTGTGGTTAAGGCGTTTGCTGAAAAACCCTGTTTGGTTTCATCATCATTTTGTGTAGGTTCCACGGTTAGTCCAAGCACACCTTCGTATCAGTTCGTCATAACCGGCTCTCGGCTTCTGTCGTGGTTCGGTTGTTTTACAGTTTGGTTAGAATATTGAAGGCTTGAATCACACTTTCGCTGACAGCAACGCCTCTCGACATAGATAACAATTAACTGTTGTTGTTATCTCGTTTACTGTCCGCGAAAGTGTTAAAGATTTCATGCTTCGAAAGGCATGCAAAGTCGCGACTGCCATCTAGTGGTCGTAATAGGTAATCACACAGATTGAGTTAGCCCCAAAGTAAGTTCGAGAATTGTGTTATGGGATACTAACTCAACGATACTATATTTAATAACAAATACATTATTTATTATTAATAACACGTATAGGCCAGAAGAAATGCGCTAAATTTGCAATTATTATTTTCTACTACTTTTCACAATTCATGTTTGCTAAATAGGGTTTGATATAACTATCTACTTAGTTCGATTTACAGTTATGATCAGCAATCATATTGTTTATTGCTATTTCAAGAATTTAATTAATTAGTTAATTAAATTTAAATAAATAAATAATAGTAATAATTTAATTAATTTTAGTTTTATTTTATTTAGAGGTCGCAATATACGCTCGACGCTATAAGTAGCTTGATAAGTATAAACAACAAACATATTTAAATTTTACACATTGTGTTGGTATTTATAATAGGTCTCAGCAAGAAGTGGCATAACGCACGAAAAACGTGTCACTAGTTTGGCTTTCAAGCCAACGTTTCACACAGAAAAAATGGGCGGGGAATTTAATTGCGTCATTTATTGCCACTGTTATTGGTCGATAATATTAGGTGGCTTTGTTGTAAACTACGAGGTATTGTTCGTTCTTCCACTTTTTTACAAACTTTTTATTAATGAACCGATTTTGATGAAACAAACTTCAGATGTTCTTCCGAGTTAAAACAAAACAATTAGTGAAAGTTTTATGCAAATCGCTTCTGTACTTTCGGAGATAAGCGTGATCGTACATATAAACAGACAGACAGACAAAAAATCCATAAAAAAAATTTTGCTTACCAATATTCTTTTTAAGTGTCCCTTTATCCATTTCAGTCAAAATTACTAAATGTACAGACAAAATATTTTAACTGTTTTAATATTATGTATATTTTTATAGATATGTAGAAGATTATATTTTGCTGTAACGAAATGACTCCTTAAATCTCAAAAACATACTAAAACTTCACATTACAGATTTCCTCTCATAAAACAATAACAAAACAGTTAATAAAACAAATTTATGACATCACAACTATTACAGCTATCTCATTGATTCCGTGCTCCGAAACTTGTACAATAACAATGTCTGAAACTTCCGACTTTGTCAATAAGAATATTGTCTCGTTGCTATATCAGTAACTTCATTAAGCATATGTATTTTGATGCAAAGTTATAACTCGGAAAACAACCATTAATGAATGAATAAATGAGTAAACACTTTATTACACCAATTACATAAATACATCATTGGATTGTACAGGATCGAAAACAAAATTAGTACAAAGGCGGAATTATTGCTTAATGCAATTTCTTCCAGACGACCTCCGTGGCGTAATGGTTAACATGCCTGACCGCTACTTAGAAGGTCCCGGGTTCGATCCCCGGTCAGGTCAAGATGAAAAATGATCTTTTTCTGATTGACCTGGGTCTTGGATGTTTATCTATATATGTATTTGTTATAAAATATAGTATCGTTGAGTTAGTATCCCATAACACAAGTCTCAAACTTACTTTGGGGCTAACTCAATCTGTGTGATTTGTCCCTATATATTTATTTATTTAACCTTATGGTAGAGAGAAACAGAAAACATTGAAGCGCGTACGCTGTAGAAAGCTTATTAATAAATATGCCGAAATATTAGACCTAATCACTACATACTATAAAACAAAGTTGCTTTCTCTGTCCCTATATTCTTATGTATGCTTAGATCTTTAAAACTACGCAACGGATTTTGATGAGATGATTTTTAAGAGGAAGGTTTTTATGCCCATGCGGGCGAGTCGCTAGTAACTATATAATTTAAAGACAGACACCATCAATGAATCTACTTAAATAAATAATAAGTAATACTTAACTAAAATAAATAAACCCCCGTCTCCATTCGAATATACCTTATGACATAGCCTAGAACCATAAGACCTTAGGCCACATTTAGCATAATGGTAGTTGAAACAGGAAATCAATAGTGATGGGTTGCTAGCCGCATCGCCTATGTCATGATTTCCCCATTCGGCGATTCCCTCAGACGACTTTTACGGTTTGCGAGGGAAGAGAAGCAGCTGGTACATTCTATTTTTTTTTTCTCCCAGACCAGCATGGAAGAAGACCTTATGACACTCTCAAAATTATTTAATCTCCCTTTGACCGTCGTTAAAGGGAACAATCAGAGGCCGAGAGGCGGTACCGAAGAGCTCTGACCCCAAGTTGTCCATGGTGAATTGACTCTGTAGCCATCATGATGATAAACCGTTCGACCATTCGATTAAGCCATCATCAGGCAAACGAGCACCAAACGCCGGCTAGGAGTTTAAGCAGTCGACATGGCCGAAACCGGTCGGAGATCATCATCATAGTTAAACTAGCTTTTCCCCGCGGTTTCACTCGCCTTTAGTGTGTATGTACTATAGCCTATAACCTTCCCCAAGAATCAGGCTCTCATATACAAAAAGGATTTTGCAAATCCAACCAGTAGTTTTCAAGTTATAAGCGTTAAAAAAAAAACAAACAAACATACTCTTCAGCTTTATTATATTAGTATAGATAGAAGGAAGTGCTATTTACCCAACAATAAGGAAAATCCTTCATAGAATAAATCCGCCATTACCTACATGTTTCTTGGTCTTGTCATTTGTTTACTAGTTATCGCCCGCGGCTCCGCCCGCGTGGTACTTAGTAATATCGCACATTATATCGCCCCAAACTTACATTCATACCAATTTTTATGAAAATCAGACCATCAGGCTAAACGCCATGAAAGCATAACAGACAAACAGAAGTATGGATTTTTTCTCATTGCATTATAGTTACAACTACTGAAGGCTGCATCCTGCGTTTTATCAAAAACATTACCTTGGAAAACCAGGTCAGACAAAGCCGTGACATCCATCCATCCAAGTCCACCTAGACACATTGATCAATGACTTATTTGACACAGTTTACGGTCACTTAGTTCTATCACTAACAGGTGGTTAGAAGAACTTTGGTTAATTCCTCTTGGTTCTATTATCACTATCACTACATATTATAAAACAAAGTCGCTTTCTCTATCCCTATATCCCTATGTATTCTTAAATCTTTAAAACCACGCAACTGATTTTGATGCGGTTTGTTTTAAATAGATAGAGTGATTCAAGAGAAACGTTTTTAAATCGCTAGTTATAATAATAAATCTTTATTGCAGCCATAAATTTTCATATTAACATAGTATATAAAATAATATAATAAAATTATATTTTTTACGTTTAGTTTCCATAACAACTCCTAAAAATGGGTTAGATGAATTCTTCTTGGGAATTCTGTAGCTGGTGAATACTCATCTTTTTCAATAGATATTCAGATCACTGTTAAACGTGGTGTAATTTAACTATTTACCACAGGCTTTTCAGTCTTTTCATTGCTTATTTAATAGGAATATAGTTGTACTAAGTTGATTCCAGTTTGGATGGGTCATTGCAGGCTTGAATCACTTGACTGTCTGATAATAATATTCCGTGCTTCGGAAGGCACGTTAAGACGTTGGTCTCGGCTGCCTGAAGACTGGGAGGCAGTTTCAAAGAACTTTGATATCAGTGTGTGCATGGTACATTGACCGTGACACCTACACGATGATAAATGTAATATAAGAAGCAGTAAAATACGGTTTAATTAAGGTTATTTAGGGTCGATTTCACCAAACATGACTTAACTTGAGAATAGTTATCCACGGAATATATTTATTCTTACATTTAACTTTTGGATAACTTCGTCCACGTTCCACCACTTTACACCAGATTAAATTTACTCTCGGATAGTTACTCTATGACAGGGAGTGAATCCGAATGATTGAAATGAATGACTGTATAAGTCGCCCAAATGCAATTGCTCGTTTCTCCTCTAATAAATAAAGTGTATTTCGTATTATTATATTCGATAGGGTTATACCTATGTCAAAAGTGTCAAAACGAGATATTCTTACAAAGTAAAATCAAAGAAGTTCGATTCGCGTGCGGTCTTTTAGTGACGCAATTTTTTTTAATCTATGGGTAAAATATATAAATATTATACCTTTTTTTTTTTTAGAATACTTTTACGGCCATGGAAACTAGTCCTTTAAGGCCTTTCTTGAATTTATTCATCTTCTTCAGTCCTACTTAAGTCAGTCAAGTCAAAAACTCAAGTCAGTAGTCAAGTCCACTCAAGTAATTAAGTCTAGTTAGAGTCAAATGGCTAAGTGTAGCGGTGGAAAAATTTCACTTAGCTATAACATGAAGATTTTGGTGACAAAGATAAAAAGTCACGTAATCGACACTGTACCACTTCCCAACACTCACGCTTGTTCCCGAACACTTTGCGAATAATAATCCACCAATATTAAGCACAAATACTCGAAAAAATCTAAGTTTTGAAAATTAAATACAGCCACTGTTCCTATATCTGTGAATACAGCGCGGACATAGCGACAGTTTACTTTCCCTCCAAAAAAAAAAAAAACCAATATTATACCTAATATTATTTTTATGTCAGCGCGCCAGAGAATCAGCTGTTGAAACAATGACACTTGGACGCCATATTGAACTTATCCTTAGTATTAGCTCGCTGTTCGTTGAAAATTGGCGGAGTAGAGATTTACTCCAGCATAATCGTTTACTCTTGGATCAAGTCTATGGTGAAACGTAAAAATATGTTATCCTAGGGTTAACTGCTCGTATACTCTCGAGTAAAATTTACTCTTATTTTGTGAAATCGACCCTTAGTTGGTTTCAGTGAAATTCACGAAAAGAAATAAAGGGGGCTTTTTAAGACGGATATCTTAGCTTATTTAAGACTTAATACCTTGATATGATCGGATTTAATCTATAGTAACCAAGTATTAAGTCAACATGAATGTATACTACAATCTTATTTTTAAGTTAAATAAATGTAGAATTAAATAATTTGAAGTAGGTAACACCAAGAGGAACAAACTCAGCTTCCTATAAAATATGACCTTATACTCTATCCTAGGGCTTTATTTATAACACGCTGTTTACTCGCTCGTGAAAGCCGCAGCCGGGCTGAAGGTGAAAACTATTGTTCCAGGGAGCTTAAAGTTTTTGTGCGAGCTTTTATATAAAAAGAGCAGGGGGAATAAACTGACCGAGAGTATGTACTTGGTTAAGGTGTGGTTGCACAGATCATAATTTATGTTTACTTTTTATTTACACGTATGGAAGTTTAAATTTATAAAAAAAATAAATAAATATAGGAACAAGTCATACAGATTGAGTTAGTTCCAACCAAAGTAAGTTCAAGACTTGTATTATGGAATACTAGCTCAACTATACTTTATTTTATAACAAATACATAATGGCCCAGAGCAATCAGAAATATAATTTTTCACCTTGACCTGACCGGGGATCGAACCCGGGATACCCTGAGTAATAGGTCATCTTTCCATAGATATCTATAGAGAACTATCTGTTGGATTCGGTTATATCGCGCCCAAAAGAAATATTTCACTCACATTCCTCAACTATATCCATACCAAATTTTATCTGCGGTTTATCTGTGAAAGCGTAATAGACAGACAGACGGACAAACAGACAGGCAGACTTTCGCATTAATAATATTAGTATAGATATAGATTTTTATATCTCATCCATTCTTGGCCTCGAAGATTCTCGACCCTCTTCAAACAAACACTGTGAATATAGAAAGAGATTCCCCCGTCAATCGGTGTCCTGTCTGTCGGTGTAAATCACACCGTGTATCTAAGAAATTAAAACTAATCGTTAGATACTCAAATTTCCAAAACGAGAAAAGTTTTTGATTAAGGATTAATCTGATTGATCGGATAAAACCTCGGAATAAAAGTGATAACTTCTAATTTATTTACTTTAATCCAACTAAGTGTGTACAATATTTCTCCGTCGATGTATTCTGTGGTCTGACGGAATCACTAACGCTTCAGAACCCAGGGTACGCTTTAATCATAGTCCTGATTTCGAGGTTCTAGTTATTACTATAAAGCGACTACCGTCTGACCCCTTTGGAGCCTGATTGGGGTGTGTTAGTGAACAACTGTCAGATTTTTGACGATTACCATGTACCAATAACAGCTGGGACCAACGGCTGAAAGTGCCTTCCAAAGCACGGAGGACCTCAAATTAGAAATGCCACTAATGACGACCAATCTAATCTTGGCCGCGCACTCGCCGTTGCTTGGCGCGCGCTATCGTTGCTTACACACATCCTGCTAGGCTATCAAGCTCCTCAAAAAGCTCTTCATTTGGTCAATAATACCCACCTACACAATTTTTTTTTCTGTGCTATTATAGATAATATAGCTATTATAGAAAACGAACATCTCCTTCTTCTTTTCGAGTTATAATGACTATATGGACTCTATATTAACTTTGCCCAGTACTTGGCCACCTCCACCGCCCCTATCGTTCGCCTCGTTCAAGTCCCCCAATGTGCAGGAGACAGGGCAGCTAGGGCAGAAGAAGGTGAGCCATCGACTGCACCGCGCCGCAGTCACACAGGCTGTCAGAGAAACCCCACCTAAATCTCCTAAAGGCCAACGACATAGTATGTCCATAAAATAAAAGGGCCGCTAAGATCCTGCGATTCAAATCCCTGCCATTTTTAACCGACCCTCTAAACGAGGATTATGTGTTGCTTTTGTACATTTGTTTGTTAAGCCAGTGTTTGTTGTATTGAATAAACATACTCTACAGAGAAGCTTTCTTAAATCTTTCTATGCGTAATTCACAGAGCAAGGATTATTTTTTTACATAGACGTATTATTCGAAAACCATCCACGAACCAATTTGAGGTAATTTTTAATTGAACGTATAATTTTAATAACACGTATTTTTAAGATAATAAAAAAATTACCTTAATTTTGAAAAAAATCTACAACGTGTGACGTAAGCGGCTTTTTTGTCGTAAGCAGCATAGATATTATATATACTTTTTATACTCAATTTAATTAAATTATTTATAATTTAATATAAAGATGACACAATACACTCTTTGACATAAGTATCTACTTACAATTATTGACATAAGATTTCAAATGGATTTTCTGCGATATTGGCATAGATTAAAAAAAATTGCCTCGCGTCAAACGCGCGATTCCTAGTTCTATGAATATTGGAGTGTAGATATTATTGACGATTGCTTTGACTCAATCAAAATTAATTTGTTTGTAATTTGTGATTTGTATGCCGATCCTGGCCGAACATGTTTATCTGTCTCTTTTTGCTCAACATCGATACCGCATGTAATTTTTGTGTATATTATTATATTATAATATGTCTTGAATGTTGAACCTTTTCTTGGCTGTACTGAGAGCACAAGTCAGTTAAATTGTCATGATCTGTCATTGTCATATTATTAGTACTCTTTAACTACTATGTTTCAATGCGAAGTGACGTCATCACTGTATGTATTCGAAATTCTCTATAGCAGTATTTACTCACGTGTCAGGACCAACGAGTGCAAGCACTGTATATTCGTATTTTACGACCCCCAAGCGGTTCCGCTTCCGGATCCAAAATCGGGTCCTTTTATTTATTTAGCTAACGTTCGTTTATTTTGTCGACTGCGTTCCACTTGGGATTATAGAATGACGCAGTAAAATTAGGACCAATTAATTATATAAAACGGATTTGATTTTTCAATGACATCAATTGGAACGAAATGTTTTTGAAATTAAGGAGCTCCGAATAGCCTTATATACCTTATATAAGACTATTCGGACCTTCTCAAATCGGCCCTTCCTGTATCCACTTTTTCCTTTGTAATTAATCCTTTGTGCTTGCTTGCTCTGTATGTTCCACAATAAAATATATTCAAATCCAAGTTGATTTTCATTCAAAAGGCAAACTATATTACCTTCAAGATCATCTTTGGGTCGCTGTGACATCGCAGTAGTGGAAGTTTTAGATCAGACAAGAAGCCTACTGTTAGTGTCATAGTCAGAAACAAAAAAACAAGGAATCTCATTTTCTAAAGACCCAAAAATAACGGTTTTCAACATTCAGAGAAAATTGTTGTGAAGACCGATTTTTTTGAGTAAATTACTAGAGCGGTCGGTCGCGATAAATGAACAGATATATAACCTAATATATAACCAGATTCGGAACTCTGAAAAAAATATATTCGTTCCAGAAAAAATATTATTGCCAGCCTGTATTACGTCACACGTAATTGCTAAGTTCCGTATCACGTTAGCTTGGCTTAGAAAATAGTTTCTGACATTGATATACTGACGCAGAAAATGAAATGTTTTCTATATGAGCTAATGTTTTCACTAAAAGAGAATATTGTGTTACGAGTGTTTAGAATTTTTAGCTAAAATGTAACGAACTTTGGGATATGCTGGCAAATACCAAAAATGGATTTGAGTTCTCCCTCATTATCATCTCAGCTTAATACCTGTTTTCTCCGAAAAAAGAAGAACTCTGACACCAGGGTGTGCATGGTCGATTGGCCGTGTCTTCTACATAAAATAATGATAGTGACCTATCTTCTTATTTGTTTATTTCTATCCTAAAATTGACTGGAAAAAATTGCATTAGCGATATGTCCGCTTTTGTTCTAATTTCGATTCTGAATACGTTTTTACATAAATGGTAAAATAATGTGTCAATTCAATTATAATATACTAGCTGTTCCCCACGGCCTTGTCGCCCCGCGTGAGACTCGGATATATCGCGCCCAAAAGTAGCCTATGTTTGACCTCAGGTCGTTAACTACATCCCTACCAAATTTCATCACAATCGGTCCAGCAGTTTAGCCGTGAAGAGGTGACACACAGACAGACAGACAGACAGACAGACTTTCGCATTTATAATATTAGTATGGAAGTATGGATTTACATTACATCAAAGAATTTGGAATCATGCAGGCAAATTTATTTTTTAATTTATGCATTACATACTATAGAAAATAATTACAGAAAAATAAATCATGCCCACTGGATAGCAATGTTATTCCGTTGGGCGAAATATCAGCTAGCCTTTCTGTCACCAGCAGCGGAGAGGTCAGACGTGGAATGTATTTAAAAAAATTAAAAAGATATATTTACTTTTAAGACATTCGAGATAAATATATATCGTCTCCAGAGTTTTGGCGGGAAGGTAAAAGCCACAACATGTCGATGTTGTATTTATTTTTCAAAAATTATGTTTTTTCTAGTATTTTTGCATAATAAATAATGGTGGATTATTATTTGCTAAGTGTTCGTGAACAAGCGTGAGTGTTGGGAAGTAGTACAATGTCGTATACTATCCTTGTCACCGAAATCTCAAAGTTATTGCTAAGTGAAATTTTTCCACCGCTTCACTTAGCCATCTGGCTCTGACTAGACTTACTTGTCTGGAATTGACTACTGACTTGACGTTTGTCACTTGACTGAAGTAGGACTGAAGATTATCAAATTCAGGAAAGGCCTTAAATACTTATTTCCAAGGCCGTGAAAATATTAATTAAAAAAAATATATCGTCTTCTATTTTTAAACAGGGAACTATACGGCGCAAATCACCTTGTTACTCGTATAACAGTTGGCTAAAAAAGGGTCTCGAGCTTCTCCTAAGTGGTTTCAATAAGGAAAGCTTCCCAGCATCACATATGTCAGCGGGGTCGTTTGTCTCTGTCATGGCGGAAACTGAGGGATGAAGTGGGATCAAACAGGAACGTCATTTTTGGGTAATTAAGACGTAATTCCACGATGATACTTACGTTAAGAATGTTTACTTTTGCTTTACTATTTGTAGGTGTTTATAACGTATCGCACGATTTTTTAACAGAATATTGCTAACTTTGCAATAAATTAGCGATAGGAGAATAATTGCAACTCACTCTTTTTCTTTATATTTCTTTATTACTTACGTTTAGTTCTTCTTTATCCGAGCGTGTTTCCCGGTTGCATCTTTAGCTTATGCTTCAAAGTCCAGGGTACGCTATAGATCATGGTCCTGATTTGGCGGAACTGGTTATTACAATTGAGCAATTGCTATTACTTACGTGCTGTTATCATTATGTAAATGCAATCCGGGATGCATTCCAAGCCGGATTAGATTAATCTTCTCCAGTCCTACTTCCAAGTCAAGGTAAAAACGTCAAGTCAGTAGTCTAGTCAAGTACCTATCTTCTAAATATATAGTAAATTTTTTAACTTAGCTTACTTAGCAATAACTTGGAGATTTTCACGGAGAGTCACGTATAATCGACATTGTATCACATCTCAACACTCACGCTTGTTCACACTTAGCGGTTAATACCTAATTCATCTTATGCACAAATACAACAGCGCGGACAAAATGACAGTTTACTATCCCTCCAAAAACTCATTTTTAACTATCACTACATAGTATAAAACAAAGTCGCTTTCTCTGTCCCTATGTCCCTTTGTATGCTTAAATCTTTAAAGCTACGCGACGGATTTTGATGCGGTTTTTTAATAGATAGAGTGAGACAAGAGGAAGGTTGAATGCGAAGCCGGGGTGGGTCGCTAGTAAATTATAAAGTATAAACAAACATTTTCGTCGATACTTACCTACCTATATTTATTACCCATAAAATTTTATGCCATAAACATGCTACGCATACAAATATCAAACGGGCCACAATTTATTTCAAATTTGAACCTATGCCAAAAAGCCTATTCAGTTTTCGTACTAATGGCGTTCGTTAATAATGTATGTATGTAAAACCGCAAATTAGGTACAAAATTGGTCCGTGGTTGGACGTCAAATTGACACTACTAATCAGGCCAACAGCGTGACTACAGATAGTCCATTCAAAGGCCAAAATTGTGACTATAGGATTCCATTTCGACGTTTCATTCTATTCAGTGTTAACCTATAGCTTCGTTGATTAGCCTCTCTCTTGTTTTTGCCTTTTGATGAAAAGGAGAGAGTATTGGTGATAAATAAAATAAATTATATTCTTTGTCCTCCACTCACTCCAAATAACCTTAAATGTGATTTACTTTTAAGTTCCAACCATGATAGAAACCTGCGTTCTTCTAATAATAGGTATATCTCTTGCAACTTCTTCTCATCATACTGAATTTTTCTCCAATTTTTTTTTTTGTCGGGACCGCAGTATGACTTTGGTTGACAAAGGTTGGCTGTTAGGTAATGCTTTTAGCATTAAGTCTGCCTATTTTATTTTTGCAATAAAGTTAAATAAATAAATTAATATAGGTACAAATCACACACATAAAGTTAGCCCCAAAGTTAATGAGACATGTGTTATGAGCTATGAATTTCATGTGTCTCACTTTAAAAATTACGAAGTTTCATACAAACTGGCAACTCCTATTTCACCCCCTTAGGGATGGAATTTCCAAATTTTTTTCTAAGCGGATTCCTTCTATTCACAATCTACCTTCCTGCCAAATTAAACAACAGTGCAGTTAGGAAAAGTGCTACAATGCCGGAATGAAAGGTCAAAAAAATTATCCTATGTCCTTTTCAATACTTCTGTCTATGTGTTTGCGATTTTTTTAGGAAGATTAGTGCAGTAGGGCGTGAATGCGTAACAAACAAACAAACAAACAAACACACAAACTCACTTTCGCATTTTATAATATTAGTTAGGAAGTTGGGATAGATAATAATGATAATCATCCAAGACATCATATCTTATGTTAAACCACAAAAATAAGATCAGAAGGCCTGGTGCCTAACACTAGGTATAACATACGTACTTAGCCTTAGGAAATGTATCTAGAATATATTTTAATTATTCTACTCAGTGCTCTTTCTACACATTGAATGAAGCGCTAAGTGAGCTTTAGAACCGCTTTAAATCGGCTCCGATGATATCTTATCAAAAACTATAACGCTGTTTATAAAGCGTAAAGTAAGAATGACACAAAGAAACACGCTCTTATGAAAAATAAAAAAACATTGTGTATCCTAATATAAAAGATGCTTATACAACTTTTCTTTAAGTTTAATTAGGTTTTAAAATGATAAATTTATGCCAATAATTCGAAAAGCCTTGACCTCTCATTGGCAGTCAATATTGACGTCGTACCAATAGCAGGCTTCTAAAAATTCCAAATTATCCCCTAAAATATGCTAATAACTTCATAAATACATTATCTCGATGGGGATTCGGGAAAATCTTCAAACGGTTTTTGTAAGATAATTTTCATTTTGAAATAATTAGGAATAACGATTGATTTTTTTTTTCAGGGAATTAGAATAAAAGATTGTTATACAAGGGTGGAAATGAATAATTCCTGTGCGGAGTATTTACTCGGCTACATATAGTCTGAGAAGTAATTACGAGTATTATTGTTGCCCATGTTAAACACTTAACTTTTCCTTTCAAACATAAAATTAGGAAACCGCGCGATAAAAAAACCCATTTTTTTTCTTAATCTATTGTTTTAAATGTAAGGAAAGTAAAAAATATCTTAGTTTTGCTGACATTATTCATAACTAGCGACCCGCCTCGACTTTGCACGGTTGCAATGCTATATTATGCATGTATTATACATATGAACCTGCTTCTTCAATCACTATCTATAAAAAAAACTGCATGTTAATCCGTTGTATACTTAGTTTCAAAAATCTATAGATTGAATAAGAGAAAATAGAAAACATAGAAGAATAGAAGAAAACTTTCTTCAAACATCCATATCCATATCCATACTATCCATACTATCCATACTAATATTATAAATGCGAAAGTCTGTCTGTCTGTCTGTCTGTCTGTCTGTCACCTCTTCACGGCTAAACTGCTGGACCGATTGTGATGAAATTTGGTAGGGATGTAGTTAACAACCTGAGGTCAAACATAGGCTACTTTTGGGCGCGATATAACCGAGTCCCACGCGGGGCGAAGCCGCGGGGAACAGCTAGTATTAAATAAACACAAAAATTTTAAAATAACCTTTTGTCTTTTAGTATTGTGTGCTTATACGGAACCCCAAGAGCGCGGGTCTGACTTGCGCTTGGTTCATAAAATTGTTTTTGATTGGATCCAATTGACTACAAAATATAAAGAAAATTGTAATTTCAAGATTTATTCTTGAGAAAGAAATAAATCTTTATATTTATTATTAAAAACAAAATTTAAAAAAAATATTTTAAATAAATCTTAAAACATTTATGAATTTTATACAAAGTTGTTGTTTTTGTACCAACAAAAAGGCCAAAGGTCGGGTTAAGGATGAAGATAATTTACTTATACTGATCCGAGTATTTCTATAAAATACGTATATTTGGTTACTTTAGACAATGTAAGTGATTTATACGAGCAACGGATAAGAAACCAGTCTCATAAATAATTGAATAATTTAGTTTGAACTTTAGTTTCAATAAAAACCACTTTGTATAAGAACTCTTTGAGAATGGGACTAATTTTGAATTGATTTATACTTTGTTATCTCTTGTCATTCACTAACTTCTTCTTCCTTCAAGTCGTGTTCCTCATAGCTGTGGGTCGTGACCACCATAATCTAAGCTGGCAGTTAGTATTATTATCATCATCATCATTTCAGCCGCAGGTCGTCCACTGCTGGACGTAGGCCTCCCCCAAGGATTTCCAGAACGACCGGTTGGATCCTGGATCCAACGTCTGCCTGCGACCTTCTTTAGGTCATCTGACCATCTGGTCGGTGGATCTCCGACTCTGCGCTTGCCGGTGCGTGGTCGCTATTCGAGAACCTTTCTGCCCCATCGGCCATTGGTTCGTCGCGCTATGTGCCCTGCTTACTGCCACTTCAAAGAGCTAATCCGCTGGGCTATGTCAGCAACCTTTGTTCTCCTACGGATCTCCTCATTTCTTATGCGGTCTCGTAGGGAAACACCGAGCATAGCCCTCTCCATAACTCTTTGGGAGACCTTGAGCTTTCTTATGAGGCCCACAGTAAGGGACCACGTTTCGGACCCATATGTCATCACTGGTAACACACACTGGTTGAAGACCTTAATTTTAAGGCACTGAGGTATTTTAGTTAGTTCCTCCAGTTAGTATCCTCCAGTCATATCTATTCTGGGCCCGTTGTATGGCCTCTTGGGTGTTACATTTCAATGCTGTAAGGAGAGGTTCGGTCCAGCGTATGTCAACTAGTTGGACCGAAAACTCCGAAAAAAAAAACCGAGATCGGCCAGCGTGTATGACGGAAACGATGAGTGTGGAGGAGAGATATGTAAGGATCTTAGCCAATTGAAATCTCTAGCCTCTGCCTACCCCTACTGGAGACAGGCGTGATGATATGTATGTATATTTTTATAATCCCTAAAATTCGGTAATTGGTTGGTTCTCTTCCTAAACCGCAGGAACAAAACTCTAAATAAAAGTAGAACTTTAATGAACATCCCGAGGAGTGGGCAGGCATGTTAACCATTACGCCACGGAGATCGATCGCTAATTGGTTGGTTCTCTTCCCAAACGGCAGGAACAAAACCACGAAATAAAAATATAATTTTAAAAATATCCTGAGTAAATATCCTGCTGGGCAGGCATGTTAACCATTAAGGAGGTCGATCGGTTTTGCGTATTACCCATTGTGTAGTTGCAACCAGTAGCAATGTAGCAATACAGTGAACTGCCTCCGTGGTCCAGTGGTTAAGGCGTTTGCCTGTAGACCCGGGGGTCGAGGGTTCAATTCCCACGGGAAGAATACTTTGTTTAGTTGTTTCCAGTTTGGTTAGGACATTGCAGGCTTGAATCTCCTGATTGTCTGACAAAAAAAAGATGATTCCGTACTTCGAAAGGCACGTTAAGCTGTTGGTCCCGGCTGTCATCTGGTAGTCGTTAAAGGAACCATGTCAGAGGCCGAAAGGCGGTTCCGAAGAACTCTGACACCAGGGTGTGCATGGTTGATTGACCATGACACCTACACGAAATGAATGAATGAATGAATACAGTGAAAGAGAATTTCTAAGCAAACAAAGTTATTTTTGAACGTCCTCCATTGACAAGCGATGTATCGGTCAACTTTGTCGAGGCCACAGATAACTGTGGCCTCGGTATTGATAGGCATAATGTCTTGGCCATGAACCTTTTCACTGATTGAGAGGGTAGGGCCACGATATGTGAAAGGTCGCCATTTTTTACACAACTCGCTAAGCCGATATGCCTTAAAAGCTTATTTGTCATCATGTTACCGTTACCCCGCAGAGATGCAGTGGCATATTTTTGTGAAATCTGTGAATATTCTGGCAATAATATTGGTAATCATCAACATTAACTTTAGAGGTGCCTAGTCTCTAGCTCTAGTGGAGTTCCTTTCATTTGATTTTCCTGACGAAAGAAAGAAAGGCCCACCTGAACGATAAATTAAGCACAATACAACGTAAAATACTCAGTGACTTATTTATTCTACTTATTTCAATGTTGAAACCGACCCAACTTCATGACCGATATTGCTAAACTTCTATGGGACTTTATTTAAAGTCAAGAAAATAGTGAGTTCTGCAGCAACAAATATTAAATGTTTGAGAGACTCGTCCTTTTGTAGAAATTTACTGAAAAATATAAGGCAGTAGAATGACGTATCTCAATGTGATCGCATAAAAAGCATTAAGATTAGAAGAACGATAAGAAGTTGTTGTGTTATAAATTTAAACGGAGATGTTTGGTACCTACACGGATATCATCGCTATCATTTCGTGTAGGTGACACGGTCAATCGACCATGCACACCCTTGTGTCAGAGTTCTCGAAATCGCCTCTCAGCCTCTGACGTGGTTCCATTATCGACTACCAGATGGCAGCAGGGTTGGTTGGTCCCTGCCACAGAGATTTCCTCCGTGGCAGGGACCAACGGCTTAATGTGCCTTCCGAAGCACGGAATCGTCTTTGTTATTTTCTTATCATAATTTATAATTAATTGTGATTTTAAATCAGGCTATTCAAGCCTGAATATCCTAACCAAACTGGAAACAACTAAACAAAGTATGCTTCCCGTGGGAATCAAACCCACGACCCGCGCCCCGGGTCTACAAGCAAACGCCTTAACAACTGAACCACAATGAAGAATGGGTTGTTTTATCAATATAACATACAAACTTTGAACAAATCTTATTTGCATATAAGTAGCATTCAGAGGACACTTGTTGTAACACACTCCGCCTTGTTAAAGTGTCAACTTTAGTTGGCTCCAGATTAGGGTTGGCTGTAATGAGAAACTTTATTCGAATTATAAAGTTTTTCCATTTTTTCCACAAATTTACTTGTAACTCATTCCACTCATCTTTTATATATGTACTCAGCTATACTTTTATGTATATTAGCTATTGGCCTGGACTTCGTGCGCGTGGGCTTTGCTCCCCTTCCCGTGGTAAGTTCCCGAAATATCCGCGGGAATTTTTGAAATCCCCGTATTCTTTCGTTTGTCATAACGATAACAAACACAAAAGGAATATTTGTAGACAAACTCATGCACTTGAGTTCACGTTCAAATGACGATAACTTGTGTGGTATGTAGTTACTACAAAACCTTTCTACTCTAATGACTGTCGACACTGTGCGCTAGTTCTGCTGAATAATATAAGAATTTTTTTTAATTTACTATAAGCTCAGGCGATATTATGACTTAGGAATGATTATTGCATGACTTAGGACTGATTATTGAAGATACAGAGCAATCACCTAGTCAACTCAGGGATATTTGAACACGCCGACAAATGACAAGAGAGAAATAGAGATCCTAATTAGAGGAGGCCAAGACTCACTTTGAGTCGCTGCGCTAGTTACTTAACCTTAATAAGTGTATCATCAAAGTAGGAGTTTTTATGTGTTTCTCTTTAATTTTGCCTTATTAGGTATTAGGTCATATAAATTAAGCAACAAAACTTATATTAATAACTTACCCACTTTATTTTGGCAAATAAAAGATTAGATTTGATAATGCGAAATATCCAATTTGATTTAGCTTGCAGTGACAGCCCTAGCAATACCTACATGGATGTAGCCACGCCCCCTAGTGTTCAACTCCGACAATTAGGTACAATTTTATTTGACTATGACTTTCCGGCTGATTTAATATTTCTGTTGTGATTTATGTTACTTTTATTCAAGAGATGACTAATCATCTTCATCTTCTTCCATCAATCGACAATTACCATGTTCTACATCTGTCGTCGCTCCAGCGGGCAGGTGGTTTGCCCGACCAGATTTCGGTTACGTGCCCAAAAGTAAATTGTGTTTAAATCCTATTCGCTTTCTATATCCATATTTAATTTTATTCAAATCGGTCCAGGGGTTTATTAGTTAACAGTTTACAACTTATTATATTACTATACAAACTGTTATTTTTACCCTGATATATTGATTCCGGTTCGGTTCCGATATATTCACCTCCACCGACTCCAATACCTAGTTGGAACCTCTATTATTATTTTATTATCTATTATCAATATCCCTTAGTAAATCACTTCATCTCAGCTTGACTTGGCCATTAACCGATTTCAAATCAATATGATACGCGATAACTCAGCCTGGATTCCACCGGAGCACTTAACGAGATCCAACATTTTACATTTTATGAATCATCAAATGTTTTATGGGCGCTCGTAAACTACGCTTGTTTTGTAATATGTCTATTGAGGAAATTCTAACAATTTTTTTTGGAAAGTTAATTGATGTCTTTAGAAAATATCCCTTGTTTTAATCACAGAAAAAAATATAGTGCCTCTATATTGATATTATAGGTACATTTTTTTACTTTTACTTCTTGTGGAGCACGGGTCTACACCTCGGACATTTGAGAGGCTTGCGCGAGAAGTTTATGTTATGTGGTGCCATAACCCATTCACGGCTATATCAAAAGAAAGAATAAGATATAAGGAATAGAATACTCGTATTGTTTAAGTTACTATTTTACTTTTGTTATTATTAATTTTGGTTATTGATAAATATCCTAATAAATATATATATGTTTGTGCTCTTGGATAGCTGTGGTTATTTATTAATTGATATTACTGCAGCTAGATGGCACTGCTGCCAATCCTGACTAGGAGCACGACGTAACTTAGTAACGGCACTAAGAGAAAAATAACACCGTTGTCATTGAAAGAAAAACCCGCATCGCATCTAATTTTATGTTATCATCAAGATTACGCATTTAACTATACCGCATCATCACGCCGCCGGCTCTGCGTTTGTCAAGGATTGCATTTAAGGTAATAATCAATTTATTAATAATCGCAGTGTCCAGGCCACAATTTTTTTTCCGCTTCACCATCTGGTTGATCCGCATCGCATCGCATTCAAAATTTATTGATTTATCCGCCATTTGTTTGGTCCTTCACGAGCCGGATAATACATTATCCGCATACCGCATCGCTTGTTATAGCATTTCTCTTCTCCCTTTACCCAACTTCAACATAGTAGGTATTGTTACTGAGACGAAGATTTTGCTATAAAAATCCCGCAACTTGTCGTCATTATAGGTACGCAATTTAATATTCATTGCCATCTTTAACAATGGAATCGAAATTAAAATTGCTTCAAGCTAAAAATAAGGTAATATTTGAACGTGTTACCAAATTATATAACGCAGGTAAAAACCTATCGCCCGCTACTACCGAATTACGCTCGGTCGAAAATTTTATGTCTGAGAGTGAGACCATTGACACGCTACGCAATGAGTTCATTCGAAATTTGGACCTAATCAACGAAATTCAAATTGATATAGACCCGGATTTCGAACCGAACTACCAGGCACTTTCATCTTTTGAAGATATTTTTGCTCGTATAAAAAGATATCGCTCGAGCACAGAAGTAAAGCCCTTATCTTCGCACGCTCAGCAGAGCCAAAATAAGGCTCCCTACAAACTAGCTCCACTCAATATTCCCAGTTTTGACGGAAAAATTGAAAACTGGCCTGTGTTCTACGAATCATTTAAGGCTAATATACACTGTAATCCCGATTTAACCGATTCTCATCGAGTTCAATATTTAGTGAGTAAACTTACAGGTAATGCACAAAAAATAATTGCTGGTGTAATTCCTGCCGGTGAAAATTACTCTTCTATATGGGAAAGCCTTACAAATAAATATCAAGATAAAAGAGCGTTAGGTTCACATTATATTTCTACTGTACTCAATATAAAAGCCGCAGCGAATAATTCTGCATCTTTAAATAATTTTATTGAAGTATTCGACGCTGCTGTTGCCGCACTTAAGCAACTAAAACTTGAGGATAATTTTGATTTTCTTTTATTTAACTTGGCTTTTCGTAAAATTGACTTAAGTACCGCTCAAGCTTTTGAATTATCTGCGATAAATATGGATATACCGACATATGCCGATTTCTCCGCATTTGTCAAAGCTCAAGTAAAAATATTAGATAGAACAACTAATAATAGTTCAACCAACCGCATTACGCAAAATAATAACATCCGCCCCGCAATACAGTCCATTCGTTCGTAACCCGCGATAATAATAAATATGATAATCGTCCTTCTTGTTCTATATGTAATACGTCAGAACATTATCAACTTTATTGTTGTTCCGCTTTTAAATCGATGTCACCAAAAAGTCGTTTCGATTTTATTAAATCCAAACGAGGGTGTGTAAACTGCCTTAGTTTGACTCACTCGTCATTGAACTGTCAATCAAAGTACAAATGTAAACATTGTGGTAAGTCACACCACACTTTACTTCATTTAGAAAATAATCAAAATAAAAATAATTCGCGTTTTGAAGACAGAACTTCGACCATTAATAACGTCAGGCAGGATGTCGTCATTCCGAAAGGAACGAACGATCGTGCGAGTACCTCTGTACAATCGGCACCGCCATCCGCTACTACGGTAGACCGATCGCCCGTTTCGCTTTGTTCTCGTTCGCCTGTCGCTACTAATGTACGGCATGATACGTTGTCACACGTCAACCGTAGTGAAATTCTTCTTTCTACGGCTAGTGTTTATGCTCATAATTCTAACATTAAAATAACCATTAGAACTCTTATAGATAATGCTTCACAAAATAATTTAATTACTTTAAATTGTTGCAAAAAACTTAAACTAGATATTATACCGCTTTCGAATTCAACTTTATAAGGTGTTGGATTAACTTCCAGACCTATCATTGGTTATGTTAATTTTAAGATTTCCGCGAAAAATAATAAATATTATTTTAATTTAACCGCTTTAGTTATCGATTGTATTACCGATAGACTTCCATTCGAGTATGTTGATAAAAATATTATTAGTCATTTAGTAGACATACCGCTTGCAGACCCGCACTGGAACATACCAAGTGAGATAGACCTAGTACTGGGATCAGGATTATTCCCTTACATTCTCCTTAGTGGAAAAATAATATCCCCGCCTGCTCCGCCTGCTATTGAAACTGTGTTCGGTTTTGTGTTTATGGGCGAGACAGCAGCTAATGCCGCATCGCAAGTTCATAGCGATCTTACTAATTTTGATTGTGCGCCTACCGCGTCTTTCTTCACTTGTGTAAACAATAAAATAGATGCTTCTCTGTCCAAATTTTGGGAGTTAGAGGAGGTCCCTGTCAAGAAATTCTTCAGTAAGGCTGAAGAAGAATGTGAACAAATGTATATCTCTACAGTTTCTCGCGATCCTACTGGTCGTTATTGCACCGCATTGCCATTTTCTAAAGATCCTAGTTGCTTGGGAAATTCTTACGCTGTTGCTCATCGCCGCTTATTATTATTGGAGCGTAAGCTTTGCGATAATGATTTACGTATAAGCTATAATGCTGCTATTATGGATTATATAAATAATAAATATTTGTCACTTGTACCATCATCTGAAGAGGACGACGGTGGGTATATTATACCTCATCATGCTGTAATTAGACAGGATAAACTTACTTCAAAAGTACGAGTCGTACTGGACGCGAGCAGTAAATGCCATAACGGCGTATCCCTAAATGATATTTTACACGCCGGACCAAATCTCCAGGCTGATTTATTTTTACTTTTAATCAATTTTCGTCTTTTCCCAGTGGCTATAACTGCTGACATAAAACAAATGTACCTTCAGATATTAGTAACGGATGAGCATCAAAAATATCAAAAAATACTCTTCCGTTTTGATACTTCTCAACCAATTCGTACTTATAAATTTAATAGAGTGACATTTGGCCTCAAGTCGAGCCCATACACCGCGATGCGCACAGTGCGCCAACTTTGTAATGATGAACGCAATAATTTTCCTGTAGCTGCTTCCATAGCTGAGAAAGAACTTTATATGGATGATTTAGCTAGTTCCATTTCTAGTGAAACTGAAGCTGTTGAGGCTTCTGCTCAATTAATTAATATGTTTAAAGCTGGTGGCTTCGATTTGGTCAAATGGTCATCTAATTCTAAGAAGGTGCTTGAGAGTATTCCGCCTGCATTTAGACTTACACAGCAAGTAGAATTTGATAAGAGCGAATCTCTTAAAATACTTGGGCTTGAATGGCAACCCGAGAAAGATATTTTCATTTTTAAAACTAATATTGATGACCGCTCATGCACTAAACGTTCTATACTTTCAACAATCGCAAGATTATGGGACGTATTAGGTTTTGCCGCACCAGTTATTCTCTATGCTAAATTATTGATAAAAGAACTCTGGCTGCAAAAAGTCGGATGGGATGATGAGCCCCCGGCATATATTACCGCTACATTTAACAAATTTAGAAAACAATTGCCACTTCTTTCAAATTTAAAAATTCCGCGTCATGTTGCTGTTACACTTGGTTGTACAGTAAATATCGTTGCTTTTGCCGATGCTAGTATGAAAGCATATGGTAGTGTCATTTTCTTACATGTGACAGATGCCACAGGTCAAATCTATATAAGATTGGTCTGTGCAAAGTCAAAGGTAGCTCCTGTCAAAGTAGTTTCTCTTGCACGTTTAGAGCTTTGTGCTGCAGTTTTAATGTCAAAATTAACTAAATTAATTTACGATACATATTTAACCCGCATACCTATACAAAAGGTTTATGCCTTTTCTGATTCTAAAATCGCCCTCTCATGGATTCATTCATCTCCACATCGATGGAATATTTTTGTTAGCAACCGTGTAGCCAAATGCCATGAATATTTGGATCCCGAAGCCTTCCATCATAATATTTCTGGAGTGCATAATCCTGCTGACTGTTTGTCACGTGGCCTCCTGCCCGAACAGTTGCTTACTCACGAGTTGTGGTGGAATGGTCCCGCTTGGCTAAATACTCCTACACATGAGTGGCCGATAGAATCTTTTAAACCTGAAAAATATGAGGATCTACCAGAATTTAATAGCAAGTCATTTGCTACAACCGCTTCTTATACATTTGAATCTTCTCCACTTTGCTCAGTAGCAGACAAAGTCTCATCATGGAATAAATTATTGAGAATTATTGTATGCATTTTACGATTTGCTCGTTTAGTTCCCCACTATAAAAATATTAATACCGCAAATTTGCTTACCGCTGAAATTTATTTGCTCCGTGCCATACAGGCAGTTCATTTTTCACATGTGTTCGATATTCTTAAAAAGAGTAGTTTGCCCCCTGCGCCGCTTGGTAGGTTGGATTTATTTGTTTCTGAAAACAACTTAATACGAGTAGGAGGCAGGTTATCAAATGCAAACTTACCTTTTGATGCAAAACATCCGATTTTGCTGCCTAAGCATCATAATGTGACATACTTAATAATTGATTATTTTCACCGCGTTAATTGTCATACAGGAGCCGCTCTTCTCAGCTCTTTAATTCGTCAAAAATATTGGATATTATCCGCTAGGTCAATAATAAGACAACGTGTTCATAAATGTAATTTCTGTTTTAAAAATTCACCAACACATCCAATACCAAAAATGGCGAATCTTCCCGCATTTCGTGTTCAAGAGACTAAAGCATTTGTACATACCGGTGTAGATTACGCTGGACCCATAAACATTACGCTTTGCAGGCGCCGGGGTCAACGTAGCCAAAAGGCGTACATTTGCCTGTTTATATGCTTAGTAACGAAAGCTGTTCATATTGAGCTTGCTTCAGATTTGTCATCTGCGACATTTCTTTCGGCATTTAAAAGATTTATATCCCGTCGCGGTCCAGTTAGTTGTCTCTATTCTGATAACGGGTCTAATTTTGTTGGCGCTAAATCGCATTTAAATGAATTGTATGAACTTTTGAATTCTTCTGAATATAATGATACACTCTCGAATGAACTAATTAATCATCGCATACAGTGGCGTATGATTCCGCCCCGGGCACCTCATTTTGGGGGCATATGGGAGGTTAATATAAAAAGTTTAAAGACTCATCTGTATCGTGTCATTGGAAATCAACTTCTTACATATGAAGAGCTTATAACAGTATTAACACAGATAGAAAGTATAATGAACTCGAGACCGCTCTGTGTTTTACAAGAGGAACCGTACCCGGAACCTTTAACTCCCGCACATTTTATTATGGCGTCGCCTTTGCAGTACTTGCCGCTTGCTCCGCTTACTACTACCCCGCTTCTTACGCGAAAATCGTTATTAGATCAAATGGTTCGTTCCTATTGGAAAAGATGGCACATAGAATATTTAAATAATTTACAAGTACGGCAAAAATGGCTAAAATACGCTGAAAATGTTAAAGTTGGTACTGTGGTATTAATAAACGAGGATAACACGCCACCTTTACGATGGCCAATGGGTGTTATTGAGAAAACTTATCCAGGCTCAGATGGTGTCACGCGTGTAGCGTTAGTTAAAACGCATTCCGGCCATCTGAAAAGGCCAATAGTTAAATTAAGTCCATTACCGTCTCAATAACAATCCTTCTATGTTAATACATCATTTAATTTCTACTTTGTATGATTTCATCTATATATTTATTTATTTTTCCTTTAAATGAATTAATTTCCGCAATTGATTTGCTTTTTTGTTTCTTTGAGAAATCTACGTTTCTCAAGGCGCCGGAGAATGTTTGTGCTCTTGGATAGCTGTGGTTATTTATTAATTGATATTACTGCAGCTAGATGGCACTGCTGCCAATCCTGACTAGGAGCACGACGTAACTTAGTAACGGCACTAAGAGAAAAATAACACCGTTGTCATTGAAAGAAAAACCCGCATCGCATCTAATTTTATGTTATCATCAAGATTACGCATTTAACTATACCGCATCATCACGCCGCCGGCTCTGCGTTTGTCAAGGATTGCATTTAAGGTAATAATCAATTTATTAATAATCGCAGTGTCCAGGCCACAAATTTTTTTCCGCTTCACCATCTGGTTGATCCGCATCGCATCGCATTCAAAATTTATTGATTTATCCGCCAATATATTTTAATTAAAATCGGTTTTTGTAATTAAAATGTTTTTTATTTTATTTCAGATTTTACTTTATCATAATATAAATCTATTTAACTAAACTAGAAACTAAGTAAAAACCGTAATAAAAGAAAAAACTTATAAATAAAAAATGTCGCGCGTTTTCGTGTTGTTAGGAATAATACATATAATCACGTCTTCATCCCATACGGGGTAGACAGAGCCTAGAGTCATAAGACCTTAGGCCACGTTTAGCATAATGGTAGTTTAAACAGGAAATCAATAGTGATGGGTTGCTAGCCGCATCGCCTATGTCATGATTTCCCCATTTAGCGATTCCCTCAGTCGACTTTTACGGCTTGCGCGGGAAGAGAAGCAGCTGGTACATTCTATGTTTTTCTTTTTCTCCCAGACCAGCATGGAAGGAATAAATAATTCTAAAAATATATATCTAGTCATTTCCTAACAAAGTTAAATAAATAAAACAAAACCGGGAAAACGCTATGACACGCTATGAAGACCCGTAACAAAAAGTACAAAAACACATGCAGCACCAGAATAACATACATAACATTCAAAGAATTTAGAAATCGCACGCGGTCTTTGTCCCTAGGTATTTTTTTTTAATCTATGATAACATTCGATATTGAAAAATATAAAATATTCCGACAAATTAATAACCTCATCCTTCTTATATATTAATAACAGTTTGTGTAAACTCAATGACTATGAAAATCACATTTCATTTCTCGCTCACATTACTTAAATAAATGGTATTCATTCGAATATAGGTATTTCGTTCAACGCTTCGTTCAGAGCGAGAGAGGACAATTTTACAATAAAACCAGTGTGATATGTGATATCCAAGAAAACTGAGATCAGCAATTTGAATCGCATAGTGTTGCTAGGACAGCATATATTGAAGTACCCTGCTGAGATTCGACTTTTATTTAATTTAATCTACTACTACGTTAAGGTATATATTATATTTTATTCAATAAATATATTACACATAATATGTTTATATCCTATACTATTAAACGAGCAATATTTTTATCCATACTAATCCATATCCATACTTCCATATCCATATCCATACTAATATTATAAATGCGAAAGCCTCTCTGTCTGTCTGTCACCTCTTCACGGCTAAACTGCTGGACCGATTGTGATGAAATTTGGTAGGGATGTAGTTAACGATCTGAGGTCAAACATAAGCTACTTTTGGGCGCGATATAACCGAGTCCCACGCGGGGCGTAGTCGCGGGGAACAGCTAGTATATATTTGTATTTGCGCTTTCGAAAATGGCTCTAACGATTTTATTGAAATTTTGAACAAAAGTTCTTACATATTCATAATGATAATATAGCTAGGTTTGTCTGTTAAAATTCATTTTATCCATATTTTCACGCAAAAAGTTTTTTTACATACAACGAGCGAAGCTCGGTCGCTTAGGTACTTATAAGTATATTAAGTTTTTGTGATACTGCTTATTGCAATAGAAATACTGCAGTCCGACTTCTGTTATCAAGGAAACCAGACTAATAGAAACATTGGTCCATGTGTGTTAGTGGCCAACACTGCAGAGGCAGACTTTTTGGGCTACCTAAAGGCATTTGACAAAGCCAAACAACTGCCATCTAGCGTCAACAGTCGGGACCAACCGCTAAATATGTAACTAGGAAACACGCTCGGATAATAATGAGAGCTGTTGTTAAACAGTCATATAAAGAGGTAATCGTAAAACAAAAAGAATTATATAGTTCATTAAAGTAAAGAGCTGTTATAAAACCTAACCCTTATTTTTCCGGTTATTTACAACCATTTTAGTTTCGAAGGTACTTAACGACCGCCGCGTAGAACTATTAAAAACTCCTCGAATGGTTTTTATATTTTTGTTTTCACTACTCACATTATTTCATTGTTTGAGCGTGTTTCCAGTTTTCTTCTATCGTGTCAATGGCTAAAAACTATATAAATTTGACCCAGTAAGATACAACATTCACGGAAGAGTCAGAGGCCACAGCCAGGTCACCAGTTACATCTTTAAAACCCAGTATACTCTATAATCATGGTCTTAGACTTGGCTACACATAGATGGATTAATATATAAGACGCACTCCGTATGATCTCTGTAACCCTTTTTTTACAGAAACTAACCTAATGTATTTTTGATAACTTTTGTTTTCAGTGAATAATGATTTTTAAATGATGGTGGCGCTAGTGTTCACCAAGGTATCACCTTATGTAGCGACCAATTGAAGTCAGGCCACGCTCTCTGTCGTTTAACTCGACCACTAAGTTAATACGATCTACTGATATTTGTTAGCATGAACTAAGACTCTATTGCATTATTTTCACGATTGTCTCTCAATCTCTGTCCTACAATATCCTAAAACGCCAACAATATCCATCAAAAACCCTAAATCCGAGTTCTGAATATCCATTCCGCGGCAAAATTAGCCACACAGACTTGGAAAACGACCAATCACAAAGTATAATTTGAAAATCGAACAAAACCCGGACCGTTATTCATTTAAAGAGGTAAAAGGAGATAAAAGACACGCCTGGTTCCCATCGCGCCCCCTTTTATAGGTTATGGAGGGGGTATGACCTAGAAAGTGTTGAGAAATGCATTTTTTTGCATTCTGCGACGCTGCCTACTGGCTTTTATTGCACTCATTAGTAGAGCTTTATATTCTCTGTCTGTTTAATATGAACTGCGCGTAGATTTGCAAGGTTCTTAATTTATTTATTTTTAAATCTCGTCGTAGTATTAGTTATTTTTTCATACAATTAATTATTTGTTATCGCAGCTAAATAGTGTTGCTTTTAGTTATTACAATCATCTTTTTGCTGAATTTAAATTGATACCTTATATTATCGTCATATCTATGTTTTTCCTCTTTTCCTTTACCTTATCCCACTTGCCTATGTGGAGTCGGTACAGTATGTTAGTTCCTTCTATTTAGATCTATTTCCAGCCATTTCCTGCATCACGGCCCTCCTGGTCATATCCCTTACACAACCCATCTATCTCTTTTGCCTGTTGTGTACAAAACATGAACAGTTGTTTTCTTTCTTTCTCTTTCTTTCTTTCAATTGGCCCGCGAAATATGGGCGTAATCTATTTACGCTCATGATAGCTAGAGATTGTCACGAGCGCGCTGTCAACTCGTGATAAAAGATTTTTCACTACAATGAAACGCGCCAATTTTTTGTGTACAAATAGAGTCCTCTTCATACTGAGACATAATAACTCCATCTATCGATTACTTGTGACATTCTAAATTCGATATTATTAAACAAGATCAGTTTGTTATAGGATGACATACTTTAAAAAATCGTTATTTTCATCACTTACACTCTTTTTTCGCCATAAATAAGCGACAACTTAAATAAATTGACTTTTTTTTCAATTCATGTAGCGTTACTTATTAGCAAGTAAAAGAACTTAACCTTTTTTAGGCAATATAACCGCATGCTATTACTTTTCCCAAGATGCAGGCTATCATATACAATACAATATAAATAATCAAATCCGACTAGTAGTTCTAAAGTTATAAGCATTCAAACATACACTCTTCAGTTTTATTATATTAATATAGATTGCGTGTGTTTATAAACGTGTTATAAACTAACCGCTTATCAGAGGGGTTCCTACCGTCTCATAAAACCATGCAAGATACAATAAGTAAGCGGGACAGCGCAATACATGATGTAAGGCGACATCTCCCTTACTCAATCGTTCTTGCATGGTTTTAAGAGATGGTGGTAAGCCAACAGAAGGTCATAACAATACAAAAGTCTGTTCGAAAACTACACTGCCGTCCTCAAGCTAAAACGTTGTTAACGAAAATCTGGAAAAAACAATCTATTGGATACATAGATAGATTTAAAAAAAATTAAGTTGGCATCAAAAACTCGAAATTGGCCAGATGTTGGTTAACGGCGTTTTAGCTTGAGGACGTCCACCAATTCACAAAATAGATAAAATTACTAGAGCTTCATTCAGTTAGGTTTTTGTTGGAGGAGTTCCAAGACCTCAGCCTCGAGTGGGTGAATGTAGTACTTCAAGTTGCCAAGATTTTACAATGGAATAATGTTGAGATGTTAGGCCAGAGCTCTTTAATGTTTATTAAATGTTAAAACATACATTATTATTATGCCTGTTTTAAGTGTGTGATATCATCACTACATATCAGTACATAGTATAAAAAAGTATTTTACGAGTATATTGCATGAATCCAGAAATTCTTATAGTTATTACCAAACATGTAGTGAAACACATAGAAAAGGGTATAACAATCCATACTTCACTATCACTACATAGTATAAAACAAAGTCGCTTTCTCTGTCCCTATATCCTTATGTATGCTTAAATCTTTAATACAACGCAACGGATTTTGATACGGTTTTTTAAATAGATAGTGATTCAAGAGGAAGGTTTTTATACCCATGCGAAGCCGGGGCGGGTCGCTAGTGTGACATAAAATAGACCACATCTCTTTTTTATCATCATCATCCGAGCGTATTTCCCAGTTACATCCAAAGCTTACGCTTCAGATACCAATGAATGTTTTAATTATGGTACTATTTACAGGTGACACTCGCTATTAACTCTTTTCTTACAAGCTATTGCCCTCGGCTCCACATGCGTGAGACTTATGTCGCGCCCAAAAGTAGCATATGTTTGGTCACTGGTCCTTAACTATATTCTGACCAAATTTCATCCAAATTGGTCTAGCGTCATAGCCGTGAAAGCGTAACAGACAGACAGACTTTTGCATTTAAAATTTTAGTACGGAAGTATGGATGTGGAATGTAGATTTTTATGGTGTATAGAAATTCAGAACTTACAAGTCTTAATAATTATTAACATATTCTACACTAATGCCATAACTCACTATAATATCCTAATAACTTGATTAATTATTCCAAAAAGGCTTCCGCTCATAAATATGCCTTTTCATGTCGGAACAAGTAAATTAATAATTTATTTAACAACGAATGTAAGACGCGCTAAATTGAAAGGTGCGCGCTCATCTGGAACATTCTTTAAGTATTTTTTCCCCATTTATTTAGCTAGTGTGAATAATTTATTGATGAGTTATCGCACTGGATCTCAACAACTGCATTAGGTGGGATCGTGGACAATCGCTGAATATCCATACTAATATAATAAAGCTGAAGAGTTGGTTTGTTTGAACGCTTATAACTTGAAAACTACTGGTCAGATTTGCAAAATTATTTTTGTATATGAAAGCCTGATTCTTGGGGGAGTTTATAGGCTATAGTACATACACACAAATGGCGAGTGAAACCGCGGGGAACAACTAGTCTTTTATAATAAAAAAAACTGTAATGTAAATTAAATTTTGTATTTTTCCAGATATGGTAAACAAAGATATATTGTATTATATAACGTGATTCTGTATCGAAGAGAGGTGTTAGAGTGAAACTTGGGACAAAGTCATAACCTATGTTAAATCCTAGTTTCAATTTTCGTCCAACATGCAATTCATTATTTGACGAATTGATAACCTCCTCCTTTTTTTTGAAGTCGGTTAAAAATATACAACTTTCTTACGATAAATCGTCTTTGTACCTAATATATAATATATAATATTATATAATATTATATAATATTAATATATAATATTTAAAAAAACCTTTGAAGGACAAAATGGAACCGTTACAAGGTCTTATGTGTATTCAAATTATTTGCTTAGAATTTGCAAAATTTAGGACTCAGCAAAATGTCCGAGATGAAAACACGCCTTAAGAACCAAGGCTCTCATTAGAACGTTCCAAGGCGAACCGATTTTGTGGTGTTATAATTAATTTCATATGCAAATTGTAGTCTATCTCCCTCTCACACATATGTTGCTTGAGTAAATACAAAATTAAAGAGATTGTTTTTATAATTTGAAGCCCGTGTAAAAGAAGAATAATTGAGAAAGCAGAGTAATTTGGAATCACTGTACTAACCACAAATAGAGAAATTATCCAGTTAATATTTTCTAAATTCTGTGACATTTGGATCACCATTTTTATCACCGCCAGTTAACTAGCTTTCGCTCGCCAGCGGCTTCACCCGCGTAAATTTCCCACGGGAACAGTACTTTTCCCGGGATGAAAAGTATCCTATATATCCTTCTCAATACTATCTTCTCTCTATGTGTTTGCGAAATTTATCACCGACTAGTATTTCCAGGCGTCCGGATGCCTACCTATGTCCGGCAGGAAGCCGGACATAGGTAGGCTTTTTGATTGTGTGTCCGGTCAAAATAAACGGTGTCCGGATTTTATCGGCTTTTTACATTTCGAAAACGAGCGAAATGTATAAAGCCTAACAACAACAACTAATAAGATTTATGATAATAATGAAAAATTTTAGATTTTTATCTATATAAACTTTTTTTGTCGTACCTATTAATACTGAGACAAAATCCTCAATAATGTTAGGCTCCGGCATTTCTACCCAAATGTCTGGCCAAACTGGCTGCTCAGGGGGCAACAAATGTCGACAAGAACAAAATGTATGGGATTGACATAAGATTGACCACGTGATTTACCGCAGCTTATGTCAATCCCATACATTTTGTTCTTGTCGACATTCTTTAGCGTTTTGAAATTGTCACTTAGCTACGGGTGCTGTCCAGCTATTAGATTTGGCGATCTGTACCCCTAGTATGAGTTTTTATAAACGTGTATGTCGATTTTGTACGACAAACCTGTACAGCGCCCCTGGCGGATGGTAAGATAATTACAAATCATACAAATTCCTCCTCCGTTTATATAAACTCATACTAGAGTTACTGGCCTAACCCTAACTAAACTGAAACGTACGTAGGCGTACGTGTGAACGTAAGCCCCCTAAAGATGGGCGAGGCGACACTATAGAGAACTCGTAGGAAGATCAAGCAGGTGCGACTGGAAAGAGATGCGAAATGCTAGTACAGCGCACTCTCCCGAGATTCGGCTCGTATAACCGAGAGGTTGGTAGAGCCATGGGAGGTGGAGGGAAGTGGCCTTACCCTACCTATGACGGAACTCTAGGCACGTGTATTTACTCACTCCTTTATTTGACAAGTGTACTCTCCAACCTTTCTCGGTCCGCTTTGATGTGTGTTTGAATTGGGTTTGTTAGCTCTTAGTTTTAATGGGAAGGTAATTTAGAATAATGTGCTCCATAATGTATTCTCAATGATGTGTTGGATCTAAGACAATGAGTGACGCGTTAATCTATCCTTAGTGTAACTCATGTGAATATTTTGGTTTTAGTTACAGATTTTGTACTTAGTTATGTTCTTGCTAAGTAAGGATATTTTCAGGGAGTAAAGTGCTTAGAGACCTAATAATTTGATGGATTGAAAAGTATTCGTATCATCGTTTTCTTTAATCTGTTTGAAATAACAATTAAGTTTATTTTTTAAGGTATTGAGTAGTAAAACAATTTTACAGCTAATCTATAGTATATTGTTTTTATTCATTTTTCCATGACATTATTCTATCACAACAGATTTAAATCCAATGCAACAGAATAGACCATAACACGGACACTACTTTATTTTTGGCTCGCATGTATTGCATCATTATCTCCTGCCAACAATAAACTTGGTGCCAACAAAGTTTTTTTTTTGTGTTAAAAACTTATTTTTAAATAGAACCGTTGGCTAAAATCTTCTACAAATTGAGAACCTCCGTTAGTCGTTTCAACGTCAAATGAAAACAGCAACTAGACGGCCCCTTATCTCGATCACATTTGACATATATTGACGATTTGCAGCACCATTCAGATCGAATGACGATCGTATTCAGAAATTCAGTACGTGACGTTTATATTCAGAACGTTCTGAACTGAATGGATGTGTCCACAAGAATGGTTCTGAAGTTTATACCGCGTGTAATGTAACCCCTTGTCAATATATGATGACGTCATTGTTGTTTCGTCGTCATATTGACAAGAGTAGTAGTAGCCTATTGATGTTTGCATACTTTGTTTAGTTGTTTCCAGTTTTGTATGGACATTGCATGCAGGCTTGAATCACCAGAATGTCTGACAAAAAAAGATGATTCCGTGCTTCGGAAGGCACGTTAAGCCGTTGGATCCACGTAGTCGTTTGGAACCACGTCAGTTCTGTGGTATGGGTAAACAAATGAGCTGGTTAAGATATTATTTCCGATCAGTGTTTCATACTCATAAAATTCATCATCACAATGTAACTGCAATTATGTTTCTGCCGTTTGGAATAGAGACGATTGGACCGTGGGGGCCCGGTACTTTTGAAGTTTTTAAAGATTTGTACTTTTGATTGTTTGGCACGTTGCTCCAATTTGTAGATAGTTTTTAGGTAATTCTTTAGACTAGGTTATCTTATTATTATTTTTAAATTAGTTTGACGTGTTTTCTTTAATTTATAAATATATTGCTTGAAACTGGAATTTCTTCCATTCAAAACTTAATTAACATTCCTACTATATTTATTGTTGATTACAAGACCTGACCATTTTGTCATTGAAATAAGCGTCACCTCGTCCAAAACTCCGTCTCGTAGCAATTTACCGAGTTTAATTTGTAAGTTATTTCGAGCAGAATTCCCGTTGGGAATAGAATGACACTAGCCATTATGTTTTGAGCAAATTAGTGCAACTAAATGTCTTTGCCTTGTCGCGTCTAGACAAACAATTTACATATAAATACATGACACCTGAACTGGATGGGATTTTGACTTTGTTTTGTCATAGATATTTCTATCTTTATTTTATTATGTTAGACTTTAAAGTATTAATTAATATGGGTCAATTATGTTAATTTTGTTGCCTAAAACAATTGAATAAATAAATAAAAAACAATATTTTTGTTCCGAGCGTGTTTCTTGGCTATTTTCATATTTTTCAGGCTGCCTAAACGAATTTAACACAGCCTAAGATCTACCATCTAGTTATATCAGCTGGAACTAAGGGCTTAGCGTGTCTTCCGTTAACGAAAGAGCTGACAGTAACGCCTCTCGATGTAGATAACAATTAACTTTTATTATTATCTCGTACTTGTATGTATATAAATAATAATAATCCGTACGTATAAACGTACGGATGCATAGATAGGCAAGATTGCATAGATAGGCGACACTATAGAGATCTTGTAGGGAGATCAAGCAGGTGCGACTGGAAGGAGATGCGAAATGCAAGTACAGCGCACTCTCCCGAGATTCGGCTCGTATAACCGAGAGGTTGGTAGAGCCCTTCCACCTCCCATGGCTCTACCAAAAAATAAAATAAATTAGCTCAACGAGCGATATCGACAATGATTCGAATTCTAAGTATCGACATACCCATTCAATTTCCTTAAAACCTCAATATCGCTTACCAATTCTCAAACATCGATTCAGCAATGTTCTGGATCTCGTTACGATGTAGATATATCACAATCATCACGATTGTGGAACGAACAATTATTTGCTTTATACACTGAGGGTGGAACACAGAGCAACGAATTTTCATATCGCTCCGCGAGCAAAATTTTTTCATGATCTAAGGTGAAATATCTGTATGTACTTAATTAATAATCGATTACGATGATAATATAATAAAGAAAAAAAAACAACGGGTTGTACTTCGGGAGTGCCGACAGAAGTGAAAACAGGAGCAGGCATACATCTTCGCCGCGGGAAGAAAAGTAGGGGAATATTATATCATCTTCTATACCACGCCACCGCCGCCGGTAGTCTTCTCTCTCCGTCTTATATGTTTTCGATAAGCGAGACGTGAGTTTTAATTTTTTTTCTCATCCAAAAAGTGCACAATTTTTGTTAAAAAATTAAAACTAAAGAAGTTTTTACTTCAAAAATCCGGCTTCGCATGTACATAAAAACCTTCCTCTTGAATCACTCGCGCATGCACCACATGCGAAGCCGGGGCGGGTCGCTAGTATTGGTATATTTCTGTACTTTTCATTTCGTATACTCGTAGGTATATTCAAGATATTTACCCAAAGCTGCCAAATAAAAATATTAAGGCGTTTAATGAAAAACTAGATGAAACGTTAATTTCCTTTCTTTGTAAACACGCTGGGAGCGAGCTCAGTGTTATAATGAATATTATTGGGGAGAAAATGAAAACAACGTAATTAGGTATAATTTTAACAATTAGTTAGTCCGAAAAAAATATGTGATTTTCGATAAAATAGACAATTTTAGATACCGTTTGAAAGAAAAAAAAATCATAAAATTGTAAATATTTTATTTATTTAATTTTAAAAATACATACAGCGATTGTGTCGCTCCGCGATGAAATAAAGAATTTATTATAATAAAAATATGACAATGACAGATTATGATGATTTGACTGGCTTTTTCTTCCAGTACTACCAAGCAAAGAGTATATAATCCCTATCTTGCCAACTTACAGAAAAAATATGAGAAAGCCGCTACGTCACACGCAAGCGGCTTGTACAATTTATTTGACCTTGTAGCAAATATTTTGAAATTTAAGGTCATTGGGTTTATTGTAATTATCTCAAAAAATACTTGCTTAATAAAAAATCTAATAACCGCAAACTGTTCCGTAAGTAGTATAAAGTAGTTTGTAAAAAATTTAACTAGCCAATTAGGAACTGATTTATAATTTAGATTATATTTTTATAGATTAAATTCGTTTTCTCGCATAGCCACAGTGCGTCCACCATGACATTTCACTAAGTAATTAGGATGTTGTATGGAATTTCTTAACTACCTTACTTTCCCTCAGTTGCTAGCGTCTGCGTTTATTAAATTTTGTGGTAGGGGTACAGATTTGTTCACGCTCATTGACTAACACTCAATAAAATCCTCTAAATCAGATAAAAGAGATGAGCCACCCTAAATGTTATCTTCTAATAAGTACCTTCGATTGTGTATTTTATCTCTATATTAAATCTATTTATCTAAAATTTAAGAGCTGTACTCTTGTCGGCGGAATATCTTCCAGATGTATCTATCTTTCGCTAGCCTGGTCACATCCTGATACGACACGACTCCCACTTTTGACTTTATTTGATCTACAAAACTCTTTCTTGATCCACCTCTTTCCCGTCTTCCCTGTATTTTGCCTTCCATAATGTTTTCATGAAGTTATCGTGCTGTACCTACTTTTACATATTTTACATCAATTGTTAAAATTTAAAACTAAACAAAAAAAATTAAATTATATAAAACTAAAATCAAACTTAATTGTTAAAAATCGAATAACTGTTCTTGCGGCTGCATTCCCGCGCTGAATGGCGATTGCTATTCTCTGGGCGAAAATGCAAGCAAAGATTTATAAAAAAAAAACTTTAAAGTAGCTATTTATCTGAATATTGAAGAGACTCAGCAACCTTTCCCTTTTTATAGAGTTAAATAAATATAGATATGGAACCATTTTATTACCAGCAGTTCAAAACGTAATATTAAGTAATGACGGCAAATTCATATTTAATAAATAAAAGCATGTTCATTTTCCGAAAGTATATTTGGAATCCCTCGGTAGCTATGGCACAGACTTATAAAAACTTCAGACGTAGTCTCACGTACGACACAAGCCTGAAAAATATGGCCGTTTTGTTACTTACACTATACTTACGGCTTTCACTCGCACAAAAACTAGTAACGCTGGCGCCAATCGCCATTACGCCCTACCGCTAACGACACATTGGCAGTTTTTTTTCTAGCTTCACTGAGTTCAATGACGAGAGGTGCTCAATGCTCAATAGTCTAGCGGGAGTGCGTGTTCGATACGATAGCACTCGTCAAACGAAAGCCAATTTTCGCTATCTATAGATGCCAGTCGTCAGGCCGTCAGATGCCTTTAGATAACCTGAATAATCTGACAGTGTTGGCCACTTACACACCCCGATCATGTTCCTATTAGTCTGGTTTCCCTGTAAAAAGGTTTACGAAGGTCAGACGGCAGTCACTTCATTGTAATAACCAGTCAGCCAAAAGCGCTCTACCCTACGCTCTGAAGCGTAAGCTAAAGATGCAACCAAAAAACATGGTCGAAAAAAGACTGAAATTTTTGTTTGTATTTCGCGCGCTCGCGACTCTCGAGGTGCAACCACACTCGTACCGTTGAACCCCTCAATAGCGCGATGTGGTCAGCCGTACGTCCCCTTAATTCGAGGACGATCCGTCTGTAATTATTTTAAGTCTGTGAGCTAGGGTTACATTATGAACGGAGCAAACAGTATAAATGGCGACCGAGACTTGACGACAATAGACGTCGGGAACTAAATTCGAGACGGTAAAATATATTGTATTTTTCCAAGCAAACATAAAAGCGTGGCTTGAGCTAAGATAATATGAGTGGAGGATTTTATTCTGAATATACATGCGTTGCATTTCCCATATTTGTGTTTTAAGAGTTGGTCTCATGACAATTGTAGTTTTGGCGGACTGTGGATTTTTCAAAGAAGTTCGAATCCGCGCGAGTGACGCAATTTTTTTTTTTTAATTAATGGGGTTTTTAAAACATAATTTAAAGTCTGTTATCTGTGCATGTATAAGTTTTTTGTCAAACACAACCTAATTATTGACGAGATTAAGATAAAGATGGAGGATGCACTTTTTGGGATAAAGCATTATATCAATTTCTGGTACAATCGCAATACATAAAATTTTTCTTGTGGCACCACCTATTAGCAAGAAATCTTTTTCTTTGGCAATGGGACCTCATGAAATTACTTTTGTAGGTAACTAATTGACTTATATCTATTCAAGTAAATCTTTTTCTTTGGCAATGGGACCTCATGAAATTACTTTTGTAGATAACTAATTGACTTATATCTATCCATTAAACGCTATTTTATTAGAGGCATCTTTCTCTCTTTCATCTCTCTCCATTTCGCGTCTCATTCCAAGAAAAAAAGTGCTTTACTGTAAAACCATTTACACAAGTTTTATGTAGCTGTATACGTGTATAAAATCAAAAAATATGCTAACATCATATTCACAATAAATCTGCGAAACGGAACGGAGCGCGCGCTGCTATCTGTGTCTATGCTGGATGCATTATTCAACTGCTCGGCTTTTGGTTACACATTGTGGCGAGTTTGAATATTTCCCGGTCACAATTTTTCCATGTTCCAGAGGCTTCTCTAGGAACCAAAACCATGTAGGTACTTCTTAGTTAATAGTTAGTTCAATTTGTTAGTAATTGAGAACGCACTAATAATTGTTTTTTGATATTGGCACACTGCCATCTAGAATTGTTTATGCTGGCAACAATTTAATCTTCTCATCTTTCTTTTCCCGCTCGGTTCACTGTACTCGTTGCAATTCTAATCTAGTAAAACGTCTAGTAAAAAGGCTGGATTTACCTTACCAAATATATTAAATATATCTACGGAAACCATCATCACCATCAACCATCACCAATTGTTACTTGTAATGCGAGGTAGAGACGTGGTTCTGGCAGGGATTGGATTAAAAGATAGATATACTCTATCTTCCGTATTAAGAAACCATTGTTAAGCCTGTTTTAGTTAAAATGTGTTTCGTTTCGTTCTTTTACATGAAGTGTCAGGTAAGAGAAAAAGAGCCAAAACATATTTTAGGTAAAATAGGCTTATCAAACGTTTCTTAATACGGTGGTATGTCTATGTTGTATCAAAGCAACAACAAATATATATACGGATTGATAATTAATCCATACTAATATTATAAATGCGAAAGGCTGTCTGTCTGTCTGTCTGTCTGTCTGTCAGCCGCTGTCCAGCCGTTTAGCCGTGACTCTTCACGGCTAAACGGCTGGACCGATTGTGATGAAATTTGGTAGGGATGTAGTTAATGACCTGAGGTCAAACATAGGCTACTTTTAGGCGCGATATAACCGAGTCCCACGCGGGGCGAAGCCGCGGGGAACAGCTAGTATTAAATAAATTGTTGTTGTATAAATATCAACGTTTCATTACAATAAAGTTAGCCGTTAGATTATGTATTAGTATAGCAATTTTTCATTTAAAATTCAAACCTACAGAATTTATTTCTTTAAAACCTATTGGACACTTTATACTTGAACGTAAAGATGCTCGCCACTCTATAAATACACATATATACGAAGACGTAACTACAACCTACAACCATGGAGACAGATAGATATACTCTTTATTGTACCATTATCATACAAATTATACATGTTGAATACAAATACAAACAATGTGTACAAAGGCAGACTTATCGCTAATGCAATTTCTTCCAGTCAACCTTAGGGTGGATAGGAACGTGGAAAAAATGGGGTTATATATATATATATATATATATATATATATATATATATATATATATATATATATATAATGGGGGAAATATATTTTTTATAAAAGAAATTTATCTATAGCAACCTCTATGATATCCTTTTTATGGCGTCGGCATACTCCATAAACTTCCATTTCTGTCTCTACCGAGCCATGTACATCCAATTGGGGCCTGCATGGCTTGATATCATCTACCCAGCGTAATGCAGGATGGGCTCTACCTCACGTTTTTTTTCTATAGTCTCCACTCCATAATCTTTATAATCATAATCATTTATTTTTGTCATACACAGGTTACAAAAGGTTTTACAAATTCAGAACAGTTCTCTGTGTGCGCCAGCAGGCATACAAAATTAACATGTTGATTTATAATATTATTAACTATTTCATTCTAGTCATTGAACAGAAGTGACATGTATTTCTAATAAGTAATTTAATTATGAATAGAAAAGTAATTATAATTCGTGTTTTATTCCTGAATTGGAGTATGTCTAGGTCTACGTTATAACATTGCAATACCTATATCTAACAAGCAAAATTGTGTCATGTAATCCAAGGTCGATTTTGAATTGGATACTGTTATTATTATTATTGGATACGAGAGGACCATCTTTATTTTATTTATTTATTTATTTAACTTTATTACACAATTGTAAACGGCGGACTTAAAGCCTGAGGCTTTATCTACCAGTCAACCAAATGAGTGATGCAGAGAAAGGTAGGGGGTATCTTTCTGGTCCATCCTTGCTATATGTCCTGCCCATTTCCATTTCTGCCTCTTGACAGTGAGTACAACATCCCTGACTTCTGATGTCTGTCTAATCCGGTCGTTTTGTACCTGATCGAGCAATGTTATTCCTAACATTGGTCTTTCCATTTCCTTCTGCAGACAATAGTTATTTTCATCCCATAGGTGAAGACTGGCAGGACACATTGACATTAAAGAAATCCATATCCATACTAATATTATAAATGCGAAAGTCTGTCTGTCTTTCTGTCTGTCTGTCTGTCTGTCTGTCTGTCTGTCACCTCTTCACGGCTAAACTGCTGGACCGATTCTGATGAAATTCGGTAGGGATATAGTTAACGACCTGAGGTCAAACATAGGCTACTTTTGGGCGCGATATAACCGAGTCCCACGCGGGCGGATCCGCGGGCAACAGCTAGTATATAAATATATTTATGTAACCAATTTATGTACAATTACCTTAAGTGCTGCGCAACACGGTAAACGGATAAAGCTATCCACATTCTTTGCCCAAAGTGCCTTAGACTTCTTTGTTTTCTTGATTCGCCCAATTTCCTTACAATTATTGTGAGTGCCTCTATGTTGTGCCTTATATATAGGATTAGATTAAAGTATACTAGCTGCACCCCGCGGTGTTACCCGTGGTTTATAATATACAGCAGCGTCATCTTTATAAAGCGTAAGTTTTTGACCATACCTAAGAATCGCTTACTTTTTAGGCTATGATACTTATCCAATGTTTTAACTTTCAAATCTCAGGAGGTCCTGGGTTCGATCCCCGGTCAGGTCAAGATGATTAACGATCTTTTCTGATTAGCCTGTTTATCTATATATGTATTTGTTATAAAATATAGTATCGTTAAGTTAGTATCCCATACCTAACGCGAGTCTCGAACTTACTTTGGGGCTAACTCAATCTGTGTGATATATCCGTATGTATTTATTTATTTATAATTTATCAGCTTCCTTCATGCCAAATGTCACAATCGCTTAAGCGTAAAGAAACATTTATAATATTAGCTAGGATTGAAAACACACCATAGGTGTAATGGGCGAATAAAACCGCGGGAACACCTCAGCTAGTTCAATAAATAAATAAAAACATCTTAAATATAAAACCTAAGCGATTTACTGAACCGAAGTAAGGAATAATTTATCGATGCCTCAGACATTACGAGATAAGGGCCCCTGGCGATGACGTGAAGACAACCTAATTGCTATTTGTATTATAATGTTTATCTGTGAAATGGAGTGTGGAGGCTTCCTTTGTGTGTTGCTTTGAGAGGCAAAAGCGGGGTGTTGGATGATATACAAGTAACACTAACTTTCATTGTTGAGGTCTAGTTAGGAATAAACTGCCGCCGTTGTATATTTGCAGTTGATTTGTATATAGATATGATGATATAATGTTGGTGGTCCAACCCTCAGCTATGAGGAACACGGATTGTAAGAAGATTTGTATCCACCTTGTATATTCCTAACTCATCATCATCATTTGGAGTAGGCGTCACGGTCAATCGACCATGTACACCCTGGTGTCAGTGTTCTTCGGAACCACCTCTCGGCCTCTGACATGGTTCCTTTAACAACAACCAGATGGCAGCCGGGACCAACGGCTTAACGTGCCTACCGAAGCACGGAATCATCTTTTTTGTCAGACAATCAAGTGATGCAAGCCTGTCATGTCCTAACTAAACTAAGGTTCTAATGTAACTTAAGGATACTAGCAATACTACTGTTGCGCGAGGATTTCTGATAAGTTCATTTACGGAGACAATATTTTTTTGGAAGGTGGCGGTAGTGAGACCTCAGGAGGAGCCTTAAGACACCATTAATATCCAAGTTTAGTCTTACCAGGTTGGCAACGAGTTGGTTATACCCACGTCCCGTGGAAGCAATAACCGCTTACCATCAGCTATTTACAAATGTCTAACTACCAATATCAATAGCTGTTCTAACTTTATATTTAAAGTAACAAATACGCTTAAAGACCTTAAGTACAGACGCGTAGGCACTAAAATGGGATAAAGCTACCTTTTTTTAGATTTCCCATATAAAAGATTTCCCAAGGTTTTACTTGGAAACCTCAAAGAGATGCCACTTACGGCCAACGCTTTGATACAGCGCCGCGTCAGCTTGTTACAAGATTTCTGTGATAGGCAAAATGGCATATACAACTTCTGATTTTTTGTGGATTTAGACTCACAATAGTTAGATATCCTATACTATTAAACGAGCAATATATAAATTTATTTGTACTCGCGTTTTCAAAAACGGCTCTAACGATTTCTTTGAAATTTTAAACTTTAGTTCTTACATAGTCATAAAGAAAATCTAGCTAGGTTCCATGTCTAGGGAAAATTATTTATCCATATTTTCACACTGATTTTAAAAGATTTTCTGCATAAAATGGTAGTAACAGTACAATAACTTCCGACCGGCGACCGGTAATATAATAAGTCTACTCCATTTCAGGACCAAGAGCTCCGAATCACTACATTCAAAAACGATCAATCAATAAAAGCGCTACCAATACCTAAGCCCAGCGAATATGCTAGGATATTGCATTGATAAAAAAACGTCTACCGTAACGTTACCCAAACTTCCCCAATACAGTTAGCAGCTCAAACTAAGTTTCTCTCCTCGTTGGGTTTCTTTTCTGACCGTACAGAGAAAACGAGTTGAATACGCAATCTTACTTGGATTAGATTTGCCATTTTGTAATTCACTAGTATAAAAACAAACTGAAAATTCTTGATATTTCTATTGATTGTACATATCAAAACATGTCGTAAATTTAACTACAGCTTTAAGAAATTTACTATGTGCTGCCAACAACACCGCATACATAGCACTAATTAAAAAAAAAACGCGCTGTTGATGTAAAAAAACGCACTAGTGTATTAAAGTAAAGAAAAGGCACGAGTGCGCAATGACCTCAATTATTGACCTAAATGCAATGACACTTATTTATTTATTTATTAAAACTTTATTGTTCCATAAGTACAAAATACTTATACAATTGGCGGACTTAATGCTAAAAGCATTCTCTACCAGTCAACCATTGGGAGAAACAGAAAAACTGTGCGGCGCAAAAAAGTTACAAGGGAAAATAGGTACTTAAAAATAAACAAATTTACCACGATGGGTATTTTATATATATATATATATATCTATGCACATACATACGAGTATATAAATATACATTATATAAGCCTACATAAATACTTTTACGAAAACTTTCACAAAGAACTTTCACACGCAGAAGTGAGCATGAACTCTTTTTTTAAAGGTAAATTTAGAAGAAATTTCTTTAAATATATCGGCAGGCAAAGCATTCCAGAGTCGGAGACACTTAACACTTTACTTAACAAGCAAATGTGTTTAAAAAGAACATTTTGTCTATAATAATGCTCTGAATTCCATTCTCTTTGATCCATAATCGAAAAAGTGAGTGCTTTTATCAAAGAATTTAGAATCGCGCGACGCATTTTTATTTTTTAATCTATGGCTTTTATGCAAATTTTATATAAAACGCAAAATACAATATCCGATTGCTGAAATATGGATGAAACTGAAAAAAAATATTCAAGTATCGATTTCAGTTTTGATCGTCTAATAAAAATTCAATTTTCAGTTGACTTTGGCGCTGAAGCTGTTCCCCGCGTCAATTCTATATTGCTTTCAATATATCACGCAATTTTTATTCTCTTTTATACATTTTTCATTCCTGAAAGACAGCAAACCAGTTTGCTATATATTTTAATATATTTTGACGGAGCGATGAACATTAGTTCAAAAACGCAGCGAGCATAATCAACTTTTAAAACGGGTTAAATTTGGAGCAGCATTTTTATTTCATCGTCATCCTCCTAGCAAGGGCCTCCCTAAGGTTGAATGGAAGAGATTATTTTAGAGAAAAGTCCGCCTTTGTGCCTCATAGTTTTAAGTAAAGGTGTATTATATAAAAAAAAATGTGGTGCAACCTTATTTTATTGTAGTTTCTTTAATAGCACGTCTTTTTAAAACTTTTATTTACGTAATTTGAGTAAAGATTTATTATTTACCAGCTGTTCCCCGCGGCTTCGCCCCGTGGCGTGGGACTCGGTTATATGTCGCGCCCAAAAGTAGCCTATGTTTGACCTCAGGTCTTTAACTACATCCCTACTAAATTTTATCACAATCGGTCCAGCCGTTTAGCCGTGAAGAGGTGACAGACAGACAGACAGACTTTCGCATTTATAATATTAATATGGATATGGAAGTATGGATTATTTATTATTGACATCCTGTTACTCAGCTAAAGCTTTAGACAGAACTCACTTTACGCATTAATATGCTTTAATTATATACGCAGGTGGGCCGTATGCCTGTTTGCCTACTTAATAGTATAAAAAAATATTTGACCTTGATTTTAAATATACACCAGCTTACTTCAATAATGTAGAAAGATCTCAAGGGTAATATTTTTTTAAACTGCCATTTAACACAGAGACTAGGCGTAGAAAACCATACTTATTTCATTAGAAAGTTGAAAACAGATATAAATGAGTATTTTAACATTGTTTAAAAAGTTTCTTAAGAACTTCAACAGACTCCCAGAAGCCGATAGTTTTTATTTTACTAATTTTTTATTAAGTTATTGAATACAATGCTACAGATAACACTGTAAATATGGCCCAGTTTTGAGCATCCGTGGACACTATATGAAGATGTACTTGAATTGTTAAGCTTAGAGACCTGTGGCTCCCAGGAAGAGGCAGAAATTTAAAAAAAAATAACTTCTTTCTGTGTCAATGACAAATGATTAAATATTGTAAGCCCAGCGCGAGGCCGCCTCAATGGCCATCTGATTTGCCTCCATCAAGTCGTCCACAAAATAAGATTATAGATTTCCACGTGAGACGATCATCTCTCTCACTTACTCTACAATCATTAATCTCGTCATAACACTCTCCCTAGTTGCCTTTGACTTATATAATTAGCCAACGCGAGTTAGATTCACCTAAGAATGTCAAAGACCGGGCAAAGTGTAGGAGAAAAAGCAGAAAACCAAACAAAACAAAGAACAGAGAAATTATCCGAATACCTAGAAATGTTTTGACGCGGATTTAGTCCTAGAATCAGTGTGGCAGCATATTATCTTTTCTTATTTTCAATTAACGTAATCCACACCACAATTTATTAGAAATGTATTACGTAGTTTACAACAGAGCCACTTAATGTTATCGTCCAATAACAGTGACAATAAAAAACGCAATTAAATTTTGCCACCGCCCAGCCTCAATTTTCGAAAATTTTCCACCATCCCGCCCATTTTTTCTGTGCGAAACGTTGGCTTGCAAGCCAAACTAGTGACGCGTTTTTCGTGCGCTATGCCACTTCTTGTTAATATTTCTAAATTCTTAGAGAAAACCGGACCCTGGCCTCCAAAGCAGTCAGCTGAGGAAGCAACTGAGAAGGCGCAAAGATGAGAAAAACTTGAAGAACTTTGATGTTCGAGTGACTAGCTCTCCTAAATCAATCGGGAAGTAATAAAAACTTTTGATACACTCCTTTACTTATTCACTTAACGTGACATGTTAAATAAGCTGGGTTTTGACGAGCCTTTGATGTCGACTTCTCAAGAGCAGTCGCCGCTCGCGTACGAACCCTACTTTATAGGTTTTTGACTCTCGTTCGATATTCTTGCCGTTTGGCGGGTAATATCAAAGGGAAATAGGTCATGTATGACGTTGGGTGTACTCAATGCGCTCAAATTAAGCCAGGTTTTTTTTTCTTGGTTTACTGTTTCGCTATTATACAGCTTTAGGAAAATCGGCAGCTAATTTTGATGTAAAGATAGACGGCATCTTTTCTTTCCGCAGATGGTGTACGTTTAAAAGATCAACGTTTTTCTAAACCACTTTCCGGTCGGTAACGGATTCCACTAAAGTAACATTCTCAAGAGTCAGGCTGGCCTGGGTCAGGCAGGTTGTTGAAGTGAACATGCACACATTTCAATGTTTATTTCAGTATATTGAATACCACGTGGTACTTACAACTTAAAGACGACGAAACATAGCTCTAAACATAGATTAAAAAGAAAATAAGTCCGGCGTCAAAACGCGCGCGATTTCCTAATTCTACGTTTCTAAATAAATTACAGCAACAAATTCAGTTCAATTCGAAAATGGAGTTGCAATTTGAACATTCAAATTAGTGTAGTATGTAACCGCCCGTCAATAGAACGAATCGAGTGCGATTCGATAAAACCCTCTAAATATGTTCCTTGGTGCATAGAGCTTAGAATTAAATGGAGTTATTTTTATATAAAGAATCAGTTGCCGCCGTAATACCATTGATGTTTTGAGCACTAACTTTACAAAAAGTTGTTTTTGTTGTTACTAACACTGTCTTTGCTGTTCAATTATCTAAACTTATTAGTTTTGTTGACTGTACGTAGTGCCGAATAGAAGTAATATTTTTTTATAGTTTAAAGGGAACTGAAATTAAAATTCAAATCAGAAAACAAAATTCAAAGAATCAGCCTCTGTTATTCATATATTTTGTTTATTTCATATTGTTTCTATGCTTCTTGGTGTTACATTCGAATTCAACAGACGAATAATACTGGGCATTAATCTTATGAGCGAGAAATCGAGAATTTATGGAAATGCGCGGCTAAGATCGCTCACATTTTATCGAGGTTAAACATTGGTTGAACTTACATTACAGTCATGTAAGTATGTATCATTAAATATGCCTGTAAATAGAGTAAAAGTGAACAGAAAGCAAGACAGCAGTCAAGTGCCGTTATATCTAGAATCATGTTTAAACGCAAACAGTGTTTGCGTTTAAACAATAACGGCTATTTTAAAATAATAATGTTAAATTATTTGTCTATAACTGTTATTGTAAACTGTTATTGTTATCCTGTTATTTTTGTGGCAAAGTGTTAATTAATTTTTAGAGAACAGCTAATTCTGAAATAATCAAATAACGAAAAAAATGTAATCAGTTATGTATGCGTCGTGAGTTGTGCACGGCACGGCAACAGGGCGTAAGATACATTAACAATAACAGGCATTAATGATAGCTCCAATAACAGTGTTATTCATTATATTAAAATAACTAGCTGTTCCCCGCGGCTTCGCCCCGCGTGGGACTCGGTTATATCGCGCCCAAAAGTAGCCTATGTTTGACCTCAGGTCGTTAACAACATCCCTACCAAATTTCATTACAATCGGTTCAGCAGTTTAGCCGTGAAGAGGTGACAGACAGACAGACAGACTTTCGCATTTATAATATTAGTATGGATGCATTAAATTAACTGTTATCGCAATAATGATCACCACTTTGCTTGACATTATCCAACACATGCAAAAAACAAACACACACAAGTATTAGCTATCCGACCGAATTACCCACTCGTGTCTAAGCTTTGGCACTAATCACGGTAAAGATAGGAGCACCAACCCCGCTCCTATCACTGGGATCCAGCCTGAAGCGTACCAATCCCTCGTCCGTGCCTAACTATGTTAATCTACAGTTACATTTGAACACATTAAAATTATCAACAGCAATATCATATCAATATCAAGTACTAATAAAGGCCATATTAAATCACTAGAGCACAATACACGTCTGCACCGCTCGGCCAACCCAAGGAGAAGAGAGCGTTACACTCATACTCACCCCGACACTACTACTGCCAAGAGGGGTTTACCTGTAGTGGGGAGATATCTGTCACGTGATGTTACCGGGCGCTAACACAAGTACAAGCAGCATGACATATAAGTACATTTGGCAGAGGGGTTCGCCCGTCGGTGGCCACACCGGTTGGTTTAATGCTATAAGCTCTCTGCTTGCTACAATATTAATTGCTATGTATTTTGTTACAGGAGGGCGAGCGACAGGAGAGCGAACATGAATGCTACGCAAACACTACGCGGGTTCAATGACACCAACCGTAAGATAACTTTTTTTAGTTTATTTCTATGTGTCTACCATAAGATTTCATGTTCGCAGACGCTAGCGACTGCGTTAGGGTTTTGTGTGGAATTTCTTAGGATCGATTTCACCAAACATGACTTAACTTGACAATAGTTATCCACGGAATATATTTATTCTTCCATTTAACTCTTGGATAACTTCGTCCACGTTCCAACACTTTACACAAGATTAAATTTACTCTCGGATAGTTACTCTGTGACAGGGAGTGAATCCGAATGATTGAAATGAATGACTGTAAAAGTCGCCCAAATGCAATTGCTCGTTTCTCCTCTAATAAATAAAGTGTATTTCGTATTATTATATTCAATAGGGTTATACCTATATCAAAAGTGTCAAAACGAGATATTCTTACAAAGTAAAATCAAAGAAGTTCGATTCGCGTGCGGTCTTTTTAGTGACGCAATTTTTTTTAAATCTATGGGTAAAATATATAAATATTATAACTAATATTATTTTAATACCAGCGCGTCAGAAAATCTGCTGTCGAAACAATGACACTTGGACGCCATATTGAACTTATCCTTAGTATAAAGTCGCTGTTCGTTGAAAATTGGCGGCGGAGTAGAGATTTACTCCAGCATAATCATTTATTGTCTATGGTAAAACGTAAAAATATGTTATCCTAGGGGTAACTGCTCGTATACTCTCGAGTAAAATTTACTCTTATTTGGTGAAATCGACCCTTAGTTACCTTTTTCGCCATGGGCGCTGTACAGGTTTGTCATTCAAACGAAAATTCACTTACGGAAAATAGTTCACTATAACACCACTAGATAGCGGTAGTAGTGGTTGAATACCACAATTGAATATAAAAACTAATATTGGCACTGTACGGAACCCTCTGCACGCGAGTTCAACTCGCACTTGACCGGTTTTTTGTTTGTTACCTCTTCACGTTTTATCTACTGAACCAATCTTCCTGTATTTTCGCATACACATAGCTAGCGGGCGAAGCCGCGGGCGAAAGCTAGTCAAATATAATAGGCGAATCCCCGATTTAACCTCACCATTCCGCGAACTTGAAAACGCACTCTCATATAGCTAATGCAAACTCTTCGAGCCAATCTGTGGGCTACCTTAGTTTAAATAACAATGGGTTACTTGGAACTCAGTGAGATGTCACACGTTAAATTATCTTATTCATGAAGTTTCACGAATTTCACAAGTTCTGAAACTTAGTTACAGCCACTGAATCCAATACTAGTAACATTAGAAAATATGAACATGAACAGGGTTTCGATTCTGCTAACGTTAAATCACAATCGTGTCAAAATAGTGTTTCAATGGTAGTGCTTTTCTACACACTAGTTACAAGAAATGTATATTTTTTTTATATCACTGCTGATGGTCACACCACACACTACATTCACATCACATCATACTGTCATAACTCTTGTAAATAGTGTGTAAAAAGCACTACTATTGAAACACTATTTTGATATGATTTTGACATAACGTTAGCAGAATCGACGCCCAGAACATTTGTTGTTCTGGCACGCTTTATACGCTGAATAAAATCATTTAAATAACTAATAATATATATATACTAGCGACCCGCCCGGTTTCGCATGGGCATAAAAACCTTCTTCTTGAATCACTCTATCTATTAAAAAAACCGCATCAAAATCTGTTGCGTAGTTAGATTTAAGCATACAAAGGGACATAGGAACAGAGAAAGTGACTTTGTTTTATACTATGTAGTGATATATATGTGTAACACACAGTAAATTAAGTATAAAAACCTATTTTTTCCCCTATTATGTATGAACACTGTTGTATTTTATTTTATAGATTGATTACTTGTTTAGAGAATACGCAAAGCATAAGATACATTTCAAAGATAATTTATATCTTTTAAACTTTAAATAAATAAATAAAAAGGGCACGGTACACTAATTGGTTATAACAATCCGTTAACTTTTCTGAAAAACATATGTAGGGAGTTCATTTTAATTCATAAAAAAAAATCTAATCTAGAAAATTAACTTAAAAACATAACTTTGTATTACTTATACTCGTTATAATAACCAATCCCAAATATTATCGTAACTTTCAAAACACTTACTGTCAAAATAAATCGTATTGAATACCTACGAAGAGGTACTTAAAGGGCCATCAGAGGATCCTGTGATACGTGACTGGTTGGAGTCACATAAAACCACAAACTAATGCCAATACAGAGATAAAGCTTAATACAAATTTAGCTGTTACCCTTGGCTTCCATTTTTGTCTATCTTTAGCAAGTTCCTTTATTTCTTGATACGACACGACGTAGACAAAAATGGAAGGAACTCCACGGACAAGAGCATAGCTCTTAAATTTATGATGACGATGACCCTTGGCTTCGTCTTTGAAGTACGTTTGTAAACCATGTTGAACTGGATTAATTTACCTTACTACCCAATCCATGTTCTTTGTCATAGTGAATCCTAGTTTAACAAATGTCAGTGAAATGAAAAAACGCAGGGAAGAAACTAAGAAGTAAATATATTTTTCTAGCGGCTCCGCCCGCGTCGGTTTGGTTATATCGCTTCCAAAAGTAACCTATGATTGACCACTGTTCCATAACTATTATCCATGACAAATTTCATCCAAGTCGGTCTAGCGGTTTAGCCGTAAAAGAGTATTAGACAGACAAAAAAGGATCTTTGTGCACAGTAAAATATTTTAAGTGGTGCGAAATTAACTTTTCAGATACATATAAAACACAAGATTACTGGTTCGCCAAAAAGAAAATGGTCGAAAATCTTAGCCATACTACAAAATAAAACCATTTTTTATTATGTTACCCCCGAAACAATGATAGTATCAATAAACAAAACATACAATGATGTTACATACTTCTGTATTTTCCATGTTTCGCGACGCAACCCTTTCAGGAAAATATTACGGCTTAATGTCATTTTAATATGAAACTTGAAATATGGTGGTCCTTTGCTGTTTTGGACGTTAATAAGTTGGGTGGGGGTCACTTTTTGTCTCGAAGAGTCACGTAATATGAAATATGACCGGGGCTGCCCATTATTGGGAAATATTTAGACCAGGCTAATGTAAGAGAATAGACCGACTTAATTAGTATTATTAGAGAAGATTAAATTTCAAACAACAACTCGCTTCTTACGTCGCTATCACTCACACTTCGCATAAGATTCAAAATGACAAGTGAGAAGTGAGCTTCAAAGTAACGAGGAAATTACCTTACAGAATGCCACATCGTAAGATCTCATAAAAAATTGATATTTTTAATTCTAATATTAATAATTCTAATGTCTAATTTAGTTCATCTCGCTTTCACGCCCGCAAGGATAGCGCTAGTATATATTCGAAATATCAACCGAGTTTAGAATGCCAATCAAAAAACTCACAGCGGATTCAGATTCGAAGTTTAAAATGAAAGCTTACAGAATCAAAGCCGTTCGATTTATAAAACCAAAAGTTGTAGATATAATAATTGGTATCGCAACACATGAGCGTGTTCGTAACGTCGTGCATGTCAAGTGACTATAGCATGATCTGTCTTGGGTTGATCAATAGGCATTTCTATCTTGAGCTCCTCCATGCTTCGGGTACCTACTGATGTAAGCACAGCACAGTTATTTTCCCGAATATGTACTAGTTAATCACTACATAGTATAAAACAAAGTCGCTTTCTCTGTCCCTATGTCCCTTGGTATGCTTAAATCTTTGAAACTACGCAACGGATTTTGATGCGGTTTTTTGACGTGACAACGTCTTATAATTCGATGGAGCCGGCTGCACGCACGAAAAAACATGACACAATACGGCGTTACCTCGCTCTGAGGCGTTCCATTTAAGGCTTGAAGTGCAAGCGAATTTCTTATGACGTTGTCACGTTCAACTATCGTCAGTAAACCGACTTTACAGACAACCGATTTTTTAATAGATAGTATGATTCAAGAGGAAGGTTTTTATGCCCATGCGAAGCCGAGGCGGGTCGCTAGTTTATAATATTTGGCATAATTTTAACAACGACAAACAAAACATGACTTCCTATCAAGCTGTCTTGACGACCTCCGTGGCGTAATGGTTAACATGCCTGACCGCTACTCAGTAGGTCCTGGGTTCGATCCCCGGTCAGGTCAAGATGATAAATGATCTTTTTCTGATGGACCTGGGTCTTGGATGTTTATCTATATATGTATTTGTTATAAATATAGTATCGTTGAGTTAGTATCCCATAACACAAGTCTCGAACTTACTTTGGGGCTAACTCAATCTGTGTGATTTGTCCCTATATATATATATATATATTTGTCTTATGATTCCGCGCTTCGGAAGGCACGTTAGCCGTTGGTCCCGGCTCTCATCTGGTAGTCGTAAAAGAGGCTCAGAGACGGTTCCGAATAACTCTGATACCAGGTTGTGCATGGTCGTTTGACCGTGTCACCTAAACAAAATGATGATGATGATGATGATCACGTTGTAGAGTAAAAATAAACCAACTAACACTTAAAATAACATACTAAAGATAAGAAAAAGAATCTAAAAGTAGTTTCTCAAGTATATGCAGGTACAATTACTAGTTTGGGAAACTTTTACTGTTTTCCCCATCTCGGCGCCTGAAGAAATACTAATGACTCTTGAACAACTTTGAGCTATCAAATAACGACTTGGACGAATTTGTTCTTTGACTTTTTGTCTAAATTCTGACACTAAAGAGATATCGGATATCTTTAATACAATTTCCCATTAGTTAGTTAGTTTATGTTATATTATCTTCTTCTTCTTCCTTATCTCATTTCAACTGTGGTCGAGTCTCCATTATGTTCATTAACTATCAAATTATTTTTTTCCGATTACACTATTTTCTTGTAGAACTCATAAATCTAAACTAATCATATCTATATACTAGCGACCCGCACCGGCTTCACGTAAGCATAAAAATCTTCCTCTTGAATCATTCTATCTATTAAAAAAACCGCATCAAAATCCGTTGCATAGTTTTAAAGATTTAAGCATACAAAGGGACATAGGGACAGAGAAAGCGACTTTGTTTTATACTACTCGTATGTAGTGATAATGCACATTGATTTCAATCTGGCAGTCGTTAAAGAAACCACATCAGAGGCCGAGAGTGGGTTCCGAAGAACTTTGACACCAGGATGTGCATGATTGATTGGCCATGACATCTACACAAAATTAATGAATGAATGCAATTTCGAATTCACTTTGTTTGTTAGATTAAATCGTAAGCACTAAAAGAGAAGGTAGAGTTCTCACCTTAAAAGTAGTTGCAACTGCGTTTTTTTTTGTTTTATTCACTCAGACACCATGGTGTGCATGTTCGATTGACCGTGACACCTACTCGAAATAATGATGATTTATTTTACTTATTTAAATATAAAATTGCCTTATAGAAAAAAAAACCCATCATCATCTGTGTCTCTACTTTACAGATGAAATCACATACCCTACGACGTCGGAGTGGTTCGACGGCAACTGCTCCTGGGTGGACGCCGTCTCCTGGGGTTGCAACGGCACCACAGGGAGCAATTCCACCTCCGGTGACGTCACGTCGCTCGTCCTCATGGCGGTCACGTCTGTCTTCCTGGCTCTCATCATCTTGGCTACTATCGTCGGTAAGTAGTTGAGATTTTTAAATTTGGAATTAATTTTGAGGTATTTATAAGGATTTTGGGACGTTTTAAATTGGAATTAAATTTAGTCATAAAGTGAGCAATAAAATAGGGTTTCGGGACGTTTAAATTACGAATGATTTGACCAACTCCACCTTAAGTGACGTCACCATCCTCGTTCTCATGGCTGTCACGTTGGTTATCTTGGCTCCTATCGAAGTAAGGCTTGAAGTTTGAATGTATATCGAAGTATCAGATCAGGTTTTAGGACGTTTAAAATTGAAATCGAATTTTAAGTCATCAGATCAGAAAGAAGTTTTTGATCGTTTGAATTACGAATGAACCATAACCAATTCTACCTCCACAACTCCAGTGACATCACGTCGAGCCTTCTAAAGGCGTGCACGTTTTCCAAAATTATTAGACTACAGATTAATAACAAACAATTTATCATCTTCAAACAGAATAAAATTGTGTTATAACCTCAGATTGTTATAACTAAATAGACAAGTTTACTACAGCTTCCTCAGCATAAATGCAGAAGCAGCAACGCTACAAATTCCAGCCTTTGCGTTACAGTCACGATTCACGTCGCCCCATTCTATTATAAAATAAGGACTGTGTAGAAAGATACCTTGCATTAAGTAGAGCTTATATATGCTCGAACGGCGACCACGCACCGGTAAGCGCAGCATCGGACACCCACCGACCACATGGTCGGATGACCTAAAGAAGGTCGCAGGCAGGCGCTGGATGCAGGTCGCTTCCAACCGGTCACTTTGGAAATCCTTGGGGGAGGCCTATGTCCAGCAGTGGACAGCCTGCGGCTGAAATGATGATATGCTTGTACGGTGAAAAAAGAGATGGAAGGAATGTGTGAGTCAGGATATGACCAGGAAGAGTGTGACGCAGAAGATGGCTGGAAATAGATATAAATGGAAGAAACTTACATACTGTGCCGACCTTACACAGGAAATAGGATAAGTTAAAGGAAAAAGAAGATATGCTTGTACGATGGCAATTCTTTTTCTTGATTTGAAGTTGATAAAGCTTGTTTAAAGCCAGTTCAAGGTGAAACGAGTTATACTGTGTTTTTATCGAATATGTCTACACAGATTTTTGTCAGTTCGAATTGTACAACTTTTAGCTCTCAGACACCAGCTCTTGATACTGAAATTTTAGGGCATGACCCTTGGATGGCCTTTCATTTTGCTATCTTATCCTTAGTTTTCAGTTTAAATTTTAATCAAGGCAAATTTTGATGATGATGTCCTCCTCGTCGAGTTCTGATAACGGCGACTTCAAGATAAAATTTAAATTTCTGTGCCAGCGAAACCAAGCTATTCGAGAAAATTCTGTACAGCAGCTATCGCATTAAAGACCATCGCTTCTATTATACGTGTAGACAAAAGTTGGTTTTGGTTATGTTTTACTGAGCCAGTATATATCAATGTCCAGGTAGTTCACGATAAGGTAAACGATTAAATAAGTTTCATTGTCATCATCATTATTTCAGCCGCAGGCTGTCCACTGCTGGACATAGGCCTCCCCCAAAGATTTCCAGAACGACCGGTTAAAAGCGGCCTGCATCCAGCGCTTGCTTGCTACCTTGTTCAGGTTATTTGACCATCTGGTCGGTGGGTGTGCGACGCTGCGCTTGCAGGTGCGTGATCGTCATTTGAGAACCTTTCTGTCCCATCGGCCATTGATTTGTTGCGCTTTGTGCCCCGCTACTTCAAAAAGTTAATCTGAAATAGCTAGGCTATGTCGGCAACCTTTGTTATACGGACTTCCTCATTTCTGATTCAATCTCGAATGAGTTAAACCACGTGCCGATTAAGGTGTTACTTCTATACTCTCCACATTTTGTGTTTCCGTTTATTATGGATTGAGGTTTATTATTGCAGCGTGGAACTATTAAACATGACTGCGCCCTGTCTTTTGTATGGTCCATTCAGTTCAACGTTCGGGTCGTAATAACAGAGAGCGCTTTGAAGCGTATGTACTGTACAGATTACTCTATAACAAGTAAAATATGGACCTTCATGTCAAGGTGATAGTTACTAAATTCCAATGAATTTTGGTGGCTATTTGTACTGTATGGGCGTTGTGCTCTGTTGTAATAACTAAGTAAAGATGAGATTGCTTTGAATCTAAAGTATGTAAAGAAAAGCAGTGAAGCATAATCGCACTTTCATATAGGATGTACTTATTAGTATTTGCTTATCATTACCATTATCTCAGCATTTTTTCAATGGCACTTCAGAGCCTGGTTGGCTAAAGTGCAATATTCTACCAATTTATAAATATAATAAAATTCTATATCATATCTACATTCTATATATATAAAAGAAAGTCGTGTTAGTTACACTATTTATAACTATAGAACGGCTGAACTGAGTTGGCTGAAAATTGGTGGAGAAGTAGCTTTGAACCAGAAGAAGGATATAGGGTACCTTTCATCCCGGGTAAAAGCACTGTCCCCGAAAGAAGTTTACCGGGGCCTGGCCGCGAGCAGAAGCTAGACTCTAATAGATCTCATTTTCTTATTGCAAAAAATCATTGCCAACCAAAAAATATTAATATGAAGACACTTAAATAACGCATTCCGTCAAAATTTGTTGAATTCATAGATTTGAAAAAAAAAATGTCTAGCTTCAAAGACGATTCGATTTTCAAATTCTATGGTTAAATGAAGGACTTCCTCCATAGGGTATGCGTTTAAATCATATGGGGTGCATACTTCACACAATTGTTTTCAATTTATGATGATTATGCTATCATCTGGAGTGGTATTTTTGAAATGTATGACTCAAATGATGATCGTTCGAGTCACCGGTTATGTTATGACACAGGGAAATCATTCGAAAATAAACGATAATCATTTCACTCACCGATTTTGCTATGTCATACATTTCAAAAATAGAACTCCTGTTGGTCGTCAAAGAAACCACGCTTACACTAGGACATGCAGGGTCAATTACCTCGTCACCTAAACAAAAAGAACCATAGACATAAATATGAAATGAACAAACAAATAAATAGTTTATTTTCTTTATTCTTTATGCTATATCTCTGTGTAGTATTTTTCTAATCAAACGGACATTCGGAGCACGCTGGCCCCGGTCCAAATTGTTATTTGTGTGTAACAACACACGGAATACGTTTTCATAAGGCCTGTTTCTTGTATTTTATTAACTTGTACAAAAAGAAAAATATGGGTATGTCTATAGTGAAAATAAAAATTTCAAATGCCTAAAACGCAAATTCATATTTATCAAAGTGACTAGAAAATATCTATTTTAAATTGTTTTTTATTCGAAAATCATACTTTTTATTTTGGAAAACTTAATACTAAAAGCATTCTCTGCCAGTCGACCGCAAAGAGAAACAGAATCTTTAATAGGAAACGAGAAATAAAGCTATTAAAGTTACTCTTAAGACCAAAGATTAAAAAAAAAAATTGTAGAGAGACCGCGCTCGATTCGAAATTCTTTGCTTAACCACACTTGACTATACCTTGGTGAACACTAGCGCCACCATCATTTAAAAATCATTATTCCCTGAAAACATAAGTTATCAAAAATCCGTCTTTTGTAATTAAGATTCTGGATCTGAAGTTAATTTTAATTGAATATATTTTATCAGAATAAATATTATTATTCTCCTTTTGTTTTTAAATATCCTAAACCATGACTAATTTTCTATTGACCAAAATCACTTTTATTCCAATAGCTATTAGGTGTGTTATTAAACAAAATATCACATTGTTTCTTCAAAGAAAAGTAAACGTACAGAAGTTTCATACAACACAGTATCACAAACAATTTGGTCGACCAATACCACAGCCATCCAATTAGCATGTGTGGCGTGGCTCCGACGGAGATACAAATGAACCTGCTTCTATACTCGCTGTATTCGTTTAAAGGAACTTAGAGACAAGTCTGTAAATAGCTCAGATATTTAAAGATCATTTAGTTAGTAAGACGTGTGGTTTCTGGATAGGATAGAAGGCTAATTTTGTTTCCTAGATTTTATAACATACATGGACAAATCACATAGATTGAGATAGCACCAAAATAAGTTTAAGAATGTGATATGGAATACTAAATCAATGATATTTTTATAACAAATTTATATATAGATAAACATTACCAACGATCAAGGCTAATCGGAAAAAGATCATTTTTAATCTTGATCTGACCGGGGTCGAACCCGGGATCTCCTAAGTAGCGGACAGGCATTTTAACCATAACGCTACGGAGGTCGTTTAGAAGTGTAGTCTCGATCTAATCTTTCTAATTCACCAACCTATGAAAATCCAAGGATTTTTTCCTTTGGTTGTCAAATCCTAAAATCCTAAAATAGCTAATTGCATTCAATCACATTCAGAATGTGTCAAACTTTCAACCCTCAAACACACTTGACCCACTGACAAGTCTGACAACAGATTTCTCACTCGACGCGGTCTGAACGCCGCTCGGTAGATTGACACTGTGGTTATCGATTCAACTCGAGTTGGAAAGCTAGTCGATTCGAAATCATGAACTTTGCAGAGTTAAGTGTCTGTTAGTTTTGTTCGAGTGCACTTTGGTGCACACCCGGGAATATTAAATTTTATAGCATTTAAGCGATAATTTAACTATTTTCTGCAGTTTTAGGCTTTTGATTTATAAGGAATTTTATTTTACGTAGTGATTGGAATAACTTCGTGTTTTTCAGGTTTAACATGACGCGTAGAATAATAGCACTTTTATAAAGCTTACTGTCAGAAATTCTACATATTTTGTGCTCTATGGACTAGATTTATATTACAGTATTTTCATATCTACACTAATATCACTAAAGCTGAACAGTTGTTTGTTTAAGCGCTTTTAAACTTTTAAACGCTTTTAAAATTAGGGCTTACCTAACGTCACAATTTCAAAACGCTAACGAATGTCGACAAGAACAAAATGTATGGGATTGACATAAGCTGCGGTATATCACGTGGTCAATCTTATGACAATCCCATACATTTTGTTCTTGTCAAGATTTGTTAAAGTTTTGAAATTGTGACTTTGGCTAAGCCTCGTGATTCTTAGTGATGGTTTATAGACTATCAAGGAACTTTAGCGGTAAAGTAAGTGTTTTGAACACTGTTTTTCATTTCTGTTTTTTTAAACCTGTTAAACTTTCAATCTGTTTTCAAGCAAACTTGTTTGTGCCTAAACAGTTTTATTAAGCAGATATTTTAGCAGTAACGGTTGAAAACACTGTTTAAAACACTGTATTGATAAAAAAAATGAAAACCCTTTACAAACAGGTTTAAACAGAAAACGTATATCTGTTAGTGTTTCAAAAGTGTTTGAAGCCGGTTTAAAACACCCAAATAAGTGTTACAGAAATATTTCTGTAACAGATTGAATGGGTAACCTTTATGAAAATGGGTAACACTTATTATGGTGTTTTTGAGTCCTTGTAGAACATACACACCACGAGCGAGTGAAAACGCGGGAATGGCAAATAGTATCATATTTCATAATAGTAATGTTTCAATATTCAGGGCTAACTTTTAAAATTTTTATTTCCCTTAGAACATTATTCAACGTATTAGAAAACTTTATAAAAGATGATGAATGAAATCGATAAAGTTCTTTGAGTTATGACGTGAACAAGAGAAATAGGGATTCATTTTCATCCATACTAATATTATAAATGCGAAAGTCTGTCTGTCTGTCTGTCTGTCACCTCTTTAAGGCTAAACTGCTGGACCGATTATGATGTAATTTGGTAGGGATGTAGTTAACGACCTGAGGTCAAACATAGGCTACTTTTGGGCGCGATATAACCGAGTCCCACGCGGGGCGAAGCCGCGGGGAACAGCTAGTACTTCCATAATTCTATACTTATATTATAGATAGATGGATAGATAAACTCTTTATTTATTTATATATTTATTTATTAAAACTTTATTGTTCCATAAGTACAAAATACTTATACAATTGGCGGACTTAATGCTAAAAGCATTCTCTACCAGTCAACCATTGGGAGAAACAGAAAAACTGTGCGGCGCAAAAAAGTTACAAGGGAAAATAGGTACTTAAAAATAAACAAATTTACCACGATGGGTATTTTAATGCATATCATATTAAACTACGTAACATACATACACAATACATAAATATACATACTTATGCCCTTACTTATATATCTACATATATTATATATATATATATATCTATGCACATACATACGAGTATATAAATATACATTATATAAGCCTACATAAATACTTTTACGAAAACTTTCACAAAGAACTTTCACACGCAGAAGTGAGCATGAACTCTTTTTTTAAAGGTAAATTTAGAAGAAATTTCTTTAAATATATCGGCAGGCAAAGCATTCCAGAGTCGGATGGATTGTAATGTGTAGGAATTTGCCATAAAACTACTGCGAAATAACGGAATAAACAGCAAATGAGAGTTAGAAGAACGAAGCTGTCGGTCGTGAGAGTCTGCAAGAAATTTGAACTTACATTTTAAGTATTCAGGTGACTGAGGATTCGTAATAATCGAAAAAAGTGTACACAGAAGCCTAAGTCCAGAATAGGGAAAACTAACGTTTGGATTAATAGAATCTTAGTCTTGATGGGTAAGAAGTTTCTGAGCCGATTCAGTTGCTGGAGAGTAATATTTATAGAGCGACTGATTTCAGTGACATGAGCGGTCCAACTGAGAGTGGAATCAATATAAAGGCCAAGATTTTTTACAGAATTATGGAAAGGGATAACGTTGCCATTATAGGTGATTGATGAAATAGAACTAAGATCAAGCTGATTAATTTGTCTACTACTACCGATAATTATTGCCTGACATTTGGTGGGGTTGACACTGATTCCAAAGTCAGCGGACCACGATGAGACAGCTAACAGCGCTGAGTTCATCCTGGCGATTGCCAGATCAATATCCTCAACTGAAGACTGTGTGTAAACTTGTAGATCGTCAGCATAGAAATGGTAAGAACAGCCAATGAGAGAAGAAAGAAGGTTTATAAAAATAGAGAAAAGTAAAGGTGAGAGAATGCCACCTTGCGGTACACCGGTAGAGAGGGTATTCCAGTCTGACAATTCACGGTCCATGCGAACTGCTTGTTGGCGGCCACGGAGGTAATCAGAAAACCAATTTACTACACAGGGAGAGAATCGCAGATGTTGAAGAATAGCAAGAAGAATATCGTGATCAACCATATTGAAAGCGTTCGAGAAATCAATTAAAACAAGTATGGTGACCATCGTACTCTCCATTCCTAAACGGATATCTTCAGTGACTTTGAGCAGTGCAGTAGCAGTGCTGTGACCAGGACGAAAGCCAGACTGAAAAGGAGTAAGAAGAGAGTTAGAAAAAATAAATGAAGATATTTGAGCATGCACTACGGCTTCTTGAACTTTGGAAAGAAATGGGAGAATGGAAATAGGCCTGAAATTATTTAAAGCTTGAGGGGATGAAATTTTAGGAAGAGGGATAACAAACGCTTTCCGCCAAATGGAGGGAAAGTTGCCAGTGACGAGAGAAAAATTGATTATATGAGTCAGAATAGGCAGAATTATATGAAGTATGTCTGTGATCATTTGCCGGCTCACAGCATCACATCCTACAGCTTTGGATTTAATGCCTTTTATAATTTTGCAGATGTCATCTTCAGTTGCAGGTGTAAAAGAAAAAGAAATTTGTATAGATTGGGGCATAGCGGAAATCTGAGAAATAGTCGCCGATTTACGAGCTGGGTCCAGAGATGAGGAAGTAGAGAAATGGTTGTTGAAATCATTCAGTGAAAAGGCAGAAGTAGTTGAGCAACTGTTTTTACTTTATTTTATTTATTGCACCAAACGAATATATACATCATTTTTTTAAATAGATAAGGTACAAAGGCGGACTTATTATATTATTATTATAAATGCGAAAGTTTGTCTGTCTGTCTTTTTCGCTTTCACGGCTAAATCGCTGGACCAATTTTGATGAAATTTGTTATAGATATATTTAGTTTTGGACGCGATATAACCGTTAGATAATGCTTTTAGCATTAAGTCCGCCTATTGTGCTTTACATTTCGTATTTTGTACAATAAAGGTTTAATAAATTAAATAAATAAAAACTGAGTTCCACGCTTGCGGTGCCGCGGGCAACAGCTAGTTTATCTATAGATCATTTTTAAACCACATTTCTATTATAGATATCTATCACGTGGTGCACTCGTTTCAATAAATGTTCACCCTCTCATGCAAGGCTTCTCAATATGACAGCACAAAAGGCATTTGAAGTCATCGTTTTCTGATAGCTTCCGAGAATACCAGTCTAGGATCTTTACAATAGAACTGAGATTACATTGTCATTATATTGTAAGTTACATGGCTGAATTTCGACACCGTAACTTATGAACGACCAAAGGTTATCATTTAAAAATATTTCGCAACAGCGTGTTCGCGACGACGTATTTCGATGCAATAAATTGTGGAGCAGACAGTTTTACACATTACACATATAATACCCATAAAATATAGACGAGTGACGATATATACCCAAAGGTTGACTGGAAGAGATTACTTAGCAATAAGTCTTAGCTTAGCAATATGTTTCTAAAGTTTGCTGTCATTTTATTTATTCTGTATGTAGGCAGTATATTTGTATATATTTATACTAGCGACCCGTCCCGGCTTCGCATGGGCATAAAAACCTTTCTATTGAAACACTCTCTCTATTAAAAAACCGCATCAAAATCCGTTGCGTAGTCTTAAAGATTAAAGCATACATAGGGATATAGGGACAGAGAAAGCGACTTTGTTTTATACTATGAGTGATGTATATTCCGGAAATTATACAGGTAGTTATGTTACTGATGCAACCTTGGAAGTCCTCACATTCACGTTCAACTAGATTGAACATTCTTCAAAGGTCAGGCGGACTTCCGACATCAATTTAACTTGGCAATGTTCATTATTTGCTTACAGTGCAGTACAGTCTGGTACAGAATTATTGTTCATGATTGCCAAGCTCCGGTTGATATTTGGCCGGTGTTCTTGGCTCCAAATAAAATTCTGGTTTAATGTGTAATGACTGTATTCCAAGTAAAACGTAGACTGGTATGAATTAAAACTAATTACGCAATAAGGTTTATACTCCCGGTATATAAGTAAGTCCGTTCGACGAGTGATTAGCCGCAACACGGAGTGGAGATAAATTTTTTGGATTTTTGCATTTCTGTATAGGCAGGGGCAGAGTCCGGCACCCACCGACCAGAAATAGTCCCTAGTATGAGTTTTTCTTAACGCAGACGCTAGCGATTGCGTTAGGATTTTGTATGGAATATCTTAGTTGCCTTACTATATGCCAGAGGCGCTGTACAGGTTTGCCATACTAAATCGTTAACGCAGTCGCTAGCGTCTGCGTTAAGAAAAACTCGTACTAGGGGCACAGATCACATAAAGAGAGCGCTTAATGCAGGCCGCTTTCAACCTGTCATTCTGTTGGGTCAGAGGTATGTCCAGCTGTGGAGGTATGTCCAGCCAGCACACAATACAAATGGTAATATTTGTAAAAATTACCCGTAGCAATAAAAAATTGACGCTCAATCTAGCGACACCTTTCTCCCACTCTTTCAATAAATAATCCAAACTTCTCGTCCCAAACACTTACCTAAACCACAGAGGAGATAATAGTACTATGCTTTAACCCTAATGCTTACTAAGGATTCGAAAAACAAACTTGGTAAGAACACTCAAAGCAAGTAGTTTCGACAACTAGGTTTCACAACTTCTGTTGTGGACTGTACAATTGTATTTACATACAGTTTTACACACGTGTAACCTTCAGGACGGGATTAAAGCTTTACATAAATTTTACGCTCATTTTAACGTTCATTCTATTGAAACTAATGTATTAAATCTCAAAATAAGTCTTCCTATGAAGCCTCCTTGGCCTCCGTGGTCGACTTGTTAAGGCTTTTGCCTCTAGACCCGGGGGTCCTGGGTTCAAGTCCCACAGGAAGCATACTTTGTTTAGTTGTTTCCAGTTTGGTTAGGACATTGCAGGCTTGAATCACCTGATTGTCTGCTAATAAATATGATTCCGTGCTTCATAAGGCACGTCAAACCGTTGGTCCCGGCTGGTAATCGTTAAATGAATCGCGTCAGGCGAGCAGAAAAACTGTGACACTTGGGTATGTATGGTCGATTGACTTAAAAAGTCTTATAGCGCTAGGAACCCACGGACCAAGGGTTCCGACACCAAAGGGGACAAAATCATATGATATAAAATATACTTAAAATGTAAACGTTTAAAAACCGTTTTATACTTTTAAAATAAAGAGGGGAAAAGGCTTTGTAGACTTCGCAAGGACTAAAGACGCATGTAAAGGGATATTTTTAGAGTTTATAATAGACTAGCGACCCTTAGCTTCGCATAGGCATAAAAACATTCCTCTTGGATCACTCTATCTATTAAAAAGAAACCGCATCAAATTCCGTTGCGTAGTTTTAAATATTAAAGCATACATAGGGATATAGGGGCAGAGAAAGCGACTTTGTTTTATACTATGTAGTGATAGTGATACTATAGAAGGTAGATGAAATTTTAACGTAGTGTGGGACTGATCATCCCACTTTTAAACCGTCTCAGGTGTTCAAATAAGTTTCGTAAAAATACGTCTTTTGAACGAATTCTCTCATACTTATCATTCGAGTAGCAACATCGCAAAACCTTTTTGAATATTTCCATCCGGATCTCAACAATTTGGCTGAGCAACATACTTGAAATTTATAAAGATGCAATACCTTTTAGGAGAAATTTCTATTGTGGAATACTTATTTATCATATTTATGATGTCTTTGAAATATAACAATAGTCATAACGCCTCGTGGGTTAAGTTTCAAAAGAAAATTTTCGATATATTTATAAATTGTATACCTACTCACTTAACAAGTGAAATCCAATTCAAATTGTTTATTTTTTTACTATATACTTTAGTAGTTGTAGAAACAAGTCAATAATACTTGTTTGAGGACCATCGTGGCATGTTCCTGGGTTCGATACCCGGTCAGGTCAAGATGAAAAATGTTTTTTCTGATTGGCCTGGGTCTTGGATGTTTATCTTTATATGTATCCCAACTAATATTATAAATGCGAAAGTGAGTTTGTATATATGTTTGTTTGTTTGTTACCTCTTCACGCCCTATCTACTGAACCAATCTTCCTGAAATCTCCCATACACATAGCTAAAAGTATTGAGAAGGACATAGGGTACCTTTCATCCCGGGAAAAAGCATTGTTACCGAGGGAAATTCATGCGGGCGAAGCTGCGCTCCAGTTAGTATCCCATAACACAAGTCTCGAACTTACTTTGGGGCTACCTGAATATGTGAGATTTGTCCCTATATATTTATTTATTACTAGCTGTTCCCCGCGGCTTCGCCCCGCGTGGGACTCAGTTATATCGCGCCCAAAAGTAGCCTATGTTTGACCTCAGGTCGTTAACTACATCCCTACCAAATTTCATCACAATCGGTCTAGCAGTTTAGCCGTGAAGAGGTGACAGACAGACAGACAGACAGACAGACTTTCGCATTTATAATATTAGTATGGATTATTTATACAATTGGCAACCTGAAAGCGTTATCTACCAGTCAACTGTAATGTTGTACAATGTGTATTTCTATGATTAATAATAAATACCTAACAGAAATTTTGTGAGACGCAAAAAGTTTAAATATGAAACGAAAAATACCTAACTCTAGGTAGTATTTTCTGTAAGGCCCACTGTAAACAAGAATTAAAATAAAAGATGGTCTCTGCGAACCGATCTCACAAGAACAAAAAGAAAAGAATATTTAATTCTACTTTTAAAAGTGTTTAATAATCACTCAAAAGGGACAATTCTTTCGCAAATTAAAATAAGAAGACCGAAGTTGTTTCGGACATCTTTGAAAGTTGGATTCAATGTCGTTATGATGATAGTCAAAACCGTCTCAAAAGTTACAGACTTTTCATTTGAATGCCCTAAAGTATTTAAAGGGTATTTAAGTATTTATAGACTCTTTTATTTTTTTCTCTTTATGGCAATGGAAAGCTGGACAAAGATATCATCTTCGTTTCCGGTATATGTTAGTCGATAGCATAGATTTAAAAAATTTTGGTACCATGAATTACCTGGATTTCATACTCTTTGGTCAACAGCCACTTCATCAGAGCCGCCTTATGTAATCTATGATCAAAAATAATTCGGCACGCAATTTGAAGATGTATGGAAATGTCTAAGGGTAGCAAATAATAATTAAAAGTCTTAAAACTTATGTGTATCCAAAAGTTCGTTCGGTAGTATTGTGTGGGTTACAAGGATCTTACACACGCTTTTATCAAAGTTTTCAGAAACTGCCTTTCAGTCTTTAACTACCAAAAATAGCAGTAAATCAGAACTAATATCGGTAACAAGTTAGCGGACACACGACTGCTATAGCAGTTATAACAATAAAAATTATATTGTGTTTTCAAAAATGTCCGCCAACGTGTGAAATTTGTATAATACCAGATTGAAAATAATATATCTTTTCAACCATAAAATATTCAATGCGATCATGTTGATAACAGAACAAAACCAAACTGAGAACCTTCTTTATGAGAGTTAGTTCAATACTCCGAACGCAACCGTTGCAAGTTGTTAAAGACTTGCCCTAAACTTTTAAAATACTCTATAAAAGAGCCCTCAATTGGGTTTAAAGAAGTTTTATTCAGTTATTTTTAATTATGAGCTGCTGCGTGGATATATCTCGGCCTACATAGTACATCGAAGTGTTCGTAGCTCCAACTTTTTAGTCGCAACCCTTTTTCTTCCGCGAAATTTACATCAAGATGTCTTTTGAGCTCTCCAACACATAACTATGATGATTCAAAGTGAAATATTCTAATTTTCTCTTTTATATATCTAATCTTGTATATGTTTTTCATTGTACATGAATTAAGTTACATAAAAAATAAAATGTACTTTTTTTACTGCATTTTTTATACTGTAAGACCTTTTCCAATGCACGCCATTCCATACAGTGCTCTCCGACTAGGTCCTCCAATTTTGACAATGTCGTCGCTCCATCGGTCCAGGGCTTAGCCAAGGTCACAACTTCAAAACGACAAGAACAAAATGTAAAGGATTAACTTGACACATAGATTAAAAAAGAAATTTGCCTGGCGGCGCGATTCAAAATTCTATGGATTGACATAAGCCGCGCTAAATCACGTGGTCAATCGTATGTCAATCCCATACTTTTTGATTTTGTCAAACTTCGTTAACGTTTGGAAATTGTGACTGGCTTAGCTCCCTGGTCGGGCTTTAATAAAATAAAGCCATATTATTATTCAAATCAGTAATTTAATTTTTGGATCGTTAGTATCAAAGTTAGTATTGATCATGACTTTATAATCCCGGTAACAAGAAGTCGGAATTAATTATGTGGGGTTAATAATCCCAGCCATAAGCTTGGGACATAAAGGTCGCCTTCCGAATATATTATAACTATTTCCATTATAATATTTGAAAATCCTTTTTGGCTTGGAATTAAGGCGCTTTTCGCCCGGCGAGTCAAGGTGAAACGAGGCTAGAATATAGATAGATGTTGTCGGCTTATTGAACGTTGGTTTGAGCTGGCTGCAAATTTATTTAAGAAATTTTAGAAGTAGGTCTTGGTACAAAGATTGGTGCTTGGATACCTTACTCCCTATTTCTGCCGCAAAATAACAGTCTTTGCATTGTTGTGTTTAAATTTAATGAAAGAGAGAGACAATGAAATTACTAGGTACTTAAATGAACGTTCCGTCAGTTAATTCTTGAAATTGACAAGCGCCAATGAACTTCGTTGGCACAGTCAAATGTGTGCCTAAACATAAAATAAATATTTAAAAATAGAAAACAGATATTCTACATTTGAATTAAAATAATACCAGGTCTGCTAAAATCGCACGAAAAACTGGTTCTCAACAAACTTATTCGGAATATAAATTTCAAACACAAACAACTAAATGAGTTATGAGATAATATTGCTCGCAGAGTTTTTAAAATTAAATTTCTATCGCGAGAATTCGGCCCCGAAAGTTGTTGGCCAAAACATCTACCTTGGTTAATTGATCGGAATAGGTAGATTAGATCATTCTCACTCCCTCTCCTTGATACTGAGACTACTAGGATCATGCAAAAAGGATTTTATGCCTTCATCGACCATCCTACTTACGACTTAGGTATGTGGCCAGCCCATTTCCACTTTGTTGGTTTCTCTTTCCGCTATGTCGGGTATCTTTGTTCTTTTTCTTATTTCTGAGTAATCAGCGATAATGATAATGGTTTAAAACCTAAATAGACAAATGGGCACAAATAATCAACTTACATTGTTGAGTTCCGGTTAGAAGTTTGAAAGAGGCAGTGATATTTGTATCAACAAATTGTACCACTTACATTTTATGCAAATAAATGATATTGATTGATTGATTGATACTACTGGGTACTGTGAGAAATCATCCTAGGCCAATAGCTGGCAGCGTGCTAGCATAGACAACGGTGACTGCGCCCATCTTTATGCTGTTTAGATAAAATCAACAACGGGTTGCACTCCGGGAGTAAAAACAGGAGCAAGCATTACATTTAGTAGAAAGAGAGGGTGATATTTTTCCTTTACGACGCCGACGCTGCGGTGGGGGCGGTTTATTCTGTCCTCTGTCTTACGAATTTTCAATCAGGTCACGTGTCCTGAAGAGTTTTTAATTTTTTTTTACCCATTCCAAAAAGTTCAACTGTCTTACAAAATTTCGGTCAGGTCACGTGTTATGACGTGGGTTCAAAATTGTTTACCCGTCCCAAAAAGTGCGCAACGCAGCTAAAAAGACTTTCATGACCACATACCCAAGGAAAATTGAGGTCAGACTTATTTTATGTGTTCATATATTATGTGGTCAAAAATACAATCCCTATACGGAGTATATTTAGCTTAGTCGGCACATTTCCCTCTTGGATCCAAAGTTTACATCCCCAACCCATAAGAGCTAACCAGCAAAATAGCAGGTTGAATGAAATGGCTTCCGCTTCTAAAATAAGTTTTGATCTTTAATCTACGTCGAGTTTTTATATATTACTGTTACTTTATGTTTGTTTGTTTGTAATATCTTTATTGCTTTAAAATACAAAGTAAAAGGAACATTATTATTGAATACAAATCAAACAAATATTTTTTTTAATATTTTTTTCTAGTTTGTGACATAGACATTGACTAAGAATATCGCCAAACTTTATCACAGTTTGTCCGCGAAAACGAAATACACTCATTTTTTTTCTTCTATTTATATTATCCTACCGCCACGTAGAGAATCATTATCTTTGGCAGGGTAATGAGGAAGCTTATATCCTAACTAATCCTAACTTATATTAAAAATGCGAAAGTCAGTTTGTTTGTTTGTTTGTTACGCTTTCACGCCCTATCTACTGCACAAATCTTCCAGAAATCTTGCATACACAGAGATAGAAGTATTGAGAAGGACATAGGATACCTTTCATCCCGGGAAATCTCGTGGGAATTTCACGCAGGCGAAGCCACGAGAGAAAGCTAGTAATTAATAAAACGGTGTAGATAGAGCAGCGCAGGACATAGATTACGTTTGTTACTGCAGTGTCGCCCATTATAAATTATTAACCCTAAAAGGTTGTATTTTTTCTGGTATAATGAGGAATCTTTAAGTCTTGTTATAACCTACCTACTCTCACTTTTTAATATTAGCGCTTATTCTAACTTGATATAAGTATATTATCATTTAAACTAAGAAACAAAATTTTTAGCTCTCAGAGTTCTCAAATTGATTTGACTCTTTTTCGCTATGTCATTAAACTTGGACCCAGTTCTCAGTGTGTTTTTTTTTTATTCTAAAAGCGTTCCGTGTTAGCGATAATTCCGCCGTTCTACTAATTTTCAATCCAATAATTTATTTATGTAATTGTTCTCCAAATTAATTAATTACCTTGTTGGAAAAAACATCTCTAAATATGCCAATGTATATATTTATATATATATATGTGTGTGTACATCTCTCTTTCTCGCTCTTGGCCTTAAGCTTTCCCGGTTGCTTCGAAGCATGATCTGCTTATCCAATTTTTCTTCTCCACTTCGCCCAGTTTTCAGTATCCTTGTTTGTGAGACCATTGTACTTTTTATGTTTTTCGAAAAGTGTCAATCAAATGGATTCAATTAAATAATTTAAATCTTAAATCAAATTTTAGGCGAAAACAAATTCCACGTACCCAATTTCTATCCCAATTATCTTTCGGAATAGACATTTATTGGAATTGATTTGGACAATCGATAACCACATTTAATTGGCAGTTATAACATTTAAATTGAAATATTCATGTAATTGAATATTCAGTTTTATAAATTTTATAAACTAAATTATTCTTTTAGGAACAATCTATAATAAAAACCAGAAACTATTTTAGTGTTAAAGATTATTTAAAATCTTAGAATCCCGCCAAAAACATTACGTAAAACGTTGCCAAGACCACTGATTTTGCACTGCCAAAAAGTTATCAGGAGGCTTAGCCAAAGTCACAACTTCAAAAGTTAAGGATAGTCGACCAGAAAAATTAATAATCCATACTTATATACTAGTATTATAAATGCGAAAGTCTGTCTGTCCGTCTGTCTGTCTGTCTGTCTGTCTGTCTGTCTGTCTGTCTGTCTGTCTGTCTGCCTGTCACCTCTTCACGGCTAAACTGCTGGACCGATTGTTATGAAATTTGGTAGGGATGTAGTTAACGACCTGAGGTCAAACTAGGCTACTTTTGGGCGCGATATAACCGAGTCCCACGCGGGGCGAAGCCGCGGGAAGCAGCTAGTATGACAATAAAAATGACATAAGTCGCGCTAAATCACGCGCTTTGTTCTTTTCGTACTTCGTTAACGTTTTGAGATAGTGACTTTGGCTAAGATCTCATGTAGAGCCAAGCTTCTAACAACACCTAATGCCTTAACTCTACAAGGCCTTAACTTATAAATTCTACACTACACCTTAGTCAAAATATGTGGCAGAATATATTATTTTGTAATATTTACATTATCAACCTTTCTTGGGAATTCTGTCGTTAAAGAAAATCCTACAGCCTGACAGCCACTAGAAAATTTAAAACACTTTGTGTCCCTTAGCTGCCTTTTACGACACCCATGCCAATATAGAGTATAATATAAATTTATTAATTGATTCATTAGGCTCATTGATAATATAAATTAAACAATATATTTTATCTTTAATTAAATTATAAAATAATAACAATAATTAAAACCAACTTATATATAAAATATTCTAATATAAAAATAAATAAAAACTAATTTAAATAAAAAACAGAATCCAAATCGCTGCCATCACCGGGTAAGGTACCCACGAATTAAACTTGCGATTTTAAATATATTTAAATTTAATTTTTCAAATTCAAATTGTTTATTTTCAATATAGGATATTGTTTTGACGTCAACATCAATTACAGATAAATAAGTATTATTTTAATAAAATTTCAATTTCATGAAAATCTAGCTATTGCCTGCGGCTCCCACGTGGTACTCGGTTATATCGTGTTAAAAATGAGTCTACGTTTGAGCCTCGGTTTTTAAATATATCTATACTAAATTTCATCAAAATCAGTTTTGCGGTTTAGCTGTAAAAGCGTTACAGACAAAAAGACTTTCGTATTTATAATATTTGTATGGATGAATATCATATTTATTTATTTAATTAAACTTTATTGAACAAAATACAGTTGTATAGCACAATAGGCGAACTTAATGCTAAAAACATTATCTTACAGTCAACCTTTGGGTCAAGCAGAGCTCGTAATTTTGCTTTAATGTAATGGTATTCAATTTCCTAATCCGCATATAAGTTAACTAATCTCTTTTGTATAGTAAAATACATATTTTTTGTCATTGAAAATATCATTTCCCCATATCATTTCCCTCATAGATTCCCCCAAAATCAGGTCAATGACATGAGGGAGGTACTAAAGTGTTCACACAAGGCTTTCCGCCGCACCCGGCATGTTGTAATGACACGGAACCCGTTATTTTTATCGATATAGCTGCGTTATCCGGATAAACGGTTATCCGCACACGTTCGGAAATAACGTTTTTAGACGAAATCGTGATGGAATGATGTTGGAGGGTTAAGTTTTGTTTATGCTTTTGTCTAAATTTAATTTTCTGTTGTCATTATTATACTCTCCATTCAGTTAGTAAAGTAGTGGCAATGGTTCAAGTCGGCCCTGCCGTCTTTTTAATATGCTCCGGCCACTGGCTGCTGCTTTGCCCACGCTTCGCTTTTCTATTGGAGGACGCCAAAAGTGTTGTATATTGTAAGTGCATTAAAAAAATCTTATTGTCTTATAAATTCAAAATCAAATTGTTTATTCTCAATATAGGACATTCTTATCACTTATTTAAGTCAATCATTACTTAAATTAAGTTTACCACCACTTCCAAAGCGCAAGTGGAGAAGAAGCGGCGCCACAAACTCCACCGCAGCATTTTCTCCAGAACGACAATTTGTGTATCGTATTTTATACCTATTGATAAACTTTAAATTCTTGCTCCATTTGCCATAAACTTCGAACACCAGACGGGAAAAAACGTTACACGCCCTGAGCACGCCTTAAAGTATTTTGGTAACTTTCAGTCTTGCCGCGTCATTTTACACAAAGGAAAAGTTGGCGCGAATCTTCTAAGAAAATGTTTCCACGCCAAAAATTCTCCTATTAAGACTCTGTTCATGTCAGTTCGTCACTTTATATCAATTAATCGTACAAAACCATAGATCACTTAACGCCAGAGACAGAAGCTTCTGACTATGGTTTCAAAAGGTTTAGTTGTTGGCTCAATGGGATCTTATAGGAATGTTTGTCCAGTCCATTTGTTCAATATGTATCTTGTGCCCGCGGCTCTGCCCATGTGAAACTATGTTTAATATTTTGTGGATAAAATATAGTACAAGGTCCAACTGTATTAAGTTTAATATTTAGTCATGTAAAGATAACAACAGACAGGGTTTAACTCAATATTTTGCGAGTGGAACTTTATTTCTAGTGAATTAAGAAAACCTAAGTTGAAACAAAGTTACCAAGTCAAATTAAAAATTTTTTGTCAAGTTTTTTTTTATAATATTTTATAAGAATTACTATAAATAAATTATGATGTTTTATTTTACGAATACTATTATAAGAATACAATGTTTTGCGTTTAAGATAAACTGGGAAACAGGAAAACAGAATGTACATAAAAAAGTAAAATTTATTTATTTATTTAAATTTCATACAAGTAATATAAATACAAGAAGCACGGAATGCAATAGAGCAGACATTAATTAATAAAAAAAAGATGAAGAAAAATTAAAGAAATAACAAATAACAAACAAAATCACAAAAGTAACATTACCATTTCATCCCCATTGAAATATAAAAAATAAAGATACATATATATGTAACTCTCAGAAACACGGGTATCAAATTGTTGACTTGAAATACTCCTAAAGCACAAACTTCACCAATAAAAGGAAACTTACATTTTACATTGAAAGTTATCTATCAAAAACTTTTAACGAATTCACTCGCTAGTCAAAAGGTATGTTAGTTCGTCTAGTTACCCTGTAGTTATCCGCCCTCAAGTTTGTCTTCGCCGGTTAAAGGAAAACTTACTCTATTCACGTTAAAAGATTGTCGGAACACGAGAACCTTATATTCAAATGGAATTTTTATTTGATTTTGAGTTGATATTGGTTTTAGTTTAATTAAGACAGCCCTCGATTTCAGAAGAAATGACAAATTTAGAAAAAGTAAACTTGAGTTTGATTGAATATATGAGTCATATCTCTTTTATTATTAAAACCATTATATAGGGTAAGCAACATCAAACTCTTATCACAGAATTTATCTCCCTTAATACAAAATTTTAAAATACGTACTTTCAATAACTAAAAAAATGGCTATCACTTGAAACTTTTCAGGGCATATACCTACATAACAATTAAAATAAATCTTGTAATATACCTTGTCACTATATATCAGATCTTAATATACTACTTATTAATTGTAACTTTAAGCTTATACCTATAAAATTTATTTCTTTAGTTTCAAAATAAAATTCATCCCCAAACTTGCTGTCGTGCCCCGCCTCTGCCTCATCCTGTTCAGTGGACGACTTGATGGAGGCAAATCAGAAGGCCATTGAGGTGGCCTCACACTGGGCTAATCATATCTAATAAATAGAATTCATCATTGACACGAAAAGAAGAAGAGGAAGTGAAATTTCGCAACTCCATTTTGTTATTAGCTTCTTGTCGAAAACCGAAGCTCAATTTAGTTAATGTTCAAGCATCCGAGGCAAATGGGCGAAAACAGGTGTACAGAGCACATGTAGTTTGAACTTGGCTGTTAACAAGATGTAGTGGTTCGGTGGAACAGGAAGCAGGTATTTTTACTTGCAAACAAGTACCTTGAATGGGAAGGAGCGAGAGATTCAACTGGAAGAATATATTAACTAAAAACCTCCGCTCCGGTAGGAGTTTCAAGTTAATCGACATTTTGCTGATCTCTTATAATGATACTAACTGTTACCATTTATTTATTTTACATTGTTTTATACACTACAGAACAGGACACCTACTCAGAATTCATACTTCTTAATTTGTCTTATTACTTACTTTAAGTAAGCACTTGCCAAATTATTTTGTTGCTTCTATTTATTTTTGATGACCTCCGAGGCGCTTAGGAGGTCCCGGGTTCGATCCTCATCAGATCAGGTCAAGATTTAAAATGATCTATTGGCTTGCGTCTTGGATGTTTAACTATTTATGTATCTGTTATAAAAAAATATATTATCGATGAGTCATTATATTCCATAACATAAGTTTTGAACTTACTTTTGGGGCTAACTAAATCTGTGTGATTTGTCCCTATATATTTATTATTTATTTATTTATTTTAATATAATAGACTGTCTAATAATCTCTCGAGATGATCTCGTGCTTCGGAAGGCACATTAAGCTGTTGGTCTCAGCTGCCATCCGGTAGTCGACAAATGAACTACATCAGAGGCCAAAAGGCGGTTTTGAAAATCTCTGATACCAGGACTTCTAGAAATTACCTTGAAATATTCAAAATGCCTTTTAATTTCAGGTAACGTGTTCGTGATTGCTGCTATAATAATCGAGAGGAACCTTCAGAATGTGGCCAACTATCTGGTGGCGTCGTTGGCGGTGGCAGACTTGATGGTGGCATGCCTTGTCATGCCACTCGGTGCTGTCTACGAGGTAATATATACCGTGTCTTCTTATTCATAAGTCATAATGTCTATAATCTGGTCCGATGATATGATCAAAGTTGCCGGAAGGAGTTGGATGAGGAAAGCACAAGACCGTAAGAAAGGGCGTGCATTGCTAGATGCCTACACTCAGCATTAGGTAACGATGGGCTGAAGAGAAGAGGAGAATGTCTATAAAGGCCCTATACATATTGATATTATTCAGTACTTGGCTACCTCTACGCCTGGTCGTTCACCTCGTTCAGGTTTTCTTTAACTATTGATTTATCCCTTGATAGTGTGATTTGTCCCTATACATTTATTTATTTATTAACTGAGCAAACCGTTTTGACCCTGACTCTGCTGTTTCTACGTCTGTTTATCTTATGAACCGTAATTAATAGATATTTTTTTCTACCCACTTCTGATTGTAGATCTCTTTATCTATAACTAGCTTTTGCCCGCGGCTTTGCCCGCATGAATTTCCCTTGGGAACAGCGCTTTTGCCCGCGATGAAAGATTTCATATGTCCTTCTCCTGGTTCTAAGCTATCTCCAACAATTTTCAGCCAAATCAGTTCAGCCGTTCTAGTTATAAATAGTGTCACTAACACGACTTTCTTTTTTATATATATATATATACATATATAGAAGTATTATATGTGTCATTCACTGTGGGCATTCATCATTGCCAGCTTGGAACTTTGAACGTAATCGACATGAATAAATAATTGAAAAAAAAAACCGTTATTGAGTAAACAAAAGCTACAAAATATTGAATTATTCTATTAAATCGCAACAAGCCAGTCGTCACACAAAATAAAGCCACTGAGGTGTGGAGTGTGACACAGAAATCCATGATATTTTTTATTCGGTTGGCCACATTTTATTCGTGCCCACAAAGGCATGAAATTCGGGAAATGAAGCTCGAAACAAAGTTTTGACACGACACCTGCGCGTCCCGAAAGAGAAAAATTGAGCGCCAGTAATCAGTCTAAAAGTTTCATTCATTTTTTTTTTTCAATTTTCCCTGTGATGATAATCTTTTAACTTTTTAAGCCAGTGCAAAATGGTGGAATTAACAATGGATGTTTTTACACGACTGACCAAAAAAAGTGTTATGTTTTCAGGATTGATTTTTTTGTAGATTATTTTCTGGTCTGGCCTTTTGTATATTATAATTAGGTATATGCCTTTTGAGCCAGTTGTTTTAGGGCCCCGGACACGCTTAAACACGATGTCTTATTAAATTCCCTTCTTCTTCATCATAGCATTTGATAGAAATAATAAACTAGCTTTTGCCCCGGTGAACTGCCCACGGCAACAGTGTTTTTTCTTGAAATGAAATGTACCCTTTGTCCTTTTCATGGTTCTAAGCTACCTCCTCACCAATTTTCAGCCAAATCAATTCAGCCGTTCTTGAGCTATAAATAGTGTAACTAACACGACTTTCTTTTTATATATAGGTTAGATATATAGAAATAGTATCAAGAATGCAAACAGGCTGTGGTTAACGCGCGCACATTTTTATATATATACTTTGCTGCCAACGTAGTCGTTTAGAAAAATACCGTAGTAACCTCTTATAACACCCTCTACGAAGATGGTTTGTTTAGGTGAAAACCACAAAATACATCTCAGTCGTTTCCAGCCTGCATCCTAACATTTCATACATGTTTCCTATCATGCGGGTAGTACGCGCGCGGAATGCGGATTGGCTACGGGCGCACAACCCGCATGCGTGCTATCCGCATGCGGATGGCGTACAACAGACATTTTCTACAGCTGTGATATATCGTCACGCCTGTCTCCCGTAGGGATAGGAGACTAGAGATTTCCATTGGCTACGATCCTTACATACCTCATTATCATGATCATTAGTAGAAGCTGGTCACTGATAGTAGTATTTTCATTCACTAGGTTTTATATTATACTGGTTAATTTTTATATAAATATTTATGTATAAGTATGTATGTATATGCATTTATGTATGTTTTTAGGGTTCCGTACCTCAAAAGGAAAAAACGGAACCCTTATAGGATCACTTTGTTGTCCGTCTGTCCGTCCGTCCGTCCGTCCGTCTGTCAAGACCCTTTTTCTCAGGAACGCGTGGAGGTATGAAGCTGAAATTTATATCAATTACTCAGGTCTACTGTCCCTTGAAGCTGTGAAAAAATCAAACTTCTAAGCCAACGCAATCAAAAGATACAGCCGTTTATGCCGCAAATTTTCGACACTTGCAAGGGAATCAAAACCTACAGGGTACTTCCCGTGAACTCAGAATCTTGAAATTTGGTACGAAGCAACGTCTTATAGCATAGATAAAGGAAAAATTACGAAAACCATAAATTTTTAGTTACATCACATAATATATTTTTTTTTAATAATTTTAAACTTACTACTCATTTCCTCATAAACGCGTAGAGGTATTAAATTGAAATTCATACCAAATACTCAGGTCTATAATACCTTTAAGCTGTAGGAAAATCAAACTTCTATGTCAACGCAATAAAAAGAAACAGCAATTTAAGCTGCATATTTTGAAACTCGCAAGTACTCGCAAGGGAATCAAAACCTAAAGGGTACTTCCAGTCGACCTAGAATCTTGAAATTTGGCATGAAGCAACGTTTTATAGCACACATAAAGGAAAAATTCCGAAAACCTTAAATTTTTAGTTACATTACAAAATATATATTTTTTAATAAATATAAACTTATTACTTTTTTCCTCATGAACGCGTAGAGCTATCAAGTTGAAATTCATATCAAATACTTAGATCTAATTGCCTTTAACCCGTGAAAAAAAAAAAAATTACAAGTCAACGCGAAAAAGCAAAACGCAAAAGTACAACCATTGATACCGCATATTTTGAAACTCGCAACTACACGCAAGGGAATTAAAACCTAAAGACCACTTCCCGTTGACATAGAATCTCGAAATTTGGTAAGAAGCAATAGCTTACAGCACAGGTAACAGAAAAATTCCGAAAAGCTTAAAATTTTAAGTAGTTATACCACCAAAAAAATTGTGATTGTAAACATAATTGTAGTTACAGCAATGACCGCGAGTTATTATGCTATGTATGGGGAGGGCAACATTTTTCAAACGGCAAAGACGACCTCACTCATCGTCATTCAATCCCGATGTTTTGGTGAATGTAGCTGTATAATCTAAATGCGTCCTAACTGCTTAAAGTGTTATACTTATAATTAAATTCAATGACATTATTATATTTCTTATTGTTGGTTATTATCAGACAGCTTGCTTGTATTGTTTCTACTGGCGAAGTTTGACGGGACGCTGGTGGCACGGGAGGCACGCGGGGCGCGGGGGCAGGCGACTGGCCAAGAGAAGGGGTATCGTCACACAGCGAGCGGCAGCCGTGCGCCATTCGCACGAGCGCCCGCATGCTGTTCGCACGCGTTCCAAAATAATTAAAATTTGCGACAATTTCTCGTCGATTTTGTTTGTTTCTGCTTTGTTTTCCAATTGCAAAACTGTAAAGATATAATTATGGCTACAGTTGCATTAATCGTATGAACGAACTTTGTAAACCTTGCAGTTTTGTACGGAACCCTCGGTGCGCGAGTCCGACTCGCACTTGGCCGGTTTTTTTTTTTCATTCATAGTTTATTATATTATTTATTTCATATTTGTTTTTGTACCGCCTACCGCATTTTTTCTTCCACGTTGTTCCTATCCACCCTAAGGTTGGCTGGAAGAAATTGCATCAATAAGTCCGCCTTTGTACACATTGTTTGTATTTGTATTCAACATGTATAATTTGTATGATAATGGTACAATAAAGAGTATATCTATCTATCTATCTATACCTCCCTCGTTTCCTCCACACTCATCACTCTCGTCATATTCCTAATGTAATTTTTAGGTGAGTGCGCATGTTATTGATTGGAGTAGTCTATAATGAATAACTAAATAACATTTTACATATTATTTATTTTGTTATTCATTCACAATAACAAAATAAATAATATGTAAAAAGTTAAGTAAGCTGTGTATACAGACTACTTAAAAGTATATTTTCCTCAAAATTGTACAATTTCAGTTACATGAAAACAAAGGAATTTAACGAGGACCTTGTACCGGTCGTATCCAGTTGGAATGAACAATTCATTAGTATTTGTCCCGTACAGATATGTACTGCACGTATGGCTCGAATTTTTGGTACATGAGTAGGTAACGTAACGGAGAAAAAGCTTCATGTAACTGTGTTGTATCGCCGCCGTGTTGTCCGGCTTAACACTTTCGCTCACACAATTCTTAATAAACAATATTTTATTAAATAGTCTATAAAAACTGAGGAGCTCGATAGCCTAACGCGACGCGCGATGGGAATTTTATTTCCCATTACGAAGCCAGCTACGAAATCTGGCTACGAAATGGGACTAAGGGCGTTATCGTAACGATAGCGCGCGTCAAGCGACGGCGACGGCGATTGCGCGATTGGATTGGTTGCGATTAGTGGCATTTCTATCTTGAGCTCCTCCGTGCTTCGGAAGACACATTTAGCGGTTGGTCACGATAGATGGCAGTGGTCAGGATATGTCAGATGCCTTTGGGTAGCCTGAAAAATCTGACAGTGTTGGCCACTAACACACCCGGGTCATGTTCCTGTGGATCTGGTTTTCTGTAAAAAAGGGTTACGGAAATTAGACGGCAGTCGCTCTATTGTAATAAGCAGTTCCGTCGAATCAGGATCATGAATAATAGCATACCCTGGGCTCTGAAGCGTAAGCTGACTGAAGATACCCGATGTTCCTGTGGGTCTAGTTTTCCTGTAAAAAGGGTTACGGAGGTCAGACGGCAGTCGCTCCGTTGTTGTAAACCAGTCCGTCAAATCAGGACCATGATAGCGTACCATGGGCTCTAAAGCGTAAGCTGAAGAACACGCTCGGACAAAAAAGTCTATAAAACATTTGGACGAATTGAGAACCTCCTCCTTTTTTTGCTGTAGGTTAAAATAAAATATTTGTTTGGCAGGTCAGTCAGGGTTGGATCTTGGGGCCGGAACTCTGTGATATGTGGACTTCCAGCGACGTGCTCTGCAGCTCCGCGTCCATCCTTCACCTCGTCGCTATCGCCACTGACAGGTTAGTTTACTCACTAGTCTTGATTTCCTATTTTATCATTAAAAAAATATTCCGATACCGTTTATTAATCAAAAATGCCACCTCTGATTTTACACGACTCAAAAGTATTTTTTATTTATTTTTTATAATTTGTGCAATATTAAACAATTTATTTGTTTTACCAATTATGTTCCTTGTATTTTTGAAAACACAATATAAGTTTTATTGTTATTTTAACTTGGTCCTGTATTCACGTATAAAATTAATTATTCTCACTGTACTCTTTATGTTACACTCGTAGCTCGTAGACAAGCGCTACGAAATTCGTAGCACGTAGAATGGGTAACCAAACTTTACAATAGAAATGAACACTAGAGAAGCGTGTGAACAGTGGCATAGTATTATAGTTTAAATTAAATTTTGATATGTTTCTATTTTTGTTTAAATGTGTTTTGTTTGACACTTTATTCACATTTTCATCGTACATGGTCATTCATAATTTAAAAAAAAACTTATTAGCTGTATTTTAACTTGTTCGATTTCAATTAGTTATTGGTGGATACATAAAATGATATTCAGACATAAGGACCCTTAGTCCCATTTCGTAGCCAGATTTCGTAGCTGGCTTCGAAATAAGGACACTTTTACTGGCAACAAGCACCAAATGATTGTGCAAGCTCTAATTAACAATAACAGCTCCTACTATTTGAATACTCCTTCACATGGCTTAATTAACACATTGCTGGACACACTACGTCTATTAGCAATGTGTTAACAAATACTAAAAATATTCAAATACACCCAATCAATTGCTTTCAGATATTGGGCTGTGACAGATGTCGACTACATCCATATACGTAACGAGAAGCGAATCTTCACCATGATATTCCTCGTATGGGGAGCCGCCCTCGTGGTCTCCCTAGCCCCACAGCTGGGCTGGAAAGACCCTGATTACCTAGCAAGAATCACTCAGCAACAAAAGTGCCTCGTGAGTCAAGACCTGGCGTACCAGATATTCGCCACCTGCTCTACTTTCTACGTCCCCCTCGCCGTGATCCTCATTCTCTATTGGAAGATCTTTCAAACAGCAAGAAGAAGGATCCGGAGGAGAAGAGAGCCACCTCCTCCAAGACCTGTGTCAGCTGATGGAGCTCCACCTTCAGGAAAACAGATCCAATCAGCCAGAGACAGGAGATTCATCAAAAAACGGTTCCTTAACTTAAAGAAATGCAACCAGCGTACTCGAGCTGAAACTCTTGCGGCTGCGTTGCTTTTGACTGAAGGTCAGAGCACTTCTACAGTAGACACGCTGGATGAGGAGCCTCGCACTACTGCCTTCACTATCAACGAAAAGCTTCCACCTTCTGTGTCACCAGAAAAGTCTTCCTCAACTGTCACTAATGGGTCGAAACCTGAGCGGTCTATTGTATCCGCTTCCACGCACAGAGAAAAGAAAGAGTCTTTAGAAGCAAAGAGAGAAAGGAAAGCAGCGAAGACCCTTGCTATTATTACTGGAGCATTTGTGTTCTGCTGGCTGCCTTTCTTCATCATGGCATTAGTGATGCCAATATGCCAAACGTGTGTGATCAGTGATAATTTAGCCAGCTTTTTCCTTTGGCTAGGCTATTTCAATTCGACGCTCAATCCCGTCATCTACACCATATTCAGCCCAGATTTCCGCCAAGCGTTCGCTCGTATCCTCTTCGGAACGCACCGGCGCGGGCGCAATAAAAAATTCTAACGAAGATGTATGTACTATGTATATAATTGAGTCCGAATACGGACTGATGGACTATGTTATTCCCCTACTTGTATCATATTTCAAAGCTTTTCTGTATGTTATACATACTTAACTTTAGTAGTGAGTGTAAATACGTTTAGCCAAATTGTACATAATATAAGAGTATATATACATATGATAGATGATGTTGAGAATTGTTTTTTTTACGCATTATAGTCTATGAAGCCGCGAGGCGTCGTCCGCGAGTCCGGGACGACACCCCGCCCGCTTTTGTGTTGTTTTCGGTGACATTACGAAATAAATATTTAAATTATATCAAAATGGAGTACTTTATTACATACCTTATCAACCTTATAGGATTAATCTGAGTGCGTCTAAAGCTTTGGCTCTTATCACCGTAAAATAGGAGCTCCAACCCCGCTCTTATCTATGTGTCCCAGCCTGACGCAAACAATTCCTCGTCCGTGGCTATGCATAGTTACACTATCTGCAGATTTTACACTATGTACACATATTATTATCAGAAACTGTAATATCAAACACTAATCTAGGCCACGTTAAATAACCAGACCACAAAAACACTATGCGCCATTTTCAGCATCCATGTTGAAGAGAGCGTAATATTGACTATTTTCTTTGTGAAAATTACAAAAAACGGCCACTTTTGACACTTTTTGTAAAGGTTTCTAAAGCGGATAGTATTTTAATAACTTTCGAGGTTCTAATGTTACTTAAGGATACTAGAAAAAAAAAGTTGCGCAAGGATTTCTGATAATCTCATTAACAGAAAAATAGATTAGTTTTCTGTATTTACAAGGTCGCTAGCGCTGGTAATATGATGAAAAAAAGAACAAATGTTGAGTAGGCAAACCAGTATACAACCCTGATAGTAAGATTAACAATTCCCTTAGTTGCGCCTTGTGACATCCAAGGGAATGTTATATTTTTAAATTGAAGATATTTTACTCCTACGCCCTAAACCAATAAGGAACCATTCTAAGTCCTTCAAGTATATAAAGAAAATATTAAAAAAGGAAAAGACAAACAAACCCCTTAAGTGGCCTTTGCCCCTTGGCCGGCGATGTGTATCTCCCATCTTTTATTTGTATTCCTAACCACATCTATCACAGCTTATCAGTAAGGGACGTCGACACACATAAAAAGGACAAACTTGCGAACTTACATTTGCTATAAAGATAAAATACATTTATCGTGGTACTAGCTTTTGTTCGCGGCTGGCCCGCGTGCATTTTCCTAGGGAACAGTGGTGATATGTGTCCTTCTCAATATTTTTAAAAGTATTTCTATGAGTAAGCAAGTATTACTTCAATCACCATGAGTGATAGCCGTACAGTTTCTAACCTGTAGTTACCTTTACTATAAATAAAACATCCTACATCCCACATCCGAACATTCATCTTAAACACCTACGCTTAAGAAAAAGTCAGAGGCACGAAAACCAGAACAATATCTATCTATCTATATATAAAAATCAATTGCTGTTCGTTAGTCTGGGCTTGAGAATTGCTGGACCGATTGGGTTAATTTTGGTTTTGAAATATTTGTGGAAGTTCGGGGAAGGAGTAATTCCCGAAAATCGAAACCATTAATTTTTTAAACACATTTGATAATAAGCTGAAAATGTTTCATAAGTATAAGGTTTCCCAAAATTCTCACGGGATTGGAGCTTTAGCCGCCGCTGAAACAAAGTAGCAAAAAGAGACGAATAAAAAAGAGGTAAATTAGGGAACGATATTGATAAAGGAGATATCATTAGGATTTATGTAGTAGTGGTAACATCACGAGAAAACATAGCTACCTAAACTACCTAATTCTCTTTTATTTTAAAATGGTTGTTGTAAGTGCCCCACAAACCTCCGTCCCTTTTAATTATCGGTCAATAATAGGTGTTTCAAACGAACAATGTCTTATCAAACAACATCACGGGGTGACTTTATTTCCCGTATGATTCATCCGCCTCCACGTGACTAGATAAAGGCTATAACGTTAGTATTATACAGTAGAACGAGATAAATAAAAGATGAAATAGACTTCACTGGTATTTATTTCGAGAAAGATACAATTAAAGTTAGGGTCGTGGATAGTTGAAGCACAAAGTTGGGGACTGAAAAAAGCAGTAAGGTACTAAACTGGCAGATGTCGAGCGAAAAAGTACGATCAACTACCAGTCGAAACCTTTTATAGGGCACTGCCGACGCCGCGATGAGGGGAGGCTGGTCCGGGCTGCAGGAGTAGGTAGTGACAGCAGCGCTACAGCGCTTAACTACTAGATCTACTACTAGATCGCAGAAGTAAGATTAATAGGGCGATATCAAAGACTCATGTTAAAACTCGACGTACGCTGGGTTTGTGGAATGAGCTCCCTGCCGTGGTTTTCCCTAGAGACTATAACATGTTGTGTTTCAAAAAGGGCGTAAAAAGATTTCTCAAAAGGTCGGCAATATGCAGGTGATACTCCAGCACCCGTAGCCAAGTGACAATTTCAAAACGCTAACGAATGTCGACAAGAATAAAATGTATGGGATTGACGTAAGCTGCGGTAAATCACGTGGTCAATCTTATGTCATACATTTTGTTCTTATCGTACCTCGTTAACGTTTTGCGATTGTGACTTAGACTAAGCCCCCTGGTGTTGCATACGTCCATAGACTACAGTGATCGCTTACCATCAGGCAAGCCGCCCATTTGCCTACTAAATCGTATAAAAAAACTCCAGACGTAGTCATAAATACAGCACGAATGAAGCCTGCAAACTATAGCCGCTTAGTTTTTCATATAAGACTTTCAATCACACAAATAAATCGCCGGCTTCAATCGCAATTGGATGGCTATTTTCCAAAGAATTTCGAATCGCGCGCGGTCTCAGGCATTTTTTTTAAATCTATGCTACTTTCAAACTTAATTTTGTGCTGTTAATTCGACGACATCTTACGTCGCGTACTGTACAATCAGTTATTTGTATTTGGGTCCGCATCTATCAAGGCTTATCGAAGGCGAGGACCTGAGCTGTCAACAGAGTAAAAAGGGTCCACTTGTGAACTCACGCTTGCCATATTTTAAAGATGTTGGCACACGGATATTTCTGATCAATTTTTAGGCCCTTTTTCGTGATGGGTGGAAGTAATTTTTCATATTTATTTCGTGTTTCACAATGAAAAATGGAGGCTTTATTGGACGATCGATTGGTGTGCTTCAGCGTCTGACGAAACTTTGGAAATAGATTTGATCTATCAAAGAGTTATCAATCTTTTTTTCGAAAATTCATTTGTTTGTAATTTGTGATTTGTCTTCCGATCCTGGCTGAACATTTTTCTTTATCTGTCTCTTTTGCTTAACATCGACACTGCATGTAATTTATGTGTATGTTACTATAATATGTTCAACAAATAAAGCATCTTGAATTTTGAATTCTATTCTATACTAAAAGTCATCTCTTTATATATACCAAATTGAAAAGGAGTTAGTTTTAATCTGGAGAAATGAAGTGTTTAGTGACCTGAAATTCCTTAAAGAGCCGACTGGTAATTTAATGGTGGCGCAGTAAAAGGGGGGAGTGGAAATTTCTTGTGTCGAAGGCCAGGATAAACGTTGGGTCGTCGAGCCATCGCAGTTTTAATCTTCAGTCTGCCAGTCTCCTCGAGAATTTATTTTGTTGGTAAAATTCAGTACAAGTTATTAGTCTTTGATTATTGAGAATAAATAACCAAGTTATCATATAGTATACTCTTACTTATCTACATCAATAGGAAAAAAATAATCTATTCTAAAGCCGAAATCCACACGAAATTTGAGAGAATTTTGAATCCATACGCTGTCTGTCTGTGACGCTTCCACGACTAAACTGCTGGATAGATTTCGAAAAAAAATTATATGGATATAGTTAAAGACCAGAGGTTAATCATAGGCTACTTTTTAACGCGGTATAACCGAGAACCCCACGCGTGGAGCCGCAAACAACAGCAATTACCAAAAAAATCACGAAATATGTTCCCTTGAGATTTAAGCCCACGACCTCTATTATAATCATGACCACTGGACCAAGGCTTTTTCTTCAAACACCTACAAAATACCCACACTTCTCAAAATCGATGGCTACACCCTCCGACCTTCGAAACTTGTCAAGAATTTTCATCAATCAACGACCTCATGACTCTCATGTTAATGCATTTAAGTCTTAGAGCATTAAACCAATCGGAGTGGCCACCGCCAGACGACCCACTCTGCCAAATGTATTTTTTATTTATTTAATTCATGTAGTCACACACATACAAACATAGAAAACTTATAATTAGGAAATTTAGTACAAGGGTGCTACTTATTTCTATAGAAATTTATTTCTTCAGAGCTGCGATAGAAGCTTAAAAACAATAAACTAAATAAATCACTACATAGTATAAAACAAAGTCACTTTCTCTGTCCCTATGTCCATTTGTATGCTTAAATCTTTAAAACTACGCAACGGATTTTGATTCGGTTTTTTAATAGATAGAGCGATTCAAGAAGGTTTTTATGCCCATGCGAAGCCGCTAGTTAAATATAAAAAGGTACATGACAGCCGGTCATTCTGTCTGTACTTATGTGTGTGTATTTTTTGCTTGTGTTGGATATTATTGACAAGTGTGTGCATAGCGACGTGATCAAATAATGCATTAGTGTTTATACTTATAGCTTATAACATTTTCACGTAGAAATAAATGAGCGTGTCGTCTCCCGCTGGTTTATTACTCTGATTTTAATTCGCCGACACGCCTAACTTGTGAATTCTTGTTTCATATTACATTATGTTTGTACTTGTTTTCGAGTTAATTAATAATTCGTGCGATATGGGCATGAAGGGCTTTGTGTGTGTGTTAGAGTCAAAACTTGTTAACGGTAAAAGTTTTCCTTCTAACAATCGATTGTGTGAATTGTTATTCTAATTCATTATTACCGTCAGCTTTCTGCGACCCACTGCTGGGCATAAGCCGACTATTACAAAACATCTCTAAGTAGTTCTTTTTTTAAAATTCGTCTCTCTATTTCTTAAAGAAATCCAATCACTTTCATTCGACGCCTCTAGAAATCCAATGATTTTCATTCAACTGTTGTTTTTATTCAGTGAATTCCCATTTTGAAACAAAAAAACATTGTTTTTGAGCTACCGTTGATTCATAGATTTTAAAATAGAGTTCTTGTTATTTTCTTGCGTCAACAAATAATAATGATAGTAGCTAAAACACGAAGAAATTATATTTTATCATCTCATGTTTTAGCATTTTTCTGGTAACATTTTTAGCTATATCTCTTCAAAACCTGAGGTGTGCTTAACGCAGTGTCTTACTTGTCTATTCACAAGAACCTCAATTATCATTTAGCCACAGGCTATCTACTAGTGCTATAGGCCCTCAAGCATTTCCAGAAAGATTGGTTGGAAGCGGCCTGCATCCAGCGCCTGCCTGCGACCTTTTTCAGGTTATCTTACCATCTGGTCGGTTTGTGTCCGTCGCTACGCTTACCGGTGCGTGGTCGCCATTCGAAAACCTGTCTTCCCCATCGGCCATTGTTTCTTCGCGCTATGTGCTAACTATTATCACCTATGTAATATGTGTAACTATATAATATGTAATAACTTACTATAAAAACAAGAAATAGAATCATGAGTCACTACCAAATTTCACCAGGTATAATCGCCGGCTATGAAATCCAACGTAAGTACTTTAAGTTTAATATTTGACACAAACTATATTCAGGCACGTACTTGCTCTAAAATTCCTGATACATTCACCTCAAATCCAATATGAAACTTTTACAGCAACTCTGTTGAGTTAAATTACAAGAACTGACAACAGTAAACTAGCGCATAATGCTTCAAATTTCGTGAACTTACGCCCGAATACTCAAACGCTACTCAATTTCGAAAGCTTCTCAAGTATCATGCTGTCGCGCTGATCGTCAACGATATGACAGTTACAGCATGATACTTGAAGAGCTCTCAAAATTGAGTAGCGTTTGAGTATTCGGGCCTTAGAGGCGCACAAACGAATCTATCCTAAAACAACTGAATATACGTACTCGGCTATCCACTATTTGCATACAAAGAGTCCTATCACTGTCCATGTTGAAAGTTCTAGAGGAAAAGGTGCTCCCCTACACGTTGGTCGGATACAGTGCAAGAGATCACTGGCACATCCTTGCAGAGGTGCATTCACCTAGCCCAGGACAGGACCGCATGGAGGAAGATTGTGGCAGATGTAAATCGTGATGGTCACGTCCCTCAGTCATGAGGAAACGACCAAGAAGAAGATAATGCATGTTATTGTTTGTAGAATCGATCGGATGATACAAATAAATTTAAACCTGTATTGCTTCTGTGGTACAATAGGTAAATATTGCTATTTTGGCGATACTTTTGTTCCTTTATAGAAAGGCGTCAGCGATAGAGATACGCTCGATCGCTAAAAAGGAAAGACCTTTTTCTGGGGAACCGCGCTCCGACGACGTCTTGTCGGAGATTGTATGTATGGCTCCAATACGTAAAAATGTTACAAGCGCGATTTAGAAATTCATAGTTATTTGTTGTTTTGTATGCTATTTGGATATTCTCGCTTTCAAAGCCCTTTGTTTGCGTAGTAGATTTATTGTGGGCTAGTGTTGCCACAATCCTTTCAACAAGTATGATAGTATACCAGTTTAAGTCTCACATGTGTTAAAATCAATTCCTCTTTTATGTCTGCTCCATGAAAATAAACTCAACGCAATCAGATACGTCATACAAAGTTGCGAACTGACCCGCCAACTGGTACTGCAAATGCGTAAATCTGGTTATTATCAAATCATGTTTAAAGTTTTAAATGTATGTATTTTAACATGCGATTGAGCATTTGAAATAAATTGAGAATTGAGGTTTGTTACCTCTTCTCGCCCTATCTACTGAACCAATCTGCCCGAAATTTCGCATACACATAACTAGGAGTATTGAGAAGGGTACCTATCATCCCGGGAAAAAGCACTGTTCCCGAGGGAAATTCATGCGGGCGAAGCCGCGGGCGAAAGCTAGCCAGTTCTAATAATAATCAACTTTATTTAACTATTTTTATATCGGAAAACATACAGCAATGTTTTTGACAAAAATAGTACTTAAACTAGTAAAGTCTTCAGATTTTTTACAGAGCAACTAACACGCGTTTTTATAAAAAAATAAAAATGAAATATAAGATACCGGTAGTTCAAGGTATCCCATGCATATTTCATTCAAATCAAACATAACGAACAATCATACATACAAACACACACACTTTCACATTTATAAAATTAGTATGGATGGAGGTATGGATTTATCTAGAACTTGTGGAATACACCAAAACAACAACACAACAATCTATCAATGAACACAATTTTCACACAAAAAAGACTCACGAAATCTCCGTACTCCATAAAATAAAAAGCATGCTGTGTTTTACTAGATCATAAAACGCAGGCTTGGCGGGATAAAAGACTTTATTCTCTAAAGGACAAAGGCTGTAATCGAATACATTTGAGATAGTGGAATCAGTTGTCGGAGGTTATTAGGGGCCCTCGGGCTGAGTTCCTACCACAATTTATTTTTTCTTCGCCCTTCCAAGTGACGACAGATGGGGTCCTTGAGGAGAGGACATTTTGCATAAGATACAGCGCTTTCATCTTTTTTTTTTGTTTCTACCATATTTTCTGAGATTTTAGTGTCTCTAGATAGTGATCTTGAAAAGTCTTTAGGGTGCTGTAGCAAAGAATAAAGTTGAATCCTATTTATGTGACTAGCTTTCGCCCGCAGCTTCGCCCACGTGAGTTTTCCTCGGGAACGGTGTTTTTTCAAGGTACCCTATGTCCTTCTCAATACTTCTAGCTATTCGTATGCGAAATTTCTGGAAGATTGGTTCAATAGATAGAGCGTGAAGAGGTAACAAAAAAACAAACATACAAACTCACTTTCGCATTTATAATATTAGTTGGGATGGGATATAGAAAAAAAATGGTTAAAAAAATATATAGTTCTGTAATTGACACTTTGACGCAGACATGTTGTTTTAATCCCTTAGATACCGGAGGGAGCATAAGAACCCATAACGTTAATTAAGCGGCCCTCAGTAGTGACAGCTTGAAAGCACATTGACATTAAAGGATATTTGGACTGCAACTGGGAAACACGCTCGGATGATAATAGTGGAACCTCACAATCTCCTTCGATAGGCGTCGTCATTATTGATTTACAAGCAGTCCTAAAGCTGGTCCTTAAAATAAATGGACTTCAATTTTTTTTAAATAAGTGCCTAATAATAAATTATTCTGGTCACGCTTTCTCTTCTGGTCTACATCAATAACGCTCATTTTTCAGGGCTGAGAAGAAATGAATAAAAGTACCTATGGCCATACTTAAAATGGAGGGAAGGTCATACATACAGTTTAACATTGAGCCTGTGGCGACACTAGCGCCACAACAATATCTACAAAGACGTACCACAGATGGCGTTAAAAGCAACAATCTCAGAGTTGCATACAAGATGGCAAATTACTATGAAAGTCAAAATCGCGCTTGCAAAGTTTCTACGGATTGGAGCGCATATATACAACCTCCGACAAGACATCGTTGGAGCCGCGGTTCCCCGGGCATAACACCCTAGCCTGGCGGGAAGATCTTCCCTTTGTGGCGGTCGAGCGTATCCCTGTCGCTCCCGTCACATTCTCCAAACTGGTGACCCCGACGTGATTGGAAGCAGCCTTCTCCATCAACATTCTCCGATCCATCATCTCGCTACCTCTCAAGCCTCAGCAGCCAGCAGTCTCACAGCAAGCCAACAACAATGGGGTATCTCCAGGTCCAACGCAGCCGACTCACCGAGCTTCCTGGTCCTGAAACCACCCTCACTTCAAGACTTCAGCGACCGGCCATCCACCGCAGCCCACGCCTGGTATTCATCGGCCGGCCAACCGCACCAGCGTGGCAGTTCTGCAGGACATCTACCGGCGCCAACAGGTCTACATCGCTCACTACAGTCTCGACTCACCGCAGACTACGAGCAAGCAGCAATAACGTACCCGACTCACTGGGACGTCAAGTCAAGCAACTGGCACTTGCAAGCTAACATCATAAGCACAGACTGCGCATGAAGATTTATCAGACCTTCGGTCTTGGAAGGGAGTCCTGTGGCGACACTAGCGCCACAACAATATCTACAAAGACGTACCACAGATGGCGTTAAAAGCAACAATCTCAGAGTTGCATACAAGATGGCAAATTACTATGAAAGTCAAAATCGCGCTTGCAAAGTTTCTACGGATTGGAGCGCATATATACAACCTCCGACAAGACATCGTTGGAGCCGCGGTTCCCCGGGCATAACACCCTAGCCTGGCGGGAAGATCTTCCCTTTGTGGCGGTCGAGCGTATCCCTGTCGCTCCCGTCACATTCTCCAAAAGGCATATATTTATAGGTTTGTTGGACTGCTTCTATTAATTTCCCTTACTTTTTCAACCGTCACATTCACATTCTCATTTCGGCTGATTTTTTTTTGTATATGTTTGTATACTTTTTATTATTTACCTGGAGATTACTCGATTCGATATATTTATTCAATTAAAACCATTACAACATTAGTTTTATATGCCCAAAGCAGCTTCTAACTGAACAAAGTACCAGGCGTTCATAAAACAAGAAGAGTGGTCCGATTCAATGCATTTCATAGATTTACTGTACCGTGATGAATTGATGATGGATGAGCGCCTATCAGTGCGCGCGAAGCGTCACCAATAATTAGGTGAATTTGACGCAACTGATTGGATTCGAAATACTAGGAAATCATGACGACTTCAAATTTCGACGATAATATAAACGGTCGTGATTTTACATAATTCTCTTTTGTTGTACTAGTGCTTGATTGTTAGTAAAGAGGTAAATGAATATAATTATCTTCCCTAAAAAACAATAACCGACTTACATTCGTACCCAATTAATTTACAAAAGAACTTGAAAACCAGAATGTGCAGGGTCAATTGATCTTGAAGTTCAACGGACTACAGTTAAATTATTATAGTAGCGAGAAGGTGTCAAAACACAGACACCAAGGCAAAGCGGTCGATTGTCCTTCAAATACATATCCCCGATAAAGAAAGGAACTTGAAAATTACCTATTTCGCTTTTTAATACGGTCTATATGTATAACATTTTAACTTTTGATTTGCGACATTATTTCAATGGATATAAAGTCTCTTACAGCAAAGCACTTAAAATTTCGTTGCGTCTCGTCAAGTTTCAGGGGTGTAGTGTAAATAAGTGACCCTATCGAGTGGACTACAAACTAATTCTACTTAAAGTCGGTACGTGTACCAGTGTACACAGCACCACCGAAGACATAGCCCTATTTGTATTAATGCTGGACTAAATATGTATATGGGAGGGAAAAGAACGTGCACGGGAGGACCGAGTGAGAAATGTATCGAATATAAATGTGAAAAATATATACAAATGCAATTTTTTAATCCATGTAAAAATTAGTTGTCTGTAAAGTCGGTTTCCGGACGGTAGTTTGACGTGACAACTTCAAACATTACAGTAGTCTATTACACAGAAGGAGTGGAAGATAGATGCAGCACGAACCGAACTGAGCCGCGCCTCGGTTATATCGCGCCCGAAAGTAGGCTATGTTTGACTCCTAGTGCATATATATCCATACCAAATTTCATCACAATCGGTCCAGCAGTTTAGCCGTGAAGAGGTGACAGACAGACAGACAGACAGACAGACTTTCGCATTTATAATATTAGTATGGAAGTATGGAAGTATGGATATGGATTAGTATGGATTATCTAACGTACATATTACAACTTTGTAAAACAAATGCATGCTACGTCCAGTATACTATGATTGAATTGACATCAATGTTCCTAAAATGTCTCCCAAGGCGCTTACACCTAAAATGTCAAGAAGGAATGAAAGATAAACAAAAGATATTTGTATTGTCAACAAAAACTGTACTTATCCGTTTTTATCTCTAGAGTAAACGAACTGAGAAAATTACTTAAGCCGCTGAATTTGGTTGTTTTCTTTAGTTTTAGCGAGCGAAATAAGATTTAAGAAATATTTGCATTAAATATTCGTGGTATATGTGTGGTGGGGTTTCGGTTTTAATAATAGACATTTTTAATACCCGAATGACTATTGTGCAAAGGTCTACGAGAGATGAACATCTTCAGCTATAAGTTGGCAGTGAGCTAGTAATATTTTCAAGGTATTTTAAATATATGAAGGCTCAGTTTCCATGCAATCCTTGTTTTTTTTTAAGGAAAATTAAGCCAACACTAAAAAAATACACAATAATTTATTTTAATCATATTGTTTTAATCTTTTTTCTTACTTTGCAGTTGATATATGCTCCTTTGGGTTTACATCTTCTTGGTTTGCGATGATGCAAACTCCGTTTGGTTTGAATCTCCTTGGTTTATGGTTGCCGATAAAGACTAGAATATTCCATTAATTATTAGTACATCTACAAGCGCTAATGATAGATAGATAGATAAACTCTTTATTTGTTGCTGCAATCACACATGTAAAAACAGCGAGGACATAGGTACTACCATTACAATACAATTCAACACAAAACATAAATAAGAACTCTTAGTTCATGTGTGCGTTGCAGCAATACAAAAAAGTCACATAGCTCAGCGGTATTATTGCTCGGGGAGCAATACGCTGATTTTCAGCTACAGCCTAGGTGCGAGTGCCATTCAAATATAGGAAATAAGTAAGATATATTAATAAATTTTAAGAAAGAAGAATACATAATATAGAGCAAAGACTTGAAATATGTGAGTAAACAGTCAACTCATAGGTAAAATAGTCTTAAAATAAAATACATTAAATTGATAAACATGATAATATCATCACACCAACAAACCAAAACTCAGCAAAAACACCCTCTACCGGCGACGACGCGTTGGATTATTTATCTTTTGTAGATCTAATAAATGAATGCGAAATTTATCAATACATATAATAAGACACTAAAATCCGAGTGTCTGTACATTTGATATTTTTCAAAAAAACTGATAGAGTGCGATTAAAAAAGAGTAACAGAAAGCAAAAAGACAGTTTTTAGAATTTTTGTCTGTCTGTATGTATGTATGTATGTCTGTCTGGTACGTTATAACTTCGAAAATACTCAACCGATTTAAACGCGGTTTCCACAGTTGGATTACATATAATTAGGAGCGTTGTCAAAACTTTGTTTCGTCAAAATCGGTTAAGGGAAAAAGAAGTTATGGTCGATTGAAAATTTAGTTCAAACATTGCTTCAAAACTTTTAATGCGTTTACTTACGTTTAATTTAATTTAGATAAGGCTATGATTTCTACTTTATATTATCCATATCAATAAAGACGAAAACACGCACTGCACCTATTAATTTTAATAAATTTTGAATTTGATCGTAAATTTAGTAACATAAAATCTCAATAGATGGCGCTGACTCACTTTACAACTCGCTATGGTTACGTTTTCGCATTATGGTTTAGCAGATTGAAATTAACTCTAGCAGCAAATCTTTGTCTACGTGGCTCTTTTGGTTTGGTTCTTTGGTTGTTGTGTTGTCTATTGATTGGTTTGATAAATGGACGGTTCGGTTCGCTATTGTTAGTCGTCCTGCTTGAATTGAAAATTGAATTTGTTGTTTGACGGAACATACGATCGTGTCGTATATAAGGTGGACACAAATCAACTGCAAATATTTTAAGGGCAGATACAGACCACTATACTGAACAACTTTTCAAAATAAACTTATATCGAAATACGAAATCTTATTTTTCACTCTCCATACTAAAGTAGATCAGCTGATTCTCAATTTGTATGGGAGGTCAAAAAAAATTTTTCGTATTTTGACATAAGTTTATTTAGGAAAGTTGTTCAGTTGAGTGGTCTGAATCTGCCCTTAAAATATTTGCAGTTGATTTAAATTCACCTGATATAAATAATTTTATTTATTTTAAATAATGCCTAGGAGGAAACGATCTAATCTGTCGCATCATTCCAGAATAGCTAAAAGCAGAAGGTTAGCTAGATCTCAAGAATCGAATGCGGATAGACAGATGCGACTCGATGAAGATAGGCAACGCCATGCATTGTCTCGGTCTTCAGAAACTTCTTCTGACAGAGAGTCTCGGTTGTCCGCGAGCGTCATGCGTCATCTCGGGCTTCGGAAACGTTTACCGAAACTCAAGGTTTTGGCGGAAATTGTCGGGGATGAAGTGATTTACACGTCATATAACAGTGTTGTGCATCAGGATGATGCTACCACCTACCCTATCGAGTTTTTGAGTTCATTGGCTGCAAGTGGTCTTCCTGCTCATAACATTACCCTTAAAGTCCCATTATCGCGTTCCCATTATGCTCCTAAAAAATCTTTCTCCGCCTAAACTATGCAACGGGACCCGACTCAAAGTAACGGTTTTGCAGCGCAACTTAATACAGGCCGAAATTCTCACAGGGTGTGGTTCAGGCGAAACGGTGTACATACCTCGAATACCACTCATCCCCAACAATTACCCCTTTCAATTTAAACGCACCCAGTTTCCAGTTGCTGTATTCTTTGCGATGACGATAAATAAGTCGCAGGGACAAACCCTAAAAGCAGCTGGCATCGACCTAAGAACAAGATGTTTCTCGCATGGACAACTGTATGTGGCTTGCTCGCAGGTCAGTAGCGCCGAAAATCTATTTTTATTAGCCTCTGAGGGAAGAACTGCTAATGTTGTCTACAAAGAGATTCTTTGAACTTAACTCTGAAACATGATATTTGTTTATATTTGAATAATGTCCTGGCTACTTCGATTGCGTCATTTCATTTCAATGTAACACAGGTTACGCGAAAGCGACCTCAACGCGGGCGGAGCCGCGGGTAACAGCTAGTCTTTAAATAAATTAATTGAGGTGAACTGCCTAATAGGGGGAGGGATATTGTTCCATCACTTCGTCGCCAGGTATCGGAAGCTACCCCTGAATGCAGCAGTTTTATGTCAATAGACCAGTAACGGGGGCCGGCATGTTCTCGCATTATTATTAGGATCAAATTTTAGCTTAGAATGAAGGTACTTTGGGATACCTCTTTTTACGATCATGCATATGCATCATGTATCTCATCAGGTGCACAAGACAGATACAGCTGCACATCATCCGCATAACAATGGAAACTGCAGTGTTTTATTACACTTAATAAATCAGCACAGTAAATTATGAAGCGGAGTGGACCGAGTATGGACCCCTGAGGAATGCCACGATTCACAGATCGAGGGTGAGAGACGCTGTATGAACCATCTTCCCTCAAAAGCTTCACTCGCTGACATCGACCATGTAAATAGCTATGAAACCATCTAATGCAGTTATGATCCAAGCCATAATATGATAGTTTTGAAAGAAGCAAGGGTATATCGAGACTATCAAAGGCAAGCGAATAGTCCAGAAAAGTTAGAATGGTACCACGACCATCATCCAGATCAGCCAAAATGTTATCTGTGACATCTAATAGCGCTGTGAGGGTACTTCGGTTCTTGCGAAAGCCAGACTGGTACAACGGTAAAATATTATTCGACTCTATGTACTTTGATAACTGTAAAAGGGCCGCCTTCTCAAGAACTTTGGAAAGGTAAGGCAGTAGGCTAATTGGCCTAAGTTCAGCTTAATTAGTTGGGTTATTGGTTTTAGGGATCGGAGTGACCACAGCCTCTCTCCACTGAGGCGGAAAAGAGCGTAAAAGGAGTGACAGTGCTCAAGGAAGAAGGTAGGGTCAGAAGAAACATATCTCGACTGATACCATCACATCCAGTAGCATTAGATTTGACAGACATTATTATTTTTTCAACATCATTTTCTGCTAGAGGTTGAAATTGAAAGACAGAATCATTAAATCGATGAAATTCAAAAAATGTCAAATTTGATAAATTATTTGCACTGGTAACGGGTATATTAAGAAAATGATTGTTTATATCGTTAGGGTTGTCAAATGATTTCGGTAACATGTCACTTTTACTAGGATTTACGAGAATCTTATCTTTCAAATTCTTCCAGAATGTTTTACTATTACATATTTGGGAGTTTATGTGGTAATTAAAATATGCAGTCTTTTCGCTAGCTATGGCTTTCTTAACCATCCTTTTCAGGTCAGCAGAATATTTTTTGTCATTGTTTGGTTTGGTTTGTAGGTACTTTTCGCGAGCCCGATCACGCAGGTCTATCATTATCCTGCACGTGTCCGTTACCCATGGAAGCGAATGACAATGCCCAATTTTATTTTTTTTAGCAGGTGCATGTTTGTCAAAAAGTTTTAGTACTAGTGTGGTAAATCTGTCCACCATAGATTCAACATCATTAAGTACAGAAAAAGTGTCCCAGTCGATCGAATTCAAATCCAGATTAAATTTATCTATGTCAATTGTTTTTAGTGATCGGTGAGATATATATTTAGGGTGTATTTTAGGTTTCTTCAAAAGCAAACGAACATTAATCATGGCATGCCCATCTATACAACCAGTTATATTCGTGACCGTAACTTCACGCACAGAGGCGTTTGTGCATACTACATCTCTTAGTTTCTTGGAATGTGATGTGAAGTACGTGGGTTCAGTGACTACTTGAGTAAGGTCTACATATTGCAGGTAGTTATTAAACTTTATGGTTTTGTCATCAGACAAATTCAACATATCTATATTGACATCTCCAAGAAACACCACGCAATCATTGTTTCAGCCAATTCTGCTACCAGAATGTTTAAATTTAGCAGTGGAAGCGTGATATGATAGCAAAGTTAGGCTGAACACTAAAAATAAACAAAAGAAAAGTACCTTACGCGATTGGGCGTGACTTGATTATTAATCCGAATTAAATAAACCCGTTTAAGCCCCTTCTCATGAGATTCCTACACATCCCCTATTAATTCGGTGTCGATCCAGCTGAGCACGGAGAATTCGGGCAGAAGAGAAGGTGATTTCCACACAGGTTATTTCACTACCGAGTGTTCAATTGTCAATAAGCTTTAAACCTTTATCCACTAGGCAACCGGGCCTCACTCACGATATTAATGCGCAATTATTCCCGAAGATTTAACGCGTATCGTATTAGAATGGTCTATCCTGAGACTGGTAATATCCAAGAGAATGCATCTAACCACGGCCGCGCGATGATGCAAACTGAACTGTATGGCGTCAGGCGCGTCCAAAACACCTAGTGTTGTACCAAAACCGAAACTTGTCGACAATCCGAATCGAATAAATTCAACGTGAATATATATTTGTCTGATGAATGTTTTATCCGAAACATCCCCCGCCCTGAAATGTATCCCGACATTTCACTAGTAAACCATACTAGTCGTTTGATGGAAGGCGGGCCAATGAAGTGAGTGCACGGGTCAAAATTGATCCGTCTACCAAAACCTCGGCAACTCGAGGGATTCCGTCCGTGCCTGGTATCAACTTTAAAATGCGGCCTCGCCGCCAGCACAGGGGGGCCAAATTAGGCTCCTTCATTAAAACAATGTCGCCCTCTACCGGAGGGTTAGTATGATCCGTCCATTTGACTCGCTGCTGCAACAAGTGGAGATATTCGGCAGACCAGCGCCTCCAGAAATCCTGACTCATCTGTTGCAGCATCTGCCAACGCGATAGCCGAGAAGTACCTTGATCCCGCCAAGGATACTCTGGGAGGGCAGTTACCGGCTGCCCGATTATGAAATGGCCCGGTGTCAACACGTCAATATCATTTGGGTCCTGAGACACTGGGCATAGTGGACGGGAGTTCAAAGCGGCTTCCACCTTACAAAATATGGTGGCCAACTCTTCAAACGTAAGAGTGGTCTCCCCCACTACTCGCCGTAAGTGTGTCTTGGCCGATTTGACCGCGGCCTCAAATATTCCGCCCCAGTGCGGACAGGCTGGTACCGAAAACCGCCATTCTATGCCCCGTTGGGCACAGCCCTGCCCAATTTGGTCACTGTGTTGTTCCAGGAACTCAGTGACGTCACGCAGATAGTTTGCAGCACCCCGATAGTTCGTTCCGTTGTCCGACCGAATCAAGGACGGCATTCCACGCCTTGAAACGAATCTATCCAGGGCCGCGACGAAGGCCTCGGTGGTCAATCCCGACACCACCTCCAAGTGCACCGCCTTGGTCGCGAGGCACACAAACACACACAAGTATGCCTTGGTCAATTTCCTGTTCTTGACCGCGGCTGACTTTATCAGAAAGGGTCCCGCAAAATCCGTGCCGACCCCGACCCACGGCCTCGTGTATTGTACCCGATCAGCCGGCAGATCACCCATCTGCGGCTGCATGGTAGATGCCTTTGTCCGGTAGCATGCTACGCATTTGAATATAACGCTCCTGACTGCTCTCCTCGCGGACAGGATCCAAAATTCCCTTTGTAGAATTGCTAGCATCGCACCTAGTCCAGCGTGCGCGTTGCTAACATGACGGTGTGTTATTATGAGCTCGACAAGGGCCCCGCCCTTGGGAAGTAGTAAGGGATGGCGTCTCCCGTAGGACAGGTCCGACTTCCGGAGTCTGCCCCCCACGCGGATTAGTCCATCCTGATCAATAAATGGGTTCAATCTGGCGACAGCACCCTTCAACTTAGCGCGTCCCGAGTGCAAGGTTTGAAGCTCAGACTTGAACCTGTCCTCCTGGACTAGGCGAACCAGATGACGCATAGCAGTGCGCCGATCCTCAGCGGTCGCTACCGGCGCGAGCCTCTTCTGCTGAGGATGGCGACAATTGTGGATGAACCGCAACATCCAGCTGGTGACACCCAACAGCTTGTCCAAGCTGCTGTAACGGCGCAGCAGCCAGTCAAGATCCAGCGCGGGTTGCGCCGTCACTGCGTGTACCAACACGCCTGGCAAATCCTCAACCAGGCCTGGCTCAGGTGTACTCGGCCAGGTCGACTCTGGTTCCAGTAACCACTCTGGTACCCACCAGAGATGATGACGTATGAGTTCGGGGGCGGTGCAGCCGCGTGAGGCACAATCAGCCGGATTGAGCTCACCGGGCACATGTCTCCAGATTACAGTAACGTCCAGGTCCTGTATCTGGGCCACCCGATTTGCCACAAACACCTCCAGAGTGTGTGGCGCCGCCCGTATCCATGCCAATGCCACTTGGCTATCCGACCACGCGTAGGTATCCCTGATGTCTACCGTGGCCGCCAGTTCTTTGCTCACGTGGCCGAGGAGTCGAGCCAACAAGTGAGCCCCGCATAACTCCAGTTTCGGGATTGTGAGTCTGGCCTTGATGGGAGCCACCTTGCTTTTAGCCAGTAGCAATCTGACCTGTACTCGGCCCTCCGAGTCTGAGGTCTTTAAGTACACGACTGCTGCAAACCCGCGCTCTGATGCATCACAGAAGCCATGTAAGCTCGCACGGTACCTACCCGGGGGCAAAATACACCTCGGCAGGGCCACCTGATTGAGCTCTCCCATCGTTGTGACCAGACCCAACCAGTCATCAAGCGGGCGGCCATCCAGCGGCTCGTCCCACGAGACACCCAATGTCCACAGTCTCTGTAGCAGGCATTTGACAGCAAACAGGACCGGGCAAATCCAGCCATTGGGGTCATACATCCTAGCCAGAGTAGACAGACATGTCCGTTTAGTCCAAACCTTCAGGGGATCCAATCCAACTCGGAAGGTGAAGATGTCTGCCACAGGTTTGTACTGAATCCCGAGTACAGCAACCATTTCAGGGTTTTCCTGATCCTCAAAGAGGTGCGGATTCTGTTGGTGATCATCCGGGATCCCTTCCAACAGACGTGGGTCATTCGACACCCACTTCCGCAACTCGTATCCTCCAGTGGCGAGGAGGGCGATGAGCTCGTCCCGCAGCCGGATCGCCTCCTCGATTGTAGCCCCGCCCGTGCACACGTCATCAACATACACGTCACGTGACAGCACGGCGGCGGCACGTGGAAACCGGCTTCTCTCCTGCTCGGCCAATTCCAGAAGGGAGCGTATGGCGATGAACGGACTCGACTTTAATCCGTACGTGTTCGTGTTGAGCTCGTAAACGGTTACCGGATCATCTGGGCTCTCACGCCATAAGATGAGTTGAAACCTCCTGTCCTCAGGGTGGATCAACGTCTGACGGAACATCATCCGGATGTCTGTCCCAAATACCACCTGGTGTCTCCTGAAATTTAAAATTATGTCTACAATGTCGCGCTGTAGTTTAGGCCCGGCGTGAAGACACTGATTTAGTGACACCCCAGTGGAGGACGGTGCCGAACCGTCGAACACTGTCCTCAGTTTACCTGACTGGGGCTTCAAGACCGCATGATGCGGCAAGAAGTAATGGTCGGTCGTGGTCCAGTCGACGTGAGCCGGAGACATATGTCCAAGAGCCTCGTACTCCCGCATGAACTCCACGTATTTATCCCGAAATACGGGGTCGCGCTGCATGCGCCTTTCCATAGACAATAGCCGCTTCTCCGCCAAGACTCTGGACTGGCCCAATACCGGTGGGCAATCTATGAACGGTAGACGTGTCTGTATGCGTCCAGATGGCAGCCTAACCGTATGTGCCTGATAGAAGTTCTCGCACTCCACATGGTCAGGATCCAGCCGTGACACCATGGGAGGTTCCTCGACTTCCCAAAACTTGTGCATTACCCGTGCAATAGATACTCCTGTGAACGAATGAGCATCATCCGGCAGCTCACCTGTGTAGACCGGTCCAAACACCGCGTGACCCAATGCCGTGGACACGGCCATGAGAGAACTCGATCCCAGTCGACGTATCTCACTCTTGAGTATCCAACCAAGCACGTCCGTACCCAAAATCATGTCCACTTGATCTGGGACGTGAAAATTGGGGTCTGCCAGTCTCAAGCCTGCTACGAGAGAAGTCGCTCCAGCTGGCAACTCCGTAGAAGGGAGACGGCCCACGACGGTATCCAGCACCGTCGCCGAAGCCCAAATTCTCCATCTCGTATCCTTATCTGCGGAGAATGCGAAGTGTGTTCGTCCAGCAACACCTGGTACCTCACTACCTCCGACTCCGCTCATTCCCGTGACTACGGAGTGTCGGGGTAGGCCCAGTGTCTTAGCAACCCGAGTTGACACCAGTGTACCCTGGGCCCCTGTATCCAAAAGGGCTCGTATCCGTACGTAGCCCTCCTGAGGGCACCAAATGCGGACCGCCGCAGTTGGCAATAGGACGGTAAGGAGTTCTGTTGCCTTATGGTGACTGTGGCAAGCTAGTCACGCGTTGTACTGGCCCGCGGGGGAGGGCGGCCCCGTCCAGTAGGGCGTGTGCAACATATAAGCATTTTGAGGCGGAGCATATCCCGCCGCCCTCCCGTACCGATGATACGGGGGGTGGTACTCCAGCCTCGGGTATTCGTGGAGCGGGGGCGAGAACCGGTTCGCCCTTGACTCCTGCACCGGCTCCCGTGCCGGTAATTGTGGCCTCTTCATAACCTGGGACTGCGGCGCCTGGGCCGCTGGAGTCCGGACTGCAGCCAATCCGGTGGTTGTCGTCGGCCCCTCCTGGTCGACCTGGGTTGGGGCGTTCGCCCTGTCTGCATACGCAGCACTTGGCGAACCTCGACCAGATGCCCTACCACTTCCAGGTGGTGATGCTCTGGAGCCCCCGCCCGTTGGGCGCTCCACTCTCGGTGGGTAGCCGTCCCTTCGATTACACAGAAGGGTATGGTGTGGTCCTCCACACCTGGGGCACGCTGTGGCCCTGGGGCAGTCCCGGTACTGGTGACCCCCTAGACAGCCGTAGCAGCGTCTCCCTTCTCTCGCCCTCCGGCGGCGATGTCCTACGGACAGTTTGATGAACTGTGGGCAGTCGACCTCCCGATGGTGCTGCCCACATCCCAGACAGCCAGTGTCTGGTGCTCCAGCTGTCACCGCATAGGCCTGCGTCGGCCCTCTGCGCTGCTGGGGCCTTCCCGTTCCCGAGCCGGGCGGAGTGCGTTCCGGCGCAGTCCTCCGGATCGTTTCCACCGAGGTCTCCGCGACCCTGGCCTCCCACTCCAGGAACTGGAGGAGATCGTTGAAGGTGGGGAGGTCCCGACTCCCAGCCACTTGTTCCCGATCGAACCGGGCCCGCATCTCGGCTGGAATCTTATCCAGCACCAAGTGCAGGAGCAGATAGGACCACTGGTCCACTGGGAGGCGGAGCAGCCGCAACGTGTTGGTCGCGACCTTCACCGGAAGGAGTATCTGCGACCTCAGCTGCGAGCGGCTGGTCACCCTGGGCAGTGTCAGTAGCTGCCTGACATGCGCGTCTGCCAGTAGACGCGTGTTTTGGTACCGCGATTCCAGCAGCTCCATCGCGGTATCGTACTGGTCACCTTCAAGGGGCAGGTCCTGGATAAGCGCCTTCGCTTCACCACGCACCGCCGTCAACAAATAGGCCAACCGCTGGACCTTTGTGAGATCCTCCCGTTGATCCACCAGGGAGGTGAACATATTCTTGAAGGCCACCCAGTCCTCCACCTTGCCGCTAAATTGCGGTAAGTCCAGTGTGGGGAGGCGGCCTGTAACCCCTTTTCCTGTGGGGGCCGCGGCTGTCGTGTGGGACGCCGACGTTCCTGATTCGGCCCTCCCGCTGTCCAGTTCCCCGACAGCCTGGATGACCTCGTTGTAGAGCTCCATGATCTGATCAAGGTCAGCAACAGCCTGATCTCTCCTCTTGGCCCCATCAGATCCAGATTCTGGCTCATCTGCATCCATCAACACGTGAAGGGCACCTTCGGCCCGAGCGAGGCGTTCCCGAGCCTCGCTGGCGCGCTGCCTGAGCGCGATCTCCCTGTCACCACGTCCTATCAGCGTCCTGACTGAGCTGAACCACCTCAGTTCAGACGAGATGAGGGTTGTTGGTTTCGCTGGTGCCATCTCGCTATGTCCAGCAGTGAGTCAAGTACCCAAATAACACAATAAGGAAACCAAAATAACAAAAAACAAAACAAATAAACAACGGCAGTGACAGAATCCAGCAAGTCACAAACCGGTACACTTATTTAAAATAAACCGAAAAACCGAAAAGAAAATAAACAAAACAATATATTAATGCACTAACATTAAATATTACTTGACTCGGTTATCAACAAGTGAAACAAAATATCACGGTAAACCCGTATCGGACCGTACCGGATCCGTTCCGGTATCGATAAATCAGAATCAGAATTTGATGATGGTACAACCCTAGTGCATTCCGATGCACCGACCTACCTTCGCCAATTTTTTAATCTTTCACCCGCAAGATTATTTATCAAAAGTAGATTCCTAGATTTTACTACGGAAACTACGCTCTGCTACCAAATGTTTCAGCCAACTCTGCTACCAGAATGTTTAAATTTAGCAGTGGAAGCGTGATATGATAGCAAAGTTAGGCTGAACACTAAAAATAAACAAAAGAAAAGTACCTTACGCGATTGGGCGTGACTTGATTATTAATCCGAATTAAATAAACCCGTTTAAGCCCCTTCTCATGAGATTCCTACACATCCCCTATTAATTCGGTGTCGATCCAGCTGAGCACGGAGAATTCGGGCAGAAGAGAAGGTGATTTCCACACAGGTTATTTCACTACCGAGTGTTCAATTGTCAATAAGCTTTAAACCTTTATCCACTAGGCAACCGGGCCTCACTCACGATATTAATGCGCAATTATTCCCGAAGATTTAACGCGTATCGTATTAGAATGGTCTATCCTGAGACTGGTAATATCCAAGAGAATGCATCTAACCACGGCCGCGCGATGATGCAAACTGAACTGTATGGCGTCAGGCGCGTCCAAAACACCTAGTGTTGTACCAAAACCGAAACTTGTCGACAATCCGAATCGAATAAATTCAACGTGAATATATATTTGTCTGATGAATGTTTTATCCGAAACAATCATGATCCGAGAAGTGTACAGTTGAAGCAGTCAACGCGTCAATGAATTTATCAACATTGATCCATTTCGTCCTATAAGCTGTACCAATAGCGACCGTGTATCCTTTAATACGCATAGACAACCACATCTGTTCAATGTCTGCGTCAGGGTGCTTAACGACACGGACGCGCAACCCTCGCCTCACGTAGAAGCCAACTCCACCTCCGCAGCCACGTTTCATATGTAAGGGACGCGGGCTGGCGAGCAGTCGGTAGCCCGGCGGAGCAGGTGCGCCGGCCTCTTGGCCCGATTTCAACCAAGTCTCATTAATTGCAACTATATCGGCTTGAAAGCGAGACATAGCTATCAGAAAGTCATACTGCTTTGTGTTCAATGAACCGGGATTAAAAAGTCCGACTTTAAAGTATTAATAATAATAATAAATATATAGGGACAAATCACACAGATTGAGCTAGCCCCAAAGTAAGCTCGAGACTTGTGTTATGGGATACTAACTCAACGATACTATATTTTATAACAAATACATATATAGATAAACATCCAAGACCCAGGTCAATCAGAAAAAGATCATTTTTCATCTTGACCTGACCGTCTTGGGTCAAAGAGACAAAACATCAGAGGGCAGCAGGTAAATATAATAGCGAATCACAGTATAAAACCTGACTTCTAGATAGCACATAAAATAAACGTAAAAAATACAAAGATAGTACATAAAATATACATAAAATTTATTTAGAAATAATATAAATAGATATAAATATGTGGTGTATACATTAATTGAAAGCTGATGCACAAAGTATCCACCCTTTTGGGCTGCTGCAACACACACTATCAATTTCTCGTAAAATAATTTCATCAGAATGTAGGGAAAGACGCAGTATAGTAGAACAGTTAGGGTAAGAAATGTTGAGTGACATATAGACAAAAAAATTGATGCTAATATATCATTACTACAGTTAATCAGTAAAAATAACAAATGCAAAGAATGATGATACAACGCAAGTATCTTGCATTGCATGTCATGCACGAACGGGAACAGTAGGTACGATGTATATATTTTTTTAAGCGACATATTTTAAATATGTGTGGTACACAAACATTTTGATATCATGGTGAAATTAAAAACAAAAAAAAATATTTACTAATACTTAAGAGCTAGTAAAATAAAGAAATATTCGACACAATGATTCATATAAAACAGAACAGAATACTTCATGCAAGAATTTGAACAAGATAAGAGTATTTCAGTTTCACCAGGGCAACAATTATTGACATTAGAGGCCAAGGTAAACAGAAATGAATATTCAAAAGGAACTATTTTAATACAGAGAAGATATATAATTAAAGTTATAATAATTAAAGTTTTGACTAAAACGCCACTAGTCCACCCATTAAGTATAAATTCAAAATTGGTGTTCAGATAGAAGATCCCATTCTCATTATTATATACCCGGACCAGGACTAACGGTACCAAGGCCAAAAACACGTGTTATGTCCTGTTCATTACGCAAGCGGTGCCGGGTCGAGTCAGGTGACTGACTCCTACGGACATGGAGTAAACTATTTATTAGAGTGCGTAAATTATTTATACCTAACTCGAGAACGAGTGAACTGATTTGGCTGGAAATTGGTGGGAAGGTAGCTTAGAATCAGGAGAAGGGCATAGGGATACCTTTCATCCCGGAAAAAAGTGTTCCCGAGGGTAGTTCAGGCAGGCAAAGCCGCGGTAAAAGCTAGTCACTGATAAAAATTATCACAACAATACTTGGCATACCAGAAAAACACCAGGTTTTCAATATTCACACATGATAAATACACTCTGGCGCAAATAATTTATCAGAAATAAGTGCTTTATAAATGGGATCGGATCTTTTATTCACTTCATTGCCAATAAATGTTACAAATGACGGCCTCCAAAAATAAATATTTATTCAGACCGTGTATTGGATCTTTTACGGTAGAGCTCATTGAGTGTATTGGTTTAAAAAAAAAATAACTAGCGACTTCTATTAAAAAAATCCGCATCAAAATCCGTTGCGTAGTTTTTAAGATTTAAGCATACATAGGGATATAGGGACATAGGGAAAGCGACTTTGTATTATACTATACTAGCGATCCGCCCCGGCTTCTCATGGGCATAAAAACCTTCCTCTTGAATCACTATCTATTTAAAAAATCCGTATCAAAATCCGTTGCGTAGTTTTAAAGACTTAAGCATACATAGGGATATAGGGACAGGGAAAGCGACTTTGTATTATACTATACTAGCGACCCGCCCCGGCTTCTCATGGGCATAAAACCTTCCTCGTGAATCACTCTATCTATTTAAAAAATCCGCATCGAAATACTTTGCGTAGTTTTAAAGATTTAAGCATACATAGGGATAAAGGGACAGGGAAAGCGACTTTGTTTTATACTATACTAGCGACCCGCCCCGGCTTCTCATGGGCATAAAACCTTCCTCTTGAATCACTCTATCTATTTAAAAAATCCGTATCGAAATCCGTTGCGTGGTTTCAAAGATTTAAGCATACATACGGATATAGGGACAGGGAAAGCGATTTTGTTATATACTATACCAGCGAACCGCCCCGGCTTCTCATGGGCATAAAAACCTTCCTCTTGAATCACTCTATCTATTAAAAAAACCGCATCAAAATCCGTTGCGTAGTTTCAAATATTTAAGCATACATTGGGATATAGGGATAGAGAGAGCAACTTTGGTTTATACTATGTAGTGATTTAATGTAGTTCACTATAAACCATAGAAATATTAAATTGCGCGGGGTCTACCAGGCATTTTTTTAGTCTATGCTTTAAACTGACATTATATCAGATTACAATATTTACAACTAAAAATGGCCTCACAGGAACAATACACTTAATCTCTCAATAGTATATTCTATGTCTTTTTCATACAAACTTTCACCTCTATATTTCTATATTGATTTTATAAAAGAACTTGCCTAAGTTTGACCCGTATATCGATACCAAATTTCATTAAAATCTGTCCAGCGGTTTAGACGTGAGCGAACAAGCATTTAAGCAGACTTGCATTTATTATTACATTTATCACGGCTAAACCACTGGACCAATTTTGAAGAAATTGGTATGGATTAGTTGAACCGGGGTTGAGCCCAGCAGCTCCAAAGTCAGAAGTATTTAAACAAGCAAACTCCAGATTTTTTTATTCTGTCATTGGTCCACCTTTTGTTTATACGTTCGGTTCTCGATGCCATCTCTTCATGTTTTTCATATTAATTTGGATTTTCCCGTTTTTCAAAACATGTTTACAAGTAGCGTTCATCATTATTTCACCCGCAGGCTGTCCACTGCTGGACATAGGCCTCTTCCAAGGATTTCCAGAACGACCGGTTGTCGCTGCCTGCATCCTTCTTCAAGTCATTACTATCTGGTCGGTAGAAGAAGCGTTCGTTGCACGCCAGGCGCCTGCCTAGGAATGGCGCATTCCCAAGAATAATCTTCAAAATAGGAAAATTGAAAGTATAGGTATAAATAAGGTGAATTTAAATCCACTGCAAATATTTTAAGGGCAGATTCAGACCACTAAAATGAACAATTTCCCCAAGTAAACTTATGTCGAAATACGAAAAAAATTTTTGGACCTCCCATACAAATTGTTAATAGGCTGATCTAGTTTAGTATGGAAAGTGAAAAATAAAATTTCGTATTTCTATATTATTTCAGTATAGTTGTCTTTATCTGTCCTTAAAAAATTTGCAGTTTATTTGTGTCCACCTTATACACGAATTAAGGTAATGGTACAGAACCCTTCTTACCGAGTCCTACTCGCACTTAGCCGGTTTTATTAGTAAAATTTCAAACTGCTACCGCGCCTGTAACTAAGCTTTGGATTTCGCACTCTTTCAGTGCATTTAAAAGCAAAAAGCACAAAAGTACATACATACACACAACCTTTGTTCATTATTGCCTAGAGTGGTTGGAGGTTCTGAATAATAAAAGAAACAATGTTTCAAACTCGGTACAGCAACTACAATGGTTGTGATTCACATATGTTTGTTTTGTGTTAGCTTTGTTTTTACATGAAAAACTTGTCTTAAAAGCCGATTCAGTAGTTTATTTTAATATTAACACTTTAAGAACAGTTATATTTGTACCAAGTGTCATCAAAATCGGTTAGGAAATTTAAGTTAGCCGTTATTAAATATTCAAAGGTCATAACGTAATATACATATAACAACCATTATTTAAAAAGGTAGTTCTTAAAATCTGACACCGTGGTGTGACGGGTCTATTAATCTTATAACTTACATAATGATCATCATCATCATCATCATCATTTCAGCCGCAGGTCGTCCACTGCTGGACGTAGGCCTCCCCCAAGGATTTCCAGAACGACCGGTTGGAAGCGGCCTGCATCAAGCGTCTGCCTGCGACCTACTTTAGGTCATCTGACCATCTGGTCGGTGGATGTCCGACGCTGCGCTTGCCGGTGCGTGGTCTCCATTCGAGAACCTTTCTGCCCCATCGGTCATCGGTTCGTCGCGCTATGTGCCCTGCCCACTGCCACTTCAAAGAGCTGATCCGCTGGGCTATGTCGGCAACCTTTGTTCTCCTACGGATCTCCTCATTTCTGATGCGGTCTCGAAAGGAAACACCGAGCATAGCCCTCTCCATAGCTCTTTGGGCGACCTTGAGCTATCTTATAAGGCGTATCATAGTGAGGGACCACGTTTCGGACCCATATGTCATCACTAGTAACACACATTGGTTGAAGACCTTAGTTTTAAGGCACTGAGGTATTTTGGACGAGAAGATATTACGGAGCTTCCCGAACGCTGCCCAGCCGAGTCAAATTCGACGAGAGACCTCATCCTTGAAGCTTGAACTGTCAGCCTTTTTTTTTTTTTTTTTTTTTTTTTTTTTTTCGTGTGGAAAAGGCCTTCGCCTACCACCCAGCCATGAACGGGAAGCTGGGTGGTTATGTGGGACTTGGACCCACCAAAAACCACACGGTGTCAATCCGCCTACCGCTTTTTGCCGGGACTATGTGCTTTCTGATGCTCCACAGCCCCGGCACGGCGGCCGCTACCACGGCGGCCTCGGCTCAGCCGCTCTCCTCGGAGCGGCCTGCGGGTTCGGCCCGCGGCCTCCATTTCCCGCGTGGGTAAAGGCGCGCTTGACACGGGCGCGCCTTTCAACCCGAGGCCGTTTAGGTCGGGCAACGAATCCCGTTTGTTCTGTTACCCGGCCGGCCTTATTGGGGGGGCTGCAGGTGCAGACCATAGGCCCGCCGTCTGCGCCCTGTGCGTCTGCGGCGGATGGGATGGTCGGTACTTTCCTCCCTTTCCCTTTCCGCCACCTCTTTGCGGAGCATGATGCATTCCGCAAAGGTCTGCACCGCCGTCCACGACGTCTCACTGTCAACCATGGCTTTCACGATGGTCGGCAGCGAGAGGTCGTCCCCCACTATCGCGCGCATTTCCGCACGATCTGTTTCCCAGGCTGGGCAGTCCTCCAGCGTATGCTGGGCGTCCTCATCAAGGCATTCATTGCAATGGTGGCAAACAGCAGACGGCTCCCGACCCGCAATCCGACACAGATACCCACCGAAACAACCGTGTCCGGTGAGCACCTGCGTCAGGCGGAATGTCAGTAAGCCGTGCTGCCTCGCCAACCATTGCGTCAAGACTGGACGGATAGCTTCAGCGGTCCGAAGCCCAGCCGTGGGCTGCTCCAGCCTCAGAGCCCATTCCGTGGTTGCGCGCTGACTCAACTCTTCACGACGTCCCGCTATCTCTCTCGGTGCCGGCCGATGACCCCGGGCCTGCGCCTCCTCGCGCCAGTCAAATAAAGACGCGAGGACTTCAGCTTCCAAGTCCCAGGGCAACGTGCCAGCCAACAGACAAGCCGCCTCAAATGAGATCGTGCGATATCCTCTCGCGGCCCGTATCGCCATGAGCCTCTGAGGTTTCCGCAATAGGGCCACATTTTTGCGATTTAGGGCCTCAGCCCACACAGGGGCACCATATAGGGCCATGGATCGCACGACCCCAATATAAAGACGTCTACAAGACGCCTCCGGTCCTCCCAGATTGGGCAAAAGTCGAGTCAACGCGCCAGCCGCCGCCATTACTCTTGGCACCATCCGCGCAAAATGGGAAGCAAAATTCCAACGGCCGTCAAGGACGACACCTAGGTACCGCATCGAATCCTTGACTGCAATCCATACCCCATCCACCATCAAGCCTGCATCTGGAGGCGGACCTCTCCGAGGGCCATGAAATAGCAACGCCTCAGATTTTTGAAGTGCCACCTCCAGACCAAGGCAGCGTATCCGGCGCACCACCTCCGCAACACCCGCAGTCGCACGCTCAGAGGCTTCACCAAAGGTTGTGCCACGGGCGGTCACGAGAGTATCATCGGCGTAACATACCAGATTGACTCCCGGAATATTGACCGCCCGTAGCACCCAGTCATAACCAATGTTCCACAGGAGCGGTCCAAGGACCGATCCCTGTGGAACACCGCATGACACCTGCTTCTCACCCCACCCATTTTGAACAGGGAAGACAACCCTTCTGTCAGATAAATAGTCCTCAACCAATGAACTGTCAGCCTGGATCGACTGACCCAAGTAGACATATTGGTCCACAACTTCAAGGGTGTAGCTCCCAACAAAAACCGGCGACGGCGCAACATGGACGTTAAACATTATCTTGGTTTTGTCCATGTTAATTTTAAGGCCCACCTATATATATGATATGAATGAATAATATGATTAAGTATTGAAGCACATTACCTTTAACAGTTTTTCAACTTGTAATGAAATTAGATGGTGCCCGACTGCCCGGAAATAATTATATTCAATCATAAAAAAACTTACCCATACTTAGTTTTAAAAAAACTTACTATGGACCCCTTAGTCCCATTTCGTACTAGTTTTTATAAACTTTAGTTACAGGGTTCGAAGCAATCCGCTCAGAATAGGTATAATCAAAAAAATATAGAAGACTAGCTGTTCCCCGCGGCTTCGCCCCGCGTGGGAATCGGTTATATCGCGCCCAAAAGTAGCCTATGTTTGACCTCAGGTCTTTAACTACATCCCTACCAAATTTCATCACAATTGGTCCAGCAGTTTAGCCGTGAAGAGGTGACAGACAGACAGACAGACAGACAGATAGACAGACAGACGGACAGACTTTCGCATTTATAATATTAGTATGGATCTTATATTTTTTATAATATATATAAAATTTTATTGATTGAATTTTTTACGTAATATAACAATTAAATTATTCGAATAACAAAAACCTGACTGCATTATGATAAACAGCCAAATCGAATTATATCTTAAATATGTTTAAATCCGTCCAGCCATTAACTTAAGCGACTGAGAGCGAAAAATAATATTAATATATATATTAATATATAGGGACAATAAATATTAATATTAATATATAGGGACAAATCACACAGATTGAGTTAGCCCCAAAGTAAGATCGAGACTTGTGTTATGGGATACTAACTCAACGATAATAAATAATAAATAGACCCACAAACAACATACGCTCCAAAAACACAACTCACTTTCGGGTCGGTCGAGTAAAAATATTCTCGAGGTCTAATCCAAAAAGTAAATGTAGGTTAAACCAAAAAATTGGATCGACAGAGCGAATGTTCGGATATTCGGATAGGTTAGATTAGAACCCCAGAATTCTCCGCCAATTAAGGCATCGAGGATAAAATCCACTGGATCAATGTCTACGAGCTTATAAACAAACAGAGTTATAACGTTAAACTATTTTATATCAATCTAAAACTTAAAAACTAACCACCACCTACAAAAATGGGGATTATGAGTGTCACCACAGTGCGAATGCGGAGCAACCAACCAGACCCTATACCACGTGCATTCGTTTACTACATGGTGGGCATGGTAAACGAATGTCTACTTCGCTATTTTCCCGGTAGAATGGAATAAATGGAATAATTAACACTCTTTACCCTTATCAAAAGTATATTTTCTGTCTCACTTATCATTTAACTGTAAATGATTTCTTTCTAGGCAAAATCCGCCATTGTACATAGTCCTTGATTTTATCCTTTTGAATTATCTTAACAACATCGTCTGGGTTACACGGTGAATTGACCAACGACTTGAATTACCTGGTGGCGGAAGCATAAACCTTTAATTCTTTATTATCTAAATAATCAAAGTCATAAACATAGATAATCCAATAGACGGCCTATAATGTAATCTGTCATAAATTTTATTAGTGTTCTAATGTTCGGAAACATTTTTCCATTGTGTTCTATACTCCCTGTTCAGCATACGAGGTCGGTATGGCGATTGAAATCAGTTATCTCTAGTTGGCTATAGAAAACGTATCGGCCGGCTTCCGAACCGAAGATCGTTATGTGATGTTCCGCTTTTGGCGTTGAAACAGATACTTTTGGAGATTTTGTCCATAATTCACTTGTGTTTTGACAATGGAAGTCATTTGTACCTACTTACATGTTGACTCTCTCTCATGTTAGTGCTTTCTCGTCGCTTCCTCAACTGACTGCTTTGGAGCCCAGGGTTCGTTTTCCTGATTTCTTTCCTCCACTTCTGAGACATCCTTAGTTGTGAACTTGTGAGATCATAAGCACGCGTATCGTATACTGTGAAGTCGAGCCAGCCCTATTTAGGCCGGCTCTGACGGAGGCGGCCAGTGTAGACTCTTGTTCCCAAAGTAACTTACTGATATGTTGACTATCATGTAAGCCATAAAAGACATCTTAATCTGAAGTAGGCTATAGTATATTCACATGACAGGGGGATGAAACCACGGAGAACAACTAGTAAGTAATAAATGCAGAAAAATCTAGACAGCACTTACACAGCATTAATAATTTTAACTCTAAATAAAGCAACAGATTTTAGAAGAAATCTGTCGGAAGTTAAAAAACGTATTTTTTTTTTCTAAAACAATGGCAGGGATTAATTTCACGAGGAAAAAGTCCAATCGTTTTCTTTATATTGAGATTCGGCCAAACATGAATTAAATTTTAAATAAAGATTCCGTATCAGTCAATATTTTGTCGTAGATAGTCTCTTTCTTCATCCGAACGTGTTTCCCAGTTGCATTATCAGCTTACATCTCAAAGCTCAGAGTACGCTTTTGCCGTTAGTGTTATACTTAGCAAGATTTAAAAAAAGAAAAAAAAATAGAATAACAGTCATAAGGGTGCCCTGGACTCCGATGCAGGTAACTGTGGAAGCCAACCAAAAAAGCGGTAAGATGAGAGAGAGTTAAAAGGCTATGTGTCAGATGGCTTTTGGCAGCCTGATAAATCTGACAGTGTTGGCCACTAACACACCGGATGATAGTTTTATTGTTAAAAATGGTTGCGGAGGTCATAAGGAGTTGCCCCTAATAACTAATGCCTTCTTAACTTGGATCATGATTAAAGCGTACCCTGGGCTCTGAAACGTAAGTTTAGAATATAACCGAGCACAGCCGGCTTTTGAATTGACTTCGTAATTATTGTAGAGTCTGATTAAGGTGATACTACAGTAAGTCTGTAAAATTAAAAAAAGAAATATAGAGGTATTTATTTTTTCTTTTTATAAATAAATAATAATAAGGATATATGGAAGGTTAGTTAGGGGAGTCAGGGGAAGCCTATGCCCAGCAGTGAGACATAAACGCTAAAAAAATATATTTTAAATGGTGCGATAAAGTGCTCATTATTTTTGAGAATTAATTTACCGTGCTTACACACTGTTCCCGAGGAATAAGTCACGCAAGCGATGCCGCGGACGAAAGCTAGTAATCATATAAAAATGAAATCGCGGCCGCTCTCCAGGCCACCATTTCGTGAATCTATGGGAATATGTCTAATGGATTGTAAAACAAACACCAAAGTGTCGCACGGAACCCTTAAAAAACGGGAACACGACAATCTGAAACTTGTCAACTTGTAGATAATTTGACAACTTTAATCGCTACCATTATAAATTGCTTTCTAATATTTAGCGACTCTTGTTTCTAATGGTTTAAGGTTGTGAATGCTTGAGCAAGAACTTTCGGGTATACAATTTAAGTTTGCATCATTGTCATTCATTATTTCGCTGTCACTTCGTAATGACAAATCTGTATTTCAAATTTTGTTTGTTTATGCAAGTCCTTTATTATTATAGAGCAGGTTACGATAACTTTTGCTACAACTGAATAGTTATTACATTGATGGGTAGCTATTACTGTAATAAAAATGCTGGTTTTATGTCGCAAATGTACAATAAGCAGAATACTGTACCAAGTAAAGCAGAAAAATAATTTTCCTACCAGTAAAATTCACTTAGCCCTCTGACTAGACTATCTTGACTGACTAGACTTGACTAAATGAAGATAAATAAAAATTACAAAAAACTCGACACTGCCAAAAACTAAAACTTTATGAAGTAGCTTAATTTCCACAAAAAAAAACATTCGCTAGTGCAATCTGTATAAATTAATAAATATATAATATTGATTTAACGTGTAGTAATCAAAAACAATAACCCTAAAGTGTTTTAGACCAATCTATGCTAGCAAATTAAATAGGCTTCGAAAACATAAATTAAAATCAATTTTTTTAAGTTTTAAAACACAGATTTAATACTTGTGTCTATGCTTTATTACAAAAAGTTACTCTACAAAGAATACGTAAAGAACAAAATAAAAAAATAACAAAAATGCTAATTTAGGCCTACACACATAGAATTAGGAACCCGCGCGCGGTCTCTACCAGACAATTTTTTTAATCTATTCCTACGCATAACATTCTTTTTCACTTGGCAAAGGGGCGGGAGAAGTTTTCGGAGCCACCAGTAATTGAAAGGCACTCGAAGAAGAAGACGATGAAAAGAAGAATTACTCATCTAAAGTTATTAATACCTCCAACAGAATCAAAGCAAAACGCTGCTTTAGAAGTAAATAACTCCTATTCACTATCACTACATAGTATAAAACAAAGTCGCTTTCTCTGTCCCTATATCCCTATGTATGTTTAAATCTTTAAAACTACGCAACGGATTTTGATGCGGTTTTTTTAATAGATAGGGTAATTCAAGGGGAAGGTTTTTATGACCATGCGAAGCCAGGATGGGTCGCTAGTTTAAAATAAAAATAAAAAAACATTTTCACGTTTTCAAAAACTCTAATTTAACCGCAATCATTGAAACAGTGCTTTATTTATTCGCTTTATTTTAACGAGCACTAATTTAATTTTATAGTTTTCAATCAATTCGGTTTTCAAGCACAGAGTCAACAAAATTCACTAACTAGGCGTATTCTCGTACGTACGTCGTTTTAGGGTTACCTATCTCTAAAAGTAAAAATAAAAGATGGTGACAACGGATGGAACACCGGGCAAAGTAGAGAAAAAAAAAACACAAACAAAACATTTTGTTTTATTTAGAACATCTAATTAAACTACAACTGAACACCGATAGTTCTTAAACTAAATGAAATTGAAAAAAAAAACTAGCAAGAGTATTACTATAATTTTTATTTATTTTTTATTTAAAATTGTATTTTCTAGATTTTATGTCTGCCTGGTAACCCTCTGCCAACTGCCTGGTACAGTTTGTTGTAAAGTGGAACAATTGTACCGGAACAGATAAAAATGTTTGCGTACTAGATACCAACACACGGTGACCTAACAGAGAGGGAGCCAACGTCCAACTTGTTTATGTTCACTTGGTACACACATCTGCAGTTTGGCATATATCCATACATATATTAACTGCCACCGTGGTCAAGTGGTTAAGGCGTTTGCCTGTAGACTTGGGGGTCGTGGATTCGATTCCCACGAAAATAATACTTTATTTAGGTGTTTCCAGTTTAGTTAGGACATTGCAGGCGTGAATAACCTGACTGTCTGATAATAAAGTTGAATTCGTGCTTCGGAAAACACGTTAAGCCGTTGGTCCCGGTTGTCATAGTCATAGTAGTAAAGAAACCACGTCAAAGGCCGAGAGGCGTTTTCGAAAATCTAACATCATGTTGTGCATGGTCGATTGACCGTGTCACCTATACGTAATGGTGGTGATGATTGATATATTATGTTCCAACGATGCGTAAGTATAATTCAATGGTAATTCCCTTTAATTTATCAGTTTGTAATTATTGTTTAAAAAAATATAATAATCAAAAGAAATTTTGTATACAATAGCTGACATCTCTTCTAATAAAGGATCTCTTCCAGTCTGGAAGATATGGAAGGTACGGCTTTGTAGGAGTATTTAATAACATCCTAATGTTAAAAACGCGAAAGTTCGTATAGATATTTGTTACTCTTTCGAAAAACGGCTAAACTGATTTGGCTGAAATTTGGAATAGAGATTGCTTAGACCCTGGTACAACACATTGGCTTTATTTTATCCCGGAATTCCCACAGGAGCAGAGCCCCGAGCAACAGCTAGTTATGTATATATATATTTTTTAAACTATTTAAAATGCAATAAAGATTATTCTTACGAATATCATTTCGTGTGACACTTCAAAAATTTCAAATGTTCAATAAAACGGGGATTTGATAAATCACCTCAATTTACCTCAAGTTGCAGACAACAGAAACGCAGAAGAAACCGCGATATTGAAATGGATGCAATTTCAGCGAGACCTGCATCTTAATAATTCATCATTTGAATGCTGCAAGTGCTCTCTGGTGAATTGTATTGTGGAAATTTTCAATTGACGTTAAGTAATACATTCTGGATTAAATTGTGTATCATTATTAATATTATCACTATCACTACATAGTATAAAACAAAGTCCCTTTCTCTGTCTCTATATCCCTTTGTATGCTTAAATCTGTAAAACTACGCAACGGATTTTAATTCGGTTCTTTTAGTAGATAGTGATTAAAGAGAAAGTTTTTTATGCCCATGCGAAGCCGGGGCGGGTCGCTAGTATTATATATTCTTTAAAATCTGCGCTCCAAAACCCAGATAGTCGATGTGGGTGTTAAGACGGCCAAGCTAAAGTGGGAATGGGCTGGACATGTTTGCCGCATGCCGCCAGATAGATGGACAAGACTAGCAACATTCTGGGTTCCAGAAGGCCGTAGACCGAGGGTCAGACCACGCAAGAGACGGCGGGATGACCCGGACACATTCGAGACTGGATGGCAACAAGCGGTGAGTGACCGGGACGCCTGGAAGACAAGAAGGGAGGCCTTTGACAATTAAGGCTATTTAAAAAAACTTACTGAATACGTTCTTGCCTACTTCCGACGTTTTGGAGAATTCTCAATCGTATAATGACACAGATTTCATTGTTATTTTTTACCACTTTTAGATTAAATACTAGCTGACAATTATGAAACGTATTCATTTAAACATTATTGACATATTATCATTATTTTTTACTGTTTTCAATATTAACTATTCAAAGACTTCGCGACACCCAGCCCACAATAATAATGTAATTCCACCTACTTCATATTATTTACATGTAAGCGAGAAATAAATAAATATGTGGATAAATCACTTCAATTTGATTATGAATGATCCACGAATGATCATTGATTCACAAAATTTCATCAGCACCAATCATTCGCAGGCTGTTCACTGAATATAGCCTACAAGGATTTCCCAAATGACCGTTGGTGCTGATGATGATTTCTTTAGAAACTAGTCGAATTTTATGTTCTAACATTAAATATTTGTACTAAAAACTCCAAGTCCATGGGAAAATTAAACTCGTTAAAATTTTATGAACCATTGATCACGAAGGTTAAGTTGGATTGCTTGTCAGAGTTGGCCCTTGTTAAAACCCTCAAGTTGAAATTTCCAACAAAATAACAAGTTTTAAAAAATATAATTTAACGAAAAAATCTGTCAAGTGTGAGTGGGAATCGCGCACTTTAAAGTATTTTTTATATGAAAAAAAAGTTCATCATAATTTCGTTTAGGCAACACAGCCAATCGACCACGCACACCCTGGTGTCAGAATTCTTCGGAACCGCCTCTCGGCCTCTGACGTTTCCTTTGACGACCACGAGATGGCAGCCTCCAAAGCTTCCAAAGCACGGAATCATCTTTATTATCAGACAGTCAGGTGATTCACGCCTGCAATGTCCTAACCAAACTGAAAACAACTAAACAAAGTATGATTTCCATGGGAATCGATCCCACGACCCCCGGTCTACATGCAAACGACTTAACCACTTGACCACGGAGGCTGACCAATAGGTTGTAAAAATTTAATTCACAAATTCTAGTTGTAAAGAGAGATAGATATGGTTTAAAACAGAGCTCGCTAGTTCATTAGCCCAATACAAGATCTATACTAGTATATATATATATATATAAGTATGATTCCGGGAATATATCAGCTGGTAAAGAATTCCACTCCTGCGCCGTACGCGTTATAAACGACAAGGGAAATAAGTATACGCAAGCTGTTTTGATTAAACTAACAAAAGTATGGATCACAGAGGAATTGTGGTACAAATAAAGTCTATCATATGCTTAGTTGAACTGAACGTCTGATATCAAACAAAAAAATATTTTCGAAGTTCTTATCAATCTTTATAAAAAAAGTCAGCCAACTGCGAGTCGGACTCGCGCTCTGAGAGTTCTGTACCACCACACAATACTAAAAGACATAACAGGTCATTTTAAGATTTTTGCTTTCCTTAATAATTTGTTTGTAAAAAATACATTTGTAAATTTATTTATTTTCTCAAAATTTTGCTACTAGTTATTCCTAAATAATGTTAAACATGATATAACTTCTTACCAAATTTCATGATTATAGTTCAACGGGAAGTACCCCATAGAGTTACTTCCCATTATATAATTTGTAACTTTAATGGATACTGTCGATGTGATTGTCAATCTTTACATTTGCATGCTGTTATAATGGCTAAATAGGCTTGTCCAAAATATTATTTTTCGATCTTTGTTAAACCTTATTTAAAGCAAATAAATTATTTCGAATTTGATTCCCATCTAAAAACGCAATATTTACGAAAATTTGTAACATATAATTTTGATTATTTTACAGCCAAAAGAGACCGTAGGTCTAAGTATGTTTTGAATTTCAAATTCGTTCATGCGTTGCCCAAAACCGACGGCAACGTGATCTTATAAAGCCTATAAAGTACCATATATCCCTAAAAAGTAAAGATATCACAGGAATTTTCAAATAAATCCAGCAGAAACTACTAGATACCGTTTGAAGTTCGCAGCTATAAGAATAACAAGACTGGCTCAACGACAAAGAACCCGTATAGTGAGACGAATTGCATTTTAAATGCGTCGCTGCCTTCAGACGTAAAGGTATGTCTCATTGATAGCGATTTATCAGTTATGTTATTTGTTTCGTAGTGGGAGTTGTGTCATATCAGGAGGTGAAAAGGCTAGCGGAAGATAGAAACACATCTACCAAACGACAAGACCACAGCTCTATGCCTTGATCGTACGTACCGAGTAGACGGACGAGACAGTGCCCTCGGCCCAATACTCGGTGCGTATAAACAGTGCGCCCAGTGCTCAGCCTAGCGAGTGACCGAGGATCACTGTCTCGGCCGAGTAATATTTTACTGTCTCGCCCGTCTACTCGGTACTAATATATAGTTATCTGTTTCACCTTCAACATAAAACGTTGTCCCGATTGCATCTCAAGGAGGCCCAATTACAAAACGATAAAACACGATGTCATTATAGATAAAGATCGATATTCAACCTGTTAAAAAAAAAAGTCCAGACACGATAGAAAAAATATTGTTATGTGAGAATTCTGTTTGCTACTTGAACAAGTAGTAAATTTAAAAATCCACATAATTATTATGGTTTTCAATTTATCACTTTACTTAGTACTTTGACTTTCTATCAGAGAACAAGAGAGCATACATTTTTGCCACGCGTCAGAAAGAGAGGTGGTTATTACTTCCACTCCTGCGGCACGCCAGCATTCTTCTCTCTCATTAACATTTTTTACCCATCCCAAAAAGTGCACAAGGCCAAGGCTAAGGAAATTTTCATTTCAATAAACATTTTAAACGTGTCGTGTATGCCACAAACACACGTCATGTAATAACCTAAAATACATAAATAATCCAGAAAATAAAAGTTAAATTACTTAGAAATCTGTGACACAGGCGACCCACCCGAAATTCCCTTTCGTTTCATTCTAATTTAAGCGGGGCTCTCAAGTCGTTGCAGAGGTTCAAATTGTTACAAACGGCATATAGTCCCTTTAATCCTGTGCTATATCTACGAATAAACTTGTCCCCGCCTGTTTTCTTTGGTGAATTTAATTAAACTACGGGAGCGTCCACCCCTTCTCAGTTGCGATTAAATGGAGAAAGGATTTAGTGATATTTTAGTCTTTAACTGGATAATGTTAATAATAAATCATTGGTGAATAAAAGTAAACATTTGGATGAAAATGAAAAGGTTTTTTATGTTACTTCTTTATTTAGATTTATTTTTATTATTTAGGTTTTATACTAGCCTAAGCCTATAGAATTACGAAATCGTGTTAGAGATTAAATTTTGTCAAATAGCACCGTCAAGGGTATGACGGATTTGTACACCGAGGTTTAGTTTTTTTTTAAGTTTTTTTTAAACTAAAACGTATTTCGATCAAAGGCTTAATTTACAATATATCTCAGGCAAAGTACCAAAAAAAAATCAAATAACAAACGAGGATTCTTGTATTTTTGATCAGTTCGTATTATATAAGTCAAAGAATTAAAAAATAAATTAAAAGAATTTAGAATCGCGCGCGGTTTGAAGCGAAGCAATTTTTTTTTATTCTATTATATAGGTAGCTTTTACGTAGCTTGCACGCGTCAACTTATGATTCTGTATAGTATACCAGGCAATGTGAAAATGGGAGAAAAGCGACCATAAGCAACCAGCTAAAGGGCCCTCGATGTCGAGTCCCTTTACGTCGAGTCGCCGCCACGTCTACTCTGATAATGAAGCGTCAATTTTCAGAATAGACGTGGCGGCAATTCGACGTATCACGACTCGACATCGAGGGAACAAATCCCTGGTCTTGGGTATATATGAGTGAGTACACTAGCTTTACACTAGAATTTTCCCGCTTCTGCTCGCCGAATATCCTGCTGGCAAGAGCGACGGGTAATACAGCCTGGTACGCAACCAGAAAAATGCGAGAAAGAGACAGCAAGGTCACTTGGGCATACATAAATCCGCATTCAAATACTGAATCTCGAATGGGTCTGCCTGTACCGGACAACAGAATAATGTATTTGACGCCAAAGTGATTTAGTTTTTAGGTCGCGCCGCTCAGCAATACAGTTTTTGTGGTTGTATTTTGTTAACACATATCGCATCATTTTGTAACATTTTTGTATTATCACTACATAATATAAAACAAAGTCGCTTTCTCTGTCCCTATGTCCATTTGTATGCTTAAATCTTTAAATCGATATCTAATCGATTTACACTTACGCCAAATTCTATTCGGCAACACCCGCGGGCTGTCTATCAACGAAACGAGATATCGAGAGCCGGCCACAGATTGAAATGAATCGATTAAAATCACATGAGCACTTTGTACGATTGCGATTAACGACCAATCGGCTGGATAGCCCCTACATTTACAAAACGTTTGTTCAACAGTTTTGATGGAATTATTTTTTTATTCGCTCGCTTGTTTTGCTATTTTAATTGAGATGAATACCTATATTTTTCTTCTTCTTAATTTATTATAATGATTTGAAAAAATATTATAATTCTTTATTAATTTAGAGGGGTTTTGGAGATGAATATCAGTATGTAGTTTTGAATAGAATATAGAATACTAGCGACCCGCCCCAGCTTCGCATGGGCATAAAAACTTTCCTCTTGAATCACTATATCTATTTAAAAAAAGGCATCAAAAGCTATTGCGTAGTTTTAAACATACATACATACATACATACATACATACATACATACATACATAGGACATAGGGACAGAGAAAGCGACTTGTTTTATACTATGTAGTGATGTCTATTTGTATTGAATGGGTACAATGTGATTTTTGGCAAGCGATTTTGTCTGAGTGAATGCAAAATTCTCTATCACCACAATTTGATAATTCTTCAAGTTTCTAATTTACATATCGATACTTTCAATAATTATCGTATGAACCATTTAGGCAAAATGGATCATACGAGGCAAATGGCCTCGAGAAATTAGCCTCGAGAATTCTCGAACCCGAGAAGCCTCGAGAAATCATGTACCCTAACACAAGCAGATGACCTTTGCACTAAGGTCTAAATCTGGTAATTAATTTATTTATTTAATGACAAAAGTACATAACAATACATATGCTTAAATGTGCATTAATCATCTGCGGCATTAGCACAATATGTCCAGTGTAATATATCTAGGTAGATTTCGAGTACACAGCATAATACTCGGGAAAGCACCAATTTGTCAGTCGGGCAATCCCCGCTGGTCACAGTGGTTGAACCTGACGTAATCCACAAAATAAACATTTAGTCCACCAACTTACTTGCTATATATCAAGCCTGTGCCCACTTCTTCAGACTTCTACCTAGAAATCCTTAAGACAACTAAAATTACCTTTAAGTATTTCACTTTGAAGTCCACTGCGTATTTCCTTAAAAGAACAATTAGTTGAATCTAACTGCAGCGGTAATGTATGTTGGTTTTATAGAAATGGTTGTAAAGATAAAGTTGCATAGTGACAATGGTAACTAAGTGATTGATCATCGGTAGGAAATTGTAGTTAAGTCTAGAACTGAATGGCTTCATCTTGGCCTGGTCATTGTTAGAGCTCCTGCAAACGGTAAAGTTTCCTTCTAAGGGTGAGTGTATCCTAACTAAGTAATATTTGGAAATGAGTTTCTTTGTTATAATAATATACGAAAATTATTTAATCGATTTAGATTATTGGTGTGAACTTTAGAGCATTAAACCACGGAACTGGCCACCGACAGGCAACCCCCTCTGCCGAATGTATAATGTCATAATGCTTGTTATTGTGTGTGTGTTACTTTTTCAAGTGTGTGCGTAGCGACGTGACGTGTCGAATAATGCATAAGTGTTTATACTAGTGTGTGTTTCCTCATCCCGCGCGCAGAATGTGGCAGACTTTTTTACGTAGAAATCAGTGCGTGTGGAGTCTCCGGTTGGTTTACCACTCTAAGGTGTGAACTTATAAAGATAGTTTCATGGAATAACTTAGGTTATTGAATAGCGTGTTAAAAAGCGAATCACGCGAGTAAAAGTTCATACAAAAAATAGGCCATGTTTGTAGTTTCTTGTACGTAAACTTATTTTAAAATCCAACAAACGAGCTTTATGACTAGCTCTCCGGCTCGGTTTCTCACCGAACATTTTGTTTTTCTTTTACTCACACCTGACGATAACGAACACAACAAATAAAGAATAATCCAATTTGGTGCAGTCATTCGGAAGTTATGCGCGTATATACATTTCAGGGATTCATTTCCTCGGTTCCGTACGCAAAGTGTAAAAAAGTAACTCTTTTATTATTAAGACACCGATAACTTATGACATACCAAGTGTGTATAATAGACATAGATTTAAAAAAAATACCACGGAAGAGTTGAAGAAAAAATCATGAATGCGGACCTTAGGCTTTTAGGGTACCAGCCGGAATAGCGCTTAGATCATCATAAGCATAACGTGTCACGCTCATTTGACTATGCACCTCCTCTAACTTGATTTTTTTGACTACCACATAGGTGCCGGTACCAACGGTTTACCGTGTCCTAGAATCATCTATCCTGCAATGTCTTAACCAAACTGTTTACAAGAAATAAATAAATCTGAATCTGAAAACCACTAATTAATAAATAAATAAATATAATATATGCTATAAATTTTGAGTGCTGATTCTGGGTCTTTTTTATACAATGTATTAGACAAACAAGCACACGGCCCACCTGATGGTAAGTGGTCACCACAGACTAAAGAGTTTTTACAAAAAAAAACCGTGCTCTCTCTGATGCTTGCAACACGTATGTCACGTGCGCATTGCCGAACATCGTTAGGCAAAGACCTTTAGCACTGAACCTCGGAAGCAGTGGATCTATTGGATTCCACCATTAAGATAGGAGACAGTATTAACACAGCCTTACGCCAGTACGCCTTGTGACCAGTTGAAATTAATATCAAAACATTACGACTTGTTGGTTGGTACTTGGCTGCATTCTAAATGGTTTCCAGGCATGCAACACAATACAATGCAGTGTAAAATGTGAGAGACTGTATTTGTTTACCCCCAAGTAAACCAGTGGTGTTATTTGTCTGTGGAATTTACGGCTTAAATTACGATATTTAATATAGAATATTGCCCGTACTTTCAAATTAAAATTTATTTTGAAAAAAAAAAAACAAAAGAAATCAATTTATTCCGCATACATCAGACGAGATCGCGGCGCACAGATAGTGTTAAAAAAAAGGACTCTAACGCCCATACAGACATAACTTATAAATTCCAGAATCTTAAAAAATGAAAATGTGTGTGAGCAAAATATCCAACAAAATATAAAAGCCTCTAAAATATGTACCTAATTGGCCGTTCGCCAAAAATTACCTTTTAATTTCAGAAGTTTTGCGGTCGTCTCATTTTCTCACTTCCTTTGTATCGCTATTTATTTGTTTCCCTAAATTTGTGCAAATTGTCACCATAGAGATTATAATAAATTGTAGAGCGGGCACTGAGCCTCTGCCTGTTTTTACAAACACGTTCTTAAGGATTTTGTTTGGAAATCTTAAGATACCTTACCTTATCTATCATCAAGGGCGTTTTGCAGATTTAACTCTGCCTTAAAAGTGTATTTTAAGTCTGCTTTTCAAAAACTGATAGTAGTGGCTTAGCGGTGCAAAAGCTAACGCCACATGCCACGTCATCAAAATATCCAATATAAGCATTACTTTAATGTGTCAAAACATAGAATTCGAAACTTATTATACTAGATAACTTTATTGGCCATTATCTGCTGCAACTATGACTTGACTCGCAATATCAAGATTCACCAAAATCTATCTCCGCCTTTCGTCAGATATCTATGGTTTCGAGTTTCCCTTCGGTTCCGAGCTCTTGTTTAATGTAGATTGTCTTTGGCAAATAATTTTTATTCTAAATAATTGCAATTGTTTTCATTTCAAATTCGCGGTGGAATAGGAATTCTCGAACGGCGCGCCTAAATCTTACTGTCTTATTAATAAAATAACCCTAATCCAAGCTTACACCGAGGTTACGCTTGGAATAGTTAAACTAGGAATAAGGATGTTTCAACCAAGTTTTAATATCCTTATTAATAAACTTAGATTAGCGACGTTTTAGCTATACTAAAGTTACACCTCGGTTTAAGGTAGAAAGTTGCAACACTGACCTTTTTACCATAATAAGAAAACGAATATTTTGTTTCTTTTTTTCATTTTGGACTTTTATGTCACATTGTTGACAGAAGTGATATATCAAAACCAGATTAATAAATTCAAGAAAGCCTTAAAAGACTCGTTTCCAGGGAAATACAAAATAAATAAATAAAAATAATCATTTGTTAAAATTGGTTTGTAATGTATAGTAATGTTTAATATGTTTATTGTGTTTTTGTTGTTCACGCTCGGCTGGTGGATACGGCTTTAAACGAAACGTGCCGGATAATAACAGTAGAAGATGAAGAAGAATTTATTGTGTTTTGAGCAAAAGAAGCAGGCAGAGTTCCAGATGATTACTGCTCAATATAATATGGAGGCTGCAAAATCAAAAAGTGATAAATTAAATATATATTTATTTTCTCTTGAAAGCATTTTATTTTTAACATGTGTTATCAAAAATTTCCTATAAATGCAGCTCAAATAATAGTCTCTTACCATCTTGTAGCACTTAAGAATTGTAATGCTGGTACCACACATGGCTATATGGTACTACCATCTCTTAAAACCATTCAAGAACGATTGAGTAAGGCAGATGTCGTCTTACATCATGTATTGCGCTGTCTCGCTTACTCACTCGTACTTGCATGGTTTTTAAGAGATGGTAGATAGTAGGCCACCTTTATTTGCCTATTTGGAGCGCGTATTCGTAACGATAGAACGTGTCAAGCAACAATGACCGAGAGTGCGCGACCATGTTTGGATTGGTCGCCATTAGTGGCATTTCTATCTTGAGCTCCGCCGTGCTTAGGAAGAAACGTTAAGCCGTTGGTTCCCGGTTGTTATCGGTAGATGGCAGTCGTTAGGCTATGTCAGAGATGCCTTTAGCCTTTTTGCCTGAAAAATCTGACAGTGTTGGCCACTAACACATCCGGATCATGTTCCTGTGGGTCTGGATTCCCTGTAAAAAGGGTTTCGGATGTCAGACGGCAGTCGCTCCATTGTTGGTAATAACCAGTTCCGCTAAACCAAGACCATGATTAATAGCGTACTTTGGGTTATGAAGCGCGAACTAAAGATGCAACCGGAAAACACGCTCGGACGAGGAAGATACCAGACTTGTCACCAAAATTTTAGGTTAAATTGTCCTTAATCTGTCGCTAAACCTAATAGTTGCTAGGTATATCTTTACACCAAGGTTGAACCTAGGTTTAAGTTATTCTATCCTTAAACTGGGTTTATTAATAAGTATTTTTACTAAAACTGCTTTAAACCTTGGTTTAAAGTTAAGCGGACCTTATAACTGGTTTATTAATAAGACAGTTAGTGTATATTTTCTTTGCCTTTGTAAATACAATTCAGAGAATTTTTACCTCCAATCAAAGTTTCAACACAAAAAAGGTCTAGTATACTTTTTTCTTTAAAATTGTAAACTTTTTAACTATTCCCATTTGAATATTGTTTTAGTAAATTGATGATTGAGCAGAATCAAGTAATAAGTTAATGGTTGTTTGGTAGAGAATGTTCTTAACATAGATTTTAGGCACACCAGTGGAGTCTTAATTAGTTTAAATGATGTCCTCCTCATCGAGTTCCGATGACAAGGCAAAATATCATTTCCGCGCCAGTGGGCGCGCATATAACTAGCGAAACCAACTTATTTGATTGTCCAATAACGAATACTGCACTGAAAAAAATGAATGTCAACTAAGAACGATTTTCTCTTAGTTGACCTTTTTTTGATCAAGCTAAATACACATTAGATAATTTCAATAAAAGTTGTGCAATTGGTCCAACTTGGTTGTTTATGATTGAAATAGAAATCTGTGTAATGAATAATTCCATTAAGTTTGCACGTTGTTTCTACCTTAACAAACACTGAAATAAATATGACACGTGATTGATTCTAACAAGACAGTTCAACATTCAAATTAACAAAGATAATATTTGATATTTCTACTAGATTTTGTTGATTTAAATACTTATAAATAGTTAATGCAGTTACGACAAACATTACAATTTATAACATTTTAACGCATAAAGCTACCATAAAAATTATAAAATTGTTCATGTTCAATTGTTGGTTCAATTATTTATTATAGTTTGTATAATCATTTAAATAATAGCATCAAATAAGAACTAAATATTAAAAAAGAACATTTATCCATAGATATAGTAAACATATTATTTCATTATAGGTATTAATTAAGATTTAAATATAAAAAATCTATGAATAATATAGTTATTACAATAACTTGTCTTAGTTAAAATGATTGTTTTCTTCTTCATTTGTAACACGAGAACGAGACCAGTGGGTCTAAAAACGCCACTTTAGCAATTCATCGAATCGAATTCATATTACGAATTCCTTAGCAATCCTTTAGCAATTCCTATTTTCTTTAATTTTTTTTGAAGAGGAATTGCAAAGTTTAGTTGGCTATTTTACAAAAAATAGAGGAATTGCTACAGAATTGCTAAGGAATTCTTAATATGAATCGATTCGATGAATTGCTCAAAGTGGCGATTTTAGACACCCAGGTAGTTACGTTGAATAAAATTCCAATTTTGAAAGTGATGAAAATTGCCTAGGTGTATTAATTATGGAAATTGTCTATCCAATCATATAATCACAGTTAGTTAGTAGGTACAATCGTATTACATAACTACATCAAATAAAACCAAAATATTCATCCCTAATATTTATAGATATTTCGTGCAAATATTTTACTCAGATAAATCAATAACGTCTTATTAAAAACGTATTCTCTCTTGTTCAATTCAAAAAAAGATGTTGCTTGCTTGCTTTCACCCCGCGCACTAACCTCACCCCTCGCTACCTCCGGCGCCCGTGGCTGGCCGCAGTCCGCACTCGAGATCGTGTCGTGTACGTTTGTTTTGTATGTGAAAAGCTAAGAAAAAATGGAAGAAGTTGCAGAATTGCTTCGGGCATGGGAATTGCCAGAGTTAATACCTGTGTTCACCGGTATGTATAGACTTTGACATGTATTTTATTTGTGAGTTTATTACTTTCACCGGACGGTCGTAGTGTTACAAGCATTGACTTATATATTTATTGATTATTGATTACAAGCATGTGATTGATTAGATACCTAAACCAATATCTATGTCGTCAGTTCGGTTATTTTGAACACGAACGGACCTCCTCGTTTCTGATTAGATCACACCAGGATATTCCCGCTCTCAATGAGCTTTGCACACTCCGTCCAGTTTGTAATCAGAGCATGTGCGCCGTGTGGCTCTGAGCGTCTACCTACCTTCGTAGGTACCTACAATTGTACAATAACCAAAAATATTATTTCCAGAACAACAAATCAATATCCAGGCACTTTCGGCATTAAGTGATGCAGAGGTTAGAGAACTAATACCCAAAAGAGGCCGCAGGACTTTATTCAGTAGATGCTGGAAGACCTGGCGAAATGCATAGGTAAGTCTAATGATTTGACCTGACCTTAAGAGGCCAGTTTAGAGCTGAAACTCCTATACAAATTTGCAGTATGAACACTAACATGCACTGACTAACTAACTGAATGATACTAATCTGAGTCTGAATGATTCTTGGTTTTGAAAAAGGGCGGTTTTGCGAGCTCTAGTTAGATAGATGTCTTTGTATTTAATGATCTGTTAACTCAGTTACTTTATTTTCAGCACCCGACGAAGAAACAACGAACCTGGCTGCTATTATTATATTTATTTATTTAATAATAAACTTATGGTAATTATAAAAATATTCAAATGTGAACTCGTCTGATTTGACTCAAATTTTGTGAATTGACGTTTTTGAAGAAAATGCTGCTGTGGAGTTTGTGGCGCCACTTCTTCTCCACTTGCGCTTTGGAAGTGGTGGTAAACTTAAAATAAGTAACAATTGACGTCAAAAAGTCATAAGAATATCCTATATTGTAAATAAACAATTTGAATTTTGAATATTTGTTCTACCAACTTTATACGTTGTGGGTTTTATGTGATTAACTGATCTCTTAATGATTAATCATTTTTTTCTTATATTTTATGCGTTTTATTTTATCTCTTTAACAACCCTGCTTTTAATAAATACTACGTATGGATATTTCAGTCTTAGGCTAGGGTCTATGTTGAATTACGTTTTTCTTTTTATTTGCTTATTTTTATTACTTCTCTTCTTACCTGTCTTGTTAAAACCGGATTAAATATTAATGTTAAATACCTACGAATAATTCGAGCCATTAGGGCCTCAGTTGACTTACGTTTTTTTTTATTTGCTTATTTTTAATCTTCCTTTGTAGGTACGAAGGAAGATAGAAAAAAATCCTTTGTAGATACAAAGGAAGATCGAAAATAAGCAAATAAAAAAAAACGTAAGTCAACTGAGGCCCTAATGGCTCGAATTATTAGTAGGTATTTAACATTAATATTATTCTTAGTACTTTCAAAGAAGACAAAAGCAATAAATAATAGTTAAGCCAATAAAGACAGTATTTGAGTGAAATGAGTATCATAGTGGAGTGAAAAAAATACCTTAGTCAATGAAAACAAGCATCTAAGTCGAGAGATACAAGTTTCTTAATTAAGTGTAACAAGTATTTGAGAAAAGCGAAATAAGTAACTTAGTGGTGACAAATAAGTACCTGGCAAAGTGACATAATGTATCTTAGTAGAAGAAAATAAGTATTATTGTAGAGCGAAACAAGTATTATAGTAGAGCGAAACTAGTTAATTTGTCAAATGAAACAAATATCTTAGTTGAGGGGAACAAGTATCTTAGTAAAGCACAACAAGTATCATGATTGAGTGAAATAAGTATTTTAGTAGAGGGGAACCAGTATCTTAGCAAAGCAAAACAAGTATCATAATTAAATGAAACAGTGTCTTAGTTTAGATATTAAAGTTCGTTATTTGGTATAATAATAGTAAAAAATTATATGAAACAAAATATTAGTTAAATTAAGTGTAAAATAATAGTAGCGTTATACAACCCTCTTAGTTGAGAGACAAACAAGATCAGCTTGTTTGTTTTAACCTTTCACTTTGCAGGCTCATATGCGTTCATGATGCTTGATTAAAAAGGTCACAATCTTAGTTAAATCAACCATATTTTTTTTTGAGTGTGTCAGTCTGTGGCGAAACATAGTGCTACAAGCGCATTAGTGGCATCCTCAAGGGGTCACTCATCATAATCATTTAAGCCGCAGACTGTTCATAGGCCTCTGCTGCGCTTACCGGTGCTTGGTCGCCTTTGAGAACCTTTCTGCCCCATCAGCCATCGGTTCGTCGTGCTATGTGCGTTTTCAAAGAGCTAATCCGCTGGCTATGTCAGCAACCTTTATTCTCCTACGGATCAAGAGGTAACTAACGAGCGTAAATAGGCTACAATGATCGCTACCAATCTTTCGAGGATCCCATACTTGGACTGTTATAACTATGAATTACATATTTCAAAGCCATAATTATCAGACATCTCGTCACAATCAAGGCTCAGACCAATCGCTAGTTATGTTGACTCAGCTTCTGCAGACATTCAAGATAATACCAATAAGCATTAGGGCCGGACATGTTGACCTTTTGCTTAGCCCAGTTTAATCACGCCGTCGGAGAGACCTACTAAAAGCGGAGTTCCTTCTGAGAAATTGTGTTGGTTTATTTACATATTTATTGAATTTTGGCTTTGACGAATTCCCTCTTGAGATTATAGAGGCCTTTTGGTTAGCTGTCATAAACTTGGTCGAGTTTGTTTTGAGGCCAATCGATTATAGAATTACTAGCTGCACCCCGCGGTGTTCCCGTTCGGTTTATCATACACAGCAGCGCCATCTACTTTATAAAGCGCCATTGACTATCAGGCGTTTTTATCTGATAAATTAATTAATATAAATAAAAAAAATTGGAATCGCGTGCGGTCTTTTGACGCCAAGGGTGAATGGTGCAAGTACTTCAAGCTGTTTTAAGTATTTTATTGCTTTGTGGTGTAATAAACAGTATATTTGTATTGTATTGTAATGGTGTACTTTTCGGGATAAAAGGTATCCTATGTATTAATTCAAGGCTTCTTCCATCCTTTCCAAAGCTCCTTTCCAAATTTCATAAAAATCTGCCCAGCCGTTCGAAAGTTACAAACACACTCACAAATTTTCGCCTATAAAATATTAGTGGAAAGTAGAATGGAATACTACAAAGTTAGTACCAATCGCGGTCTCATGAGACCACGTGACGTTATTAACTGTTATTCTATATAGAGATGAAGAATTGAAGGATGCCTATGCTTCTTAATGTTGATGAAATTGACAGATATTATCTTCACGTGGATGCTGTAAAAGCCGACTAACTAACAAACTTTATTATAAGATTCTCTAAGTAGTAGATTTCACTATCAACAGTATTCCCAAAGTGGGTACTACAAGCGAACCGTCATAAATGTCTTATGGAAAGCAAGAATGGCAGAAAAATTTTTGTTTCCTGAGCTTTGAAGCAATCAGCTGAGGAAGCACCGGGAAAACGCTGAGATAAAAACACACCACATTATATTAGGTAGGCCATAAGCCTGTTTTTCTAATAAATGGTATAAAAAAAAGAATTCACCAACATACGGATTAAACCTTCATTTCTAGAATCGGTGAACGAGCTTGATTTTCTCTTATCACGGCAATAAAACATTTAAATACATAGACGGAACTCTTAAGTATGTTTTTATCTCAAAGGAAACGCGAAGAAAAACCATATATTAGCACTAAGAATCGATATAACAATTGGTAAACGGAAATCTTCCAAGAGCCGAAACTAATTTGCCGCCTCCCCGCGTACATAAATCTACGTGAAAATCCTAAAGCAATAATCCCAAAAGGAGATAAACTTCCAAGGAGTAAACAAAAATTGCCGCATCCAATTTTCGCCACTCCGAAAACAAACACATCGCGAGTCAATTAGATAAAACTTATCCGACCTATTTTCTACATTATGATTCTTGTAATAAAGTGCTTATTTGTCTGCGATTGTTAATCCTTGCGACGGATCTAGTATTATACAAGCTGTTCCCTTAAGTCCCAACTGGCAATGGTCTGTGAATCTATTAATACCGCAAATAAAGGAAGTTCCTTTTAATTATTCAAAACAGACAAAGCGTTAAGTAATTTTATGCTGATTATAATTTTTAGCCAAATCTATTCAGCCGTTCTTGAGTTATACATAGTGTAACTAACACGACTTTCTTTTATATATATATAGGTATTAGTTTATCCATACTATCCATACTTCCATACTATTATTATAAATGCGAAAGTCTGTCTGTCTGTCTGTCACCTCTTCACGGCTAAACTGCTGGACCGATTGATACAAATTGCAAAACTGCTAAAAGTGGCCGTTTTAAGCAATAATGCAATTTGTAACTATAGGGAATTATAATTTAATATGTCTAAAATTAACTTCAGATCCAGAACCTTAATTACAGCAGAGGGATTTTTGATAACTTGTGTTTTCAGTGAGTAATGATTTTTATATGACGGTGGCGCTAGTGTTCACCGAGGTATCACCTTAAGTCTACCTACAGATTTTTTAAAGTGCAATAAAGTTTAAATTAATAAAAAAACACGCGGCACTCGGGGACTGCCGCGGTAAAGCTATTGCAAAGCATTTTTTATCAACTCATGCAATAAGTACGAACGCTCGGCCGAGCGACATTGTGGAGGTTTTATTTTCGTTACGGGATTTCTTGATTCGCTCGCTACGCTCAAAGCCCGCGATAAAACCTATGCAATAGCTTAATAAATAACACCGTACAATGTGATAATAGCCTTATTTTTGTACCTGCTCTACCATATTTCAAATCCGACCTAGTGCTTAAGTTATAAACGTTCAAACAAATAAACTCTAGCTTTATTACATTACTAGCTTTTGTCCGCGGCTTCTCCCGTGTAAAATTTCCTCGGGAACAATACTTTTTCCCGGGATGAATGGTATCCTATGTCCTTCTCAATTCTTCTATGTGTATGCGAAATTTCAGGAAGATTCGTAACAAACAAATAAACTAACTCACTTTCGCATTTATACTATTAGTTAGGATACTATAAATAGAGCACAGTACAATGTGGATAATGGCCTTATTTCTGTACTGCTCCACTGTGCAGCCTTGAATAGAAAGCGCCGTCCGCGTATTAATCGGATAATATCTGCTGAACGAAGCCGGTCCTGGACTATTTGAATTAATTGAACATCCCATTTGAATTCGAGCTTTTGAATTTCATATCGTGCTGTATTGTAGGAAAACATAATTATTTTTGTCAAGGCTCAATTTTGAATGGTCAGTGTTTTCTGACGATTGACTTCTCTTTTTGAAAGATAATCTTAATCAGGAGCTTCATGCTCCAGACTAAGATTTTGCTCAAAATTTTTTTTTTTTATATAGGGACAAATCCCACAGATTGAGTTAGCCCCAAAGTAAGTTCGAGACTTGTGTTATGCGATACTAACTCAACGATACTATATTTTATAACAAATACATATATAGATAAACATCCAAGACCCAGGTTAATCAGAAAAAGATTTTTTCATTTTTCATCTTGACCTGACCGGGGATCGAACCCGGGACCTCCTGAGTAGCGGTCAGGCATGTTAACCATTACGCCACGAAGATCGACAAAATTGAAAAAAATTGAATATGTCTTGAACTGTCTTGAATTATTTAGGTTATCTGGAAGACATAAGTCAGTAGTCAACAAAGATTAAAATACTATTAAAATAACCACTAAACATGGAAACACAGACTAACGGCAGTCTTCATATTTAGTCAGTAATTTTTATTTTTATCTATGCAACAATTCACCAATACTGGTGTACAGTGGGCTGCAAAGAAATCAGGGTCGGCAACGCGCTCGCAATGCTCCTGGTATTGCAGGCTCATAGGCTGCGGTTACCCCTTCCCATCAGGTGGGCCGTACGCCTGTTTGCCTATTTAATATTATTAAAAAAAAAACTTAACCCCATGCCCCAAGTATCGCCATTGAAAGGGGGTCAGATTTAACTGCAGCCTACCGTACGTCTTATATTAGCACGTCGTAACCTTCTAGCAACTAGTCTTCCTTACGAAGTAAGAAGGAAGTGGTAAGTAGCCTAGATATTTTACTATGGCATTTTTTCGGGAGGAAAATGTAAGTACTGGAGCCCGATACTCGCGCAATCGAAGTTCACTTCACCGATTTTCTCCAACTTTTTTCAATAGTTTATCATGGTATCTGCTTTTTCAAAAAAATACAATTGAAAAAGATCAATCAATTGCATTGATCGGTCGAAACTTTTTGATTGCAAATTGGCTATAACTCATCGAAAAAAAATGGAGAAAATTACACTGTCACCTGACTACAATAATGACACAGACACATAAAAAATGAAACAAAACAGCGAATAACTTGTGTATAGATTACACACACTACTATCACTACATAGTATAAAACAAAGTCGCTTTCTCTGTCCCTATGTCCCTTTGAATGCTTAAATCTTTAAAACTACGCAATGGATTTTGATGCGGTTTTTTTAATAGATAGAGTGATTCAAGAGAAAGGTTTTTATGCCCATGCGAAGCCGGGGCGGGTCGCTAGTATTGCATATGCCGATTGGGCTTATACTTTGACATAGGGGAAGACAGCGTATGGCTTCCGGTACGGAGGCCGTGTGGCGCCGTCGGTAGTAACTAGGTAGTAACACTTCACAGTAATTGCATATCACCCGGTCGTTGCATAACTTAGTACATTAATTACTGTGGCCTCTGGCCTGCTTAGTTGGAGCACTGGCGGTCGAGATGCATTTATCTTTGTTGTAGTAATTTAAATAATGAATAGTTTTGAACTAAAAGAAGCTCTTAATTGTTAATTTACGTATTTTATGAAATTGAAATTGTGAAAAATGTAAAACGGATTTTTATTTCGTAGTAAAGTAAAGTATGAAAATCATAGTTGATTGTTTATTCACATATTTCTTTAAGTATTTAAAACTTTATTGAGCCTTAATCCACAATATTCTGTCAGTCAACCTTCACTTTCATGGCAGACATACACAATTTTTTTTTTGTATGGGTTATGCGCATGCAGGTTATGTTGCTTCTATTTAGACGCGACCCACTTTCTAATAGAAAAAAAAATGGTTGCCTGTAAAGTCGGTTTTACGGGCGAAGATTTTACGTGACAACGTCTTTTTCTCGGTAGAATATTTATTGATATGAATATAATCTGCCGCGCGCGGCAGACCGATCATAGTTGAGTGGGAGAGAGACGCAAGGCATTCGGCGGGCCTCTCTCTCGTTCGGTGACTCATCGTAACGTTACCGAGCGTTACACTTTTTCATAAGTGACTCCCAGCCGCAACCTAATTTAAGACGTTGTCACGTCAAAAAAGTCCTCATTCATCAAAAAAATTGAACAAGATCTTTTTCAGCCAGCAATGTACTTATTGCTTATCTACTACATGACCATAACAGAATCGAGGCTGCCGGCTGCCATTTTTTAAATCTGTGATCTGTTCCAATCATAAGACTGGCCACATATAAAATTAGGGTGGGCAGTTATTTTCTAAATTAAATAACTGGCCACTAATTAAATATCGTTTTAAATAAAATTTACCGCGTTTTCCACGAATCTATTGCCACAGTATAGATAATAGTACGTACCACTGCTAACGTCATTACAAAAACACAAATGACATTTATTATCCTCATAAAAATGCTCGTTAAAATCTTACATCCGAAGTAACTTACAACAAATAATATTCAATGTTATCAACTCTTTCATTCGTGTTTACCTCACACCGGCCACAAAGGCGGGCTTAAATCGAGTAGCGCCTGACCCGAATGGAAATTGATTTTCTAAAATTCTGGAAGTATTCCCTTGGGCACTACGATATCCGGAATGGGCACTGGCCTCCGATCTAAGGGATACAAATGCAAGGGACTTTTTTTCTATGAATTACAAAATTTCCTCATTTTCTTTAACGGTTTTTTCTTTAAGGTAACTGTATCTACTTATACTAATACTAGCGACCCGCCCCGGCATCGGCATAAAAACCTTTCTCTTGAATCACTCTATCTATTAAAAAAAACCGCATCAAAATCCGTTGCGTATTTTTAAAGATTTAAGCATACAAAGGGACATAGGGACAGAGAAAGCGATTTTTATACTATGTGGTGATAGTGGTAGTGATATAATGTCTATTGGAGAATTTAGATTACTCCGTTTTATTTACATAATTAGGTTCATTTGAAAATGTTTCCTTATTGTCAATGCCTTATTGAACAACCGTATTTACCCCACAAATAAGTCGTGAAATACCCAAGGGAGCTTTTTCAGTTGCTTTTAGACGATCACATTAAGTTTGATAAGCTCAAGTCGAACAAAATTACTTGGATAAAGTTTGACTCCTATATAAGTGTGAAAAACGAAAGCAAAAACTATGTACCATTCCATATATATAATATGTAAAGTAAATATCAGATTTCATCTCCTATAATACTTCAAATAATATGTAAGTAAGTAAGTCGTTTTTATAAAGTGTTCAATACAAAAATAGCAATGATAAAAAAATATTTTTGGAACTAGTGAATTGTTTTTTTTTTTGTTATTTTTATTTAACTTAAAACGAACTTATTTCTGTTGTGGGATCCGTTTGGCGAGACGTCGGAGAAGGCTAATTTGAAATTCGATTGTATTGTGAAGCCAATTGGTGAAAGTTTTAATCAAATCGGTACAGTACTTTCGGAAAAAAGTGATCATACATACAAACAGACCGACAGACTAAAAATATTTTTTTTGCTTTCTATTATTCATTTTAAATGTATAGACAATTTATTTTTACTATTTTATTATATGTGTAGTTCATGATTTTTTTTTAAATAATTAATTTACGTTTCTACTTATGTCATGCACGTTTTTTTTTTTTTGGTGTGGATATAATCCACAATCAAACATAAAGCTTATTTTTGCCAGTATCAAGTTATAGATAAATGTTCTTCATTTTGTTGAGTCACAGTCAAGTCAGTAGTCATGTCTAGTCAAGTTAGTCAAGGGCTAAGTAAAGCGGTGGAAGTTTCACTTAGCTTTATCTTGGGAGATTTTGGTGACAAGGATTAAAGTCACTTACGACATTGTACCACTTCCCAACACTCACGCTTGTTCACGAACACTTAGCGAATAATAATCCACCTTTATTATGCACAAATACTCGAAAAAACACAAATATTAGAAAATAAATACAATGACGAGACGATAACTGAGCGACTTTAGCTTGGCGCCAAAACCCGTCATGCACGTTTAGCAAACAATTCTGACAAGAGATAAAAAGAAAACGTTGCATTTAAGATTCCACAGCAGCTGTTCAAAATAATCCGTAAGGTTGCGTTAACAGGCTCTGAATGGGCAAACACCATGAATTGCAAATTGCAAACCCTCTTTTCCACCCGAATTAGTGTTTAAATTATGGTAATAACAAAAGCGGTGTGCACCTACCGTGTTCCCAGAGTGCGTCCCGATTTTCACAGTAATTAAATTGAGAGGATTTTGAGTGAGTTGCTGCATGTGAAAGGCCTAGCCCTTGTTAGGTGGCGGGAGTCTGAATATTCAATATTTTTAAATACTAGCTGATGGCTTGGCTTCACTCGTTTACTCTGGTAAAAATAAAGAATAAATCAATAAATATAAAGGGACAAATCACACAAATTTACTTTTTGTTTTATGGGATACTTACTCAACGATGCAATATTTTATAAGAAATACGTATATAGATAAACATCCAAGACCCAGGCCAATAAGAAAAATATCATTTTTCACCTTGACCTGACCGGTGATCGAAGCCGGGACCTCCTGAGTAGCGGTCAGGCATGTTAACCGTTACGCCACGAAGGTCGTCAATAAGAAGTAACCTAACCTAAGCGTATCCTAGTCTAAATATTCTATCTCTTATTATCTATAATTTATTAGTAGTTAGGAAGTACAAGTAAGCACAGAAGTGGAAATAGTTATTCCAAAATTAGTAAATATTATATGAAAGTAAATCAATCCAAATTATCTCTTCTATGGATGACATGGGATAGACAGAGCCTTAATATAATAATAGCGAATCAATCTAATCAAATAATCATCAATTTCAAAATTCGAAATTATGGAAACAAATATATATTTTTTTCACAAATGGAATTCTCGTCGGCCAAAAGTTGTTCGGAATCAGGTGCGTAATTAAATTGTAATCAAACCAAGGAAGGGTGGGGGTGAGGGGGAGGGGGGCGCTCGCCAGATGATGGATGAGAAAGTGCTTCATTAACAGCTGTATTTATATTTAATGATAATAAATTAATTGGCGGTTTCAATGTGGCTGCTTTAGATAAATATAATGTTCATTTAGCTGACAAATGCTTGTTTTATTCGTTACTTTACGAACTAACTAAAGAGAAACTTTTCATAAATCTAAATCTTTATATAACCTGGTAAATAAATTAATATATACGGACAAATTACACAGATTGAATTAGCCTCGAAGTGAGTTCGAGTCGTGTGTTATGGGATACTAACTTAATGATATTATGGTTTATAATAAACTAGTTGTTCCCAACTGTATCACTCGTCTGTGGTGTTTATTTAATATCCTATACCATTTTTCAAATCTCAGGCTATCATATGCCGAAAAAATTTTTCAAATATGAGAAGTATTTCTAAAGTTGTGGGCGTTTAAACAAACTATACAGCTTTATTGTTTTATGAATTTTATGTATAAAAATTATATGCATATATATTATATAGATAAACATCATTTTTTTTAGTATTAAATATGTTTCCTACAAACATGATAAAAAAGTCTATTATTATGTCATTGTAGATATAAGTAAGTTTATCAAGATTTAATCATGTACGACCAGTGCCCCTAGTATGAGTTTTTCTAGCGACTGCGTTAGCGATTTAGTATGACAAGCCTGTACAGCGCCTCTGGCAGATAGTAAGGCAACTAAGAAATTCCATACAATATCCTAACGCAGTCGCTAGCGTCTGCGTTAAGAAAAACTCATACTAGAGGCACAGACATGGATAAGATTTGTATTTAATTTACTGAGAAATAGATGCTACCTATATAAGGTGTATTTAAATCAACTGCAAATATTTTAAGGGCAGATACAGACCACTAAACTGAACAACTTTCCCAAATAAACTTATGTCGAAATACGAAAAAAAAATTTTGACCTCCCATACAAATTGAGAATCAGCTGATCTAATTAGAATGGAGAGTGAAAAATAAAATTTCGTATTTCGATATAAGTTTATTTGGAAAAGTTGTTCAGTATAGTAATCTGTATCTGCCCTTAAAATATTTGCAGTTGATTTGTGTCCACCTTATATAAGAAATAACTTGAATGACTAATAAAAAATGGGGTTATAAATAAAAGGAAAGAACGTGGGCAGAGCCCTAAATAACCGCTAGTCTTGCATAAAATTCTAACTGTCGCCCGCGGCTCCTACCACGTGAACACAAAATATCGTGTTATATTGTGTCGAAAAGCCTATGTTTTACCCCTGCTCCTTAAATATATCCATACCAAATTTCATCGAAATCGGTCCAGCGGTTTAGCCGTGAAAGCGTAACCAACAGACAGACTGCCATATTATAAATTCGAAAGTCTATTAAGTATGGCAGTATAGACTTAACAACCCTATTTTCAAACATCATTTTATGACGAATTTCTGTTTACATCGTCCGTAATCAAATTTCAGGACTTGTATTCCGAGTCTGGCCGTAATATCGTCGGTTTGTTGGTATTTAAGTTCGTTAAAATGAGACCTTGCTTTTGTAAGGTCCACTTTCTAAACTTCGCGCTGATTTAATATTTGGGTCGACAAACAATAGGTAGGTATTATTTTCTCTGTAGAAATTTAAGCAAAGAAGTTATCGTGGAAACACAGCAGGCAATTCTTTATTTAAAATTAGGAACGATAAAATTCTATTTTTCATTAAATTCTATATTTAAAAATAAAAATACAAATAGATATAAGGTATGTGCGATACCAAGGCAAAACAATTTTGTTTAAATTTCGATGTAAGAACTTTTTTAAATTTTTAACTGCTCTGCTTGCTATTTTACTGTAAAACACCAGCAGCAAACCAGCAGGGCATAAATAGATTTTCATATTTTTTCTGTCCACACCTGTCAGGACAGAAATGGTTTTTTCCGTGTCCCATTCTTGAGCAAGTTACTACTTTTCATTCATTCATATTTCATTCATTCAATAATTGGTCTTAGTGTTAGTTTTGCTTTTTATGTGTATCTTTTAGATATTATAAATGTAATATTTGAATAGTATACATGTTATTTTGTATGCCTGCTGACGCACACAGAGGACTGTTTACATTTCACACCTATTGTATGATAAAATAAATGATTATATTTGTATACTATATACTCGTATGTATTGACAAAAGATAATAGTTGGTATTAATATTTTTATTAGGTAATACTTACAATAGAAAGAAAACTTAAACAAAAATAATCTAACTTAATAAAACTAAACTAAATCTTTAACAAAATAAAACTTACAATAGTTGGTGGTGATATTATTAAGCCAGAACTAACACACATTTTATAAAATTTAAGACGTTTTCTAAGAATTTACGATAAGATGTAAATATTAAAATTTTCTAAGCTATTTATTTTTTCAAGAACATTATTCAAACCTACATTAGGCACGTAAATGTCACAGTTCACAGTAAATGAAAGAACAGACCAGAATCCAATAATCCCGGACACGACCTGCCTTGAGTCGGCGACTTACTACAAATCCGTTTAAATATAGGAGTGTATTTAGTAGTTATTTAGTAGAATAACGTTTGTTTAAATATATTACCTGGAGATAAAATAGGTACCTATACCTTGTGCGGTCCCATTCGAAACCACAAGTGATTATTTAACTACTTCTGCCTTACGCTCAAACGCTACTCAACTTTGAGAGCTGCTCAAGTATCATGCTGTCGCGCTGAACGTCAGCGATATGACAGTGACAGCATGATACTTGAACAGCTCTCAAAATTGAATAGCGTTTGAGTATTCGGGCATTACAGTATTAAACGAACTGGAGTCGGCACGCGCACTCATTTCGAGGTAAATAAATTTTGAAAATTTTGCAAAACTGCTAAAAGTGGCCGTTTTAAGCAATAATGCAATTTGTAACTATAGGGAATTATAATTTAATAATTGAATATGATTAAAATTAACTTCAGATCCAGAACCATAATTACAGCAGAGGGATTTTTGATAACTTGTGTTTTCAGTGAGGAATGATTTTTAAATGACGGTGGCGCTAGTGTTCACCGAGGTATCACCTTAATGCTCTAAGGCTACTGGCAATAGTGCTAGTAACCTTAGATCATAAATGCCACTTCCTATTATATAAATTGTTGTTTAAATATGCTTCGTAATAACATACATACATACATATAATCACGTCTTTATCCCATACGGGGTAGACAGAGCCTAGAGCCATAAGACCTTAGGCCACGTTTAGCGAAATGGTAGTTGAAACAGGAAATCAATAGTGATGGGTTGCTAGCCGCATCGCCTATGTCCTGATTCGGCGATTCTCTCAGACTCCTACGGCTTGCGCGGGAAGAGAAGCAGTTGGTACATTCTATGTTTTTCTTTTTCTCCCAGACCAGCATGGAAGCAGCTTCGTAATAAACATTTTAATAAATCTAAAGTAGGTACCCACAATACCCACATCCATATTCTAGAACCGAAAACGAGAACCACATAGCGAATTGGTTAAAGTATGAAATACCTCGTGTTCGATAGTTAAAATTTCCGAACATTTACTGTTGGTTTCTACTGAAGGTACTACACCGGTAACTCGATTGGAGTTCAACATACTTCTGAACTAACTGCACTTCGAACAAACTATGTAACATTCTAATGTATGCTTGGATGTATGTTATACATTTGCAGAAGTTGTACGCTCGGCTTAAAATTAGTTTGAGTGATATCACTCATTCCTTTTCTTTTCAGTACTAATTCCCGATTTACTCTTTAAACTTCTCCGTAGCCACTGCGAGTAACGATTCTGATAACGGTCATCATAATCGTGTCTAAATAGTGTTTCAATTGAAGTGCTATAAATAATAATAAATAAATATATAAGGACTGTCACACAGATCAAGTTAGCCCCAAAGTAAGTTCAAGACTTGTGTTATGGGATACTAACTCAACGATACTATATTTTATAACAAATACATATATAGATAAACATCCAAGACCCAGGGCAATCAGAAAAAGATCATTATTCATCTTGATCTGACCGGGGATCGAACCCGGGACCTCCTGAGTAGCGGTCAGGCATGTTAACCATTACGCCACGGAGGTCGTCAATAACACACGAGTTACAAGAAATGTAATTTTTTTTTATATCACTGCTAAGGGTCACACCACACACTACTTTCACATTTTATTAGGAACAAATCACACAGATTGAGTTAGCCCTAAAGTTAAGTAAGATCCTATATTTTATAACAAATACATATATAGATAAACATCCAAGACCCAGGTCAATCAGAGAAAGATCATTTTTCATCTTGGCCTGAACGGGGATCGAACCCGGGACCTCCTGAGTAGCGGTCAGGCATGTTAACTATTACGCCACAGGGGTCGTCAAATCACATCATACTGTCATAATTCTTGTAAATAGTGTGTAAAAAGCACTACACACGATTGTGACATTAATTAGCAGAATCGACGACCTGAAATGGCCGACGCTTACCGCCTATCCGCCATTCCAGAGATTCTTGGATCGAGTCTCAGTCGAGAAAAGTTGAAGAAAGGTGTTCTGAAGTGAAAATTTCTTAAAGCGTGGAGCATATTTGAGATGGGAAAACACCATTGAATACGCAACACTGTTACCGTGACCGACACCTCATAAAATTTTTCACTTCTGTCGGCACTAACGGAATGCAACTGAAAAACAAATAAATTAACAGTTTTTTTAAAAGGCCCTATAATTTGGGTACTTATAAGATTTATCATAAAATATATTATTTTCGCTCCTATACGTGCCACTGATAATTCATAATTTGCGTAATGGAAAAGTCTCAGACAGAAGGGAATACTACAAATATAACAAAGACCTACTTGTCCGTGCTTCGAAAGTTCGAAACACGACCCGGTGACTACTGACAGTCGTTAAGCTAAGTCAGATGACTTCAAATAATAAATCTTACACGACTGTTCCCCACTACACACAACACACGGGAAAATAAAGAAATTAAGAATGATGAAAGTAGTTGAAGAAAAATACTATAATAAAACATTGTCAGTCCGTATTTTTGTGGCCATTTTGAAATCACAAATGAACCTTTCTGTATTCACGAGCCACCTAATTCCCAGTAATGCGGCAAACGTACAATTGTGCATGTGGTAATTTCGAGGGTACAACAAGACGGAGGCAACACCGTTCCGCTGTTAATTTTGTACAAGTTTGCGAAGTTGAGACCGACCAAGAAAGCTGTCGGGTTGGGAAAATATAATAAGTAAATATTTTATTTATTTTCACAAATTAGTTTACAAAGAAAGCAATAAAAGTTCATTGTTCTGTGTGAAATCAATCTCTGTGAAGGGCTGGCTGCCTAAAGCAGGTTTCCAGGAGGAAACCTGCTAAACTGTTACCAGTGTCCCCTTTATAATAGTTTCTAAAGTTGTAGTTAGATTTTCACTATAAAAATACCCCGATAAATTAAGATTCAATTTAATTTGTACTGTTTCTTTATTGGTACTAAATTATAATTGAAATTGAACAGCGGACGTTGATAGCATGCGTGATTTTTACCCGACTACGGGTAATTTATCTATATATTATAAAAAATGAGTTTTAAAAAAGCTATAAGTTGACTCTATGATAATATAATACATTCTATACTATAATTATAATAAGAATACCTAAACTTAAGTTTATGCAAAATTTCAGAGAGATTGGTTCAGTAGATTTTGAGTTGAGTGTTGTAACCAACACTACTTTTTTATATATACATTATATAGATTAAACCAAAAATTCAATCCAAATATCAAGCACTCAAACCAATATGAAAACAAATTTAGTTCTTTGTTTAATGCTGATTTATCTACATTGAAGAGAAAGGTATTTTCAAAATACCAATAATTGGGACCAAGTTCTCAAAGTTCGTGGTTACACTCAGCACAGACTTGCAGCATTTAATATTTGATCAGCGACTGTGCACCAGCTATCTGGGGATCGCCACAAATGAACCGGCATTATATATTTATGAACTGGTTTTTATAGTTCCTCCAATCATTTCAGTTTGATATACCTCTCATCGACATTAGGTAAATTACAAGATCGAGTTCGCAACCCGGAGATCCAACGTATAACGAAAGTTCACGACGTACTCTCTAGGGTTGCAGCTCTTAAATGGAACTGGGCAGGACACCTGGCTAGAAAGAACGATGTTAGGTGGAGTAAAGCTGTAACGGAGTGGTACCCTAGATACGGAAAGCGAAGTACTTGACGTCCAGCGGCTAGATGGGTCGATGATATTAGGAAGGTTGCTGGCAACAACTGGATTGCGGTGGCTCAGAGTAGGGATGTATGGCGTAGACAGAAAGAGGCTTATGTCCAGCAGTGGGTTGTAAACACCTGATGATGATGATAATACTTTCAACAGCCTCTGTAGTCCAGTGGTAAAGGCGATTGCCTATAGACCCTGGGGTCCGGAGGTTCTTTGTTTAATTGTTTCCAGTTTGGTTAGGACATTGCAGGCTTGAATCACTTGATCGTCTGACAATAAAGATGATTCCGTGCTTCGGAAGGCACATTAAGCCGTTGATCCCGGTTGTCATCTGGTAGTCGTTAAAGGAAAAAAAAAGTAGGTATGCCGTTATTGTTATACTGTTGAATTAGATAACGATAGCGCCCAACGTGGGGCCAGTATAGTTATCTTGTTCTACTGTGCCCCTAGTATGAGTTTTTCTTAACGCAGACGCTAGCGACTGCGTTAGGATTTTGTATGGAATTTCTTAGTTGCCTTACTATCCGCCAGAGGCGCTGTACAGGTTTGCCATACGAAAACTCTAACGCAGTCGCTAGCGTCTGCGTTAAGAAAAACTCATACTAGGGGCACTGTATAACAATAAAGTTATACTTTTTTTTTAAAATATGTACTAGTTTTTAATTCGATAGTTATACAATTAAGTTAGGGTCGTGGAGTACAAGCACAAAGTTGGTGACGGAAGTAAGAAAAGCAGTAATGTACTCAACTAGCAGATATCAATGCCTCATTTTACGTCATCTCATACAAAATCTCACGTCCAATCTAGTTCATCTCACTGACACGCTCGCAAGGGTAGCGCTAGTATAGATTCGAATTATCAACCGAGTTTGTAGAATGCCAATCAAGCATAGAACTAGGAACGCGGCTCTAATAGAAGTAGCATGACAAGCTAAACTGTCTTACCACTCATACACGATATTTACGTGTATGCCATCCTTGGGTTCACAGTCTACTAATGTCTATTGCGGAGTATATACAAGGACAACAAAGAAAATCAATTTTGGGTATTAATGCCGATTTATGCCTTCACAATATGTAAAAATAATTGTATAAATCCAAATACGAGTTCTCCTGATACTTCTTTTTACGTTTTATACAAGTTAAAGCTTAATATTATGTAAAATACTACAGCAAATTCAACGCCATTTTGAATGAAAAAAATATTATTCAGTCAAGAACATGTGCTAAGAATAGTGTTGTTGCTCTTACGTTTCTTTCGTCAAGTATCGATAAACGAAGTTAGAAGGCAAGTTTGGAGTAAAATTCGGGTTTAATTATCAACATAATTCTTGTAGGTAAATGTCAACGGGAAATGAATGAAGAAACCAGTTTCCGAAATTGCTAGTGTTACCATTAAATTCCGGAAGATGCCAATTATTCTTGTTAGTAACGTCTTACTAAAAATGTTTACTTATTATATGACAATCTTCGGGATCGAAAAGAAAAAACGAAATGCCTGGTTTTCTTATCTCCCTGTGACATCTGTTGAAGTAAAACTAGACGTGGGTTTTAACGTCAAGCCCAGAGAGATGGTTAAGAAAAATCAGATAATTGGATTTTCAAAGTCCAATGGACTACAAAATCATAATAGTGGCCATTCACGCTATTTTTAACCCAAAAAGAGGGGTATTATAAGTTTGACGTATCTGTCTGTAGTAATGGATAAAGCGATTTCAGTTTAGTTTTTTTTGTATTAACGGTGACTAATGTGCGAGTATTTTTAGATATATGTTTGATGAAAATCGGTTGAGTCGTTTGTAACTTGTGGGGGTGAAAAGGGAAAAGAATAACCGCATGCCTGCAAATATATACTCGAGTGGGGTCTGAAATGAAAACGCATCACGTCCACAGTACAAAATAAAATGTTCAATGAAAATAGGTTAAGCTGTGAAAAAGCTACTACTAATACATTATGCAAGCAACTTGAAAACGTTAAATCAAGCATGACTAATATGCCCCACGACGTCAAACCGCCACGCGTAGGGTTTGCCCCTTCTACCATACCAAGCCTCGGGGGAGGTGGCATGGTCAAGACACCTGTTTCCACGAGACGTGATCGTACCATCGCAGGCTACTCTTTAGAAGCTATCTATCTGCTATGTCATGGACATGAAGGCTGTCCCGAACGTGGTGGGAGTTTCTAACGCGGTCTTTCCGCGATATTTCACACATCCAGTGCGGCGGACAGTTCTAATGATGGTTTTATAGACCTGGCATTCTGGAATCACAAGTGAAACCAGCCATCTCAGGCTATTTTGCTCATGCTCCTGTTTGCTTCGACTTCTGGTTATTTTTTCATATTGTTTCATGATATACTTATCGTGTCGAGTCTGGCTAATTACCACTACCGCCAAAACTAGTACTCCGGAACTGACAATGCATTGTTTGTGATTTAATAGTTTAATAAATAGAATTCTTCAAGTCAGACCATGCTAGCCCATACAGATACAAACAAAAAATGAAATCAAATATTAATAAAAACCAATAAAAAAATAACAATAATAATTCAACGTATTCTCGATATATCGATGCTACGCGAATCTGTTACTTCACTAATTTTGCCTGCTGTCATGTCAGAATGGCAACAAATAGACGTAATAATTTTACGAATGGAATGAGTTATTACTTTTTAGAGTGACGATAAGCATTGAACATCGTGTCTCTGTCACTGAAAAATATATATATGGCCATCGCGTGAAAACATTATTATCTCACTAATGATACATGCCTATTAATTATAATTAATTATATGGTTTCGTGCGATTGGCAAGTCGTCCTGGTTATTTAAAACATAACAGATTTTTAATATGGATATAGTCACTATAAGATGTTATTAGGTTAGCTTATTATGCAACTAGCGACCCGCCCGGCTTTGCATGGGCATAATAACCAAGCTTATTATGCCCATCACTCTTAAATCACTCTATCTATTTAAAAAAAAACGCATCGAAATCCGTTGCGAAGTTTTAAAGATTTAAGCTTACAAAGGGATATAGGTTAGTGATAACTGAAGACAAGAGGCTTAAGAAGGGACTAAATAAATTAACCGGCTTGGTATTACATGGATCTCATAACTTTTGACGGTAGAACAACTAAGAGAGACTTGGAATTTTTATAAGTTTTGTTTTTGATGGTATCTCATTTCTTTTTGTAGATTACAGAGAACTTTACGACATACATATTGCCTCTTGATAACGCGGGCGAAGTATAAGTATGCAGGTACACTGATTCGTTCACTGCGAATGTAACTTTTTTATCCTATATATTTATATGGGATTACAAAGTTATTTATGCAGTTGGTGTATCTAGAAAACTGGACCGAAATATTTTAGTTTTCCCTTGGGTTATACACTAAACATTAATTACATTCTAAATTTGGAGCTTATGTATATGCTGCAGTGCCACTACCGCGCTCCAAGATTCTTGCTCTGACTGCAACAACGCAATTTTCTGATATAACTGCAAATCTATTAACAGATTTGGTACTTAACATTTGGCCATAGCCTAGATGACCTATGGATATTAGCTCATTAAGATTAGTTCAGTTTATCATATTCAGTGCTGTTATTTGAAAGAGCGAGTAAAAATAATTTTATGATGTTGCTCTAGTTTATGGAAATTAAGTAAACTGTGACTAATAGATAAGACATATATCAGGCATAAATTTATACCCATTTTCCAGTCAGAATTTCAAAAGAGAATTTTATTGTAAGTACACTCATCTATAAGTAGGTACATATAAATTCGAGGATGAAATGGCTTCGTTTTCCTGTCTATCTATTTAATTAGATCATGTATTCAAACATAACAATAAATAATAGTAATTACTAGTAATATCACGCTAGTGATACTCCATGTATCAGTACTATTATCTATTCTGTGGTATCACGAGCGTAAATAGGCTAAAGTAACTGTGCGCTCATCTTTCCCGGCCTTATTTTATATTATGATTATATACTATATATTTATTTTTATATCTTCGCTCTAGCGTGTTTTTCCCGGTTGCGTCTTCAGCTTACGCTTCAGAGCCCAGGGTACGCTATTAATCATGGTTCAATGAAGCGATTGACGTCTGACCTATGTGTCATATTTATTTATATATAATAGTAATTATAAATAAAAAAATAGTATGTACTTGGTAAATAACAGTCGTATTGAGAACGAGAAGGTATCTTTATCTCCAGACCAGAACAAAACCTACGCTCAAACATTACAAACGGCAATACCGTACGTACACTTCGAACTTTTTTACGAATGTGAACTTTTTTCTATTGCTCGAGAATATACATGGAAACTTTTCTTGCTCAGACTCATCTTTTTGTGTAGGTGACACGGTCAATCGGCCATGCATACCCTGGTGTCAGAGTTCGTCGGAAGGCTTTCCCGGCCTCTGACATGGTTCCTTTAACGACTACCAGAGAAGCAGCTGGGACCAACGGCTTAACGTACATTCCGAAGCACAGAATCATCTTTATTATCAGACAGTCAGGTGATTCAAGCCTGCAATGTCCTAACCAAACTGGAAACAACTAAATAAGCTCCCACGACCCCTGGGTCTAACAGGCTCAGACTGCTTAGTTGGTCGGAGTGGAAATACAGTGCATTTGTACTAAGCCTTAATCCTGTGTCATAAAGTCTTTTTTGTTTGATTTTGCAATAAGAAAAGTTTGTGAACTCATTCCATAATGTGTGTATTTGATGACGGACCCCCCCTCCTACCCTCCCTTACCTCAGCCCTTACCCCCCGCAAACGGCGCGCTAGGTTCCCATACATTTAATGTCATATGTTACATCTATCTTAAGTGACGCAAAATTTTTTTTTAAATCTATGCAATCAAGAATCAGCGGATTCATTCGAAGTTTAAAATGAAAGCTTATATAATCAAGGCCAGAGAGAAGAAAATATGAAGATAAACTCCCAAGATCAAACCACTTCCCAACAGTCCGTTTCCTAACTTACACTGTTGTATTTTAGACATTCAACGTAATTTATATAGGAAGGCTTAGGAAAGTGATCTATTTCGTACCATAACTCGCACAGTGAATAGAAATCCCACATAATATTGTATGTAACTCAATAATCCGTTATTAATTAAGTTAACATACGAAAACCCAAGATACGGAATCTTAACTCAATATAATGAAGATATAATTAGTTTACCCAATTAAACGTGCTTGCTTTTAATTTGTCGTGAATTGGTTCGCCTTTGTGCCACTAATGAACTTGCTGATTTGACAATCTCTAAATAATAAGGTACAATGTTCGACATGTAGAGCTAAGCAGCTAAATAGTTTTACTTACAAGATTATTTATGGAATAGTACATTAAAACGGAGCATTGTTTACCCGTAACTGATCATATTTGCAAAAACAAATACAAAAATCGAATAGCCAAAACTTTTCCGAAAAAAGTGAGATAATTGGTAAAATAAAGTCTCATACGCGCCGTCACATATTTTTGTTTTTACGGATTCGGCATTCAATGTGGCCAAAATTTAAGTAACATGTTAACACAGAACGACCTAGTTTGGACCGGTTGGAAGCAGGCTGCATCCAGCGCCTTCCTTCGTCAGGTCATCTGACCATCTGGTCGGTGGGTGCTGGGTGTCCGATGCTGCGCTTACCGGTGCGTGGTCGCCATTCGAGAACCTTCGAAGGTTCGTCATTTCAAATTAAATGAGAAAATTAAGTTATTCCGCAACTTTATCTACATTCAACACTTAGCTAAATAATATTAAAAATTCCTACCCTCACATTCCCAGCGCGGTGATTTATTCAACGTTTTAAAAGATTCAATTGTGTGAGAACCGCTTCAAAGAATGTATCTTTTTACAGATTATATAAAAGCAGCTTTTTCTACACAGTTTTTTTACCAGTCAACCAACCAGTGGTGCAGAAAACCTTTTTTGGGGTAATTAAGGGTTTTTCAAGCTTTTGGTTTGAGTTGTTTATTTATTTGTTTTTTTTCATCTTCTTTTCATCCTATCAATTTCCTGGTTGCCTCGGAGCCCAGGGCTTTCATTTTCTACTCTATTTCGCCCGGTTTTCGGCATCTTTCTTGGTGAGTCAATTTGCACATATATCCCGCGCCACGACGACAAGCATTTTTTTGGTTTGCCTCTTTAAGATAATTTCATATTATTTTATTATAACCGATGGCCGAAATGTTCTAAATGAGAACCATGCACTGGCAAATGTAGCTGAAGAAGGTCGCAAGCCAACGCTGGATGCAGGCCGCTTCCAACTACACCGTGATGGCTTAAATGATGATTGTGAAGTCACTCACGTTGTCAGCAGTTTATAAGAATCGATATATCTATTTAATTTCTAGATATATCGAAATAAATAGATATATTTATAATAAGATGTTTAATAGGCTATTAATGAACCAGCGAGCTCTATCCTAGATCACATCTGCACTTATCATCAGGTGGGATTGTGGTCAATCTGTAGTCATTAAATACATAAAAAATTAAAAAAAATTGCCACGCCATTTGAACATGTAATATACAGATATAAAATTTTATTTTTGATCTATATAGTAGTATGTATGTATGTATATTCGAGCAGTACCTCCCCTAACAACCAAATGATCCCGCGTTTTTGCATTACGGTTTAATTAATTTTGATGGATATGGTTGGTCATTTTTGCTGCGTCATCTTCGTGGCGTGAACTCGCGCTTATAAATAAAAGGTATTTACAGATAAGTAGCTGAATACTCATAGATTTAAAAAAAAATTGCGTCGCTCGCGGGCGATTCGAACTTCTTTGTGAATACTACATCTCGGCGTCAGACACTGGGTGTGGTCTACATCTCGATGTCAAATACTGAGTCTGAAGTAAGACACTGGGTGTGGTCTACATCTTTGTATCAAACACTGGGTGTGGTCCACTCTCGGAGACAGACACTGAGTGTGGTTAACATCTCGTTGTCAAATACCGGGTGTGTTCCACATCTCGGAGTCAGACACTGGTTGTGGTCTACATCTCTTTACAGGGACTAAGGGAAGAGAGTTAGTCGCAAATGTAAATTCTTCTGTTTTGGGTAAATTTTTGTAAATTGAAATTTTTGGAGAAAACGCTGCAGTGGTGTTTGTGGCGCCGCTTCTTCTCTACTTGCGCTTTGGAAGTGGTAGTTAAATTAATATAAGCAATTATTGACGTCAATAATTAATAAGAATTTCCATAATTGATAATAAACAATCTCTTTTTTTTCTTAGTCACTCAGTTTTACCAATTTCATTTGTTTGTTTTTTTCTAACACCAGCTGGTTCTTACTAAAGAAAATTGCACTTAAATAGCGAAATTTTTAAGAAAATTAACACTAAGTTTAAGAACTATTTGTGGTATAAATACATAATATACAATAGTTGCCTTTAACGATGTCTGGCTTTCTAGTGATATACATTCTTAAACTAAAAAAACAACTGTTTTGTGCACTTTTCTGTACCATGAATATTTTTACAGCTTTTAATACTAGGAGTACTATTTTAGCATAGCCCGATTTTATGTGTGAACACGCAATTTTAACGACTTCTGTGTAGAAACATCCGGAAATCTTGTACAATACGATACAAAACCCTTTACTGCACATAGAAAATAGAAAATTGGTTAACAAGAACTTAAATATAAAACGCAAAAAGCGGCCTTATCGCTAAAAGCAGTTTCTTCCAGGCAACCTTTAGTTAGATGACTAGCTGTGCCCATGACTCGGCTGCGTTTTCTCTGACTAGGGTTGCTATTTGTCCGGGTTTCCCCGGATTGCTCCTCATCTGGGAACCGCCTGGGCTGGGTTTCATTTTTAGTCCGAGTATATTTATTGACATTTTCAATTTTTTTATTTTTGTTACACTAACTGGACTATTTTTAAATAATCTGTTGACATGTCCGGGTTCTAAGGTGAGAGGGGCAGTGAAATTACAAAGTACTGAGTTGGCAGTACGCTAGTAAATAAGCTATGGTGGCCGAGCGATTCTTATTTAGAAACTGGTTGCGAAACTCAGTTGTCAATTTGTCCTGAGGGGCGCTCCCGTTTTTCGCATGCCGTATGCAAACATAATTATTTTAAAAAGAACTGAAATCTAATTTAGAACATTTTTTCATACAGGCAAACTAAATCAGAAAGGGACAGACGGAAACGAGCATTCTCCTTTCAGAATAAAATCTGATCCTTTAAATGTAAACACGAGCTTTCCGTCCATACAATTCAAAAGGAGGCGTAGGCCGTTGCCATGGCAGGCTCCTTAAGCTAATAGACACAGACTTAAAACAACTACAGACGTCGTCGAATCAACAGTGTAGCTCGAAATTAGCCACCTATGTGTTTCATCGCGGTGATGCGTGATGATTGGCGCCAGTGTCACTAGTTGCTTTATTGAGAAAGCCGTATATGACAAAATTTGTCATATACGGCTTTCTCATTTAATTCATTTAATGAAACGGCCATAGTTGGCAGGCTTCACTCGTGTTACTGTAGAGATGTGGTAGGTAAAAACCCAAAAGTTAAATACCGGATGTGGAGTATTAACCCGGATAAATCCCTGGCTTGAGTATTTTCCCGGTACATAACCGGTAGAAACTCATCTCTAGTTGTTTGTGAGACTACATCTGGGATTTTATAAGTCTGTGCTAATAGACGAGAAATAAAGTTTAATGCAAAATCAACTTCTTTTGCGCGCGCTATCTTGTTTGTTCAACGCTTGGAAATGGTCTCGGGTTTAGAAAAAAGTCGTTGGGTATTTTTTTAATGGATGAAAAGCCGATTTCCGACTTATGCCTTGGAGTAGAGAATTGTCGATGTTTGTCATTTATGCTTTGTTGCGTTTGTTTGTGTGAAGGCTTGTCCGATAATTTTTTTTTACTGCATATGCTAGTCTGATTCTGGGAGAAGGTTATAGGCTTTAAAGTACATCACACTACGGGCGAGTGAAACCGCGGAATACTAAGAAACGTCAAAATAGCATATTTGATATGCAGCCTTGCCACATTTCGTCGCTACAGAAAAAAACAATGAGCGAATCGCACACTGCCAGCAAAATTAAATTTTGAAGCACACCCTATAAAACATTTATGCTGTGGTGCAAATGTTAACGTTACAGCGATAGTCAATATTTGCTAAAAGTTTAACGTGTCTTTATATCTTTTTCGCCGACAATCACACTGTTTCGCCCTATGGTTGACTGGTAGATATACAATACCACCATTTGCAATACTTTAATTTGTAAAAAAAACATATGTAAATACCTATTTAGTTTTTTTTGTTTATTTGAAAGCTCACGATTTATATTTTATAGATATCTAGGGTTTTCGTAAATTTTCAATTTGTACTTAATATTTACTTTTTATGTTCTGGACTACTGTCATACATAATTCCATGTTGCAACTCTCGGCTTACAGACTTACCTACCGTTGAAATGCGTAATCTCATTGGGCGCCTACAACCTTCAATAAACCGCCTATAACTTGCACCACCGCGCATAATTCGAGGATCGCGTCGCAGACAAAAGTTTCTTATTCCAAAGTGTTAAAGTTAAAATTTAATCCGGCCCAACATGTAACGAGTATTTGATCTTCCATTTGCTTGTACGTACAGAAATTGCCAACATTTGCTCCGACCAGCTGAAACGTTGTTCTCACAGATCGATGTTCGGAGCTCCGTCGAGGCAATTATTTATGCCCGTTGCAATTTATATTGGTGTGTTCGTATCGAACTTGTATTGACAACAGCTTGGCAAACGAGCATCCAATTGATCTAATAGAACGGCTAAATCGTTTTTCCTGACAGTCGAAACTCTCTCTCTCTCTTAGTGTCGTTTTCCCGGTACATTGATTGCTTAAGCAGGCTAAAGGAAAGCTATGGGAATGAGTACGCTTATAAAGAATTTAGGAAATTAAGGCCTCAAAAACCGATAACTATATACTATATTTTTTTCATGGAAACAGGGTTATTTTTTGTCGTTTTTCTGTTTGGCCCCAAGGTTAGCGAAGATCTCCTTGTTATAATGAAAACTATTTCCTACACATATGTAGCGGAGGAGCGATATTGTTATACTCTACTGATAGAAAGGGAAGATCTTTTCGATACGTTCGGTTGTCATACTTGAGAAACCACGGATTCGACGATAGAAGGGTTGTATATGTCTTTTATCTAAAGCTTACTAGTAGACTGTCATACTATTATTTTCACTTATAGTACCATGCCCAAAAATGGGCCACTCTATATAGCCTGTTGTCTTGTACAAGTTATCCAGCGAGTAGTACCCTAGTATGAGATTTTATAAACGAAGACGCTAGCGACTGCGTTAGCGATTATGTATTACAAACCAGCACCCGTAGCCAAAGTCACAATTATGAAATGTTAACGAATGTCGACAAGAATAAAATGTATGGGATTGACATAAGCTGCGGTAAATCACGTGGTCAATCTTATGTCAATCTCATACATTTTGTTCTTGTCGTACTTCGTTAATGTTTTCAACCCTGGCGGATAGTAGGTAAGGCAACTAAGAAATTCTATGCAAAATCCTAACGCGTCTGCGTTTATAAAATCTTATACTTAGGGTATAAGTAGGTATCGGGGAACGTAATAACTCGTAATCTCCAGGTATACATCTATACTCCAATATACACAAAAATAAAAACAAACGAACACAATACACAGAAATAGAAACACAAATGCCCGAGTCAGTCTCCGGAGAGGAGTATTAGCCATTACGACACGGATCAATGTTATCGCTGCTGGATAAAATTTTCCTTTGAAATTACTGTTCTCCCGCCAATTTGTATTCTCAAACATTTTCACCAAAATAGACTATTAGCGCCAAACAAATTGGATATGCAATGAAATGGAGGGAGAATTTTAGAAAATACAGATTTTTGAAATCCCACTATACGGAGTTTCACCCTCGCCTTTGAATTCTTTTATAGGACCAATGGTATTTAATAACTTCTGTATTTGCGTATACCAATTAGCTGAACTCGGATTTTTACCGATAAAAAAAAGGTTTCATTCTAAGGGATAAAAATAATTTAAAAATCTACGTTTTCTAATACTCTGTGTTTTGCAGGGACACTAAGTTGTGCAGGGTTATTGACCTTGTAACTTACATAATATGATGAATGAACTAAGAACCACTAAAACAAATATTTAGCAAAAGATATATTTATTATATAAAAAAAAACTTAACTAATACATGTTAGCGCCCGGTAACATCACGTGACAGGTATCGCCCCACTACAGGTAAACCCCTCTTGGCAGTAGTAGTGTCGGGGTGAGTATGAGTGTAACGCTCTCTTCTCCTTGGGTTCGCCGAGCGGTGCAGACGTGTATTGTGCTCTAGTGATTTAACATGGCCTTTATTAGTATTTGATATTGATATGATATTGCTGTTGATAATTTTAATATGTGTTTAAATGTAACTGTAGATTAACATAGGTAGGCACGGACGAGGGATTGGTAAGCTTCAGGCTGGATCCCAGTGATAGGAGCGGGGTTGGTGCTCCTATCTTTACCGTGATTAGTGCCAAAAGCTTAGACTCGAATGGGTAATTCGGTCGAATAGCTAATATCAGAAGTGGGATGATGAAAGAATATTTCTTAATATTCTACCACGCCTAGTAAATTGTACATGTTTTGTGATACTTAATTGTTAACATTCTGACACACACGCGTAAGTAAATTTAACAAAACGGTTAGATTAAATTTGTAATCTAAAGTAGTCGAAAAAGTTATAGTGAGTGTTAAAGTGTAAATGTAATGTTGTGATATGATATACCACAGCTGTAAGTATTGGTGCAGAAGCGGTAAGTCTCTTCATGTTTAAAGTGATTTGATTCCTAAAAAAAAAAAGGGTGAAAATAAAATATCTGTGAAAATTATTTACTTAGTTGGTATTTCAAAAATGATGTTGAAAAAAAAATGTTAACCGTTGGGTATTGGTTGTTGACTTTGATGTCAGTACACATTAAAAAGTTTAAAAGGTTAATAGATGTATTTGGTTTATTCAATTATAATGTGAATTATAAGGGTTTTTCATTGTATAATCTGTGATTACTAAAGTTAGTAATAGCTTTGGTAAATATACTTTGGTGTTTAATGTTTATTTACTTGAATATGTGGTTTTATTATGTGTTTGCTTGAGTTCAAATATTAACGAAATAGTAACTAGTAATGAATATAAAGTGACTTACGAAGGAATAGCAAGCGTAAGTAACTTTGCGAGTATTTGAATAGAATGATGAAAAAAAAGGCCAATTTGTGATAAAACTTACACTTCAGTTGGAAATAACTTGTTTTTATTAAATATCTATTTGTCGAAATGTATCTTGACTGTGTTTGATGCTTTGATTAAATATGTCTGGTTTATGTGTGTTCAGCAAAGTTCACAAGTTGTGATAGTTGGCCATGACCTACAACTAGGTACAGTTGTTTGTGGGAGTGCATGGTGATACACAGCATCAGCGGCCTTAGGTGCTGATGGCTGTACCATGTTGTACAAGCAAGTTGGCCGACGATGGGATAACTTGCTTAACTCTTCGTGGCAGCTAACGCATCTTGGGAATATATTGTTAACACCGTATTAAGAGATCATTTATGACAGGTTGATTGGTGGACCTGGTTATAAAGGTCACCGATATTAAAGTATTTATTTCCTGTGTTTGTTTTTAGCCATACACCAGACCACAACGGTCGGGGACGACCGGATTTTTCAGGACGGCCGAGTGTTAGCGCCCGGTAACATCACGTGACAGGTATCGCCCCACTACAGGTAAACCCCTCTTGGCAGTAGTAGTGTCGGGGTGAGTATGAGTGTAACGCTCTCTTCTCCTTGGGTTCGCCGAGCGGTGCAGACGTGTATTGTGCTCTAGTGATTTAACATGGCCTTTATTAGTATTTGATATTGATATGATATTGCTGTTGATAATTTTAATATGTGTTTAAATGTAACTGTAGATTAACATAGGTAGGCACGGACGAGGGATTGGTAAGCTTCAGGCTGGATCCCAGTGATAGGAGCGGGGTTGGTGCTCCTATCTTTACCGTGATTAGTGCCAAAAGCTTAGACTCGAATGGGTAATTCGGTCGAATAGCTAATATACATAAATTCATTTCGTCTGTGATTATCTTAAAACTAATTATCACAGCAAGTGTAGAGAAAACAGTAAAATTGCAGAAATGACTATAGACAAACAAGAAACTACAAAAATCCACAATTTTTTTTTTTTTATTCTACATATTTAACAAGTGAATCAATTGTTAGAAATTAATATTAAAATACACAGTAAATTTTAAAATACTCATTTGATAAACTAATTTAATATTTTTTTTCACAATTATTTATTTACGGCTATTACAACTCAGCTGATTGAAGTTTCTACTCGACCAAGCTGTCGCGATAAAGTCATTGTAAGGTGCCCAAGGCACATATTTACTTATTGCAAGTTGTTTTTTTACAGTAAATATTCATTTATTCTACTGAAAAGTCATTCTTTGGAACTAAGTTTCAACCAAATTTTAGAATTTACATATTTCAGTAAAAAAAAATTTTTTATTGTTTATTAATTTTATTTTTATTTTTACTAGAAAAAACTATAACAAAAAAAGAATAATAGTGCAATCCTTTATGATTCATTTCTTAATTGCATAAAAACGCAAGACTAAATGCAAAAAAAAAAATGATTCACTAAAAAGAATTGATTAAAATAGCTTACCGTTTTATCATAGCACGGTTCGCTTAGGGGGCAGATCTATTCCAACACAACGCACATTTGCATACAAGCAATTAGAAAATCATTTGCATACTCATCTTTTTACCACCGTGCCTGCACACCTCACAGTCAAATCACAGTAAGTTAGTCACAAAAAGCTTTACAATTTAAATATTTAAATCAAATGGCGGGAAATGAAACTGGAATTGATTACAAACGCAAATGCAGTCTGATGAAGGAATAAAAATGCTGTTTTTTATATTGTTTAAAAGAACTTTCTGCCCCTTATAAATATTAACAAACTTTGGCTAAGCTCATTTAAACATGTTTAGTCCCTTTCTCTCTAATCGATATGTAAAGTGCAAGATCGAGACAGAACACATTATAAGTAAGCAAAATTCTCTATTACACAAAAAAAAAACAATGTGAATTTATTAAATTTGAAACGTCACATTTTGATATAAAAAAGTTAGTAAATAAATCTCTATACACATATTTACAAGTAACAAAAGACTAAATCGCTACGAAATAAAAAAAAAAACTTTTCCCAGACTATAATTCGAGATTTTCTTAGAAATTTAAAATTCATGGGTGCTAATATGAACCTCTATAACTGGTCTGATGGTTTTTACGTCGATGGCTTTCACACCATACTGCGCAAAAGAAATGCGTCACTTATGAGTGCGCGGGAGCACTAACACCATTCTGAAGGTAATCACTATCACTACATAGTATAGAACAAAGTCGCTTTCTCTGTCCCTATGTCCCTTTGTATGCTTAAATCTTTAAAACTACGCAACGGATTTTGATGCGGTTTTTTTTAATAGATGGAATGATTCAAGAGGAAGGTTTTTATGCCCATGCGAAGCCGGGGCGGGTCGCTAGTTAGTGATAAGCCAGACTGCCCAACTGTGAGATAATGGGTACATGCGCATGCGTATGTCTTGGGATATTTAGGTTAAGATAATATGATACTGACATAGGATGTAAGATTGTATTTACTAACAATTTATGTACAAGATCCGAAATAAATTTATTTTATTTTATTTTTTTGCACCCATGCTTATTCACGAACACTTAGCGAATAACAAATCCGCCATTATAATGTTCAAATACTCGAAAAAACACAATTTTTTTCCGCCAAAGCAATTATTTTCAGTCATAATCATGTGAGACAATTAGCTTCCTCTCTCGCACGTCTCGCCCTCTAGTTGCGCGCCGTGTAAGTGATCCTACTGGTTGTACGTAGTTGTATGATGAAAGGCCCTTCTTGTCCTGGGTAGAAGGTGGATACAGTGAGGATGTACCTACCGGCTGGTAAGCTGGGCAGGTCGAGGACTGCATAGCCAGATCTGTGGTAAAGATATCTCATATCGATAAATCAAATATTTTTTTTAACCCCCGACGCAAAAAGAGGGGTGTTATAAGTTTGACGTGTCTGTCTGTCTGTCTCTGTCATCATAGCTCCCGAACGGATGAAGCGATTTCAATTGTTTTTTTTTGTATTAAAGGTGACTTATGGGCGAGTATTCTTAAGACATGTTTGATGAAAATCGGTTGAGCCGTTTAGAAGTTGTGGGGGTAAATGTGGGGGAGAACCACCGAATGCCTACAAATATACTCGAGTGGGGTCTCAAATGAAAGATCACATTACAAAATATTATGCTCAATGAATATCGGTTGACCAAAAAAAAAAAAACAAAAAAAAAATATAACAAACACATACCTGTAAGCCCCAGAAGATTCTCGAACAAACGGAGCAGTTACATTAGGATCGTCCAAAGAATCAACAGTGACGTCGATCCCTATATTATACTGCTTAGGTCCTCTTAGTTCCACCACCATGGCGCTAGTGTCGGGGATGTTAATGGTGAATTTGGGGTTGTTGGGGTACGTCTGTCTGTGGTTCTCGCAACCGCCAGCGTTGCGGCCAGACCATTCGCCTTGGATCTGTGTGGAATATGAATACATATATTTACATACTAGTTTTGCAAGTGTGGCGACACTAGCGCCACAACAGTTACAAAAAAAGCTCAACAGATGGCGCTCAAAACGTGCAAAACAAAATCATAACTAATATTGAAAAAGCGAAAGTGACTTTGTTTATTTTCATTTGTTGGGTGTTTGTTACACTTTCATCGAATATCTACCCAATCTTCCTGAAATTTAACATAAACATAGAAGTATTGAGAAGGATATAGGATACCTTTCATCCCGGGAAAAAGACTATTCGTGGGGGAATTTTACGTATAGTTTTTCAACTAACATTCTTCCAATCAATACGTCAAAAGAAAAACAAGTCAGTTTGGGTGGGACTTGAACTTGGAACCATCAAAACAAAAAGATGACGCGTAGACCGCTAGACCAACAAATCAGTAACGGATGTCGAAATTATTGAACCCATTTTATGCAGAAAATCTTTTTAAATGAATTTTCCCACACATGGAACCTAGCTATATTATCTTTTTGACTATGTAAGAACTTATGTTTAAAATTTCAAAGAAATCGTTAGAGCCGTTTTCGAAAACGCGAGTACAAATAAATTTATTTCTTGTTTAATAGGATAGGATAAAGTAATTACTTACACTGACGGTATAAGGATAAGTCTCCAGTTTATTAAGCGCGAAAGGGCAGGTCGCGTACGCACGTAGAGTGTACAATATCGTGCGAGATTTCTCGTACTGAGACATCACTAGTGTGTATCTGGTGGCGCTGTTGTCGCCTACTATGATCTTGCAGAGGTAGTGGGGGCTGTTTATTGGCACGCCGTCTATGTATGGAGGGGGTTCCTCTGAAAAAAAAATGTGCATAATTTTTTAAAATCGAATCAAATCATTTATTTCGCATGTAACTTAACTTTTTTTAGCATGCAAAATTTTACAAATTTTGATAGAAATTAAAGGTCAGGGGGTTCCTCTGAAAAAAAGTCGCATTTATTTTTAAATCAAATCAATCAAATCATATATTTCGCATAAATGCAATACAGTTAACTTTTTTTAGCATTCAAATTTTACAAATTTTGATAGAAGTTAAAGGTTTAAAATTTATCAGATAAAAGTTGGAACATAAGTTCGGAAAAGCTGAATGCCATTTCGTTTTTTTTTATAAACCAAATACAAAAGTATACTATTAAAATAAAAGTATAATGGCTAGGGGCCAAAACTAACAGATTTTTCAGACAGCCTAATGACAACTGACACAGCCTAACGACTGCCATATAGTGATGACAGCTGAGACCAACGACATAACTTGCCATTGCCAGAAATGCTACTAGTAGGCGACCAGTCATAGCCAGGCCGCGTTCGCTGTCGCTTGACAAGCACTATCGTTACGAAAACGCTATTAATGTAATCTTTCATTCTTTGACAGTTATATTTCTAGAAGGGCCTCGTAGGACTATTAGTAATACAATGTCCAAAAATGTTTTTTGATCCTCACGTCTATAATACACTCGCCGCCCATTATTCTTGTAGACCAAAAGCGTGATGTACTCCTTATTGTCTCTGAAATCGTCTATTTGCGTTATGTGTCTCGTAAGTAACAACCACACGGCCCCTTTGCCCTGCACGTGTAGGGAAAACTGTGGATTTTCACCAACTGTGTATATATCCTTGATTGGACCGCTGCCGGCGTCCCATTTCCTACAAAAAGATTATAAAATTAATTGCAAGATGGCAGTAAAAAGCGCAAATATGCGACTTTGGGTGAGACATACATATTTGCGCCTTTCGCTGTGGAGACCTTTGGGCCCTGGGGTGCGGAGGCAAAAACAATATTGTTTGTATATATATATATATATATATATATATATACTTCTATTCTACTCGCGCATTCTTAAATAAATATTCCCAATAAATCGCTGGTTGACTGGAAGAGATCCCTATAATGGGATAAGTCCGCCATTGTATATTGGTTCAACTTTCTATGTTTAAATATGTTTTTATACATAAAGATATTACAAACAAACAATATTTAAAGAAATCTCCGCACGCCTAATCGATGTCTGAGATCCAAGGGCTGGTGAGCATTTCGGTCAAAGGCTAAGTTTAGCCATACAGCGTGGTAATGCCGCCAGCCTCTTGGGTACCTTACCCGGTGATGGCAGCGATTTGGGTTCTATTTTTTATTTAAATTAGTTTAAAGTATTTTTATTATTTATTTTTATATTAGAATTTATTGTATATATGAGTTAGTTTAATGTTTTATTTAGTTTATCCTACCTACATGGTGTATTAATTAGTGTTAGTTATTAAAAGACGGTCATGAGATGGCAGTATAAATTCAATTTCAAATTTACTTAAAATTCGGAACTGTCAAAACTAGAGGCGGCCATCATCCGCCACGATGTGACGCAATCGTTGTTGTGAATGGTCAGCTCAGACCTATTTTTGAATTGTGGGATTCGTCCAAAGTCGGTGATTCGAATGATTTTCATTAGACAAGACTGTGAAATCGCAGGATTTTCATGCGTATTGGTGGTTCTTGGCGAGAATCCGGTTTCAAAAATAGCACCTTACACAACAATGACGTCACAAAACTGCAAAAATGCCCGACATGGTTTTTAATAGTATTTTCAAAGTGAACTTTTGAAATAAAGTTTTGCCGTTGTAGAGGGCTCAGAAAAATATAGATAAAAATTGTATCAATCTAAACAAATAGAAAATAATTATTTTTAACAAAAACAAAATACAATACAACTAGCCTACGGGTAGTGCTTGGAGGAACTGTTTGATATGAAGCCAACATAGACTTTCTACCATCGCACCTCTTGCTAATCTAAAGGTGGTTAAAACTCATAATTGGAATACCAATCCAAAGTTTTAAGAGGGATTCTCTCTCGCGTACACCGAAAATATTGATCTCCCTAACATAATTTTCCCTAAAGACTTCAAATGGCATGAAAATATTTCTCAGGGGTCTGCAATGAGCATTCTTGTTGTAATAGGCTACAGTTACCACTTACCTATAAAATAAATAATACTGCCTAGTTTAATATTCACAAAATATCAATAAGCGACCCGCCCCGGCTTCGCATGGGCATAAAAACCTTCCTCTTGAATCACTCTGTCTATTTAAAAACCGCATCAAAATCCGTTGCGTAGTTTTAAAGATTTAAGCATACAAAGGGACATAGGGACAGAGAAAGCGACTTTGTTATATACTATGTAATGATAATGATGTACTTACTGATGCGTGCTGAAGGTGTATTTAAACAAGTCCGGCTTCCAATTGAGATAAAACACATCGAAAAAGTTCAATATGCTGGCGTAGTCAATCCAAAACACTCCGTTGTCGTACTGGGCCGCGCTGTCCGGATCGTAGTTTAGAAGTTCGCGTAAATTTTGGGTCCAATGAGCGCTGTCTAGTTCTGAATAATTCCCGCGCCAACGGAGATGGGACCACGGATTTTTTAATTTCAGTAGTTTTACGCCCTGTAACAATAATATATAATAAGTTTCCTTTTTGGTATTTTAACACGTTCGCGGACGTTTTTGAAAACACAATAGAAGTTTTATTGTTGTAACTGCTATAGCAGTCGTGTGTCCGCCAACGTGTTAATTATATATTTTTGTATTTACTTTTGTTTTAGTAGAAAATAGTTATAAAAAAAAAAACAAAACATGCAAACAAAATAAAGTTATGACTATCCATACACCTTTGAGTTTCCCCATGAGGCTGGCATAGCCACACTTGTGACTATGCCAGCAGCTGAAGCCTCAAAAAAAAAAGATTTAAAAAAAGAAAAAATGTTATAATAATTTATACTATTTTTCGTCAAAATCAAGCGGGATCATTACTTTTTTTTCGATTCTTGTAGCGCCATCTACAATTAATAGCATTCGGTCCAGTAACATCTGATATTTTGAAAACTGCTTACTAGACCTTACACCACATTTAGCCTGATGGTAGTTGAAACAGGAAATTAAATAGTGATCGGTTGCTAGCCGCATCGCCTATGTCATGATTCCCTCATTCGAGATTCCCTCGGTCGACTTTTACGACCTGCGTGGGAAGAGATGCAGCTGTTACATTCTGTATTTTTCTTTTTCTCCCATACCAGCTTGGAAGATTCCCAGACGCGCATGGAAAAAGACTTTGTTTTGTGTTTTAAATAAATAAATAAAAGTAGCAACGAGTCCGACCACCTATCTCGATTCTAGATCTAGTAATTAATTATCACTTCATAGTATAAAACAAAGTCGCTTTCTCTGTCCCTATGTCGCTTTGTATGCTTAAATCTTTAAAACTAAGCAACGGATTTAGATGCGGTTTTTTTTAATAGATAGAGTGATTCAAGAGGAAGGTTTTTATGCCCATGCGAAGCCGGGGCGGGTCGCTAGTTTAATGTATACAACAGACTTACGTTAGCAAGTCTGACGTCCAGCACAGCGTAGGCATGAGTAGCAACAAGTCCGGTCCGGTCCGCTTCTAGATCTAGTAATTAATTATTTAATGTACATAACAGACTTACGTCAGCAAGTCTGACGTCCAGCACAGCGTAGGCATGAGTAGCAACAAGTCCGGTCCGGTCCGCTTCTAGATCTAGTAATTAATTATTTAATGTATATAACAGACTTACGTTAGCAAGTCTGACGTCCAGCACAGCGTATGCATGAGTAGCAACAAGTCCGGTCCAGTCCGCTTCTAGATCTAGTAATTAATTATTTAATGTATATAACAGACTTACGTTAGCAAGTCTGACGTCTAACACAGCGTAGGCATGTGTAGCAACAAGTCCGGTCCGGTCCGCTTCCGAATCAGACAACGGTCCGGTTGCGACGGTGGCCAGCACGTCTCCTTCGGCGAGATGTTTCCGGATCTTCTCGTACAGCACGTCCGCGTTGAAGTCCGGCTCGTCTTTCCGGATCGCGCACCGTTCCGGTATCCATCCGGTTAGAGCGTGAAGGTCTATGTTCTATTAAGCAATTGTATAAATCTCTAGCATTATAAAATCTCGTACTAGGTGTACTTGTGCCAATAAGATTAAATTTAAAATTAAAAAAGAATCCACGACACATTTTTGGTAATCGACTGATTACCCCCCACATATTATTTGCATACATTAGCCCCCGTATTAAGAAACGTTTGTTGAGCCTATTTTAGTTAAAATGTGTTTCGTCTCGTTCTTTCACATGAAGTGTCAGGTAAGAGAAAAAGAACCAAAACATATTTTAGTTAAAATGGGCCTATCAAACATTTCTTAATACGGCTTTGTAACAGCTCAACCGATTTTCATTAAACATATTATTTTGCAATGTGCACGTGAAGCGCTTTCATTTGAGACCCCACTCAAGTATATTTGCAGACATTCGATTGTTCTTCCCCACTTTCACCCCCACAACTTCTAAACGGCTCAACCGATTTTCATCAAACATGTCTAACAACACTTTCCCGTAAGTCACCTTTAATACGAAAATAACTAAATTGAAATCGCTTAATCCGTTCGGGAGCTATGATGCCAGAGACAGACAGGCACGTAAAACTTATAACACCCCTCTTGTAGCGTCAAAAAAATGAACATATTATTAAAAACTCATTTGACTTACACTGTTAGATCCAGGGAAGTCGTAACCCCCCATGACTTTCATATACGCCTTCTCAAGCATGGACACCCAGAACTCATTCTTGTTGCTCGAGTACGAACACAGTAAGCGGCCGTAGCGGCTGAAGGGTAGGCGATCGTCGATTATCACCTTAAATTGTCCAAAATATTTCAATATTCAATTTTTTTAAATATTTTTTACGGCACTGGAAACGAGTCTTTTAAGGCCTTTCTTGAATTTATTAATCTTCTTCAGCCCTACTTTAGTCATGTCAGGAAACAGTCTAAGTCTAGTCAGAATCAGATGGCTAAGTGAAGCGGTGGAAAATTTTCACTAAGCTTATAACTTGGAGATTTTGGTGACAATGACAAAAGTCACGTTATCGACACTTTACCACTTCCTAACACTCACGCTTGTTCACGAACACTGTGCAAATAATAATCCACCATTATTATGTACAAATACTCGAAAAAAAACCTAAATATTAATTTTGTATCACACTTTTGTTCATTATGTGCAATAATGTTATTCATCATCGTCATTTCAGCAGCAGGCTGTCCACTGCTGGACATAGGCCTCCCCCAAGGATTTCCAAAATGACCGGTTGGAAGCGGCCTACATCCAGCGCCTGCCAGCTTGAATGTTTATAGTTATTACAAGCAAACAAACAAAACTACCCACCTTTCTCCTCACACCGTTAAGATGTAACTTGACCATGTATTTCCCGAACGGATTGTACACGGGCTTATTGTTTTTGTTCCTCGGATAAATTATATTAGTAATGATTTTCTTTCTGTCAGGGAACCGCGTCTCGTATAAGGCACTTACAGCTAATGATGCCACAAAGGAACAGTCTGACACTATCTAAAAACAAAATGGGTAAATAATAATATACAGGGACAAATCACATAGATTGACCTAGCTCCAAAGTAAGTTTGAGACTTGTGTTGGGATACTAACTCAACGATACTATAGTTTATAACAAATACATCTTTCATCTTGACCTGACCAGGGATCGAACCCGGGACTTAGTAATAGATAGAGTGATTCAAGATGAAGGTTTTTGTGCTCATGCGAAGCCGGGGCGGGTCACTAGTAACATATGAATTTTTTTTTTTAATTAAATGATATCATGTGCTCCCATTTTTTTAAGAAAAATATTTAGTTCATTCTCTTGCTAATAGAGACAAAACATACATACATATAATTACGCCTGTATCCCATACGGGGAAGACAGAGCCTAGGGCCATAAAACCTTAGGCCACGTTTAGCATGATGATAGTTGAAACAGGAAATCAATAGTGATGGCTTGCTAGCCGCATCGCCTATGTCCGATTCCCTCAGTCAACCTTTACGGCTTGCGCGCGAAGAGAAGCAGCTGGTACATTCTATGTTTTTCTTTTTCTCCCAGACTAGCATGGAAGGATACTAGCTATACTAATATAATAAATTTGTTTCTTTGAACGCTTATAACTTGAAAACTACTGGTCGGATTTGCAAAATTCTTTTTGTATATGAAAACCTGATTTTTGGGGAAGGATATAGGCTATAAGTACATACACACTAACGGAATGAAACCGCGGGGAACCGCTAGTATAGGATATAGAGACAAAACATATTTTTGTTAAAATGGGCTCAACAAATGTTTCAAAATATGGGGATAAATAATCAGAAACTCACAGTTTGTTTTATACTGAAGCAGTCTATGTGATCATTTACAATCAATTTGGGATCACTGCATATCTCGTGGGGCCGGATCCAACAATCAAACTCCTTCTGTTGTTTCGCTGACAATTTCAACTCACTGGCCCTGTCCTCGAAGTGTATGGTGTATTGAAACCTGTAAATTACAATATTGCACTTATTTGTTTTGTGTATATAGCAAAATGTTTATTTTTAAATAACTTTCTTCCTGTTGCTCGGAAATATCTTCATTATTAAAAAAAAAAACAATACGTCAATAGACTCATTGTTGGCCTAAGACAATAATATAATTAAGAAAAAATACCGCCGGTAATGGACGTTTTTTAAGGTACACGTTTTCATACATTAGGTTTTTAGTTTCACTCTGGCCAGCCTACCAAAAAAAACCTTGTCGGAAATTACTGGACACTTTTATTAGGTTGGTACTAACCATTAGTTCTTATATTGTCTAAAAATATGTATGAACATTTATAAATTTGAAAACAGAACACAGCGAGCACTGGGTTATTGTAAGCGGTAAAATTTGACGCGATGTTATTTCGTCTGAAGAGGAAGAAAAGTATTGTACAAGCATCGGCCAAAATTGGCTTGGATTAACACCTAGAGTACTTTTCAGCCTGAAATGTACGCGATTCCCGAAGGTTTGGTCAAAATGATAGTCAATGGCGCTTCATAAAGTAGATGGCGCTGCTGTGTTTGTTACGGCAGGGTGCAGTTAGTTTTGTACATTTTTTAACCAGTGCATTTTACCTTGAACGCGTGTACCGAGATTAGACGTTTCCACAGATGAATTTACATAGCCACATACAAACCTAACAATACGGGTCAGTATCGAAACTCTAGACTTTGCCGTAGTCGGCGAAAAATAATAAATTTATGAAAGAAACCTTTCAGATAAGTCGTGATCCATGAACGGAAAGAACGTGTTGTTGTTGATATTTGATGTCATTCGTAGAACTTCTTTTTCCTCCATCGAGTATGTGTACTTCCCCGTCACCTTCAAGTCCACACTCTGTTCCCTCTGCAAAATTGCTTTGGTTGGAGTTACAGCTGTGAAGAAATTGTGTTGATCAGACTTTGTGTAAACAAAAAATACGATTTTTCAAATTAAAATTACTGGATTAAGTGGAATTTCGACCATGTTACAATGGTTGTGGTCACTGACCCACTGGTACAGCTAAGCGAAAATGGTAAAAAAACTAGTTTTCAGCCGATTTCTAAAGTTGTTTGATGGTTTAAGAACTTTATTTCTCAAAAGAATCTCAAGACCGAGAGGAATGATGATATCTATAGATAAAAGTGTGAGTATAACTGCTTAGTCCTGTAATTTTATAATTTTATTAGTTTGCATCCATTTACATTCATTAGAAAGAGAAAGCATCATCTTACCTGGCCTCTTTGTTTCATTCATTGACAAATTACTAAACTTAATTCCTTTTAATTCTTCTGCTCTGTCTAATGCCCGTTTCGCTAGAGAATTGCAATCTCCTTTCCTGTCGGAATCTTTCATTTTCTGTTAATACATAAAATTTAGTCTTTAGCACTATTGAAGGTGTGTATAGATATATATATATTACCGGCCGAACCCGATTTTAGGACAAACTAGATTTTTCTTTTTGTCATATATTAAAGTCGAACAGTTGAGCAAGTGCTCACTTATATTGGGGACACAAGAAACCTAACCTTCCATAGGTCGTTTTGAAAAAAAAGCCATACAAATTAAATCGTTGCGGAATACTTAAATGACCCTAAATACTTAAATTCCAAATTTGGGACATTCTGGTTTGGAAAAACTAGTTTGTCCTTTAAACGGGTTCGGCCGGTAACATATATAAAGCAAAATATAGAGAATAGAATGGAGAGGTGCTTGATAGCCCAGTGGCATGCATGCCTCTGTACCAATAAGATTTGTTAAGCACAGTTGTGGAGAACCGGACCACAGATGTGGTTGTATCATTGAAATAGTCACCACCGCTGTAATTATGAGCTCCTTCATCCTTCAGGAGGCAAATTAAGTCGTTGGTCCCAGCTGCTACTGCTAGAGAGCAGTTGTGAAGCTAAGTCAACTTACAATCTCGATAAGAATGAACTATAATCTACTATCTACTATCAGACCCTATCCCATGTGGTAAACGAAGCCCACTATGCCATTTCCAGGTGGAATGAAGGAGCTTAACGATCTTACGCCTGCAGCTGTCAATTGGCTGAGGAATTTGAATATAGACATTTGATCCATGCAGGACGAATGCCATACGCTAATATATACGCTATAAAGATGAAAAACTATTTTATTTTTAAAATTTACAAAACTAAAGTCAATATTTGAATGAGTAGCAACTGACTTGAATTCATTGAAAAATGAATGGCAACCATTCATCGGCTACAATTTACCAGACTGATAGTCAGATGACCGTAAGAAGGTCTCAGGCAAGCGCTGAATACAGGCCGCTTGGAACCAGTCATTCTGGAGATCTTTGGGGAACGAAAAAAAAAAGACAGAAAAGACTGAAGACGGAAAGGATGACTTTTTTTGTTTCTTTCTTCTTATCTTGCAATCAGTCCAAAGACTATAAGCAGATGTGTTCAATGACGTTTGCTTGTCGAGAGAGTTCCCCAATGGGAGCCTCTTCTCTCATAACAATAAATCCTTAGATGTAGCTGACAGCTGCCACATCCATTATTGCATGTCCTTTTAAGCGCTTTTTGTGACTTGGCTTGGCCAGGCTGATGGCCAGATGATTTAGGTGCCTTTCCAGCCTTTGCTTGTAATGTTAAGCAACCAAGGTTACCTCCTCTTTCACTGTTCTAACTTTAAGATGCTCATGGACCTCCGAGTTCTTGATGAACCATGGCGCATTTCATATAGTTTTCAAGATAGCATTTTGTGTTCTCTGAAGGATATTCACGTTAGAGGTGAAAGATGATGATAACCTAAATCAATGACGGCACACTTAAATTTTGACCCTGAATACTTACTACTGCTAATTCAACGGCCTGCATATACATATCCAAAGCAGACTCTCTGTGACCAGCCTCATCGGCATCAAGAGCTTGTTGCATCAGAAAGTGGAACTGGTGCACCATCCGGTCGCTCTCGGCTTGCTGGTTCATTTCTGCCAAAAATTATTTGACACATTACTAATAAGTATTTAAATACTTAATACATCCATACTTCCATACTAATATTATAAATGCGAAAGTCTGTCTGTCTATCTGTCTGTCACCTCTTCACGGCTAAACTGCTGGACCGATTGTGATGAAATTTGGTAGGGATAGTGATGCAACGGATCTCTGGTTCTGTTTCCGCAAGTGCAGAAGTTCCGCGCGCTTTTCAACATCCGTTTCTGCTTCTGTTTCCGCAACTTTTATAACGGAGATTTAAACGGAAGTTTACAACCGACACGTCTGAGAGACTCTCAGTGAGCGCGGCGCGAGGCGCGTGCGAGTCGCTGGACGGTTGAGCGAAAATTGAGTTGAAATCTTGACTACAACTAACGAGAGTGACAATTACCTTTTGGAGATACAGTCACATTTTCAGGAGTACAAAAAAGAAAAGAGATTGCCTTTAAATGAAGATCCTCTTGTGTGATGGAAATTAAATTCACACAAATACTGTAATCTTTTGCCATTAGTGTGTCAATATTTGTCGGTACCCCCCAGCAGCGTCGCCAGTGAACAATTATTTTGCGGAGCTGGTCTTATATGCACACCGGAACAGATTGTTAGGTGCAAAAGCGGCCAAAAAACTTTTTATAAAATATAACTTGCCACTATGTACTAAATTTTGAATATTAATAAAATGTTCAGTTGCAAAGTTGCAATATTGTTTTCCATAGTAGATCCATACTAATATTATAAATGCGAAAGTCTGTCTGTCTGTCTGTCTGTCTGTCTGTCTGTCACCTCTTCACGGCTAAACGGATGGACCGATTGTGATGAAATTTGGTAGGGATGTAGTTAACGACCTGAGGTCAAACATAGGCTACTTTTGGGCGCGATATAACCGAGTCCCACGCGGGCGGAGCCGCGGGGAACAGCTAGTTTCTAATATATCTATTTCTAATCTAGAATTGGTGTATTTGATACTTAATAAAGAATTATATTTGTAAATTGTTTTTTTTTTTCATATTATTTACACTTCCGTTTCTGCATCCGTTTCCGTTTCCGTTTCTGCTAAAATTTACTTTTGACATCTGTTTCCGTTTCTGGTTCCGCTAAGACACTTCCGTTGCATCACTAGTAGGGATGTAGTTAATGACCTGAGGTCAAACCTAGGCTACTTTTGGGCGCGATATAACCGAGTCCCACGCGGGGCGAAGCCACGGGGAACAGCTAGTTATTAATAAACTTTTGTTAAGCCCATTTTAGCTAAAATGTGTTTCATCTCCTTCTTTCACAAGAAATGTCAGTAAGAGAGAGAGACAAAAAATAATTTACTTAAAAAAGGCTTAGTTGATGTTTCTTTAATACCAACTAAGTATTTGTTAAGTTGCACTTCATTTTGATGACTTCTTTATTTACGTGTATTTAAAACATCTGATTGTGGTAACAGTCTATGGCAGATTAAAAGGGACTCAAGAAAAAAATGAGAATAAATTAAAATTAATCTAATATTTTCTGTTTTGTATTTTCGACAAACCCAGCCTCAAAAAAAGGTTACATTATATAAACATACAACTTTTAAAGCAATGGGTATTAGCCATTTTTTATACACATACAAGAATATGACTCATATTGTGACTAACTTACCTATGTAAACTTTGGCATCAACTTACCTTTCTGGGCCTCCAGAACAGCTGCCCTTTCAAGGCATTCCCTGACTTTAGTCTGATAGGTAAGTATTTGCTCGGTAGGCACAGCATTCTGAGACAAAGCCCTATCTAAAAATCTGGCCGCTTTTCTGTAACATATAACTGCTTTGTCCGTGTCCTTAATTTGTACGTCAAAACGGACGGCGAGAGTCATAGCTTCCAATGCGTCTGCTATATCACCCATCGTGGAATTTCAATAGGTACTCGTGGTGGCAGTAATCAACGAAATTTTTTTAGGTTTACTTCTTACATGAACAAAACTTTTGACTTGTGTCTGTAGCTGTTGCTAAATAGTTTGATTGTGCTGTAAACAGAATAATATGCACAGAACATACTCTCAGTAATAAAACTTCCCAAATAAGTGGTGGTTGAAATTAAAAATAAAACTGAAATGGTTATACTATGGGTATGTAATTAGCACGGAATTTGCTTGCTTGCACCTTGCACTACACTACAATTCACTACAAAACAAGCACAAAACACACACACACACAGCAAAGAGAAACTTACTGCAATTTTAAAGATGACTTTTACATTGACAAATGAGAAGTATTTTTCTTTTTTATATTATTATTTTTTTTTTAATTGTTTATACGGCCATGGAATCTAGTCCTTTAAGGCCTTTCTTGAATTTATTAATCTTCTTCAGTCCTATATCATGGAAATTTTGGTGACAAAGATAAAAAGTCACGTAATCGACACTGTATCACTTCCCAACACTCACGCTTTTTCACGAACACTTTGCGAATAATAATCCACCAATATTATGCACAAACACTCGAAAAACCCTAAGTTTTGGAAATTAAATACAGCGCGGACATAGCGACAGTTTACTTTCCCTCCAAAAACTACTTTATATTAATATTTTTACGACCATGGATAAGAATTCTTTAAGGCCGTCTTTGTGCTTATACAGATCATGGTAGCCCCCAAAAACAAGCAATGAATCCCAGTCTCAACTCAACTCAAACCTCAGCGCGCGTGAATGTATGGCACACATTACATGCTCACAAAAAATCCTAAATTTTTAAGTTTAAATCAAGAATTTTGCGATGATTTACGATGGAACAATTAAATCAACTGGGGTCTAAATAGGCCACTTTGAGCAATTCATCGACTCAATTCATATTACGAATTCCTTAGCAATTTTGTAGCAATTTCTCTATTTTTTGTAAAATAGCCAACCAAACTTTGCAATTCCTCTTCTAAAAAAAATTGAAATAAATAGGAATTGCTAAAGAATTGCTAAGGAATTCGTAATATGAATTCCATTCAATGAATTGCTAAAGTGGCGTTTTTAGACCCATTTCCAAACAAATCATTGCAAAATTCTTGATATAAATTAAAAAAATTAAATTGATTTGTTTGGAAATTAGTCGATTCAATTCACCTTTCGAGTACCATCCCTTTGTTTGATGGAAAACCATCATGCGTGCATGAGCATGTAATGTGTGCCTACAGATGTCAACGTCAATTCGATCGAAGGGAGGGAGAGAAGTTGGTTTATTGATTTTGCCCGTCACTGTGTTGTTAATCACACGTGTATAGGATAAAATCGCGACTTTCTATCATATTGACTCTGTTTCCCCAATTTTGTTTGTTCGTATTGTCTTGGTGGTGGTTTTAAGGTAAGTTGCAAATATTTATTAGACCCCTATCGTGTCCATTTAACAATGGACACGGATCCCCCAGACGGGGGAGGTTACCCTCCTCCGTCTGATCCTGAAATGCTCCAAAGCCCTAGCACATCTCAGCCAAAACCAAAAAAACGTCCGGCTGAAGATAGTATATCTGTCGATGCCAAAAAATCGAATACGCCATCTGACTCTATCCAGTCTGTTTTTATCAGACCGGGATACGAGGAAAACGCCAACTTCCAATACTCTGACTCTGATCCAGGTCCGTTTATTGTCCATGTAAGCCGTACAGAACCTGACAATGTAGCGGGTTTATCAATTAGGGTACTTAAATTTGCCCAAATGATTCACAAGGCAAACATATGTGGCATAAGTGAAGGAGGTATTCTCCCAGTAAGTCGCAGCAGAATTTCTGTTGCTTTTAAAACTGCCAGAGATGCAAACAATTTTGTTCAAAACCCAATGTTATCACAAAATAAATTAACTGCTGTCATTCCCAGATTTTTGGTATCACGCATGGGTGTCGTTCGAAATATTCCAACAGAATGGTCACTGGAAGATCTTCTTGATAGCATCCAAACCCCTCGTGGGTGTGGCCTTGTTGTTAGAGCTAGAAGGCTAAATATTAAAAAAAAGGGTGATGCAGGTGTCTCGTGGGTGCCATCCACAACTGTAGTCCTCACATTCCTCGGTCAATCCTTGCCTGAAAAAATTTACTGTTACAGCACAGCTTTAGATGTAGATACCTACCGACTTCCTACGATCCAATGTCGCAATTGTTGCAAATTTGGACATGTTAAATCACAATGTAGATCCAAACCTCGTTGCTATAAATGTGGCCAGGAACATTGTGGAGATGACTGTTCACTAGAAAGCTCATCATGTTTCCTTTGCAATGGTTTGCATTGTGCAACAGACCCCAAATGCCCGGAGCATCAGAGACAGAAATCAATAAAAATTATTATGTCTCAAGAAAATATATCTTACACTGAAGCAGCCAAAAGATTCCCACCTACTAAAACTTCATATGCAGATGTGGCATCCTCATCCCAACCCCTTCTGTCCCCCTCAAATTCACAGCTTCCTCAATTTGTCTCTTACTATACTCCAGAGAAAAAATCATACAAAAAAACTTTGTTTAAATCTCCCAGACCTTCCCCTTCTCTTGGCAAAAGTTATGATCTAGAGGCCCATAACTCAATAATATATACTCCAAAATCTACTCAACCAAATGGTTGTGGCCTTTCAGATTCCCCTCCTAGTCCCACTCCTAAGCTCACTCCAAATGATAACTTAATTGAATTATTAGTCTGTTCCTTAGTGAACATTATTTCCAAATTCTCTGATTCCGTACCGCCCAATGTCAATACTATTTTACAGCAATTCTTAAAAACTTTAATATCCAATAATGGACCAAACCCTTCTGCAATGGAATTGTAAAAGCGTCCGCAATAAAAAATATGAACTCATCTCTCTTCTCAACCAGTTCAAACCCGTCGTGGCTGCTATCTCGGAGACATGGTTGAGCCCGGGGGCATGTTTTCATGTGTCTGGGTATGCCTGTCTTCGGGATGACAGGGATGACGGGTATGCAGGTTGTGCTCTCCTAATCTCAAACTCTTTTGTCTATTCCCAAATACCCATCCCTCCCCATAGCCCTCATCTTCATGTGGTAGCTGCTTCTTGTATTGGTTTATCGCTAGTCTCTGTCTATATACCTTACCCGAACTCCCAAGTCCTCTCCGAATTAAATAACATAATTACAAATCTTCCTAGACCTTTAATAATCCTTGGGGATTTCAACTGTAAAAACACATTGTGGGGCTCCCACTGTGACGACCCTGCTTCATTCTTCCTACTTGATATTCTTGATACTCAGGATCTTTGCATTATCAACGATGGATCAGCAACTCGGAGAACATCTCCGACTCAGAATGTAAGCATTCCTGACTTGACCTTAGCATCCCCTTCTATTGCTCCCACTTTGTCATGGTCTGTTCTTCCTAATGCATATGGCAGTGATCATCTTCCTATTGTCACTTACTTATATTCTTCTTTCAGACCCTCTCCACCAGTTCCTCCACTGTTAAAGTATCGTACACAACAGGCTGACTGGTCCAATTATGCTAGGATCCTGGATGAAGAGATAAGTAATCTCCCAGAAATAAACAGCTTCAATGGCTTCGATATGTATGATCAATTTATTTCCTGTGTTCAGTCTGCAGCTGATAAATCCATCCCAACTAAAAAACCTAGCAAAAAGCTGATCCCTTCTCCCCCTTGGTGGGACCATGAGTGTACAACCAGTGTCAATGAGCGCAAGGAGGCAGAAAACCTATATCTATCAGACCTTAACATGAGCAACTATATCAATTATAAAAAAACCTGTGCTCGCACAAGGAGACTTTTATCTAAAAAGAAGAAGCTTGGTTGGAACAAATTCTGTGAGTCTCTCTCTCCGAGGACTCACCCTTCTATTATTTGGAAAAAAATAAAGTTGTTTCGTAGAAGTCTTACCGAAAATAATACCTCCTCGAATGACTCATCTCCATGGTTGGAACAGTTCATGGACAAGTTAGCCCCTCCCTCTGTTCCAAACTTTGACTGTTTTCCTATTTCTTATCCTCAAACTTCATCATCTTCTGACTCAATGAATGATGAGTTCTCTTTTGCTGAACTCTGCAGTGCACTCGACCACCTAAAAGACTCTGCTCCTGGTGTTGATGGTATTCCATACTCCTTTATCTGTAATGCATCTTTGTCTACCAAACGCTATCTTTTAAATATCCTTAATTCTATCTTTCTATCTGGAAACATTCCTGAATCATGGAAAACCCAAATAATTGTGCCAATTCTTAAACCTGGCAAGGATCCTTCAGACCCCGCATCATACAGACCAATTGCTCTTAGTTCAGTTCTTGTTAAAATCATGGAGCATCTAATAAAAAATCGTCTTGAATGGATAATTGAGAACAGAAACTTACTGTCCAACACACAATTTGGTTTCCGCCGTGGCAAGGGCACCATGGATAGCCTCAGTATTCTCTGTTCGTCGATCAGACTAGCCTTCTCTAATAATGAAAATGTTGTTGGAGTCTTTTTAGACATTTCCTCTGCTTATGACAATGTCCTGCTTCCGGTGCTCAGGCAAAAACTGCTACATCTGAACATTCCAGTGAGGCTTGTTAATGTCATATGCAATATTTTCATGCGCCGTTCTATTCAAGTCCGTATTAATGGCTCACTCCTTTCTCCGCGTAATATCTGGAAGGGCTTGCCTCAAGGTTCAGTCCTCAGCCCTATCTTGTACAATCTATACACCTATGATCTAGATCTTACGATAAATAGCTTCTGTGATACCCTGCAATATGCGGATGATATAGCCATTTATGCCCGATCACAAAATTTTGAAGAATTAACTGCTCGACTTAACTCTGCTTTATTTTATCTAAATGACTGGCTTGACAGACATGGATTGACATTGTCAATCAATAAATGCTCTGCGGTAGTATTTACCCGCAAAAGATCTATTCCGCAGATTAGGTTGTGTGTAAATGATAGCCCTATAGCCATTGAGGAAAAAATTAAATTTCTGGGAGTATATCTCGACTCTAAATTGACTGGCGTTCATCACTTAAACTATGTATCTAATAAAGCTGAAAAAGGCGCCAATGTTCTTAGAGCGGTCTCAGGCGTTCGTTGGGGTTCACATCCCTACAGCCAACTTTTGCTATACAAGGCTATAATACGTAGTCATTTTGATTATGGGTGTTTTTTGTTAGAACCATGCAGTAAGATAGCACTTGCTAAACTAGATAGAATCCAGGCGAAATGCTTACGCACTATTACAGGAGCTATGAAGTCTTCCCCTATTCTAGCTCTTCAGGCTGAATGCTTGGAACCACCTCTTCTCCTTCGAAGACAATTCCTTGCTGACCGATTTCTTTTCAAAACAATTCAAAATTCTACCCACCCACTTCCAAATATTCTAAATTCAATTTCACAATCCCTCCCAACTTCTTCATATTGGACTCATAAATCTCCCCCGCCTCTTGTTAATAGTTTCCAGAAATACAAGGCCTTGACTTGTCCTGTGCAGAGGTTTGATGGAAACATATTATTCCATGTAAATTATTCTGCTCTTGTTTTCCAACCCCAGGTGATTTTAGATATGGGTGTAAACAAACAAACTCTTGATGCTAATAAACAGTTCAATGAATTAGTGGATAATGAGTGGTCAGACTGGCTTTTGATTTTTACGGATGCATCCAAGATATCAGCTGAAGGTAACGTTGGTGTTGCCGTTTGGATTCCCAAATACAAAATCTTGTTGAATTTTAAATGTCCTCCTCAAACTTCTGTATTTTCCGGAGAAGCTATTGCCCTACTAGAAGCGGTAACATATGTAGAGTCCCACCAATTAAATAAAACTCTCATTTTATCTGACTGCAAGAGTAGTCTCCAAGATATAGTTAAACTTCCTCTTCATGCCAGAGAAAATTTCCCTATTTCAATTATGACTAGAGAAGTTCTTTATAGATGTCATCTTGCAGGCATTAATGTTACGTTAGCCTGGATTCCAGGTCATGCTGGAATATCTGGAAACGAGACAGCGGATAGATTCGCCAAGGAAGCAATACATATGGGTTCTGACAAATATTATTACTGCCATCCCCGAGATCTGAAACTGACAGCTCAATCCTCCCTCAGAACAGAATGGGATAAACTGTGGAGAAATAATTGTGTATGTAAGGCGAAACACTATTCCAAAATCCAACCAAATATTCCCATCAATCCTTGGTTTCACAAATATCGTAACCTCCCCAAATTTCCAACTTCTGTCATAATTCGTCTTCGTTTAGGCCATTTTTGTTCTCCGGTATTTTTAGCTAAAATTAGAATTAGAGACAGTTCTCTCTGTGAGTGCGGCTTGGATGAGGGTACTCCTGAACATATTTTCTTTGAATGCCCCAAGTTGTCAGTGTCTCTTTACGACTTACTACCCCCAAATATTCCACGTCCTGTCAATATATCTTTTTTGTTAACTTTAGTTTTCTCCAGGTTTGTTAATATCTTTGCAAAATTTATTAATAACAATAATATTTATTTATAACATTTATATTATCTATATATCCTTGGTGATCCATACCCTATTTCCTTTCCTATCAGTGTATAAATTCTTCATACCGAAAAAATGTCTATGTTACTGTGTGTGTCTGTTTGTAGTAAATAGTCTACTAACCCAATAACCATTAACATATGTTTGTGTTGTTTTAGGTTACAGAGCTCCCAACAACCGATCAACAGTCTCATGAGTATATATTTCAACTCAATCACTGTGTCTTTCTCAACCTTGACATTGGCAAAATCATCGTTTGGCTAAACGATGGAGCCATAACCAAAAAAATAGAATAGAATAGAAGTTGGTTTATTTGATTTGGTTTGGGTTTGGTTCTTCATACTAGTATAGTATCTCCTCCTTAGTCTGTGGGTTCTTCTGTCTTTATTTGACGACGGCGACAAATCGAAATCTAAATTTTACAAAAAAATCTGTCGTTTGTTTTGTTTGTGTAATGTGAGCGTTTTTGTCTAAAAATCCTGTTTAATTCGTGATTTTATAAATAAATAAACAACTTTTATTCCTTCCTTGTAACAATAATTTTAGTTTGGGATAATGAGTGGAGAAGTGCTAACAAATGCAGGAGCCGAAATTCGTGAGAACTTGGTAATTTTACATTATATTAATGATATTTATTTCATAATCTAATTAATACATTACTGCACAATTTCTAGATCTATTATTCGTTATTAAAATGTAACACACCATTCTTAAGTCTAGCCAATATGACCTTCGAACTCTTTTACATTACAAATGAACCTATTCTACAAAGACCTACCTACCTACTAAGTACCTACCTACATGATTTCTTTGTTTAACAACTATTCTATTTTTCACAGTTGAATATTGAATCTATCTATGAAGTACCATTCTTTTTGTTATTTTATAACTTCATAGATAATAAGGATGCCGAAGACCAGGTGCAGTTAGGAGGAAAGTAGACCCTGAGCCCTGAACCGATCTGCTTAGGAAGCAACCGGAAAAGTGCTAAAATGAGTGGGAGATGAGAGAGAGAGACAATTTCATGTCTAGGTTTAAAAAAAATTTGAAAGGTATTTTACTTTGAGATTTTAATTTGTTGAAGCCGCAATCCCTGACACAATAGGTTTTCAATTGTTTTTTGGTCACCAGTGAGCCGCTGGGCATTCAAACTGTTAATGATTATGTCATCTGGTCTCACTAGCCTATGCATAGTCAAAGTTATTTATTTATTTATTCAACACACTATACATACAGTTTCCCAAAACTTGTAGTGAGTTAGGTACAATTTTTTTTTTTTTGTAATTGTTTTACGGCCCTGGATTCGAAGTCCTTTAAGGCACAATAATTAGGTTGTTTTTGACAAAAAACTTATACATGCACAAATAAAAGAATTTAAATTGATATAAATTAAGTCAACTTGAGGGAGTTGAGCAACCAGAGCATTGAGTAGTGTCATTATTGTGAGATCTTTTTTTTAATCATTATACTGTGTAGATTCTTGTATATTTTGTTGTGGAAGCCATAGAAAAACTTTCACTTTTCTATTTCTTTAGGACCATGAATATTTAAGTTGCATTTAACATCTTGTAGGCTTGGAGATAGTGAAAAGGAATGTCTATTTTTTTCTGTTTGCTATACTATGGACCAATCGAAATGGTGAAGCACTGTAGACGCCCTCTACCCACCTGAGGGCCTTAGGACACTAGTTCAAATCAAACTAATATACATAAAAGAAAGTTGTGTTAGTTACACTTTTTATAACTCAACAACAGCTGAACTGATATGGCTGAAAGTTGGTGGGGAGGTAGCTTAGAATCAGAAGAAAGTCATAGGTTAATTTTTTTCCTGAGGAAAAGCACTGTTCCCAAGGGAAGTTTCTACGGGTGAAGCTGCGGGCAAAAGCTAGTTTATTATGAAAAAATTTGAAACACAACTTCATAAATATTTATTAGCTTTCTGTAAAAAGAACTAATTTACATTTACTTTATTTGACCCATTGGCTCGCTGTATCCAGAATTTCAGACACAATAAACTATTGTTATATGAGGTACTAGCGACCCGCCCCGGCTCATGAGCATAAAAACCTTCCTCTTGAATCACTCTATCTTTTAAAAAAGCCGCATCAAAAATCCTTTGCATAGTTTTAAAGAATTGAGCATACAAAGGGACATAGGGTCAGTAAAAGCGACTTTGTTTTATACTATTTAGTGATTCGTGCGCAAACCAATGGGAATCATTGAATTTATTGTATAACATACATTTGCCAAGAAAACTCATTCTTTTGTTTAGTACCATAGTTTTTATCCCTGCCGGGCCACAATTGGTATTGGTTAGAATTGAATTTTAGAAAATTATGATTGAAATGGTGACCTTAACCAGCAAGGTACATAGTATAACATGATAACCTGGCCAGGTGGTCTTTCATAAGTGATGAAGATACCACCAGCGGGTGTGGTGCATCCCCCAGACGATGGACCACCTTTTAACGTGCCCGGCGTGCCCCGATACCTGCACGCTAGAGAACTTATACAAGGCTACAGAGAACGCTGTAAGCGTGGCCAAATTTTGGGCATCCAAGGGTATATAAGGTGAACACCGACATGTTAAGAAGAAGAAGGTACAGTGGGCTGCAGAGAAATCTTACCCCCTTTCAATAGTGATACTTGTGGCATGGGGGTCAGATTTTTCTGCAGCCCACTGTACACAGTTAAATCATACACCTGGACTTATGTGTAATGTTTACCAAGCCTATGCAGAAACATACTAGCATTGTTGGCGACCAGCAATTATAAATTTTATACCACCTTTTTATACCAATATTTTTGTAAACATTTTTTGTAAAATATATTTTGATAACAGTCATAAGAGAACAGTTGAAAGGGGAGGTTTATTTTCTTAACAGGCATAAAACTAAAGTTTAATATTTTGTTTCTTAATTCGTTTAAAACACTTTTAATTTTAGAACTCCTGGTCGGGTTTGAAACTGCTAAGAACAGCTAGTACTTTTCATATGTATCTAATTAACCTTTTGTAAGGCATATTAAATTGCTGATAAGATATCAATATTGTCTAGAAATAACTGGTCGCATATTATTTGAAGTGGACTGACACACATTCTGTTTTGTTATGACTAGATATGACAAGGATTTAGACTAAAAGGTTACCACAAGTCAATCATACTATTTTCATATGTATATTTGTTTGTTAGTCTAAATTTCAAAGTCTGTGTGTTTTATTTTATATTTCTACCTATCTATCTAAAAAAAGGTATGTATCTATAGTAGTGTTGTTATTATTAACTTACTTATTTATTGCCATTAAATATGGCAATGCGGCCAGTTTTCTTGGCACATTACCGCATATGGAGCCTGTAACGGGACTGTACAATTTAAGTTAGTAATTTATTTGTATTTGTTTTATTTATTATTATTTTTTTTTAAGTATAGTTTTAAGGTTTTATTATTAGAAACGAAAATAATAAAATTATAATAATAAAATTTATACTTTTATACTTATGTTATAAATATGAATGTATAGATAAGCCAAAAAGAATAATCGGGATGTAATTTGGAAGTGAGATAGATTATATTTTTAGGAAATACTTGAGTACAATGCAAGCAGTTACAAGCAACCACTAGTTAGGTTCATCATCATCATATAGTGTGGGTAAAAGATCAATCAACCATGCATACCCTAGTGTTAGAGTTCTTTGAAACCGCCTCTCGGCTTCCGACTTTATTTTAATGACTACCAGCATGGCATTCGCTCCTTTGTTATACCTATATGTTTTTAATGTATGCAGGATTGCAATACCGACATACGCCATTCCTTTCTCAGTGTTCCAATCCCACATGTATGTTTATCCGTCTTTCATGTCAAGACAAAAAAATGTTTTGAATTAAGTTTGGCATGGGTATATCTTGAACCATGATGATGAATATTGACTACCTTTGGTCGCGATAAACGAAATCCACGTGCGCGAATCCGCGGGTCAAACAAACAAACTGTAATTTAAAAATATGTTATTGTTTCTCTTTATCCCAAATATCTCAATACGTAGAACAACAAGTGGTCGTAATCGTAATTGAAAAAAATATTGGCAAGTTGTAGATAAATGTGCCCATCAGACCAGATAAAGCCACAGGGAACACCTAAATTAAATTGAGGTATGTTTAAAATATAAAAAAGCAATAATTTTTTTTTTTTCAGGTCACAACAGCAGTGAAATTCCTGACAAATCCGAATGTCCAGAGATGTACATTGGAAAGCAAAGAACGGTTCCTACGTAGCAAGGGTCTAACAGATTTAGAAATAAAAAAAGCTATAGAAAAATGTGGGGAAATGTTAGACCTGCCAGCTTTGACTTCAGAGCTCATGTTCTTCCACCATTCCCGAAGGTCATGGTTTAGAGACAACATACTCCCATTGATAATATATGGAGGGTTTGCTTATGGATGTTATTGGTTTTACAAAGTAAGTGAATATAATATACATATACGAGTATATACATATCTTGTTGTTCGTCTCGTGTGCACACTTCACAGAGTGGGGGCACAAAACCGTATTACTCCAAGTGGAGAAGTGGAGTCAGTCTGTTTCCGACCGTGAGCCAGAAAACACGTGTAAAGGTGCATTAGCGAGCCGAATAAAAGGAGAATCACTATCACTACATAGTATAAAACAAAGTCGCTTTCTCTGTCCCTATATCCCTATGTATGCTTTAATCTTTAAAACTACCCAACGGATTTTGATGCGGTTTTTTTTAAATAGAGTGCTTCAAGAGGCAGGTTTTTATGCTCATGCGAAGCCGGGGCGGGTCGCTAGTATACTATAAAACCGACACGCCACATTTGCATTTTAAATCCCACTCCACACCCTTTTACTTTTTGATTTCAGAATTGCATCCGTCATCTACTCTTCGTCGAAGAGCCAAAACGCAAGTCAACAGCGGAGTGCATTGACGAACTCCGCAAGTCACTAGATATATTAAACACCAATGTGTCCTCGTTGCGAGGCGAAATGTTGGCGTCGGTGCAACAGAACGCACTACGCACTCAACTTGACAATGTTAAGGCTGATATAGCTTCTGTTAAAGGAATATTGCTCAATAGGTACGAGTATATTAGCAATAAAAGTCACTAGATATATTAAACTCCAATGTGTCCTCATTGCGAGGTGAAATGCTGGCATCGGTGCAACAGAACGCACTACGCACTCAACTTGACAATGTCAAGGCTGATATAGCTTCGGTTAAAGGAATATTGCTCAATAGGTATGAGTATGTTAGCAACAATTGAAGATTAGATTTGGCGGCAAATTAACTAGCTTTCCCCGGTTTCACTCGCCTTGTGGTATTGTTCTTTAGCCCATAACTTTCCCTAAGAACTAAGCTAATATATATCTACAGAAAGAATATTTCACAACCAACCAGTAGTTCAAACAAACAAACTAACTAGCTTTTAGTACAGAATTATGGATTTATTTATTTAAACTTTATTTCAATTTAAGAAAATACAAACAATACGATAGTAAATAAATAAATATACACAAATCACACAGATTGAGTTAACCCCAAAGTAAGTTCAAGACTTGTGTTATGGGATACTAGCTCAACGAAATTTTATAAAAAATAAATAAATAAACATCCATCAAAGACAATTAGAAAAGTATCATTTTTATCTTGACCTGACTGGGGATCGAACCCGGGACCTTCTGATTAACGGGCAAGCATGTTAACCAATACGTCACGGAGGTTGTCATAATGGGGCACATTACATTGTCAATATTATTACAATACCGTGGTTTTATTGATGGTGTTATACCTGCGGTATCGCGATACTGGGATCATGATAATATTGACAAGTGTAATGTGCCCCAAATAATGTCTATCAATAATTTCAGAAATCAATTCCCAACGATCAAAACCCGTTCGGAACCTCCATCGATACCAAAATGGCAGCGGCAGTCCGAGGAAGCGACATCTACCGAAGTGAATGCTGATGATAAGAAGAAACCGCACAGGAGTAGAAGTCAGCGGTCCGAATCGGGCGGTTCTAATTCCAGTGAGGGGGAACAGGCTACGAAGAACAGTGATAGCAGCTTGGAAATCATGTAAGCTGTTTGTTACAATACATTAAAGTTTAAATAGCCATGTAATCTTCTAGTGACCAACCGTTTTTTCTCATTGGCTAAGAAAAAGATTTAGTTCCTTTTCTTGCTACTAGTTGGCGCTATGAGGATTGAAAATTGAATTTAGTCAAAGTCCCGCTTGTTCTTGACGAAAAAAAAGAGTGTATTGATAAAACATGTCTTTTAAAAGTATCGTGTTCCTATCGCAAACAGATTTAGCGCTTTATTTAATTAGTTATCGGGTTTATCTATTGCTACGCGTAATGGCGGTTGAATATTTGTACTAGTGTACATAGTATTTTTGATCTGTTGTTTTTGTTTCTGCAAAAAAATATACCTTGTTTCGTCACCAGTTTCGATTTCGGCAGAAAACTTGCCGACCATTTAATCGCAACGAAAAACATACGTTTTCGTTCGCTTGATTTCCCATTAGTTCGTGTCTCCTTTCAACTTCATTAATTTAGTGTAGGTGTCATGGTCAATCGACCATGCACACTCTGGTGTCAAGAGTTCCTCGAAACCGCCTCTCGGCCTCTGACGTGGTTCCTTTAACGACTACCAGACGGCAGTCGGGACCAACGGCTTAACTTGCCCTCCGATGTATAGATTCAAGCCTGTTATGTCTTAAACCAACTGAAAATAACTAAACAAGTATGCTTCCTGATAAAAACCCCACGACTTCGAGTCTTCGGGCAAACGCCTTAACCACTCAACCGCAGAGGCAGTATGTAATATGTGACTTGACGTGTATTATTATATTTAAAGAGTTATCGATATCTGAACCTGACCCTAAACAAGTAAACAACACCTTTGGAATAGAGGTCGAAATCCAATATTACTATAAATAGCAATAAAAAAGAATGTAAGATTATATTTTAAGGGCACAAAATAGGTAATAATAAGGGGACAATCGGGGTCAAATTTCTGAACCCAATTGTTCAGCACATAATGTGAGGCGTACGTGTGAACGTAAGCCTCCTAAAGATGGGGAAGAGTTATTAAAATGCAATGATTGCATAGATAGGCGACACTATAGAGAACTTGTAGGGAGATCAAGCAGGTGCGACTGGAAAGAGATGCGAAATGCTAGTACAGCGCACTCTCCCGAGATTCGGCTCGTATAACCGATAGGTTGGTAGAGCCATGTTAGGTGGAGGGAGATGTTCAGCACATAATAGATACTACTAAGTAGTATTAATTCTAGTTCAGATATCCAAAAATTATTATACCTTAATTGTACAAAATAGAAGCACAAAATGCGTACTTAATCTAGCTACAATTACGTCAGTCACTTGCCTGCACGCGAAATTGAGTTATTGCGTCACACGATCGTTCATATTCCGTTGGGCTTCTACTCGCTATCGTACTCGCAGTGTGGGAACAAAGTGCATAGATTTAGTACCTGTAGATATTTCCATAGCGTGGCTGCACATGAGACAGACAGTCGAATGTAATTTCCTGAATATTTTGCTCACGCCGACCAAATTTTAAAATCTACCAGTGCATTATCACTAATCATACTATTTAAAATGATTACCTAGTTGTTATTAAATTTACATATTACATAACATTAAATTTAAAATTTAAAAAAACCCGCGACACATTTCAATTTCTTTTCAGTGGTGACGGTTGACTGATTTACCCCCCACATATTATTGCATAACATATTATTTTGTAATGTGCACGTGATGCGCTTTCATTTAACACCCCACTCAAGTATGTTTGCAGACATTCGGTTGTTCTTCACCAGTTTCACCCCCACAACTTCTAAACAGCTCAACCGATTTTCATCAAACATGTCTAAGAACACTCGCCCGTAAGTCACCTTTAATACGAAAAAACTAAATTGAAATAGCTTTATCCGTTCGGGAGCTATGATGCCAGAGACAAACAGACAGACAGACACGTCAAACTTATAACAGCCCTCTTTTTGCGTCGGGGGTTAAAAAACGAAGAATTTCACAGTTTTTTTGGCCAAAGTTTTTGTAGTTGGCCAAACAAAGAATAACGGCCACGCTGACTAGGACAAAAAATATATCTTTTTATCGTACTTTTCTATTTCGCCACCTAACTTTGGCACTAAATTACATTTCATAGCTAAATCTACAGATACTAAATCTATGGCGGAGTTGAACCCCAAGCCCTCACTAGGTACTTTATACACTAGTTGTAGCTTTTATTTTATTTGAATAAATTAATGAACACTTAATTGCACAATTACAAAAAAAAAATTGATTGAACTTAATTATTTACTTGTGTCGAACGATAAAAAAGATTTTTTTTTCCTTCAGGAATATGCCTTCTAAAATACAAATGTTTAAACTGCCTGAGCGTAAAATAGAAAAACCTAGGCGCCCAATGTCAGCATACATGCTTTGGTTGAACAGTCACAGAGAAAAAATTAAAGCTGACAACCCTGGTCTAAAAGTAACCGAAATAGCTAAAAAAGGAGGTGAAATTTGGAGGGCGATGGATAAGAGTGAATGGGAGGAAAAGGCAGCGAAAGCGAAGGAACAGTATGAGAAGGATTTAGCTGAATATAAGGAGTATAATTATTTGGAAGACGAGAGGAGCGAATGAGATGACAGATATCTGATTCAGCGGGTAGTTTTTTTTTTTTTGTTTTCTTTTTTATCTGTTTTCCTCATAGGCCCACGTTGCCAAAAGAAATACGGTTTACTTTATTACTCTCTGTTCGCATACAAAAAAAAAAATTATTGCTCCCCATTAGTCCCATTATTTATACTAAGGCATTTTTTAATTATTAATACTCCTATACCAATCACAGGTATAAGTTACAAAAAAGAAAACATTGATCAAAATATTTTTTCTTTCTTTTCAGAACATGAAAGCCTTCGTGTCACAAATATACAGACATTCAAAATACGTTACATCAAAAGCAAACTGTGACACCATGCTCATCAAGTCAGCAGCATCACTGTTTGCCGTTATTTAAATTTAATATAGATTAAAGAATCTGCTATGGTTGGCTTTGATTGAGCAAGGGAGATGTCGCCTTACATCATGTATTGCGCTGTCTCGCTTACTCACTCGTTCTTGCATGGTTTTTAGAGATGATAATAATTTTAGTAATAATTTCCGAAACCCTCGAAGTACAAATATGAAAAACTATGTAATATGTGGTATTTATTATAATATTTATAGGGAAGGACCAGTCACCACGACGGTTTTTATAATTCATATGCGATTGAGTAAGTGAGATGGCGCAATACATGTGTTATATGACATCTCGCTTCCTCGGACGTTTGTGCTACGTTGTGGTAACTTCCCTTTGGTAGCTACGTGTAATTCCATTTTGAACCTTATGTAAACAACATTATGATTTAATTTAACTTTTCAATAACCCCTTTATAATAACATTCTAACAGCTCTTACGCATTTTTATTTACCCTCTAATTTCTGGAATTCCTTTCGAATCAATTCTATTAGCCTTAGCTGTCGCTAGCAAATTGTAATATTGTTTTTTAGATAATTTGTATAATTATTTGGATAATGTAATGATATTATAGAAACCTTATTTGTAATATCTGTCTGTAAATATTATTGTTATTAAACGTGTATTAGTAAATAACAAAGATATATTTTTCTTTAAACAAACAATAGGAATGAGTAATAATTTCAATATTTTTTTTCTCGATTATTTGTACATAATAAATGTGGATAATTATTCGGTAAGTGTTCGTGAACAAGCGTGAGTGTTGGGAAGTGGCACAATGTCGTATAAGGATTGTCACCAAAATCTCCCAAGATAATGCTTAGTGAAATTATTGCTCTGCTTCACTTAGCCCTCTGATTAACCTCACATAACTGACTTTAAATAAAGAATCATACTAATAATATTATAAATGCGAAAGTGAGTTTGTTTGTTTGTTACGCCTTCACGGCATATCTACTGAACCAATCTTTCTGAAATTTCGCATACACATAGCTAGAAGTATTGAGAAGGACATAGGGTACCTTTCATCCCGGGAAAATGTTCACTGTTCCCGAAGGAAACGCGGGCGAAGCATTGGGCAAAAGCTAGTATTCAAATAAAACTTGATACTGGCAAAAATAAGCTATAAGTTTGATTGCCATATTATGGATTAGGCTATGTGTGTACCGCGGGCAAAGCCGGGGTGGACTGCTAGTTTTTAAATAAAGGCTTCCGGCGGTACCTATTTTAATTAATATGAATAAAATAAGGGTAAATCTGTGCTAAGGTTTTTTGTATGAGAAAAGGATTTGTAATATAATTGTGATATATATATTTTTTTTTTTATTAGCGACCCGCCTCAGCTTCGCATGGGCATAAAAACCTTTCACTTGAATCACTATTATCTATTGAAAAAAAACCACATCAAAATCCGTTGCGTAGTTTTAAGATTTAAGCATACAAAGGGACACAGGGACAGAGAAAGCAACTTTGTTTTATACTTTGTAGTGAAGTAGGTAAGTAGTAAAGATAAATACCCACCATAGATCGTCTCCACAAGTCTGTCTTAGTAATAGTGTATTTTCCGGGATTCTTATAATTTGTGTGGTAAATAGGGTAATATTATAAATTACAATATTAATAAACGTTTGATATTTTACCTCAAATAATGTTTGTCCCTTTCTCTCTCTTTGCTTGAAAGAAAGAAAAAAAAAACCTTTTTATCATTAAAGATATTACACAATTCAGTGAAAATTGGAGGGAAATTCTTAAAAAACATTGTATTGTTATAATTACGCTCCCGCCTGGTGGGGGATTGCCCTGGCCGGTCTGGAAGTCCTTGAATAGACTGAGAACCCAGATCGGCCGCTGCAAAGGTGACATGGTGGATTGGGGTTTTGCACGTAACCCTACTGACACCCGTTGCCTATGTGGTCGTCCTCTGCAGACTATGGAGCTCTTGTTGCAATGTCCGTCGTGCCCTCACAGGTGTACCGTCGAGGACCTTATGCAGGGCACGGATAACGCAATTAGGGTGGCGGAGTTTTGGTCCGATACCATATAAATATAAGATAAATCCATCAGACATCGACACGATGAAGAAGAAGAAGTTATAATTTTGTAAACATGTGTATTTTTTGGTTTAAACATTATGCAGCAGTACAAAATCCATACTAATATTATAAATGCGAAAGTCTGTTTGTCTGTCTGTCACCTCTTCACGGCTAAACTGCTGGACCGATTGTGATGAAATTTGGCAGGGATGTAGTTAACGACCTGAGGTCAAACATAGGCTACTTTTGGGCGCGATATAACCGAGTCCCACGCGGGGCGAAGCCGCGGGGAACAGCTAGTAATATATATGTATTTTAGTCACAATATAGCATAAATGTGGTGGATGAAATGTTATTATTGGAAAATTCTTTTTTTTTTTTATAGTACCTACCTATACCTACTTAGTTAGTCTTATTTGTTGTATAATAAAAACGTATGATTTGAACATTTTCAATTTGTCGGCTTAGTTGGTTCAAATGGCGGACAGTAATTTCCGTCTCATCTTTTCTTTCAGTGTTTGTTTAATTTAATTTCAAATTGTCAACCAGCGTTTAAAACCAGCTTCAACAAGATGAGCTGTCAAATTAGTACAACATTCTCCTTAAATTTATTTTCAATCAATCTTTAGATTTTCTCTTTACAATAGAACAAACTTATAAACTGGCGCGTTATCACTACATAGTATAAAACAAAGTCGCTTTCTCTGTCCCTGTGTCCCTTTGTATGCTTAAATCTTAAAAACTACGCAACGGATTTTGATGTGGTTTTTTTAATAGATAGAGTGATTCAAGAGGAAAGTTTTTATGCCCACGCGAAGCTGGGACGCTAGTCATAAATAAAACACAACGTACATAATATGACTTTATTACAAAAATACATCACAAGGTACATATTGAGCTTAGTAATTGAAGTTCCTGTATTACGATACGATAGAACACACTTCAACAGTTTGGATTGAGATCAACGACAGAATTCTTAATATTTATACTGGCTAAATAACTGGACTCAATGATATTAAAATATATATTTTAATGTACTTTTTCAACGTTTTATAAGGCAGGTTTTTGAACCTTAACACAGCAACGTAAGGTCCAATTTATAAGTCCACTGCCCTAAAAAAAGTTCAAAGTACTTAACATGCGTTAATTTAAGATTGTTTCACCAATATACACCATTAACACCTTATTACAATGATAAAACATATACTTATCTATCTAGTGATAAAGAACAAAGAAAGAACAGATTGACTTAGAATACTACAAAATTAGTCTTTATTATTTAGCCGAAAATAGAAGATACGTTGCTTTATATTTCGCAAATAAAAAAATGGCGCATATCCGTACCAGAATGGACCAATCAGCGTGCGTTCTGTAAAAGCGGAGCAGTGATTGGTCGACTCTGTAACGTCTTTATACTTTTAAGATTTTGATCTGCGAACTAAAAAGATAAGTACAGTGGTACCAATTTTAGATAGCGCAGAATAGCGCCTAGCGCTGACTTATTGCTACTGTATAAGATTTAAAATCCAAAATATAATAGCTCTCGTTATACTTGGCGCTGCAACATGGCGCATAGTAATCAGCCAAGCATCATCATTTTATGTATGTGACACGGCCAATCGACCATGCACACCTTGGTTCTTTTGAACCGCCTCTCAACCTCTGACATGGTTCGTTTAACGACTCCCAGATGACTTCCGAAGCAAGGAATCATCTTTACCAATAGGTAATAAGAAATATTTTCGCGACATGCGACAGTTTTATTCTGCGCTATTTCTGGTATCACTGTACTATAGCAAAACCTCAGAGATAAAATAGAAGAGAGAAATAAAGAACTTATGGCACATCCAAGAAATATTTATAAGAAGGAATGTTTAAGGCGATACCTCGGTGAACACTAGCGCCACCGTCATTTAAAAATCAATATTCCCTGAAAACAAGTTATCAAAAATCCGTATTTTGAAATTAAGGTTCTGGATCTAAAGTTAATTTTAAACATATTTAATTATTAAATTATAGTTCCCTATAGTTACAAATTGCAAAACTGTTAAAAGTGGCCGTTTTAAGCAAAAAAAAAAACTTCAGATCCAGAACCTTAATTACATGAGACGGATTTTGATAACTTGTGTTTTCAGTGAATAGTGATTTTTAAACGATGGTGGCGCTAGTATTCACTGATGTATAATCTTAAGTAGTAATCTCCAATGTGATTGTTGTTGACACTTTGTAAGAACTGCTTCTGTCATTTTATTTTTCGGTATTTTACGATAGGTTACAGTAAGTTTAAATAACAACAGGAGTGTTATTTTTGAGATGTACTGATACGAAAATCTCGATTTCAAATGAGTTTCATTCTGTCATACATATAAAAAATAACAACATTAAACCTGACATTAACATCCCAGTAAACAAACCCTCGTACGAGTTCATATTAAAATTCAAGGTCAAAAGCAGTCTTACTAAGGGAAGTGAGATCTAAGAAAGAACATTTAAAAATGAGCTTTGTCACTATTGTGATAAAGGCCACATTAGTTACCAAAACATAGTTTAATCAATTTTACACTTTATTACAGCAGCAACAAAGTTCTTTTTTCTATGATCATAGTTAAATCTTGCTTCCTTTGGGTTGTGGTGGCATATTACCTCTAAATCCTCGTTATAAGAGGCATAATGTACGACAAAAACGGCATTTAAAGATATTCAAGACACATTAGTGAAATACAACTAAGTATAGTTTACATAATAATATAAAGTACACTAAAGTTAATACTAAATGTATGAGCGATGGGTCTCGAAATAAGTAGTATAAATCATATTCAATGTAATTAATTCCGTTTAGTAATCAGCATAACAAATAACCGTCTTACGCCCAAATACTCAAACGCTACTCAATTTTGAGAGCTGCTCGAGTATCATGCTGTTGCGCTGAACGTCAGCGATATGACAGTGACAGCATGATACTTGAACAGCTCTCAAAATTGAGTATCGTTTGAGTATTCGGGCAGTATTCATAAAAATTAACATACGTTTTATTGGTCAATTTTAGCTTAAAATGTGTTCTGTTTTTCGTGTTAGGTAGTTGTTTCAAAAAGAGAAAGGGACAAAACATATTTTAGGTGAAATGTCCTTAACAGACATTTATTTTTATTACAACGTCAAGTTTTTATCATAATGATTGCAATGATATTAAAAAGGTGGCAATTGTTTTTCGAAAAATCATAAGCAAAACTCAATCTGAACCACTCTTCCTGTGTTTAAGCAAAATTAATACCAAAACCATTAAAATTCATCGAAAGTATTCTTCAAAATGATAAAGTACATTTTGATGGTCCTTCGAAGCGGACTTTTTTTATTATAAAAATCCTCCAATGAAAAATTGGCAACATTAAAATCGTGCATATATTGTACAAGATAATTTCGCATATCTAACAATATCTCCATCACGCCCATTGCTACTGGTCCCAAAGCACAAAGGGAACACATAGTCTGGATTATATCCTAACAATACCAACATTCCAATAACTTTTAAAGTTTAATTGACCGGTCCAAGATATATAATACTCAATCAGGATAAGGGTCAACTTTCTAGAAATATACCTCAGGGTCCACTTTTTCCAGCTGAGGATGCAATCGGAAAATCGCTAAGATGACAGAGAAAAAGACTAAAACTAGTCAAATCTTGATTATATAATTCTTAGTTCGCGGCCAATATTCAAAAAAATAAATTTAAAATATCAAAAGTACCTAAATATCGGGAGATTATAAATTCAGAAAACACTTATAATGTATGCAAGAAATGTGATTTTTTTTTCTTTTGAGAATTTTGACAACAATGAATGATAAGTCTGGATGTAACAAAAAATATATGTATTTTTATTGTTCGAATTTGATCTATAAACAATGATATGTTTATCTATAGCGTGATCCATATCACATACTTATATGACACAATACGCGTACAGAAACTGGGATATAATATAGAAATAACCCTAAATTATCTTAAAAATATATACTTTTTTATTATCTTAACTTCATGATAACCGCATTTTAAATGAAAGTTATATACCTATATAAACACTTTTTAACATATAACAATTTTATTCAATGTTCCGTTTGTAGTCGAAATTACGGAGATTAAGTTTGTCCATGCTTGGTGACAAAGACCAATATCTGTGGAATTTGCCGGCTCTATGAAGGTTGAAAAAAATAAGAATGTTTGTTCTCCTTTGTCTATTTACATACAAAAGCTGCTCCGAGTTATATAAACTACTTTGATCACAAAACGCAACTTTATTGGGTAAAATACACGGTAAAATTTGAATGTACCAGCTGCTTCTCTTCCCGCGCAAGCCGTAAAAGTTGTCTGAGGAATCACCGAATGGGGAAATCATGACATAGGCGATGCGGCTAGCAACCCATCACTATTGATTTCCTGTTTCAACTACTATTATGCTAAACGTGGCCTAAGGTCTTATGGCCCTAGGCTCTGTCTATCCCGCATGGGATAAAGACGTGATTATATGTATGTTTTCAAAGCACGAAAGGCAGTAAACGTGCCAATGGTTAGATATTTCTACAACCACAGCTCCGTAAAATGAGAAAGGAAAATCCTGTGACCCAAAAGGCATAAAATATGAAGGTATTTGGAAATAAAATAATGAAGACCAAAGAAGAGATATATAGAGTGCTCAAGAGAGAATAAGCATCACTACATAAGAAAGTTGGATGATAAAGAAAAATTAAATTCGAAATGCTTGCCAAGGTCCAAAACCCATCATACACAAATAGGGGAAGTCTTTGTCTAGCAGTGCCTTTCTGCCAAAACAACGAGGAAACGACAACGACCGCGTGGCACCCGTGTAACAAAAAGTTACATTGCCGCGGTAAAACCAACAGGCGTAAAATACTTGATGGTTCATCCGAGTCCAAACTACCCTCACAAAAACACTTTAATCTCCGAATCGTATCAAAAATTACACCAAAATCTTCTTCTCAAACGAATTCTTTTCGCATCTAACTATAATATCGTCCATATTGCCGTTCAACAACTTCTTCGCTCTAGTCAAATCATCAATAAAGCTTTTACCCTTTTCCGTCCGAGATAGCTGTTTCGTCGGTATCAAATTCTTAGACAGATACGTGATCATTTTGTTCCAATCTTTCAACAAATAAAACGTTTTGCAATGTTTCGTTTCTATCGGTAACTGGCCGTTAGAATGTTCAAATCGCACGTTCGATATGTGTTTCGAACATCTCGTCGTGCGTAAAGCTTTGACCATAGACAATAGAAGGATATCGACGTTCCGATGCGCCGGAATGATTTGCTTCTCGTAAATGTTTCCGTATTGATTATTTTCTTCTTTTGGACCGACGATGTACATGATGTGAGAAGCCAAAGCGAATGCTTCTTGAGCCCAAATGAACGGGTCTCTATGGTTTGTGTTGTTTATGTCTGCGTCGTACATGACGTCATAGCCGTATTCTGTTCTTAGGTATGTGACGAAGGAGGCTACGCATTCGGCGTGCAATCTGTTGCCGTTCGGATATATGACTAGCACCTTAGTCGGTGGTGGGATTTCGTTGCCTGTAATAGAGAAAATTAATGATAGCAACTTATTCTATACTAGCTGTTCCCCGCGGCATCGCCCCGCGTGGGACTCGGGTTATATCGCGCCCAAAAGTAGCCTATGTTTGACCTCAGGTCGTTAACTACATCCCTACCAAATTTCATCACAATCGGTCCAGCAGTTTAGCTGTGAAGAGGTGACAGACAGACAGACAGACATTCGCATTTATAATATTAAGTATGGAGTATGGATATATATAGGTATTGACAATATCCAGCGATTGACCGCTATCCCACCTGATATTAAATGTAGATGTGGTCTAAGATGGAGCTCGCTGGCATATCAATAACCACTCTGGGCCTTGTAACTCTAGCTCTTATCTTATAATATGGTACAGACACACTGTACAGAGGGGGGGGGGGGGACACACCACATCTAAAAACGGGTGCGTAAGCGAGACGGCGCAATACAACTTCTTCGACATCTTTTCTAAAAACGGCCACTTTTGATAGTTTTTGTAAAGGTTCTTAATTGTACGATACTTACCCATGGCAAGACGGTAGTCTTTGCACCAATACCGTCTGATGTAGCGCAGCACGAGGTAGTAAGCGAATAGTGAAGCTACAATGAGGGCGGTCACACTTGCTATGCAGATATTCAGAGTCTTGTGTTCATCTGTCGCTGGAACAAGAATAAATGTAAAATTTACTAAAACGTAACTAAAACTCAGACCGGAATAGATAAATTTTTGAGCTTGTATCATCAATTTATGTTTCACTAGCGACCCGTCCCGGCTTCGCATGGGCATAAAAACCTTCCTCTTGAATCACTCTATCTATTAAAAAAAACGCATCAAAATCCGTTGCGTAGTTTTAAAGATTTAAGCATACAAACAGGTTGATATAATAAAGAAACTTATTATTATTATTATTATAAAGGGACATAGGGACAGAGAAAGCTAAGTAGCTTTCTCTGTTTTATACTATGTAGTGATACTAGTTTCGCCCGGGGTTGCTCTCCCGTGTAATTTTTGGGATACGTGTTATTTAGAAACTAAAACTATAAGGATAAACTATAGGGAACTATAAGTTAATAATTGAATATGATTAAAATTAAATTCAGATCCAGAACTTTAATTACATAGCACGGATTATTGATAGCTTGTATTTTCAGTGAATAATGATTTTAAATGATGGTGGCGCTAGTGTTCACCGAGGTATCACCTTAACAGCCGGGACCAACTGCTTAACGCGCATTCCGAAGCACGGAGGAGTTCAAGATAGAAATGCCACTAATGGCGACCAATCCAAATATTATTTTTACTTTTACAACGATTTCAATCCATACTAATCCACACTAATATTATAAATACGAAAGTCTGTCTGTCTGTCTGTCACCTCTTCACAGCTAAACTGCTGGACCGATTGTGATGAAATTTGGTAGGGATGTAGTTAACGACCTGAGGTCAAACATAGGCTACTTTTGGGCGCGATATAACCGAGTCCCACGCGGGGCGAAGCCGCGGGGAACAGCTAGTAATTAAATAAATTAGTAAAACACATGATAACAAATAACCGTACGTGACTATAATTAACTTGTTTATTGTATTTTAAAGTTGTAACACTGAGTCACCGCTTATCAATTTGTGACCTGACAATGTGTACATACAAAATTAATTTATTTAAAATGTAACTACGCATTAATAATATTATACGTAATAGTAGTAAATAAATCGAGCAAGTGTGAGTAAGACGCGCTTGAACGAATTTTTTATTCAATAAGCCGATCTTAGCACTTTTGAACTAATGAATTGGCTATGGTAACCGCTTAACATTTAGTGATCTGCTAACCTGTCTTCCCATTTAACCTTTTAATTAAGTGTTGTTTTTTATTTTGTGGATATGGCGTTTTGCCTGTAGACCCGGAGGTCGAGGGTTCGATTCCCACGGGAAGCATACTTTGTTTAGTTGTTTCCAGTTTGGTTAGGACATTGCAGGCTTGAATCACCCGATTGTTTGACAATAAGGATGATTCCGTGCTTCGGAAGGCACGTTAAGCAGTTGGTTGGTCCCGTCTGTCATCTGGTAGTCGTTAAAGGAACTTCGTCAGAGGCCGAAAGGCGGTTCCGAAGAACTCTGACACCAGGTTGTACAAAAATAAAAATAAATAGTCGATTGACCGTGACACTTACACGAAATGTATGAAAAAATTAATGAATTTAGCATTAAAAAGTTATGCTTTCATGTGATGAAGTTATTATCTATTTGTAATATTTTGTTTACAATAATCATATCATATTTTGCGATATATTTTCCTTATAATTCCCAGAAAACAAATAATGTGTACATTAAACATCTTGAAATAAATTATTTTACCACCAGTCGAAATCAAGTAGGTACAAGGACATTCAGAACTTTTGGTTCTTTAAACGCCTTTCACGAAAACCACGGAACATAAAACCATACGATTTATTTGTTACCTCTTCAGGCCCTTTCTACTGAACCAATATATCTGAAAATACGCATACACATAACAAGGAGTATTGAGAAGCATTAAAAATTCTTCTCAATACTTTCAATACTTCTAAATTGCAATGGGGTTCGCACATTACAAGCCTGCTAAAAAACTTAGTTCTGCCGCTTATGCTGTCAGAAGAATCAGACAAATAGCAGATGTGGAAACTGCTAAGCTAGTGTACTTTAGTTATTTTCATAGCTTAATGTCGTATGGACTATTGCTTTGGGGAAGGGCAAGTGAAATAAAGACTATCTTTATTTTGCAAAAGCGGGAAATTCGTGCCATCTATGGTTTAAGACCAAGGGAGTCGCTTAGGGAGTTGTTTAAGGATATTAATGTTTTAACTCTCGCTTCTCAATATATATTTGAGGTTATTATGTATACCAGGAGAAATATTTCTTCTTTTTTTAAAAAAATTGCGATGTTACGGATAGACCCTTACGGAATAAAAATAAATTATATCTCCCATCATATCGGCTAAGTAGAGTTAATGACTCATTTTTGGGTAACTGTATATACTATTACAATAAGCTTCCAGAGTCGGTCCTTAGTTTGCCTGACCGAAAATTCAAAGCACATGTTAAGAATTTACTTTGTAAAAAAGCCTATTATAGCGCTCATGATTTTCTCAATGACAAGGATGTGTAACTTAAGCTTGGTGCGGAGACCTCCAAACTATAGCTAAAAATTGATCATATGTACATTCAGTACATTTTTTTTTTTTTATTATATCATGACATCTTTTATTACTTGACATTTTTATTAAACTATTTCAATAATCCTCAATATTTATTTAGTAATAAACTTATGGTAATTATAAAAATATTCAAATGTAAACTCGTCTGATTTGACTCAAATTTTGTGAATTGACGTTTTTGGAGAAAATGCTGCTGTGGAGTTTGTGGCGCCACTTCTTCTCCACTTGCGCTTTGGAAGTGGTGGTAAACTTAAAATAAGTAACAATTGACGTCAATAAGTGATAAGAATATCCTATATTGAAAATAAACAATTTGAATTTGAAAAAAAAAGAAGGTCAAAGGGTACCTCTCATCCAGCCATTCCAGCGGGAAATTATAACGGCCATGTGGTGACCACAACATATTGTGACCCGGGACTCCTTATAAAATAGTAGTTAAATGTGACCTCTTCATTCCTATATTTTGTAATCACGTATAATTTTCCCTTAATGAGGTTGGTAATTAGGGCATAATAATAATTTTCCGCAAAAAAAATCTACAGATACTTACTTATATCAATCTTAGGACTTGCCACAGCCTGACATCTGCCCTTCAGACCCGTACATTGCTCATGCAATGGGGTGACCGCAAAATAATGTGACCCTGGACTCCTTATAAAATAGTAGTCAAATGTGACCTCTTCATTCCTATATTTTGTAATCACATATAAATTTCCCTTAATGAGGTTGGTAATTAGGACATGATAATAATTTTCCGCAAAAAATCTACAGATACTTACTTATATCAATCTTAGGACTCGCCACAGCCTGACATCTGCCCTTTAGGCCAGTACATTGCTCATGCAATGGGGTGACCACGAAATAATGTGACCCTGGACTCCTTATAAAATAGTACTCAAATGTGACCTCTTCATTCCTATATTTTGTAATCACATATAATTTTCCCTTAATGAGGTTGGTAATTAGGACATAATAATAATTTTCCGCAAAAAATCTACAGATACTTACTTATATCAATCTTAGGACTCGCCACAGCCTGACATCTGCCCTTTAGGCCAGTACATTGCTCATGCAACGGGGTGACCACGAAATAATGTGACCCTGGACTCCTTATAAAATAGTAGTCAAATGTGACCTCTTCATTCCTATCTCTGGTAGTCACGTTCGCAGTTTTGACAACCTCTTCAATACAATTGGCGGTTCCTTTGAGACAACCCTTGCGCACATCGATTTTGTAGCCTTTTATCGCCAATTGCGGAGGTGGCGGCATTATGTGGAGCCTTAGTACGGTTGACAGTATCTCTATGTAGAGGAATGGTTTCCATTCGTTCTCTGAGACTGTTGTGCCTGAAAAGATGAGGATATTTATTATTTATACATTTTGGTCTGTTTGCTAAAAAGAATAAGAGAGTTCTGTGGAAAAAATAGGCCTAGTTATTGCGGGCCTAGGCCGGCTATAAATACTGCTGGTTGCTATTGGGTTTCTTAATGTCCACACTTTCGTAATATTTCGTTTTGTTTTTTAATTTTGTCTTAGAAATTTTTTTTGAGCAAAAAAAAAAAGACTTAATATTACTCGGTACTTGCTTTGTTTCAGACCTCGATAGTAATAAGCACGGGACACACAGAGAAATAACTGGGATCCTGCAGATGTAGCAACTAACAAACTGTTTGCTTGAAGATACTGTTAACGGCATCACAACCAAAGATATAAAGATCAAGCAAAATTATCACAACCAAAGATATAAGATCGAGGATTTAAAAAAAAAGCTGACTGCTGGCGACATCATCCATGGTTACATAACCAAGAAAATACTAAAAAGAGAGACTTACTAAGCATCTGCATGTTGGGTATGTTGAAGAAGTACTGTCCGCGGTTGGTACTGTAGTCAGTTGAAGCCTCGAAGTCCAAATAATGGCTGGTTCCATTGTAATCCCCGTCAGTGACAGACCAATAGCAGTCGTAGTATAGAACCGAACGTTCGTCTATTGCCGCGTCCTTGCTGATCTCGATGTTGCGACAATGGTAGCTATTCGGCCGGTTCGGGTTGTGGAAACGGAACTTCATTGCTGAAAACATTGAGAAAATTCACACACCAGTCTACATCTGCCAGTTAAATATCAGCTTTATAGCTCAAGTAATAAAGAGTAGTTTGAGTAAGTGAACCAAGGATAGGGTCTGCTGTTTTTAAGACCTAAAAATTTATTTATTTAGCTAGGAATCCATGCGGCTTTGCTCGTGGTACAAACGTGGCTTTTCAACGGTGAAAGAATTTTTTTAATCGGTCTAGTAGTTTCGATGCCTATTCGATAGAAACAAACAATTAAATCTTTCCTCTTTATACTACTTAATATATTATACTAACTTAGTATAGTATAGATAAATAATTTATTTATAAAATAAAAGTTTTAACCTGGTAATTAAATATAGCAGTCAATTCTAAATATCTGGCAAAGGCAGTTATTTTTGAGTACATACCGGTTGAGCGGAACCATAATGAATGATATAGGTCGCTGTAATCTGTATGAGCAGAATAAGGAGCTGGTTTTCGATTCTAAGGCACACATTACATGCTCATGCACGCATGATAGTTTTCCATCAAACAAAGGGATGGTACTCGAAAGGTGAATTGAATCGACTGATTTCCAAACAAATCAATTTTTTTTTTTTTAATTTATATCAAGAATTTTGCCATGATTCGTTTGGAAATCAGTTGATTTAATTGTTCCATCGTAAATCATCGCAAAATTCTAGATTTAAACTAAAAAAATTAGGATTTTTTATTTGGAAATCGAATAAATTGCAGTCCACTGAACCTATGCGTACTTGTTATTATTGGTATAGTGTTGGTGACTAAAGTTTTCATGAATGTGGATTTATTAATTTAATTTACTAAAATAAAAGTTATTATTTTATACTTATTTTGAAGTCTACTCTTGATACTGAACCTCCAGTATCAAGGATAACAGTGCCCTGCCACCCTGTATATTAAGACTAGTGGAAAGTGAATTCATCAATGCATTACCAAAATGTGTATTAGGCTAATATTTGTCTGTTAAACAAATGATTCATTGTTACACAATTAGATATCGTATTACATAGTCATAAATAAATATAGTCTGTTTACGTATGTAGATAAGATCTAAATCATTTATAAAAATCCGGTTGTATTATGGCAAGTTACACTTGCATGAAGAGTACATCATATATTACAATAATACAAGCGAACTAGTGACAAACTCAAGGAATCTACTTCGTTCGAGCGTGTTTCCTAGTTGCATCTACAATTAAATTAAGATTCAGCTTACGTTTTAGAGCCCAGTGCCCCTAGTATGAGTTTTTCTTCCGTTAGGATTTTGTATGGAGTTTCTTAGTTGCATTACTATCCGCCAGAGGCGCTGTACAGGTTTACCATACTAAATCGCTAACGCAGTCGCTAGCGTCTGCATTAAGAAAAACTCATACTAGGGGCACAGGGTACGCTTTAAATCATGTTACTAATTGGTTGGTACTGGTTAATTACAATGGAGTGACTGCCGTCTGAGCTTCGTGACCCTTTTTTACAGACAAACCAGACCAATAGGAACATGATCCGGGTGTGCTAGCAGCCAACACTGTTAGATATTTCAGGCTGCCTAAGGCATCTGACATAGCCATCTAGCGTAATACCCGCAAATGGCTTAACGTGCCTTCCGAAGAACAGAGGAACTGGAGACAGAAATGCCCCTAATGGCGACCAATCCATGCTAGGCTGCGCACTCGCCGTCGATTGACGCACGCTATCGTTACGAAGACGCACGACCTGTTAAGCTATCGAACTCCTCAACCTTCTCTTGTTAAATTGAGGTAACAACCTTAAGGTATCTATCATAAGCGTAAAAAAATAAGTTTAGTTTACGGTCACGGCAACTGCGCCCATCTTTTTCGATGCCTATGCTCGACCACTACTCGACTACCAACGTAATTGTTTCTCAACCATTAGCTTTGGTAGTTTTTATGAGTATTTCAGCAGTAGCCTGGTTCATTAACTTTCTAAAAAAAAACAGTTCAAGGTTATCTTCTAAATCGGATTAACTAGTAATGTAGGTATTTAATGCTCGTATATACCGATTAACAAAATTCTCACTGCTGGAAAGCCACATTATCCTTGAATGACATAGGCTATGTTATGTGTGTACTACAAGCAAAACCGAGGTGGGCTGTTAGTACTTGTATACAAGAGGTTTTTGACCAGCTGTGAGACCTAAATAGCTAAAAAAATTGTTACTTACTTTTCCATTTAATACTGGTGAAAGTTATATTTAATACTGTAAAGTTGAAGCTTCTGCCATGGTTGTCGAGTATATAGGGCCGCAGGCTGACTCCGCCGATGCCCGCGTTGAATGGCTTGTCGGACTGGAAAGGTCCGAAGCTCATCTCGCGACATTCTGAGTTGTTAAGCGGCTTGGACACGAGGACTTTGCAGACATCCAAGTCTACATCATCGGGTACTGACAGCTAAATATAAAAAAATACTATTATTATGTACTAGATATCCTCCTCCATAGACTCCTCTAGTTTTATCCACCCATGATATTTCACCTTTAGTTGAAACAATAGTTTATAAACATTCCAAAAATAATGATTTACCCCCTTATTCATAAAAATAAACAAACGTTTGTTAAGCCCATTCTTACTAAAATATATTTTAGCACTCTCTCTCTCTCTCTTAGCGAAATTTACTGTAAAAGAAAGAGCCAAAACACATTTTAGTTAAAAGGGCTTATCAAACGTTAGTTAATTTTTATGAATGTGTGACTTAAATAGTGATTCGTTTTGAAACAAACAAATCAAAATCAAATTTTTGCATGTGGTTGATGTGGTAAAAATATTTCATCCAGTCAAAGCATGGACACTAAGTACATTATTACAAACTTTCGCATTTATAATATTAAATTCAAAATTTAAATTTAAATTTCAAATTGTTTATTTTTAATATAGGACATTCTTATCACTTAATGACGTCAAATTAGTAGGATAGTATCCTTATTAAAGTTAGTTCGCCAAGTCTTGAAGTTATTTTGTGGCTAGTTCAATTTAGATTTTTTGTCCATGTTCAATGCTGGACTGAATATCTGGGGACTGTTATGTTAAGCAATAGGTTATTTAGACAGCCTAATAAATCAGTATTACCTACAATTTTTTTTTCCATTACATGTAATAAATGCTTCTAGGTACTTTCAAATTAAATAAATTTTGGGCTGCGCTGTATATAGAGAGCTACAAAAGATTAAATTTCCTCCTCTACGCGAACGACGGCAAAGAAATGCTTCTCCAGAATGCCAGGTACCTGAATCAAATGGAAATGGTAAATCTGAAATTCCAAAAATGACATACGCGCAGACTGCAGCCGAAAAAAAATCTAAACCCAATGAAAATCACAAAATTTCGGACAAGACAAATATAGATCCAAATAAAAACTTTTTCGAATTAATGATAGACATGTTAAAACAAATGATGACTCAGCTCACAACTATGAACAACCTGCTCATAACATTAACGAGCAGGTTGTCACATTCACCAATCTGAAAATGGTCATCTGGAATGCCAATGGGCTGCTACAACATAGTCTCGAAGTAAAGACATTTCTGTATGAAAACAATATTGACGTCCTCCTGTTATCCGAGACGCATTTAGCAAAGAAAAGCTACTTCTCGATACCAAATTATAAATTTTATAATACAAACCACCCCGATGGTACTGCACATGCTGGATCTGGGATACTTATAAAATCTAATATTAAGCACCACTTAACACAACCATATTGCTTAGATAGGATACAAGCAACAAATGTTGTCATTGAGGATAGCAATGGACCCATAACAATATCTGCAATTTATTGTCCACCAAAGCACACTTTTAAAAAAAATGACTACATTGATTATTTCAAAACCTTGGGAAGTAGATTCGTAGCAGGTGGAGACTACAATGCCAAACACGTCGATTGGGGATCACGAGTTACCTCACCCAAGGGGCGCCAGCTGCTGTTAGCGAGTCAGGAGCTTAATTTGAACATTATTACATCGAGAGAACCTACATATTGGCCAACAGACAAAAAACGTCTTCCAGATCTTGTTGACTTCTGCGTGACAAAAGGCATTTCCAGCACTTATATAAATGCGAAATCGAGTTTGGAACTTTCATCCGACCACACTCCAGTTATTGTAACACTGAAAAAAGAAGTTACAAAGATTCATAGCCAGTGTAGACTACATAATCGCAATACAAACTGGAACTTATTTCGAAGTCTTGTGTCCTCCAATATTGATAAAAATCTGGCGCTAAAAACTGACGACGAATTGACATTGGCCATTGAACACTTTAATAGCTGTATACAGACATCGGCTTGGAAGGCAACGCCCCCGACAAAAGAGCGAATAGCAAACCCTTGCTCAAAAACAATAAGAGATAAAATTTCTGAAAAACGTTCCGCTAGAAAGAAGTGGCAACAGACAAGACACCCCGACGATAAAAAAAGGCTAAATTTCCTCACAGCCAAGCTGAGATCTCTTCTTTTGGATGACAAAAATCGGAACATTGAAAAACGTCTAACGAGTTTGGATGCTACTGCCGCAACTGATTATTCTTTGTGGAAGGCTACTAAAAAATTAAATCAAACACAGACATATCAGCCCCCTTTACGTAACACTGATGGTTCCTGGGCTAGAAGTGATCTCGAGAAGGCTGAAACTTTTGCTGCACATCTGAAGGAGGTGTTTAAACCTCATACCTGCGAGGTGCCCAATGATACATTGAATGAAATATCTAACATCTTAAACGAAACTTATCAGCTTGATCCACCCATGCCCAGGTTTACTAAAAAGGAAGTGAAAAACGCTATATTTAAATAGGACCAACATAAGGCGCCGGGTTATGACCTCATAACCGCAAAGATTTTAAGGGAACTACCTGATGCGGGTCTAAAAGTACTGACGGAGATATACAATGCCATTCTCTGGAGAAACTTCGTCCCACCCCAATGGAAAGTAGCCCAAATTATTATGATCTTAAAACCTGGAAAGAGCGCTGAGGATCCAAAATCTTACCGTCCCATAAGCCTTCTGCCTATTGCTTCAAAGGTACTAGAAATCCTGTTTCTGACTAGATTAAACACAATTATTAAAGATAAAAAGTTAATACCTGACCATCAATTTGGCTTTAGGCAACGGCATGGTACAATCGAACAGATTCATAGGCTTGTCCATGAGATACAAAACTGCTTTGAAAAAAAGGAATACTGCTCCACAGCTTTTTTGGATATATCTCAGGCTTTTGACCGAGTTTGGCACGATGGCCTTCTCTTCAAAATTAAAGAAATGCTGCCAATAAATTATTTTTTGTTTTTGAAATCATACTTGGATAAGCGGCACTTTTTTGTGAGATGTGGAGAGGAGTTCTCCAGCCTCCAAGAAATATATGCTGGGGTGCCCCAGGGCAGTGTGCTGGGTCCCACATTATATCTTTTATTCACGTCAGATCTGCCAGAAACTGATGGTGTTACAGTAGGCACTTATGCTGACGATACTGCTCTTCTTGCTGTTGATAGAGATGCCACTAAAGCTTCCGGGCTACTACAGGAAAGCTTGGAAAATATTTCTTCCTGGCTCAAGAAATGGCGCATCAAAGCAAATGAATCCAAATCAGTCCAGGTTACATATACATTAAGAAAAGAAACTTGCCCACCAGTGACCCTGAACGGTGTTCAGTTGCCACAGGCTCAGGAAGCTAAATATCTTGGGGTATATCTTGATAGAAGGCTGACCTGGAGGAAACATATTTTTACCAAGCGTAAAGCTCTTAGCTTGCAGTTTCGTAAATATTATTGTTTATTAAACAGAACATCAAAGCTTTCTCTAGAAAATAAACTTCTCATCTATAAGTGCATAATAAAACCTATATGGACGTATGGGATACAACTTTGGGGTACTTCTGCAAACTCAAATCTGGAGATTCTACAAAGATTCCAATCTAAACTTTTACGAATGATTGTGAATGCACCCTGGTATGTAAAAAACCAACAGATACATAGAGACTTAAGCATCCCAACGATCAAAGAGGAGATAAGAGAAAGAATGCCCAAATACAGGAATCGTCTATTAATTCATGAAAACGAGCTTGCAAGTAGACTCGTGCAGCCAGGAGCAGTTTTCTCCAGATTAAAGAGGACATCTCCTCTAGATTTGTGAATTGTAGAATGTCACTGTTTAAAGATCGACTACCGATATGACTGAGGTGGACAAGTCACTGGATTTGGACCACGAAAAAATTGTAATATAATAAGCTACAAATACTGCTTAATGTCCATTCATGGAGACAGATTGCAGTAGAAGAGGAGAGAAAAAAAAAAAAAAATTACTTTGCCTGATTGGTGGTGGCCAACTGCTATAAAAAGTATTAATTCTGTTTATAATTGCTCAATTACTATACAGCCCTTTTAAACTATTTGCCAAAGGTTAGTCTTTAAGCTTTGACAATTTAATAGGACTACCCAATAGAATTACCCAATCCTCTTCAAGATATTAGAACTACCTATCTCTATTTTTATGATTTTTTTGTTAACTTTAAATGAAAATGATATTCATCAACCAGATACATTACATCTAGATCACAATATAGATTTTTTTAAAATATTTGTGACTTTCGAGTCTTTAGTTATGGTTAACAATATGGAAAATCAATACAAATTTGTTGACGCATTTGCCTCCATAGATAAGAACAAACTCTAAAATTACGGAATTGCTTACCTGGGTACTGCAACTAAGCGTCTTCGTGATGTTATCCTTACATTTCTGGTAGAAATCTTGCTTGAATCCAGCAACATAATACGAATAATTGATGATAAAGGCACAACAAAACAACAAGCGCATCATGATTGTACGCGGATTAGAGACGCAAATGGAAATTAGAATATGAGCATGACGTCAAAGTATTAGGAAAACATTTCTCGCCAAATCTTTTCCATCGAATAAACCAAAATAACAAAAAGAAACCGCAATTTTCTAGATAAGTAGATGGGACACGGACACAATTTCACGAAATTTTATCTTCCTAGCCAAAGTTCCTAGCTTCACTGTGACATACACAGTACTGACACTCACTACAGAGTATACAGACCACGACAGACAGCCGACGACGTCAGATTTTTTTTGGGTGACGTACTGATAAGACATGACAGCACTGACATTTTACTTTTGATTTTTTTTGTATTATTTTACGGTTTTGGATACGAGCTATTTTATTTTTTCTTCATTTTTTTCACAAGGCTATATAGCAGGCACGCGAATCGAGTAAATGGGTCATTCATTTAGTAACCCTACCCCCCTGTGGAACGATTAAGAAAGAGATAACGAATTGGAACTACATCGTTCCAGCATCGGACATAGTTCCCGGTGCTAGAACTATACATGCTTATTGTATACTAGCTGTTCCCCGCGGCTTCGCCCCGCGTGGGGCTCGGTTATATCGCGCCCAAAAGTAGCCTATGTTTGACCTCAGGTCGTTAACTACATCCCTACCAAAGAGTCATGGCGAAACTCCATACATCGTTTGTACGAATAAAAAATTGAAATACAGATAACATAAAATAAATCGAATTAGTAAGAATACATAACTAGTAACATGTTTACCACCACAAAAAAATTTTAAACCCCGGGGTTTTTTTAATATTTATTTTTTTTAAAGTCGACCTTTAGCTTCGTTTTCATTCGCCATTATTGTCGCAACTGAAACATTATGTCATCCTGACAGTTGTTAGCATTGTCAAAACGGTATTGATAGTTCATTATGGTAGGTTAGGGTCATAGATTAAGTAGTTGTACCTGTGATTAAGCAATTAATTTTTACTTGGTGAAAAAGTGAGATGGCGAAATAGGGAAGTCCATGAGTAAGAAAAGGACCAACGATATTTTTTATATTTTTGTCTCTGTCATCGTGGCAATTTTTTCTTTGGCCAATTCGACGCCAAGCAAAATCTTACACCAAACTAACAGTGAAATTATTTATTTTTTGTATTCAGAAAAATATTCATTTTAAGTAGTAGAATTTGTACGAAAGATATACAAAAAATAAGGGCATTTGTTACATAAATTGTGTGGCTCAGGAACACATTCCAGGGTGCCTACCACCATCTCTTAAAACCATGCAAGATCCAGTGAGTAAGTGAGACAGCGCAATACATGATGTAAGGCGACATCTCCCATACTCAGTCGTTCTTGCATGGTTATTGGAGATGGTAGTAGGCACCATCTCTTAAAGCGTAATACATGATGAAAGGAGATGACGTCTTACTGTGTCACTCTGTCTCGCCTACTCACTCGTTCTTGTATGGTTTTAAGAGATGGTAGTAAACCATTTGATAGTGAGCCTGCTACTTAAAAAAATGATGGTAACCCCCCCCCCGGTGGCTTACTTAACATCTCTTAAAAACACGCAAGATCCAGTGAGCAAGCGGGACAGCGCAATACATCATGTAAGGCGACATCTCATTCACTCACTGGATCTTGCATGGTTTTAAGAGATGGTATACCCCCCAGGTACTAAATCGATGAATCTAACCTACCATAATGAACTGTCAATATCGCTTTGACAATGCTAACAACTGTCAAGGTGACATATTGTTTCAGTTGCGTTAAAAATGGCGAATGAAAACGAAACTAAAGGTCGACTTTTATTAAATGGAATATTAAAATAACCCCGGGGTTTAAATTTTTCTTGTGGTGGTAAACATGTTACTAGTGAAGTATTCTTACTAATGCGATTTATTTTAAGTCATCTATATTTAATTTTTTATTCGTACAAATTCCGCCATCATTCTTTCATCACAATCGGTCCAGTATTTTAGCCGTGAAGAGGTGACAGACAGACAGACAGACAGACAGAAAGACAGACAGACAGACAGACAGACAGACTTTCGCATTTATAATATTAGTATGGATATGGAAGTATGGAAGTATGGATATGGATTCTATCTATTCTGTCAATGTGTCAATTTCTGTCTATCTGTCTGTCAGTCAGTTTCTCTATTTTGTCAGTTGCGTTGCGTTGGTTTGTTGTTGCGTGCGGCTTTATATAATTAAATCTAAAGAAAATGTTTCATAATAAATTATATGGGAAATATAGGCTTATTATTATTTATAATTGTTGATAAAATACAAATACATATAAAATGTTTGTGTAAGAAAAACCCAACAATAAAGATGACGGTGAGTTCTATTGTATGCAAGGTGTAAAATAACTCTATTGTTATCTATTCTTTTTATCAAATGTATCCGACGCGTTATCAAGGAATTGGGGCCTACATCCTCTGCAGCTTCATTTAATTGTAGCAATTGAGTGTGTACAAAATAATATTTTATGCGTCGAGAAAATATTGATTTGTTTATTATTTACTTACAACTATCTATTTACTGAGTATAATCTTTCTGTTTTATTAGTGTTGAATTAAATTGTGGAAATACAATTATTTATTGGTATGTTTGTGTTAACCTTATTGTAAATAATCCATATATAAACATCTGAGATGTAATCTATATATTTTTTTTAATTTCTTCATATATATTTTAGTCCAAAAAAACCGGCTGATGAATCTTTAAAATGCCCCTAAACATAATCAATTTTTTAAGCAAAGCATTATGCGGATTAATTCTTGTTTATCTTTTAGTTTTTGATATTAATTGTGTAAGAAATACTAGGTATATCATTTCTAATAATGTTTTTATAAGATGAATATCATTTATCACAACAAATCTTTGAAAAACAGTTTTAATTTTTTTTAGCTTATACTGAGTTTCAATATTTTTATAAAGTTTTTTTCTTGCTCAATGTTAAAAAGTGAATATACCTATTTTCTAAAATAAAATGAAATTAAGATATTAACAGACTTATATAACTTTTATTTGTTTATCATTGAGTTGAGCATTTCTTTATTATTTTTTGTATTTATTATTTTTACCCCCATTGTATCCTGAGATATGCAAATTTTAATCCGAAAACTCTGGATGGACTGAAGCTCTGATCGAATTCACTACTTGAAATATATTATCAAGTGTGGTGCCAATGGATCCTTTGTTGTAGGTTGTAGGTACAATTGTTTTTTTATCCCCAAGCCCCAAAGCCTATCCATTGAAAATGGTCCGAAAAAGGCCTGAGGTGTTCCAAGCGAGCAATTTAATAACCTTGACTGATAGGCTACAATAGGGAAATAACATAAAAAAAAAACGAAATTAAAACCACAAAACATTTCACACTGTTTAATTTTATCTGTATTTCTTTCACACAAAGTACAACTAACAATGTGTATTTTATTGAAGTTTTTATAGCCCAACAGTTTCCCTAATTGCTGCAATTACTCTTTTCCAAGCTTCTGAACTCACTGGGTTTAAAAATCACATTCTTATTTACACTATTCTGCACAAACATGTTTATTTCTATTAGTTTCCACTGAGGCAGGTACGCCATTACATTTTTATGAACCGTGAAAATTCAAATTTTAATTACTTCATGTACCCAATCTATTCAGTACAGTAACTAGTATTACAGTGTATTTCAATTGTGATTATATTGTTAGTGGATTTTTCAATGGACATGTCCAAAACGGATGTATGTGTTTATGTTTAATGAAAAAGAAATATAACGGGTTATTAAATAAAAAATTCAATTAAAAAAATTTTGACAAACAAAATATTTAAATATTTTAAAGATAATATGAAAAAATTTACATATGTGTACACACTTATATTTTTTGTTTACTATAATGTGATTTTTGTTGTTGTTTCATCTTTGCCTTTCCTCTTTGGTGTCATCAATGTTTCAGAGCCTGTGGTAATATGTTATGAAGTAAGCTCCTTTGTTCCCACTAGTTCAGTTGTCTAGTCCAATGGCGTTGTAGCATCTGTGTACTTAATTATTATCACTATCACTACATAGTATAAAACAAAGTCGCTTTCTCTGTCCCTTTGTATGCTTAAATCTTTAAAACTACGCAACGGATTTTGATGCGGTTTTTTTAATAAATAAAGTGATTCAAAAGGACGGTTTTTGTGCCCAAGCGAAGCCGGGGCGGGTCGCTAGTTATTATTATATGGGAGTTTGCGCAAAATTACTACTAAGGATGCAACTGGATATACAATAAGATGAGAGATAAATAATGCTATGGAAGCGAACCTATATTATGTAACAAAAATTCCATAAACAATTGACATAAACAATAAATATTATTATACATCCATACTATCCATACTCCATACTAATATTATAAATGCGAAAGTCTGTCTGTCTGTCTGTCTGTCTGTCTGTCTGTCACCTCTTCACGGCTAAACTGCTGGACCGATTGTGATGAAATTTGGTAGGGATGTAGTTGAGGACCTGAGGTCAAACATAGGCTACTTTTGGGCGCGATATAACCGAGTCTCACGCGGGGCGAAGCCGCGGGGAACAGCTAGTAAGTAATAACTTTATTCATCAGACACAATTTACATAGCAGTTATGGCTATCTACTGGGCAATCAAACGTTTGTAGTGCGGCCACCAATTTGCTCATGCTACGCAATTTACTGCTAATTCATTCATGCTACATGATGATGTGTGAAATCAAAGTTGATTGGTACACACAGCGAAATGATTTTTACACTTTCCAAAAAAGAGTGTGCTATATTATTTTTCTTTTATCAGCATTTAAGTATGTTTTCAACCTACTTCTTGTCAGTTAAATCTTTGGAACTTCAGCTTTGGAACCCCATGATAGATATTTCGGAACTTGTTATGGAGCGACTGCCCACAGGAAACCGGATATGATACAGAAAGAATCATAATTGGTTGTGTTAGTGACCGACATTACAGATTTATCAGGCTGCTTAAAGGCATCTGCCATCTAGCTGTAACAGCCGGGACTAACGGGTACCTTCTAAAGCATGGTTGAGCTCATTGTCCATTGTCCACACGTTTTCCCAGTTCTTCTGGTGATAGTTGGCACCTAAGTTCTACTCCAGGTTGTCTGTAGGCCCAACTTTGTGGTCCTCTACATGTATGGTGTGTAGGTGTGTTTTCATGTAAATGATCCACCAGCATGTTCTTGATATTATTTTTCCTGATCCGACAAAATTACACCTATGGTTACCAATGGAGGATTCAAATATATCATTTCATAGTATAAAACAAAGTCGCTTTCTCTGTCCCTATGTATGCTTAAATCTTTAAAACTACGCAACGGATTTTGACGCGGTTTTTTTTTAATAGATAGTGATTCAAGAGGAATGTTTTTATGCCAATGCGAAGCCGGGGCGGGTCGCTAGTTTTACTAATAATATGAAGTCTCAATATGACTACAAGACATTAATGTTCTTGTAGTCTGCTAGTATGACCATTAGAAAACAGTCTAAAGAAGTACAAAGAAATTGACGCATAAATTTGATGCTGCAGTCTTAAGACAGAGGAAAATATGCTATTGCATTCGACAATGGAACAAAGAATTATAAACAAACAAACAAATAAACAGAATGTGTGTACACATATCTAAAATTTTATTGTCTTTACTGGTGGTTGGTTGTTATAGCACCGGCAGTCATTAATCTGTGTGATCTCGAGACGAACCTAGCGCAATGAGGGTATTTCAACAATGGCTGAAATGTTCCTACTTTTGTATTATTTGTTTTTAGTATTTTATTATTTTTCTGTTGGAAAGAAAACTGTGAGAAAGACTGAATCGGTTTGTTGAATAATAATATTTGAAATAGGTATTAATAAATATATATTTTTAGATTTATTATAAAAAGATGTAGAATTATTATAAAGTTAGATTGTTTGCTGAATAATTTTATTTTATTTTAATTTATGGGTAAGTTATAAAATATAAAAAAAAAATTGTTTATTTTCTTCAATTGGTGAATTTTTATTTGATTTGATTTATTACATGATATAAATATTTTAATTTAATTTAATTGTCATAAAACTAAACCTACTCCACAAGCATTTAAGGCGAAAAAAGGATTAGGTCAACAATATTATAATTTTTGTCTTTGTGTTGTGTGTTTATAATTAAAAAAATGTATGTATACTGTTTTTAAACATTAGCTAAACAAAAGCCAAAATTTGTAAATAATATACAACAGTCTCATAGCAACTTATGCGCATGTTATCAAAATAAAATATTATTGTACCTATATCGATGACTGAATTGTATTGTCCAATCAACGCGCCTTAAACGGTGACTCAAAAAGTTTTTGATAATATTTAGCGTGTTATAATTACTGTTGGGCTTATTTTCGCTGATTCGTCCCGCGAACACACGTGCCAAGTATTAAGGGTTGTTTTCGGTGCACTGCGGAATTAAATGTTTTTATTATCGTATTTTGATTGTATTTTGATATTCAGATAATTCAGAATTATTTTTTTTTTGCAATTTCCATATAATATGAAATTAATTTTTATAATTACACAAAAAAAAAATATTTCTGAAAGTTTACTAATAAAACACGTTAAGTATATCTATTCATATACATAGGTACTTAACGTTTTTTAATGTTCACTATGGTGTTTCGCATTTTTTTTTTTCTAAATTACAATCAGATTACGTTTTATAAAAAGCCCGTTCGCGAGCAAACCTTTTTTGTTGATAAAAAATTGGGTAAATTCTTTTTGATAATGTACGAACAGGCAGAATCTCGGGTGATGGGTCGCCGTTTTGTTCTAACATTGGTGATTGGGATATCCGCTGGATTTAGTGTCGCATACATATTCTTAACATCGACAGGACACAGCCGAGATATATTATATCAGTACAGGTAATTATGAAAATGGCGCCAAAATTTTATGTCAACTGCATGTGACTTTTTCTGTTGTAAATACTGTGTGTACGTGTTATAGTTATAATAGGTGCCTTTGCCTTCTTATGTTGCATGTTCTTACTAATATTCAGTAAAAATAACGGGAAGAAAAGCATTTGATGGTTAGTAATATTTAAAAATATACGGTGATCTATTTTGTTTTCTTTTTTTCTATTAGGATATGATCATATTTTTTTGGAAATTAAATTATTGTTTTAGGTATAAGAACTTATTTATGACACCATAATTAAACTTGAATTAAAGTAATTATTTACGGTATTTTAGGTAACGTTACTAAATTAAAAAAAAAAAACATGAAAAATAAGTATTAAATAATTAAGGAAAAATAAGTACTCAGTCAGTACAGGAGAATATCAGACGGCCATAATAACTAAGGTTTCAGTTCGCACTCATGGGAATTTAATATAATTAACTAATTGCAAAAGAAAGATTAAAAAATACGAGTAATTATGAATTATTTTTATTTCATAAATGTAAAAATACGAAATTTTTTTTACATCGTATCACATATCTCCAGGAAAATAAACAACCGTAATTCGTACCTATTTTACATTAATAAAAATATCTTAAACGTTTTGGGAAACTGTAAGTGTAGTGAGTAGTTGAATAAATAAATAAAATAAAAATAAAATGTTATAGTTTATTGCCTACTCTGTTTTGGGAAAACAACATACGTCTGGTACCTTCCCGCCAAATAGAAAAAAAATCAACTGGTAACCTGTGGGTCTAAAAACGCCACTTTGAGCAATTCATCGAATCGATTCATATTACGAATTCCTTAGAAATTCTGTAGCAATTCCTCTATTTTTTGTAAAATGGCCAACAAACTTTGCAATTCCTCTATAAAAAAAATTGAAAGAAATAGGAATTGCTAAGGAAATCGTAATATGAATTCGATTCGATGAATTGCTCAAAGTGGCGTTTTTAGACCCACTGCACTCCGGGAGTGCTGGCAGAAGTAACAACAGGAGCAGGCATACATTTTCGCCGTAGAAAGAGAGGGGGATATTACTTCCTCTCCTACGCCGCGGTTTACTCTCCCTCCGTCTTACGAATTTTCGATCAGGTCACGTGTCCTGACGCGAGTTTAACATTATTTTCCATCCCAAATAGTAGTTCTCATTTAAAAATAAACTAATTAATGCACATGAATTAATTTGACTATCATCGCGCTTATCAATGTGTAAATTAGTGATGTGTTTGAGGTGTTTAAACTGACTCGTTTTAGCAATGAGTAAATCGAGTATTTGCTATGATTTTGCACTAAGTTTCAAGGCATGGCTATATTGGCTATTTATAGGCTCATATTTTTTAGAAACGTAGTAAAAAAAATAGTGTCGCTGGTTTTTTTTGTCACTGTACTATTTAAATAAAACATGGAGGAGCTGATCCTGCTGAGGATCAGCTCCAGACACGCTACCAGAAAAAGACCAAGCAGTGTTGCCAATCTAAAAAAAATTTCTTAATTAATTTAAGATGACTAAAAATCTTTTAATTTGGCTATTTTGTACGAGGATGATGGCATTATGTAGTATTATAAAGTCCCACATTCGTAATTGCACCACGAAACTAGTACATTTGGCTTTTCTGCATAAAGCCAACGTGTTTCTCATTTCGCGTTCCCCTCATTTTCTCATGATACATCTGCCTGTTATGGATCCATAATCATAACTATACATACACCAACATTTTTGAATAGGTAATACACCTTCAGGAAAGATATCTCCATTCCCTTTCAAGTCCATATTTTTCAGCAACATATCCAAATTTTCTATATCATATGCGTACATTACATAGGCTTTAGTTTCCGCTTACCATTAGATTATTTATTATTAATTTTGTTCTTTCATAAGTAATATCTAAAGCTATTACAATATCTCCAAAATCAAACCGACTCACGCTAGATGTCAGCACTAAAGCGTCGGGTCCAATACATGATTGGCTAACGATTTAACAAATGTAAAAATACTGAAAAAAAACGGCTAAATATTTTTTTTTCAATTGTATAAATACAACTGTGAAATTGTTTTTTCTTCTGACAATTGTATAAATGCAACTGAAACCGTTAGCCAATCACAAACATAACGACAGCTTTGTATCATTTAATAGTTCTTTTGACCCTAATTACCGCCATCTCTAACATGGAAACTATTAGTCAATACAAAGACCAAATATTTCAGAGAATCTGCCAGAGACCTGGAAAAACATCCGATTTCATATCTAGTAGAGCACGGTACAGACGAACCGGCACATAAGAATGAAGACAGGTCCGTGGCAAATGAGCTGGCGAAGAAAGTCAGGGTACTCTGCTGGGTGTTGACGCAGCCGCACAACCATCACAAAAAGGCTAAACATGTGAAAGCCACGTGGGGGAAGAGGTGTAATAAATTAGTCTTTATGAGTACAGAGGAAGGTGAGTTATCATTTGTTTTTTTTTTTTGTTTGGAAGTGTTATTTGAATCTATCCCGTGTTTCAAGGATTATAAAAAAGACTGGTAAGTTAGATCTAGTTTTGCGTTTAGAAACATATTTTAGAATCCATTTTTATTTAAATAGATGTAGATTAAGGCTGCTACTACCGCTAGTGAACCTAAAAAAATAATTTATCTTTCTGTAAGTGAAATTATCAGAAATCCTCGCGCAACTTTTTTGTCTTTCTTTAGTTACATTAGAACCTTGAAAGTCATTGAAATACTTAGTACTTAGTATTTAATACTATAGTTTCCTTTGTCAAAATTAATAAAAACGGCCACTTTTAGCACTTTTTTAAAGGTTTCAACTTGCGTACTAATGGACTAACAAGATAGGATGCACATATACTATATACTTATACTATATACACTAATATTATAAATGCGAGTCTGTCTGTCTGTCTGTCACCTCTTCACGGCTAAACTGCTGGACCGATTGTGATGAAATTTGGTAGGGATGTAGTTAACCACCTGAGGTCAAACATAGGCTACTTTTGGGCGCGATATAACCGAGTCCCACGCGGGGCGAAGCCGCGGGGAACAGCTAGTACGAAATAAAGCTGAAAAGTGGAAGCAACGTCCAAATTTCGTCGACAAACAACAACGCAACGCAAACGAAGCAACGTCCAAACGAAAAAACGCAGAGATGTGAAACAGCTGGCTATAGTTATTTGAGATAAGCTATCTAGTGTTATAAATAATGGTTATGGACACTAAATTAAAATGGTCGTATTCGGCCATTTCTTTTGTCCAATCGTTAGATCCTCTATTGTGTAAGAAGTGGAGCATACCGGGCAAGAGACAGGATGTATAGCTTAGTCCGATTATCTATTCTGCGGTATCGGTAGGTCGACCGCCTATCTCGATTCTCTCCTCTCGTAATGGCTACTTGTATCGCTATCGCCACATTTCGCTCCGCCTAACACACAAAACGCTTTAAAAAAAATTTTTTTGTTAGTGACAACGCATTCGTCAAAATTTCTTTTTAAAGCGTTTTGTGTGTTAGGCGGATCGAAATGTGACGATAGCGATACAAGTAGCCATTACGAGAGCAGAGAATCGAGATAGGCGGTCGACCTACGGATCGCAATCACTCCCCAAAGGGACGCACTTGCAGTGCTCAGAAATCAAAACATGTCCATGTCTGTCGAGACACGCAAAAATTTGCTTTCTGTATTTCTTCCAATCATATCGCGCCATATAAACAAACTCATCAGCTATTGGTTGATTTGTATACGCCATGCTGCAGCGCAAAGTATAGTGAGCGAGATAGCACAAGACCTATTGTTTTTGGATTTTAAATCTTATGACACAAAGCAATAAGTTCGTTATTTCATTTAAGTTTTTTGTTCGGTATTCCAGAATCGCCGATGCAACATGAAAACGTTGTACTTCTGTATCATTACATAGTATAAAACAAATTCGCTTTCAGTTGGTTGTTCCTAATATTAGATCTGAAATTACGCAACGGATTTTGATGCGGTTTTTTACAGTTATTATTTAATAGATAGTTATTTAAGAGGAAGTTTTTTATGTATAACCCATAATATTGCGTGCGAAGCCAAGGCGGGTCGCTAGTATTTTAAAAGTAACAGTGACTAACGTACTGTACTTGTAAATTCGTTTTAAAAATGACAACATGCCAACCCAGTAATGAATGAATAAATGATATTTTTATTTCTAGTAACAAAGACTCATTTTGTTAGTAGTGCTTATTATGTTAGTAAAGATTGAAAATTTAAAATGGCAAATTTAAATAAATAAAAGAAAAATTTATAAATAAGTAAAAGAAAAATTGTTTCAGACGAGTCTTTGCCAGCGGTAAAGTTGCCAGTTCACGAGGGCCGGGATTATCTTTGGGCGAAGACGAAAGAGGCTTTTCGTTATGTGTACGAGAGACATCGGAGAGACGCCGATTGGTTCCTCAAGGCGGATGATGACACGTATGTTTATATCTTCCTGAAATTTGACAGGCATCCCAACTAATATTATAAATGCGAAAGTGAGTTTGTTTGTCATGCTCTATCTATTAAACCAATCTTCCTGAATTTTCGAATTTATATAATAAGAAGTAGTAAGAAGGACATAGGATATCTAATATCTTTCATTCCGGGAAAGAGCACTGTTCCCAAGGGAATTTTACGCGGGCGAAAGCTAGTTGTAATATGTTTCAATAGCAAGTTGTTTAAACAAATACATAAATGAATATCTTACGTTAAGGAATTTAAATTTTAAATACTGAATTGTTTATTCACAGCTATGTGGTGGTAGAAAATCTGAGATACATGTTGGCCGATTACGATCCCAGCCAGCCTATATATTTCGGGTGCCGCTTTAAGCCCTTCACTAAGCAGGTATGTCCATTTTCATTGTAAAATAAATTTTGAAATATCTGTGGTAGTCTAAACACGGCGGTCATTATTTTTTATTGTAATTAATTATACAAAAAATTCTAAGCATCGCTTGCCTACAGTAGTTCGAGATTAAGTATTTTAAAACCAAAATCATAACTGTAGACAAAATTCAAAGCTAACGATTAGGAGGGTATGGCCATGACGTGAGGAAAGCAAAGATTATTAAGAATTAAGATTGGATCTAGGACTAGAGAAAGACCAAAAAACGGATGGATTGTGTGAGGATATTACCAGGAGATGTGTGACGCGGGAAATGGCTGGCAATAGGTATAAATGGAAGGAACTTACATAATGTGCCGACCCCACATAGGAAAGTAGGATAAGGTAAAGGAAAAGAAGAGACATCCAGAAGGAAAAAAGGTTAATAAGTTTGTATGAAGAAAACATAGGTAGTAATCTTCTTAAGATTTTTCGCCACATACTCAGTAATTTCGCTGTCTCTCTCAAGCACTGCTGCTTGGCGGCAGAAATAAAATAATAACATTTTTCAGGGCTATATGAGCGGCGGTGCCGGTTACGTGTTGAGCAGGGAAGCTCTCGATCGCTTCGTCAATAAAGGCCTGCCCTCACCGCATTTGTGCAAGGCGTCCGAACATGGCGCCGAAGATGCAGAGATGGGTTAGTCTTTATTTTATCTGGATATAGTGATGCTGCGCCCAAGGGGATACTGACAGCATTCAAAAAATTATCTTGGATCGTATGGGTTGTCTATACGTGAACCATTGCTGTACTATTTCAAGCAGGATGGTTTAGGAATGGATCGAATAAAATTACATAATTGTCTAATTTTGTATGTAATGCAATATATATACTATAAGAAAGACCATTGTCAAAAACTTTTGATACTTAAGTTTCACGTTATATTTTTTTCTTTCATTAACTAAAGCGTGTGGACGAGTTCGTACAAATCTATTGTAGCCGATTTTCGGATCAGTTCTATAGGCAAATAGTTCCTTGGAATAAGTGAAAAAAAGTCATTCAGACCAAAGCGTTCCAAAGACCAGTGGTTGTAAAAAAAAATAATGTACTTTAGTAGTACCTCATTAAGGGCACGAGACATCGGTTTAAGCAGACCCAAGGCTTCGAAACCACGCGCCTTTGAATGTAACCTGGGATAGCGCTTAGACGATGAAGACTAACAAAATTATGATGTCTTTCTCCCAGGCAAATGTCTCGACAACATAGGCGTGAAGGCAATGGACTCACGCGACAGTTTCCACCGCGGGAGATTCTTCCCATTCGTGCCACACGACCATTTGTTCCCAAATAAGGACAAGGACTTTTGGTATTGGCACTACATCTACTATCCTACGGAAGATGTGAGTATCCGGCTCGAAGGACCACAAAGAGAGTTGGCTCTTGATTTTAAAGTCTGAGGTTATTACAAAATGTCACCACATAATAAGCACCGATTACTAGTTTTAAACTATGACAGTCGCATGTTCGAACGTCTCACTAGCGCCATTTGGTTGTAAAAATTATCTTTTTTTTTAACAAATTCATATTGACCAGGTAAAGCTCAACAAAAGGCATTATGTCTCTTATTCATCTCGTAAGTGTAAAAAAAAGAAAATTATTATTAACAAATTTGATATATATATTTATAAATTGAACTTTTTTCCCAGGGCCTAGACTGCTGTTCCGACCACGCAATATCCTTCCACTACGTGTCTCCCGACATGATGTATGTGATGGACTACCTCATCTATCACCTAAGGCCGTATGGCATTAGTTTTGGGGTCGGTGACCTGCCAAAGATACTAAGAAATGACTCCAAAGAGGTAACTGCTAACTGAACGAGGATTAGTATAAAAACCAGTGGTGTATGGAACAATGTAAGTTACTTTCACCCCTTTTGTATGGCTTATTTCGGTTATTCATCCACTAAGAGGATAAATTTTATATTGATAATTTTCATCCCCTAAGGGGGATGAGTAATCTCTGAAGTGAAACAATAAGATAACGGGCCCCTTGGCCCCTTTAGAATGTCATTATGTAGATGAATAATAAATGTCGAATCTCAATAGGTATGAAGTTATATCAATAACCTAACTAATTAAGCTGTGATTTGTCTGAAATCTCCATTGTTATGAAGGCTTTTGCCTCTTTCTTGATCTGATTTATTTTCTAAGGAGATAAATAATTTTTAGCATTATTTTTGTATGGTAATTACCTACTTAAAAAGTTTCTTGCTCGTGCTGATTGCATATTAGTTTACTAGTTTTCGTCCCCGGAAATGTCCCTATTTTATCCTCCGTAAGAGGATAAACTTCGTAAAAATAATATTTACTAAGCGCGTTTACACATTCCCGGGGCCGAAATAACAATTTACCTTCTATAACTAGCGACCCGCACCAGCATCGCACGGGTGCAATATTACATAAAAACCTTTCTCTTGAATCACTCTATCTATTAAAAAAACCGCATCAAAATAGCGTAGTTTCAAAGACCATACAATATAGGGACAGAGTGGAAAGCTACTTTGTTACATACTATTTAATGATGAACGAATTAAGAGAGGGTGGTTCTCAGAGAAAAAGGACATTTAAATAACACTTATACGCTGTCGCATTTATATGGTCACACTAATTTGAATGTGACAATGGTGTTGCCACAAGTCCAAAGACAAACATCCAAATTATTTCAAAGATTTTGACTTTGAATATTAGATACCTAATTTTTATTCCCAAAAAGACATATAAATAAAAGACAAAATGGCCATTTTGATATATTAGTCTTAAAATTTACCAATTTTTTTTTAATGAGTAAAGGAGAGACGTGATGAGATTTAAATGTAAATAAATTAAAAATTTGTTAGCATTTATTTAGTCACCAAATCAATAGGCTGTTTTATGCCTGATTGCCTAAATAGTAGAATATATATTTAAAAGTAGTATAAAGTAATTGGTAGTTGCCATAATATAGTTTTAATGAAGAATTGAAGTGTTAATATAATTATTACTAAACAATTTGTAAAAATGTAGTTTCAGGAATAAAATTTGTTTGTTTCACGTTCGATGTGAAAGCATTCCGGTTGGTCAATAATAAATCAAACCCATTGTGAATTCAATAATTTTTTGTTGAATGATATATTATCCACTATTTCTTACACATTTTTCAAGCGATCATTTTTTTTTGTTATAGAAGAAATTAAATGTAGGCTTTTAAAAATGTTCTATGTGTGAGCAATATTAACAAAAAGGACTCAAAAGGGTTGAGTGTTTTATAAATCGAAGTCTATAATTTTGTACTCTTTACTTTCGTTAATAAGGTTTTTTTTTCAGTGAATGAAGAAGTTATTATTCAGTAATCACAACTCACAAATCGTCCTTTCATTTCGAACGACACAAATAAGTTTTGTTTCTTGCAATGTACCTGATAATTTGGAAAATATTTCCAATGTATCACGCTACGCCGAATCTCTTGCCTAGATTGTGCAATACATAGTTTGACTGATAAGGGAGAAGCCAAATTTCTACGCTATATATAACAACCGGCGAAATGGCGGTCATTCAAATATTTATCAGCATTTCATTCAACATAGTAATTTAAATGCGTCATGTAGCTGTAGAGTTGGCGTCGGTAATTTCGCTCGACATACATGTTTTTCATTTATTTTTTATAACATACTTATGTAGTAATAATGCCTAGAGAAAAGTGGATCCAACGATGTCTAACGAGGTTTTGATTTAAACTTTTCAAGCGTGATTTGGTCTTTAATGTTTTGTAAGCGTTTCTGAATAGCGCCATCTGTGTCTTGTTAGTAGATTCCTCGTGTTGCTGGTAGATGTCGCCACGCGAGACTTATTACTTTTTAATTAAAATCTTTATAAACTGTGCAAACAACCAACTTGAGATAGTATTGCCTTTTAAGTGTTGTATGTGTCCATATTTTGAGTAACCGCCATTTTGCAGCGTCTTTTTGCAGGAACAGCGTCTTTTTAAACGGTTTTCAAAAACGACTCACAATGTATATGAACACTAAGACGTCTAGTTCTTGATGTGATTGGTGAACATTTTGACAAATTCTTGTTTATCAAATTAGACTGACCTAAAAGCCCAGCTTTATAAGCATTTTATTTGGCATTTTTTGAATCCCAAGCCTTACTAACGCCATCTATGATAGCGAAATCTCTATTTAGTTTAAATGCTTGTGAAAGTAATAATTATTAAGAATATTTTACGTAATATTAAGACAATTAATTTTATTAATCAGGGTGATTTTTAGCATTTATTTTGATAGATCAACATAATTTATTTGTAAATTAGGATGGTTTTCAATTTTGTAATTTATCATTTAATTATACTAACAGCCAAATAAAGTGTCACTTTTTATCAATTTACTTAATTTCATTACAAATTTTGTAAATGGCGGACTTAAGGCCAAAGCCTAAGGGCTCTAACTACTAGTCAACCAACAGATGATGTTGTGTCTAGCTTAATAATTTAAAAGGAAAATGGCCGCTATTGGCACTTTGTTTGGCTCTTGTATTTCATAAGACAATAGATACTGTAAATAATATTGAAGTTTTTTTCCAGTGTAACATCTACTTTGATATCTATAGTAAAGCTATTTGCATAATAGCATAGAAATAATAGTCTATAAGGTATTTTTCGAGTAAAAATTACAAAAGGGCGACCAGATTTTACTAAATAATAGATAAATTATTATAATACATTTTAACTCCAGTGATATTATGTTGTATGTTTAAAATTTTGCCTACTGAATAATATACACTTAAAATAGTCTATATTGCGAAAGGGAGTTAACTAGTATCAAGAGTTAATCCATTTAATTGATCACGAAATATACTCAAAAATATTATGTGCAATCGTAGATGGACCTATATGGGAGGTTACTAAGACATCTTATAACATCTTAAAAACGATCGAGTAAGTGAGACGGAGCAATACATGATGTAAGGCGACATCTCGCTTGCTCAATCGCTTATGAATTGTATTAAGAGGTCTTGGTAACCCTCCTAGTCTATTTAGCGTTCACAAAGGAGCACGTGTTCTTACTAGTATAAAACTTGCCCGCTTTTGGGTAAAATTTAGTTAAAAAACAAAGGAAAGTCGCATTAAATTAAAATATTTATTAATATAATTACTTTTTACTTGCCGAGGCAATGTTTTTAGGTAATCTTTATGCTTTTTTCGGTCAGGACAGACAGTTTTAGACATAGTTTTTAGCTGAAAATGGTACATAAATTACGCTGAGATTAATTATTTTATTATTTCTCCAGTGTCTTCTAGACCCGTTTGTAATTTTTACCATCAATGTATAATATACACTTTAGTCATCTAGTCTTAAGAGTTATCACTTTCTTACCAAAGAATCTCGTTAAAGGAGTAAATAAATGAATGGCTCTAAGGAAACTAAGTTACCGTATTTATATTATATATATTAGGTACAATCTAGTCTTAAGATTATTCCATTATGTGTGTAGGTAAATTTAAAGCGAAACCAAAAATATGTGATGCTTAATTGTGTTACGAAAATAAACTCTATTGTAACGGATTAAAGTTTAAAAGACTTGATATCTGTCCAGTACGATAAAAATACACACCCTTGCCTTCCTAGATCATTAGTACTTTGCCATCGGTCACTAAAATAGTAACTTGTGTAGTAACTTGTAAAAAAACTCCAGTGATTATTTCATTTTTAAGAAAACGAAACAATTTTTTTAAATAAATTGTCATTTATTTCAGGGAATAGACGCATTTGTGTGCATTTAGTCTTTTTGAAAGATTATTTGTGAATATTGTTTGACATTGATATTGTATTGATTTGCTCAATTCGTTTATGATCCAAATAAATGCTGTTATGTCCTAATTGTTTCCCTTTTTTAAACTTACCACAACTGCGTTTTTTTTTTCATATGCCAAAAATTATAAACGTTTCTTGCTGTCCATTCATAAGTGGGTGACATAAAAATAATACATAAAATAGTTTTTGTGCCCAGATGATGAAGAGCTAACTTATCGCTAATTAGTTACCGACCGAAAGCTTCGGTTTCGGCGTCAGTTTTGGCAGTAAATCTACCGAACATTCCGCCGCGTCAAAACTCTGCGTTCGTGAATTATCGCGCGTCGCTTGACGGATTTCTCAGCAAATGTGGTATTAAATACATTTTAATGGTAATAACACACTTTACTAAGTGTTTCCTGGGCTTTGTACCCCTAGATGAGATTTTTTAAACGCAGACACTAGCGACTGCGTTAGGATTTTGTATGGAATTTCTTTGTTGCCTTACTGTCCGCCAGGGGTGCATACAAGTTTGTCATACAAAATCGCTAACGCAGTCGCTAGTGTAGCGTCTGCATACTAGGGTTATTGAAATAACTGGGAAATACGCTCTGATGAAGACGTGACACTGGATAATGAACAGTTTTTTAGTTTTTTTTTTTAATATTTTCTCATTTGCTTGAACTTATATACTTAAATGGTGGTTAAAATAAAAGGAACTTATTTTTTATTTTATTAGTCAATTCCCAAAACGGATTCTCTATGACAATATATCGACATCGAGCCAATAGGAATTTGTCCTTAATATTTCTTCATCACCATTGGTTCCTGAGATATAAAATTAATGATTTTGCTGTTTACATTTATGGGTAAATAATAAACAATATAAAGCTTTAGAAATAATAGTTGTTACCATCGATCGGTTGTAACAAATCATGGAAATTGTCGTATTCTCGTATCGTCGGCCAACTCGTCTTTTTCAAAATATCTGGTAGATTCCCGCCAAATTTGATGCCGTACGGTCGCAACTGGTATACGAGGTAGTCTATGACATACTTCATGCTTGTGTCAACGTCATCGAAGGAAATTGCGAAGTCCGAATAACAATCGCCTGGCTGAAACAAAAAAATAATTACAGTTAAACAAACTAATCTGTGCCGGTCGCGATGGCGCCACAGTCTATGTCTATTGCACAAAGTTGTATGAAGTTTCCTTAGTTCAGGTTTTAGCCACCGGAACAGATAACTGCCTCACTGTAAGTCTTTTATTTTTTATCAAAAATCAAAGATCGATGCCTATGCTGTATTTATTTTCCATGTAGTTTTTTGAGAGATCCATAATGTTGGATTATCATTTGCTATAATACTTACATGTTCGTGTACGAGCCTGACTGTTTGAAGTGTTGGGTAGTGGGTTCAGTCTTCATTTCACGAAAATGTCCAATATAATTGCAGTTATGTTTTTCTACCTCTTCACTTACCTGTTTTACTAACCAACTTTGACTAAATTTCACTAAAATCTCCAAAATAATTGCTAAGCAAAGTTCTTCCTTCACTTTGCATTTCTTTAACGATTATTTAGGACTTGATTGAATAACTTAGAAATAAAGAGATGCATAAAAAAGTCTTTAAATAGGATCGTATCCGCCCTTACCCTTTCCGGCACATTATGACAATTCCAGAATTTCGTGTGCCCTTGATTCGCGCGATGAGAATACGGATTGCCCGCAAGGAAGCGGTCGCGTTTTAGAAAGTCTTGGGAATATTTCTTCTTTAACCCAATAGACCTAAAGCAGTTTTCTGGAAAAAAAATCAGAAACGACTGTAAATAAATAATAAAAATATAGGGCTTTCACACAGATGAGTTAGCCCCAAAGTAAATTCGCGAGTTGTGTTACGGAATATTAACCTAACGATACTATATTATATAACAAATACACATATAAATAAACATTCGAACCCGAGATATTCAGACTCGAGTACTCGACAGATCGATTTATTTCGGGTCAATGATTTAGAGCATTTGTCCCATTTTCATCGACTTTGCAATTCAATATTTTCTAACATCTCTCTTCTCTTTAATTATATTTCAATATATCTTTCTCTTTGACACAAGTTGCTTTTTATCGTTAAAAAGAAGAAAAAAAACAACAAAGGTGTTAAAGATAAAAAAGTGCTAGCAAAGGATGAATCTGTCCCACGTTGGGCGCCAAAATCGTGATAAACAATAAATTAGATTTAAGGTCTCATTGCGTCTGTTTTTCTATAGATGGTAAGTACACCACTATGCATTAGGCCTCTTTATATATGCTAAATTGGGATAGAGTTAGCCACGCTGATCAGTGCGTACGCAATCGCGTGATTGTAATCAGACAACTTAGTGCGCGACCTTCCTGCGAAGTAAAAGTCTGTGAAAGGCGGGCGTAGCGATAGAGCTGTTACGATATAATGATAATGTTTTAATTTATCGTAGATTTTTTCATATTAACGTGCTTACCTCTAGCAACATCGTCGTTTATGTACGTAGAACAGACGGCGTTTTTTAGGTCTGCTTTCAGAAAACGTTCCACTGCTTTTTTGCTTAGTACGTAAGTTACACCCTGAAATGTACAGATTTTTAGGTTATAAAAATTTAATGTCACAATATCATTGTAATTCGGATATATGTTGTTTTCATCATGTTTCCTATTGGTCTGGGTGCCCCTGTAAAAATGGTTAGGAAGGTCAGACGGCATTCGCTATATTGTACTAACCAGTACCAATAAATCCAGAAACTATAAAGCATACCTAATACCCTGGGCTCTGAAGGCGTAAGCTAAAATGAATACTTATGTAGATAGATATGATCTTTATTAAATTTTATTCTGTCTTTTTTGTGGACTCCATCAATATACGAAACCAAAGTAAACGTATCTAAGTTAAAGCACAGAATACTTAATAGTTTTGTTAAAGTTGATCTGAGTGGCTACTATCACCTTTTAAAACCATGCAAGAGTGAGTAAGGGAGATGTCGCCTTACATGATGTATTGCGCTGTCCCGCTTACTCACTAGATCTTGCATGGTTTTAAAAGAAGGTAGCTCTTCTGACGTTCGTTCCATTTTAGGAATAAATACACACAGTCTCATTTCATCGTAGCGTGATTCGGGTTGCGTCCTCAGATGGTCGCCTCGGGAGTCAAGGATCCGTATTCCTGCATTTTCTTCTCCACTTTGCCCGACCCAAACGAATACATGCTATGTTTATATAAGAACTAGCTGTTGCCTGCGGCTCCGCCCGCGCCTCGGTTATATCGCGCCCGAAAGTAGTCTGTTTGACTCCTAGTGCATAACTATATCCATACCAAATTTCATCACAATCGGTCCAGCAGTTTAGCCGTGAAGAGGTGACAGACAGACAGACTTTCGCATTTATAATATTAGTATGGATAACTTACCTTATTCTGACTAACTGCCAGCATAAAATAAATCGGCTCGGTCGGATCGTAGTCAGCCAACATGTATCTTAAGTTCTCCATTACAATGTAACTGAAAATAATGAAAAAGATTCAATATGTTTAATAAACGTACCTATGCTTCATGGAAACTATTATTTCAGCTCCATATGATTTTTTAACAAGTAAGTATCTATATACTTACTTGTTGTATCCTTGTCGTGTTGCATGTCGTGGGATCTATATCAGTAGATTTTCTCACTTTATCGAGCTCACTTTATGAAATGTTCGCATGATCATGGAGAAATCAAGAGAACTCTACAAATTTTATTGCGATTTGGGTATTGTTTTATATATTCCATGTCACTAAGATGTGCTGTTTCTGGAACGTTGAACCCACTTTAACTTTGCTATAAACAGGCGTGAGTCACCTGATTATGTCTGAAGATGATTCCGCGCATCGGGAGGCACGTTAAGCCGTTGATCCCGACTGCCATCTGGCAGTCTTTAAAAGAACCACGTCAGGCCGAGAGGCGAAATACTGAGACAAAGATGTGCATCATAGAAATCTTAATTTTCTGTATTCTGTGGTGTGAATGGTCGACTGACTGAAAGATGACTGTAAATTACTTACGCTCTTCCTGTAGTAGTTAGAAGGTACCACTCTTTTTCTGTAAAACTCTCCTCATACATAAAATGGAAGTGGCGTTGGTCTATATAGAGTGGCTGATACTTAGTTTGGTCGAATTTTTTTGGTTCTGGAAGTATAAATAAATTATTACCTAAGTATACCTAACGTGTAGGAGAGAAAATTAAAAATTTAAAAGAACCAAGACTGATTTCTTTCCAAACACACATATTATTTTCAGATATTAGGTATTTTCCCCACTTATACCTCCAGAGATTTTTCACAGCTCAACCGATATTCATTGAACATAATATTTTGTAATGTGCACGTGACGCGCTTTCATTTGAGACCCCACTCGGGTATATTTGCAGACATTCCGTGATTCTTCACCCCCACAACTTCTAAACGGCTCAGCCGATTTTCATCAAACATGTCTAAGAACACACGCCCATAAGTCACCTTTAATATATATTAAAAAAAATTAATTGTAATCGCTTTATTTGTTCAGGAGCTATGATGAGACAGACAGACAGGCCGACAGACAGACGGACACGTCAAACTATAACACCCCTCTTTTTGCGTCGGGGTTAATAAAACGTTAAAAGCGTGAGAGAAAAGAGCTTTAATATAGAAAATTGAAAACAGAAGAGGCAAAATGTGGGCACATTTAATACGGCACTACGACTTCATAGACCAAGAAACAGTTTTGTAGATCAAATAAAGGAAAAAGTGGGAGTCTTGTCGTATCAGGAGGTGAAAAGGCTAGCGGAAGATAGAGACATCTGGAAGAGACTCCGTCGACAAGAGCACAGCTCCTTTTAGATAAGAGATAAAAGTATACCTATAGATGATTATGAACAATTATCTCTTAGTCCGAGCGCGTTTCCTAGTTGCATCTTCAGACCCTATGGAACGCTTTTAATCATGGTCCTGATTCAACGGTATTGGTTAGGAATATACTATGGAGCGGCTCCGTCTGACCTCGGCAAGCCTTTTTGACAGCGAAATCATACCAATAGGAACATGATCCGAATGTGTTAGTGGCCAACACTGTCAGTTTTACAAGCTGCCATAGGCATCTGACATAGCCTTACGACTGCCATCTAGCGATAAAAGCCGAGAACAACGGCTTAACGTCTCTTCCGAAGTACAGAGGAGAATGACCTACCATCCAAAAAGAATAGTTTGTTGCACCTATTCCCCCACGTATCCTCAATAGACTTGTCTCTCAGCTTGCTTTCTTGACTGTCCGTCGTCACTACACCACACATTACTAAGACCCTCTCCGCTAGCGAATTGGCCACTTTGTTGTCTGTACTATGAACGTGTAGACTTGACCTAAAAAAAATATATAGTTAAGCATAGAAATATGGCCGCCATTTCCTTAATCCATTTTAGGTACTTTTAAAAATAAGTAATTAACCCAGTCGTATAAAAAAGCACACATAACATTTGTCACTATAGGGACTGTACTATATCTTTTTTCTATCTTACTAAAATTTCGCGCGCAGGTAAATTTCTTTAATCTGTGTAGGTATATAGCACTATCACCAAAGAAGTTCGAATCACGCTGTCGACGCAAAAATTTTTTTTTTACTCTATGACTATCACATTCTGTTTTCAATACAACTAGCACGCATAGACATTTCGAATTGCGCGCGGTCTCTACAGGATTTTTTTTTTAATCTTTTTTTTTAAGTTATGGTTTCATTTTTGCTTTTTGAGGTACGGAAACGTAAACTTGATGTCGAACAATACTTTATAATAACAACTCAGCATTGGGTGACAATAGGCTAAAGTAAAGGAAATTCACTAGTTAATAAAAAAAGGTCTTACTTACGTAATATCAAATCCAGTCAACATAAACAACAATAATCCGAGCAGGGAACACCCCATCTTTCTGAATTCCATTTTAGCCAAATTATTCCAATGTAGTGACGGTTTAAATAAAAAAAAGATTAGAACAAAGTTGAGATAAAATAGAAAATACTAATAATCTAGAATCCAGTTAACAGTCCTAGACTTTCAACTACTCTATCAACACAGCACATAACATCTGTAAGAAAAAAATATTTTGCTTTTAGATAATACGTGTGTGATCATGAAACAATAATATGGCCATTATTTATAAATCGTGACGTAGGTTGCCATGTGAATTTATATAGGTCAGTACTCAGATCACATCAAACAAGGGAGATTTGCTATCTTGCGAGTTTAGTATACGTACCCGATGTCGCCACTTTGCCACACATTTGTACTTGCACACAACCTAATATTATCTCAACAGGGCACACGCAAACACAAAAGCCAACGTGATTGGCTGCAAACACAACAATAACATTGTTTCTATTAACTCATGCAAATTCATTTTTCCAATCACAGCATTTTACACAAACGCTAGTGATGGGAAAAATATGGTCGATAAAAAAATTATGTTTGAAACAAATACCAAAAAATGGTAATTTATCAAATAAATATTTTTATATCGTCGGTATTATTCAGTATTGGTATTTCTATTGAAGTTCATAAAATAAAATTAAGTAGGTAAATATTTGTATATTTATATTATTAAGCTGAGTAGTTTGAATGTACTAATCTCAGGAACTACTTACTAGACCGATCTTCAATCAATATCTTCTTAAAGAATGAATTATATTACACCGAGGAGCATGCCGTATACTTGTCTCGGATGGTGTTGGATTTGAAACGTTACTTATATTTTATAAGAGAGTTTTATATTATATCATTTTACTCCATGTCCGTCCGGGCCAAGTACATAATTAATTTAGAAGGCTATGTACCATTTAAGTAAATTAAATAATTCTGAATTTGATACTACCATTAATTTGGTATACAATTTTAATGTTGGAACCGGCCACTCAAATAACCGACGAACATTTTTATTGTTGCATACACCTTGGCTCAAAATGAACCGAGCATATTGTGCCATTCTTTGTTGGAAACCACTTAGGACCTCTGCCTGTAGCATTTATCCATTTTTCTTTAATTTTTGGATCCTTTGGGTACCTACAAGTTAAAGACAAAGTCAATTGAAACAAAAATAAAAACCCTTTATGCGATAATAGTTGAAAGCACAAATATACGGAGTGAATTCTAAAAAAGCATTCCAAGATATTCGCGATTGCGGTTAGGTACAATACTAGTATACGAGGTATAATAATAGTGGTATACAACCATAAATACATACGAGAACACCTGTGAAGAACATAACAATTTCTTGGCAGTCGGGTAAAAATATGCCATTTATTTTAGTTTAAGATCTATTTACCTCGTGCAGATAAAGACGTTAATCTACACGAGTGTTTGTCATAAAAATATAAAAATCACTAGATGTAGGTGTGTCCAAAAAACCTAATAAAATTATGCAAAAACACAAACAAGCAATTATTATAAAAACAAAAAAAACCCGATTGCTCCTCCGGCGGGTACCATTTAAAAAAATTATATAACCTATGTCACTACCGCAGTTCTGACGAGTTGAAGGACACCTCATATTATGTCAAAAACCGTTTAGCCGTTTGGGCTGTAGGGCGTGCGGCGTGCCAAATAAATGGACATACATACATACGCTCGAAAAACATAACCCTACTTTTCTCTGCATCACTCATTTGGTTGACTGGTAGATAAAGCCTCAGGCTTTAAGTCCGCCGTTTACAATTGTGTAATAAATAAAACCCTCCTTCTGCGCAGTCGGGTAAAGAAAAACTAAGTGTGAATACAGACATTATACAATTTGGAATGTATATCACAGAGCATTTGCCTGAAAAAGCATATAACATTTGTAACATTTTATAATGTGTACTTGAGCTCTGTCTAATCTAACGTCATAAAAAAACCCGGTCAAGTGCGAGTTGAACTCGCGTGGAGAGGGTTCCGTACAATGCCAATGTCAGTTTTTAAATTCAATTGTGGTATTTCAACTAACTACTACTATCGCCATCTAGTGGTGTTTTAGTGAACTATTTTCCGTGAACGTTTTGTATTGAATTTACCACTTAATTGTCAATTGACAGAGTTCTTGTAGGTTTTCCTGTAATCTACAGGCAATGACCTACATTCCGTAAATTTTTCAAAATTTTAGGCTCTGTAGTTTCGGAGATCAGGAGGGGAATGGTCAATTTTCGTCTTCTTTCCTGAATAAAATGAAAAATATTTATATTACAATAATAACAAAAATATATTTGAGCTCCTCATAACGAGCTCTTTCATTTGATATGTCACACGATATGGTTAGCGAATCTTTTTTTTTTTAATGTTGTGATTTACCCTCCAAAAATGACCCCCAAATTCATAATTTATTTATTTACGTTACAGATGCACCTTTGGGTCTTTAACTTACATATGTGTACCAAATTTCATCTCAATTGGTCCAGTGGTTTCAGAGTAATCGGCTGTGACAGACGGACGGACAGACACGCGAGTGATCCTATAAAAGTTCCGTTTTTTTCCTTTTGAGGTACGGAACCCTAAAAAAGACGTATTTCTATGCCAACCTTAATCTAAACCAATTTTAATCTGTATGGAAAAAGGTTTTGACCGTTGTTTACGTTTAATGCTCGGTTGGAAAGGTTTTTTATAAGTATACCACTTTAGTATTGTTCGGTTGAAAAGCTAACTCTATTTTCATGCTTTGTTTAGCCCACAAAAAGTTATAATAAACACGCTATAAAACTATCGATAATTTGTTTAATAGTTACGACAGATTACTCGTAAGACTACATCACTATTTTACGGCCGGTGACAGCGCCGGTACTACGCGACTGACATTACATTCCTAATTTGAAAGCATCGGTGAAGCACGGATCCATTGCGCAATCAAGCGGACCGATTCATTCATTGATACTTACTTAGCAAGCAATGTATTGTATTAACACGTTATGAATGAATTGTCACTTCATGTCATTTACATAATAATTAATTTCATTTTTTCCGGTTTAGAGAAGAAATATGTATATAATGCAATAATTACACATGAAATGAGATTCCATCTTTCACGAAGTTCACTTTACTGCTTGTATTTTTGCAAACAACCACTGAACAACTCGGCATTTTGTCAAAATTTGAGAGATGTGCGCGAGCGTGTAGCGCGTGATAGACTGACAGCGGAAATCTGTATCAAGCCAAAATTTAGCCAGATGCGTTCGCCAGGGCCGGGCCGCTATGACAAATCTCCCTTGTTTGATGTGATCTGAGGGTCAGTAGGTACCTCTTTCTATACCTACATAAACCTTGAGACTAGCATTCCCCTCCGGTTTCGCCTAGGGAAAATCTGTAGGCCAACCAACGAAAAGGCAACTAGGCAATTATTTGTCGGATGGCAGAACACTACAATTTGGAAAATCGATTATTTGTCTGGGTGAATTAGAGCAGTGGATATTTAAACGTAACGATATTCCAGAAGATGACAATGAGGTTTTCGTCATGAGTTCGTTGTTGATGGGGATCAGCCAAGTTTTTGATTCGATCTATCTATAAAAAGCATAATTGAAACAAATTTTATTCAAGGACCTCATGCCACTTACAAACTGATATGGCAAGGATCCCGGTGCCGATTGTTGGCACTACGGCACAGAATATATAATAGTATTAACGTAACTACGGATAAAAATCGCATGTTATTCATCCTTTTTGCTTGACAGTAGCTAGTAGCTACCAATGACCGCCAAGAAGATTTTCAGACAATGTTTCAAGGAATAAAAGAGAAAGTTATGCCATTATACGATCACAAAATGAAACCCAGGGCTTTGATCTGCAACGCAGCTCATAGTATAAAAAACGCATTTTCAGAAGTTTTTGGTGAAGAAACGACTATTATATGTGCATACGCTAAAATAAATATACCAAATAAAGTAGAAAGAATTGCACCAAAAAAGGATCATAAATGCATTTTGTAAAATATGTAGATGAATAACACAGTCGTAAGCGTTGAGAAATGGAAAACACAAGCCACTTTTGTAAAGTACATGGAAGATGGATGGTTTAGAAATAACCGCATTGGTATGGCGACGTAGACGAGCACCTATGTCGCCATCGACATAGTATGCCCTCGAGTCTATGACTAAAACATAAATAAAAGACCAGGAGTGCTATTTTTGAGATGTATGACTCACCCAAAACCGAAAAAAAACGGTTATGTCGCATTAAAATCATTTGAAAACGAACGATAATCATTCGATTCACCGATTTTCCTATGTCATACATTTCAAAAATAGCACTCCATAACACATTGCGAGAACGATTTCCTCTGTCGCGATTTCTGTCTGATATCGGCGACTCATTCAAGTTAACTTCAGGGCGTAGTTAACTTGAATTAGTTGCTTAACCTTTGTAACGTTAAAAAAACACACGTACCATAGGGCTGTCTCTCTCTCTCATCCTAGTGCTATCCTGAATGCATGGAGAATATATCTTTATGAACAAGTTTAATCATAATTAAACAAACTAGAATATATAAACAATATTTTAAATTCTTGCAAGAAACTTTTTGTCATTAAAAATTCACCGTACCTATTTTATATGTACATACTCTTACCTTTACTTACTGTGTTTTAAACTCTCTCATCTTTTCGCTTTCCCGGCTGCTACGAAGCCCAGTGTCTGATTTTATACAATGATGTCGTATCAATGTCTAAAATCATAATCTTTATACCCAAAAACAAAAACCGACTTACATCTGTTTATGGGGGTCAACTTGAAGACTGTGAAGTAGGGATGGTCATGATGGATGATCATGTTTCCTTTCGGACAAAGACCGCGGGCAACAGCTAGTATACAAACAAACATTTAAAAAATACACACAGCCTTTATCCTCCTTTTTTGTTGGAATTCGGTTGATAAAATATGGTGAGTGTCGCGAAGTCGCGACAGGTACTGTACGACCAAAGTAGGTACTGTTTTTAGGATTCCGTAGTCCACAAAAAAAGGAACCCTTATAGGTTCGCTCTGTCCGTCCATTCGACCCCTCTCTAGCTCAGAGATCGTTAGTACTAGAATGTTGTAATTTGGCAACAACATATTAATCACGCCAACAAAACAGTATAACAAAATTTTGAAAAATATTTTTTAGGGTATCCCTACATGTAAAGTAGTGGTGATATTTTTGATCATCTATACTATAATGTGGGGTATCATTGAATAGGCATCAAAAATAATATGAGTGTCCAAAGACCATTTTTGGAGTTTTACGAGTTAGTTGGTAAACTTAAAAGTACATATTTTTGAGCGCTTACATTGCAAAATAACGTTATGAGCCTTCCGCCGTGGTGGGTAACTAAAGAACCCTACTTGCGCGTGGCTCGACACGCACTTGGCCGGTTTTTTTTTTAAATTATAAGTACTGTCAGCAGATTCGGAAACGTAAATAATACAATGGACTATTCATTCAGAAGTACTTACCTATGTAAACATTCAATATTTTCATAACTAGAGGAAGAATGGGCATCTCTCAAGGGAAATAGTGTTTTGAAAATAAAACAGTAAGAGGATATAGGCAAAGACATAAATACATCTACGTAGGATAGACACCTCTCACTCCTCGCTATACCTACATAAAAAAATATTCAGTAGGTACTTATACTTACTCAAAAATGGACATTCATTTGATTGTTTTTTTAATTCAATTATTTTATGGAACCGTGCTTAAAAGGTACGATTTTATACATTTTAATTTATAAGGTGGTCACAAACTAACTGTAAGTATTTAAAGGGGAGGTTGGATTAGGTACCAGAAAGAACAACTTTCCAAATAAACTTGTATCGAAATATGAAAATATTTTTTAGACCTGATCAGAAAAATATCATTTTGCATCTTGACCTGACCGGGGATCGAACTCGGGACCTCTGGAGTAGCGGGCATGCACGTAGGTTGTCAAAAATGCAAGCTTATGTCAATCCCATACATTTTATTCTTATCTCAACATTCTTACTTGGCTACGGGTGCAACTCTTCGTTGCCAGCGCTGATACTGAGCGACTGAGCGTGAAACATGTCAATTTTTAAGCGATAGGTAATCGCTCGAACTTTAAATGTAAACATGCTTTGATATTTTCAAAATTATGTATCAATTATATTTCAGCGTATCATCAATAAAAGTTATGAAAAATTTCAAACCCAATCTTTCCAGTCACAGTCACACATCGGTAACAAACAATGGACCTAGTCTCATACAACAGTTTATTCGCGTACCTGTATATAACGTTACTGCCAACCAAACAGAGTTACCGCCTACAAGTAACACAATTGACCATTTGGCGCACACAGAAGATGACGTTTCTGTTGCTAAAGAGATAGCCGGAAAAGTGAAAGTGTTCTGTTGGGTGATGACCCATGAAGCTAACCATAAGTTAAAAGCGATTCATGTCAAAAATACATGGGGAAGACGATGTAACGTGTTACTTTTTATGAGTTCGGTAAAAGGTGAGATCTTTTTCCTACAAATTCCTACTTATTAAATAGATTCAGATGTTACTTTGCGGAACTTAAAGTTACATGTACTTACCAAATTACTTTGCGTGCTTCCGAAGAAGTAATTTGGTATAGTTCGCGACATATAAGTTGGCAATAAACTGAAATGACCATGAATGCGCAGAAGCCGATTTTCATACAAATTTTAACGTGCACAGCCCCCCGGACGTTCCGTTTGTGTCCAACTTATGTGCCGGGCATTTTATGTACTTGTAATTTTTACTTAATTAAATATACTTTGTGTTCTTAGCATATATTTATCGATCCATTGATAATGAGTTTTCGTTTTGATAATGTGATAATGAATTTTTGATAATGAGTGTTCTTAAGACGAAACTTCTTTACGCAGATAAGTTTCTTAGATCTGTGAGCTTACCATCTATAAAAGAAAATAGAAGTTCGTGGGAAAAGACGAAGGAGGCCTACCAATATATCTATCAACACCATTTGTATGACGCTGATTGGTTCCTTCAAGCAGATGATACCACGTGAGTAGCAAAGATCATAAATATAACTAAAGGAAACATAAAGTTACAAAATAAATACTAGTAATCCCTCATTTTATTTTCAGTTACGTTGTGGTTGAAAATCTCAGATATATGTTAGTTAACCAAAGTACCAAAAATCCTATATATTTCTGCTCTAGTTTAAGAAGTCCGCCAAAGCATAGAAACCAGGTATGTACTGTATTGTTATTATTTTTATTGTAGCTGAAAGAAGCCAACCGCTAGACTAGACCTATATTTTTACAATATGAATGAATAAATGAATACACAATTTATTGCACCAACAATGACATAAACACATAATTGGATCAAATAGTTATTTTTCTGAAAAATGCACTAGCATTTATATTTAATAGAACAAGTGTTTATTATAATATCAAGTCACCTAAGACTAGGACCAGAGTCCTTGTTAAGACGAATCTAACGAGTCGAAACTCAATTTGGTCATGGCGTTGTATTTGAGTTTCCAAGTCTACGAGATCCATTATCAGATCAAAGGGTTATAATAAGTCTAGAAGAAGAAATTGTTTTGTTTGTTTTAAGGATTAAGTTAAAATTTAAATACAGTGACGGTAAGCGCCGACAATTTTAACAAAAGATTCACTTTTAAGGAATTTCCAACTTTTCAAAGATTTAAATTATTGCCGACTTCGTTCTGACGATTAAGCATAAAAGAATATCCAAACATCCCTTCCCATCAGGTTCACGCTGGCCTTGTCCTGAGCAGAGAAGCTATAATTCGCCTCGTCATTGAGATTCAGAAGGTGCCTAATCGGTGTAATGTCGAACCAGATTTGCAAGATGGCGAACACATCGGTAAGCTGACATTTTTTTACAAATCAATAATAGCCACTTTAGGGACCGAAATATGAAGCGAATTTTACCCTAATGAGTAAGATCATCTGTCGTCGATAAGCGGATTGACAGGTAACTGATTGTACAGGTCAATGGCAAATGGGAATAAATGGTGTTAAACTTTAGAATTCCACAATTCTATGATTGTCAAATAGGTGCCCCCTTAGGTGCTCAGTGCTGATGCGGTGTTTGAAAATCAAAAGTGCTAGGGCTATAAAAGCTCGAACCCTAAGGACTATTAAGTATTTTGTGCCTTCGGCGATGAAGGGAATAAGAGTTCAATGCTCAGCAGAGAGCAGAAAAATTAACTGCATGATATCCATGTATTGAAATACCAACAGAAATATTTTGTGAAGTTGTTTTCAAATGAAGAAGGTCGCAGGCAAGCACCAGTATCTGCATCCAGATGCAGGCTGCTTGCAACCAGTCATTCTAGAAATCCTTTGGGCTATGTCCACCAGTGGACAGCCCGCAGCTGAAATGATGATTTTTTTTTTCAATTGGCAAGAATATGAGTATCACTCTATAACCTGTCGATTTTGGTAGGCTCGAGCTTCTTGATTGTCTGAGAATGAAGAGCTCCAGACAGAAGTTCACCTAGAGATCATCAAATAATACCAGGTCGTACATGGTCGACTGATTTGCAAAGCATGAAGCAAACACGTGCCGAGAAGATGATAGATTCTACAATATAAATTAAATTAATAAAACAAAAATACATATGACTAAAAACTGTATAAATTTGGTCCAGTAATATGCATGATGCATATCATCTACGAAATATATCAGCTGTGAAGTGTGAAACGAAAATTTCACAATTTAATTTAATGTTGTTTCAGACCGATGTTTGAATCAAGTCGGCGTGAATGTCATGGATTCCAGGGACATTTATCAGAGAGGCAGATTCTTCCCCCTGCCCCCGCATCACCATCTCAACGCCAAAGATGAGAATGACTGGTTCTGGACTAATATCAGAAGAATCAAAACGGTAAATCGAACCTTTTAAACACTAATGGTTGTGATAGTGACACACCACATAGAATCTTGATATTACGATTAACAACCGTAAGTTTTGGGAAATGGTATAGAATTCTTTGGATTAAGTGGTTTCATTTACTGTCACCAAAATCTCCACGATAATTGATAAGCGAACTGCTTCACCAAGCCTTCTGAATAGACTACATCTTGACTTTTTGATTTGACTTGACTAAAGTGAACCAAATTAAAAGTATGTCCTTTCTTACAAAAAAGAGATGAGGTAATAAATACGATAAATAATTCCATCGAATGAGGAACCTCTTCCTTTTTTGGAAGTCTGTTGAAAATTAGGAAAGGACTTGAATGACTTATTAAAGACCGTAAAACGAATTCCAAAAAAGGGCTATTGTTTGTATATGTTTTTTATTTTTCTTTTCAGGGTCGCGACTGTTGTTCAGAATTCGCTGTGAGCTTCCACGACATAGACCCTGAATTGATGTATGCAATGGAGTACTTTGTATACCATCTAAGACCATATGGCATCAATTACAACTATTAACTTGCTATAAGCTTACTCTGACTTAGTCATTTGTAAATTTAGCAATTTAATTTGTTTGCACTTTGTTAGTTCCTACTTGTGTACAGTGGTCAAAAGAGAAAACTACCGTAATATTTACACCTCAGGTACCATTCTTTCTCTACTTTCCTATGTGGCCCACTGTACTTAAACTTTAGCGTTAGTGGATTTTTGTGTTAGTAGTGTTATTGTTACTACCATGTTTTCGCAAAATAAATATTTCAATTTCATGTTTATAATTGTTAAGTCTTGGTTTTCCAGGTGTTCTAAATAAATATCAACATAAAATAATTTTGTTCTTTTTTTCACTAAGTACTTGTATGTATCTAGAATTAATGATATATCTAGAATGTATATATGTATAATTCTATGCATTCGCCACAAATGAGCGAAATTTTCATATAAACAAGTAATTAATTACCAAATTACTTTGCGTGCTTCCGCCACCAGTTCATGTCGGCGTACATTTTTACGAACTGAAGGCGGAAGCACTCAAAGTAACTTTGGGAAGCACGCAAAGTACCTTCGATAAGTACTTGTTACTTTGGCACTAGTAAAGTCCGAATCAATTATAAATAGGTGGTTTCCTCAAAATAGTTTCTCATTCTCAGAATAGAATACTTACCAGTTATATCATTCAAAGTTAAATGATATCCAAGTTTACTACTTAATCATTAAAATTTAACCGATGTTGAGTGAGTCACAGATTAAGAGCCGTGGAGCCGATTACTAATAAATGAATAAAATAAATGAAACAAATAACGTGTTAATACCATTAAAATTCAAATCAAATTCAAATACTATAAAAACCGTTAGCAATATTTTATACCTTGAAAACTAATTAATTTTAATAACCACTTTTTACGTTCTTCATTCAGTTGTTTACGATGTACGAACCAAACGAACAAACATGCAGCAGCTGTTGTTTAATCATTTAAAAGTGTTATTTGTCGGGTATCTAATTGGTGTGGTGTTAGCTGTCGCCATTTTTAGATTGCAAAAAGGGCGATTTTTCTGGTGAATAAATAATTAAATACAAAAACATATTAAAATACAAATTTCACGCGGATTGAGTCGCAGGTATCAGTTCCCATTAACACAAATCATAAGATAACATTTGGAATGTTTCTTTCAGGGAAGATCAGATTTTGGACAAAATACATAGACATCCTTACAGTAAGTAAAATAAGAACACTTATAAATTACACAATTAAAAACAATATAATTTAAGTAGTTTTTTTTAGTTAGATTTCGGAACAATAACAACGCTATCCTGCCACTGCTAACGCAGTCGCTAGTGTCTACGTTTTTTGAATCTCTTACTAGGGTAGGGGTACAGACCTATTATTAATATCTGTGATTCACCTGAAATCGGTTATTCGAATGATTTTCATTTGACAACAAAGCCGATAAATCGTATGATTTTCGTGCGACTCGGCGGTTTTAGTGATAATCAGATTGAGTAATTCTGCAATTCGTCCCATGTACCTACGGCCCATTTGGTACGAAACGCAGAAAATCGAAATTAATTAAAATTTCATTCTGCAATTCGTCCCATGTTTATAAATGGTACAATCTGTAAAAAAAGCGTTAGTGTAGAAATAATAAACGTTGAATTTTTCATTAAGAAATATAATAATCATAGAATAGTCTTCAACTAGAATAAGCATATAATGAAAGTATGTACAATAAACTGTACAGAACATAAAGGTTGATTTGTACGTAAGTATATTATATATACAGACAGAATTGGAAAATTATGAACTAACAAAGCACAAATTATGTGCAAATGGGTATTATGTAGGCTTGTGATAGGGCTGGGGTATTAATATATGGCTCGATTAAGGACCAATGTAAAATGAACTGCCGATGCTGAAAATTATTTGTGAAACGGAAACGATGAGGACAGAAGAAAGTAGAATGCACTTTAAGGTATTTCATTTTGAACTATATTTTATTTACTGTTTGTACTTATACAAGATATACTGAACTGCTAAGTTATTTGTTATCAATTTTACAAATGTTGATCTTACAATGTGATCTAGTTTTTGTGAAAATCAAAAGATAATCAATTTAGAGAAACATTGACAGAGACGGCGGGAAAAAAACATATTATTTTTTTACACAACATTATTTTCAGCCAGTAGCTTAAATTGTTGAATTTATTTTTTGAACAAATTGTGGTATTTCAACTAATTACTACTATCGCCATCTAGTGATGTTTTAGTGAACTAAAACGTTTTATATTGAATTTACCACTTAATTGTCAATTGACATTGTAGGTTTTCCTGTAATCTACAACTACTAATGACCTATATACCGTAATTTTTTCAAAATTTTAGGCTCATTAGTATCGGAGATCAGGGGGGGAATCGCATCCATTGTTTACTTATCTGGAAGCCATTCATGTCAACCAATTGTATTCATTTCGGTAACACTTGAACTTGTGCGTTTTTGTTATTAAATGAAACAATTACCTGATGTCTTAGATAAAACATTCAGCAGTAACATTTTTTTCACAATCAATTATTTTATATTTAACTATGAACAAAACCACAGCAAAATGTGACAATTCTAACGAAATATACGTATTTATCTTAATTCTTGTCTCACTGACTGTACCAAGCGTTGATAAGGTTTAAATTTCCATACAAAAAAAGAATGGGACGAATTGCAGAATGAAATTTTGATTAATTTTGATTTTCTGCGTTTCGTCCCAAATGGGCCGTAGGTACATGGGACGAATTACAGAATTACTCATCAGATTTCGAAAATTGCACCCTAGGCACTAATGACGTCACAAGATCTTGCAAAATGACTGGCACTGTTTTCGAGTTTTTATAAAAAAAAAAAATGTTTTCTTGGCCTCAAAAAATATGTAAAAAATTATTTTAGTCTAAATAAACAATAATAATTTTAAATATAAATAAAAAACCAATTAACTAGCCTATTAAATAAGTAGGTACCTAATCTGTTTTACGATTTTAGAATTTAAAAATGATGACTGGAGCGGAGATTATTGGGAAACCTGGCATGGCAACCCATACGTGGTACCATGGCCCTCAGCAATCCACTCCATTGACTGTAAGTTACATTTAAGATCATCAACATCGTCATCCGATCGTGTTTCCCGGTTACAACTTCAGCTTACGCTACAGAACCCAGGGTACGCTATTAATTATGGTCCTGATTTGGCGGACCTGGTAATTACAATGGAGCGACTGCCGTCTGACCTCCGTAACACGTTTTACAGGGAAACTAGACCTACAGGAATATGACCCTGGAGTGTTAGTGGCCAACACTCAGATTTTTCAGGCTGCCTAAAGGCATCCGACAAAGCCTAACGACTGCCATCTACCGATAACAGCCGGGACTAAAGGTTTAACATGCCTTTCGAAGCACGGAGGAGTTCAAGATAGAAATGCCACTAATGGCGACCAACCCAAACATCCGCGCACTCGCCGTCGCCGACGTCGCTTGACGCCGGCGTTTCGTTACGAACACGCGCGGCCTCGCTAGGCTATCGAGCTCCTCATTATGCATCATTACAGGCTTTTTGCGGCTTTGCTTTTAGACAACATTTTTATAAAGGGCCTAACGCAAAGTTAGAATCCTAAAAAATCAAGTCTTTTTATAGATCTAATACATATCCATAAAGGGGAGGACAAATCTGCGGCCAAATTTATATCTAAAAACGTACGCGTGTTCTGCATCATAATGACTACAGCCAGCGGACACCAGAATAGGTCGCAGCTCGTCAAAGACACCTGGGGGCAAAGGTGTGACAAGCTGGTTTTTATGAGCACGGAGGCTGGTGAGTAATAAATAGACTTCAGCAGCTGTGGATGAATGGAGATGTCGTCAATGGCAGCGAAGGGGAAACTCATAGAACTGTAAAAACTAGTAGAACGGACCCGCATTCAGGGCAGCCTTCATGTCCGTCACATAGTGGACAAGGTGCAGGTGAGTCGCCTCCTATACGCCCCCCCTGTACGCATGTTCTGGGATGAACAAGTGGCCATGAAGTCCCCGCGCTGGGGCCCGGAAGAACGGGAAACCTTAAATAGGTGATCTTTGTCCTTAAGTCCGTTTTTCGGATTTGTGACCAATGTGCGTATAGTTCTAGAAAAAAAATTCTGGTTTTAGGAATAATGAAATTGTTCACATTTAGCAATCTAGCCTTATTTTAACCCACTCAGAGGCCGAGAGGTGATTTTTTAACTGTACCCGTACGATATGAATGAAGGAGATCGTAGGGGCAATTATTATAACTTTTTAATTATTATTTTCAGATGTTGACCTTCCGGCCATAGCCATCAACACGACTGAGAACGACTCTTGGGGTACAGAGAAGGAAGCGTTACAATTTGTTTACAACACATATCGTCATGAAGCAGACTGGTTTCTCAGAGCTGATGACGAAATGTAATTATTCAGCTCAGGCCCACGAGGCAGGAAGAATTCGTTAACGCGGCCAGCCTGATTCTACTCCGGCCGGAGCCATGCATATTAGTTAGCTTGGGATGCAACCGGGATAGCACTCAAAATATTTATATAGCTTTAAAACCTCTCATAATTATGTTATAATGTTAGTCCCACTATATGTTACGCCGTACAAGAGTTGTTTAGTTGACTAAGAGAGAATATTAACTCTTTTTTTCGATTTCTCAGGTACATTATAATGGAAAATCTTAAATATATGTTGGGGAAATATTCATATACGGAGGCTTTGCACTTTGGCAGCATACCAGAAGATAATATAGTGGAGGTAGTTTGAGACATGTAAAATTGATATGCATTAAACTGTGATGTTAGTTTATTTGTGAATGTAACAATCCAATATGCGAGTTATTTTTTAATAATTATTTATAGGGGGTATCGATCAATGCTGGATACGTACAAAGCAAAGCGGCTTTGAAGAAATTTGCCAATAGAGCAGACCTCTGCAACTCAACTTTGCGCTCGATAAATATTATAATGCGTAAGTATTTATTAATTTAGGATTATTAATTTAGGAGTACACGAAATCGGCGAGCGTGTATGAAGAGAGTGATGAGTGTGGAGGAGGCGAGAGAAGTATTTAAGGATCGTAGCCAATGGAAATCTCTAGTCTCTGCCTACCCCTACGGGAAACAGGCGTGATGATATGTATGTTTTTATTAATGAATGGAAGAGGATTGTTGCGTCAAAGCAGCCTATTTGAGAAAGATATCAGGAAGACGGCCAATCAGCTGCGCCAGATATCGCTGGAACAGGCTGACCTGCGTGAGAGGTGCGCTGTACACTGGCGAGCCATCGCGCAGCATAGATAACTGTGGCGCTCTCTCGTGAGGAGGCCAAGATCCACTTCGGGTTACTGAGCTAGCGAAGTAAGTAACTAATTAACTAAGATGGCGTAGCAACCCAAAGTAAGTCTTGGCCTCGATAAAAAGGATCTCCATTTTGATCTATCCTGCGCCATCTCTTGCCATTTATTTATTAAACTAGCTGTTGCCCGCGGCTCCGCCCGCGTGTATGTCGCTTTTCGCGTAACCTGTGGAAACTACAACTATCCAGACCTATAGTTAATTCTATTGTATCCTTTTCCCGTGCCAATTTTATAAAGCCATTACATTGCTACGATATCATTAAATATTAGGGTTACTTCTTTCTCAAATACCGTTTTTAAAATCAATAGGAATCAGTATTAAACAGTCGTAAAATTCTGAAAAAATATATGTTTTTAGTTGAGGATCTAGCAGAGTGAAATTCGCTTACAGTAACAGTAACAATATCAGACAAAATTCGATCGATAGAAAAATCTAAGTTGCCTCCTTTGGAAGTTTATTTTCAATACTATGCCTAAAATAATAAACTTATTGTCCTGCTTTTTATACCAGCCTTTAGATAAAGTATTTAAATAGTGAAAATCGCTGAAGTAGATTTTGTAGTGATATTTTCCCAAATATGATGTCTAAATGCCTACAAAATGAGTGAGCGCCGCGACTACGCGGCTTACGGACAACGGACCTTCAGAAGAAGGAGCCCTTAACATTCATACTATCAATCTTTGTCTCTAAAAGAGTAAACGCAGCCTATTACAGAGTCATTAGGACCTAAAATCCACTCCCAGTTTTAGTGGGCGTGAAAAGTGGAGAAAATCTCAATAAATAGTGATAAGTCAGATAAATTAGTCCTTACGACACGACCGTATGTTCCGTCAAACACTGATTTGATTATTTTTTAAACCAAAGCCAAACCAAACCAACCAATCAATTCAAATAGCTTACAATACAACACAACAAACGACCGATAAACAAACCAACCAATAGTACTAAATCAACAACCAACTTTTTTTTTTAAATAATTAGAATTAATTGCTGCCGTAAGGAAAAATTTCAATCTGCTATTAAAATAAAGTCAGCGCCATCTATTGATATTTTATGTAACTAAATCATACGCCCACAAACATTCAATGTGTTATTTTATTAAAATTTAATAGAGACTGCAGTGTGTTTTTGTCTTTATTGATATAAGTAGAAATTCTAGCTTTATCTAAATTAAATACGTTTATGTAAATCGCATTCAACTATTTAAAAGTTTTGAAGCAGTGCTTGTAGTAAACTTTAAATGACCATAACTTCTATTTCCCTTAACCGATTTTGATGAAACAAAGATTTTACAACGCTCCTAATTATATGTAATTCACCTGTGAAAACAGCGTTCAAATCTGTTGAGTAGTTTTGAAATTATAACGCACCACACAGACAGAAAGACAGACAGACAAAAATTGAAAAAATTGTTTTTTTTTTGTTTTTATTACTCTTCTTTAATTGCCCCGTAGAGGTTTTTTAGAAAAATATTTAATGTACAGACACTCGATTTTTACTGTCTTATTATATGTATAGATAGATAAGTACAAAATACTTTTATATTAACGGAATTAACGCTAAGCATACGCTAAGAGCTTTCTCTAAGTAAGAAAATAATTCTAGAAAACAAATAAAAAATGAAAATAGAAAATTATTGTTTGTGGCAGGATTCGATCCAGCTACTTTCTAGAAACATTTCTTTACTAAAATATTTAAAAAAAATAGACTTCTAAAAATTAATACAAAACAAAAAAAGGGTAAAAACAAAAGAAGTGATGTCTACCAGGATTCGAACCCTCTACTTAAAAAAATGATCCGCGATCTCTACCGATAGGCCAACATGCTTTGCTTGTTATTGCCGAAATTTCAAATCGGTTTTGTCTATAGGTATGCAAATTAACGCATTAAAAGTTTTAAAGCAGTGTTTGAAGTAAATTTTCAATCGACCATAACTTCTTTTTCCCTTAACCGATTTTGACGAAAAAAAGTTTTGACAACGCTCCTAATTATATGTAATCCAACTGTAAAAACCGCGTTTAAATCCGTTGAGTATTTTCGAAGTTATAACGTACCAGACAGACATACATACATACATACAAACAGACAAAAATTCCAAAAACTGTCTTTTTGGTTTCTGCTACTCTTTTTTAATCGCACTCAATCAGTTTTTTTGAAAAATATTAAATGTACAGACACTCGCATTTTAGTGTCTTATTATATGTATTGATAAAGAACAAAAACCTCACGAACAAGCATACGGCCCGACACAGGTCTTAGGAACACAAGGATGTGGTCACACTGGAAGGTTATTTTGTATGAAAAACCCGAAATAGTAGTGGCGAAAATTTAGGTGGCTTAGGTATTCCATGTAAAATCATACAATAGTATATAGGTAATACAGACATAGAAAATGTAGCGCCATCGTCATTTAGGCATAGAACTATATTCTATAAACTTTCAGAGCAATGTCTACGTAAATTGAACATTAAACTGATAGACACAAGAGACTCGGAGGGCCGTGGTCGATTTTTCCCATACAACCCAACTGAATTAAAATTGGTAAGTGCTTGAAGTACAAACGTATTGGAACCGACCTTGCATGGAGACTTGCAGACCTTACATTTGTGACTACTACATAGTCTAAATAGAACTCATATCTATCTTAAACTTTCTTAATTCATATAAAACCATCACTTTCTTGTTCCTTTGTAAAGATTGAAAAACACATTGACAAAATTTATCATGAAGCAAAAAATATCTTTAAATGTAGTTTGACGCTTGTCATCAACCAAATCACTAAAGTGGTTTTAATGTGTGCGTTAGTTCAGTCGTGTACGTAGTGTGTCAACTACAATAATTTTAAAGTACGACTGCTTTAAGTTAAGCATATTTTTAAGTTCGTGGTGGTGATCACACTCTAGTCCAACTAATATTAAAAATGCGAAAGTGAGTTAGTATATTTGTTTTTTTGTCACCTCTTCACGTCCTATCTACTGAATTCCTGAAATTTCGCAAACACATAGCTAGGAGTATTGAGAAAGACATAGGGTATCTTTCATCCCGGGAAAAAGCAATGCTCCCGAGGTAAATTAATGCGGGCGAAAGCTAGTATTATAATAAATCTATGTTCACACTAATAATTTAACTTCTTTTCAGTCTTCATCTGGTGCGTCAGACTATGCAATATCCTTCCACAATATAGCTTACAACTACTTATTCCTGATGGAATTCTTCGTGTATCACTTGAGAGCGTTTGGCATTGTTACAAAATATACAGAAACAGAATCCGGCGAATATAAATAGCAAATAAATAATTTGCACAGTAGCGCCTTTTTAATTCAAATTAAAAACTTGTGTAATAAACTAATAACCCTCCTATTAAATATTTTAGACGGAAAATAATATTTACTCGTTTACCTAAAACTAATTCACTAACATTACGTTTGTTTTATAACAAAGGCTATTTAAAAAAAATCTCAGATCAAATTATGATTGTGAGAAACAGAAGCCCCTACTGTATTTAATTGATATTATATTTAAGATTCTTTTTGTCTGTTCACTGCTTTGTAAAATTAATCTGAGGAATATTTATTGGTTTAAGTACTACGAGTGAAATGTAATGTTTTTGTCATTTCCCAAATAAATAAATGAGGTTGCACTCTTCTATGAGCCTCTTGTGTTATGAGGAAAACAAGACCAAACAGTTGCTGAGCTATAAAATAAAATGTTTTTCATACACTTCGGATTGTCTTTATTTACAACTAGCTTTCGCCCGCATGAATTTCTCGCGGGAGCAGTGCTGAAAGATATCCTATGTTCTTCTCAATACTTATGTCTATGTTTATGCGAAATTTCAGTAGGATTGGTGTAGTAGATAGGGCGTGAAAGCGTAACAAACAAACAAACTCACTTTCGCATTTATAATATTAGTTAGGATGGAATTTCACTAAGTCTTCAATGAGCAATATGAGCATCCTTAGGGAGGGATCGATCGATTGCCAAGGTATAAAGCGTAGGCTTATATCCAAACACTATTTTTATATTGCTCTCTCTCTCTCTCTCAATCCAGAAACCTACAAATCTAAAAACCCAAATCTCTACTAGAGATCAAAATCGTTAACTGATATCATAGGCAGTGTACGAAAAAAGCCGTAGTGTTAGTGTTTTAAATTTTATTTCATTTACAAAAGTCAAATAATACAAACAAGTTACACTTTTGGGAGTATACATACATACATCTATAGTACTAGTCTTAATGACTAGCATAAAACATAATCACTTTATCTTGAACAATACTACAAGACGCAAAGCTAAATAAACTTAATATAACATACCGAGAATATAAATCGTGTGGTGTTAAGACCTAGAGCAGTATCACACATTTAGAATATTAACTTAATTTTTACACACACATTCCCCTCTGATTCAGATGAAAAGGGAACAGTTGGGAAAATTTGTCATCCGGAGAATTTTCTTCCCAGTTGTCATCCCAGGGGACAGTGCTAGAGGCACAGAACAAAGATATTATCCAAATATAAATGTTTTAACGAGGACTTAATTCCAGGGACAGTGTGGCAGAGTATTCTCTCTTATCTTTAATTAATACATGTAAACCACACCACACCCCATTAGAAATGTATAACGTACTTTGCAACAAAGCCACCTAATATTATCGACCAATAGCAGTGGCAATAAATGACGTAATCAAATTCCCCGCCCATTTTTTCTGTGTGAAACGTTGGCTTGCAAGCCAAACTAGTGACACGTTTTTCGTGCGCTATGCCACTTCTTGTTATTATATCTAAATTCTGTGTCTAGAGGGGACTACTGGGAATAATCGCCTAAATTAAGTATGTATGGATAATATATGGTATAATTCTTGGTATGGATAGACTGCGTTCGGAATTGATGATATTTACGCATCATGACGCCAAAAAATAAATCTGTCTCATACAGTTTTTGGTTTAGGCACCGCTCTGGCCCCTTATTAGGACAAGAAGCATTCCATTTTTATTTAGATTTACGTTTTTGGAAATTCGAATACCAATGTGGACCAGTTTACAAAGGTAATTTTATACTTTATGTGTCGCTATACAATATTTGTATACACAATTATTTTAAATATACAAAAACTAATCATAACGTTGAACAAAAAAGAGCAGAATTTATTCTATTTACAAAATATTATAAAGAGAAAATGAAGTTTATTATCTATTTTATTGAAAAAAAAAAAGGTATACAACGGCAAGTCACTGGTAATATATATTATTCTTGATGTACTAAAAATAACTAAGATGGATAAATAACATCTGCATATTTAATGTATTTGATATACATTAAACATTTATATCAAAAACAGTTGACTGGATAAGAAATCAAATATGAGGCACTTTACAGCGCTATTTATCCTACCACATTTTACGAGTAAGAGAACATTTTAACAACGAATGAGTAAGCGAGATGGCGCAATACATGATGTAAGGCGACATCTCGTTTACTCAATTGTCTTTAGGTTGCCTTGAGCGGTCATGGTACGCCCCAAGTATACCCTTAGTGATATGATTATAAACAAAATGTAATATCCTAAAATGATACAAGTGTAATCAAATGGTTAACAGTCTTAAACATAATTAAGTACAAAACTTACAAACTAACGCTATATCTAAAACTGGTTTTTAGTATTAAAAATAACTATAGATATTTCAAACAAATAAAGTAAATGATCACTTCCTTTTAAATCTACTTCAAAAAAAGAAGGTACTATTTAATCAGTTTGGAATTATGTAAGTATTTAGTTTGGAATTTTATCAAAACTATATTATAATTATTTTATTCGTGCTACTGTTTATATTCAATGTATTTTCGTTGATATAAAAATATATATATTATACTTGAGCAATTTCGGAAATCGACAATCAATTTTTTTTTTTAATTAACGACTTATCTTTATAGTAATTGTCTTTGTGTATCTTCCCTATATCTGCCTTTACATTTTTTAATTTTTAGCTTTTGTTAATTTTGATTATAAATAAGGATAAATAAAATACAAAATGTAGTTTATATTAATATTTCTTTTATTATAGATTTAGATTTATTTATCGGAAAATATAGCTTTTACTTTGGCTTTTTCTTAAAAGAACTAGTGTGATGTATTCAGAATTATAATAGGATTTATAAAGGCGGGGTGAAAATAATAAACTTTAGTAGTAACTTTTGTAGGGGACATTTGGTTCAGAAGCAATATATACTTTCAGTATAATTTTTCATCATCTCTAAAAACCATGCAAGTTCCAGTGAGTGAGCGAGACAGCGCAATACATGATGTAAGGCGACATCTCCCTTACTCAATCGTTCTTGCATGGTTTTAAGAGATTATAGTAGACCACCTGTACCACTGGTAAGACCTAAAAATATACGGAATGAAAAGCGAAAAAAAAAACTCAAAAAAATACACAATTAACTATTAATGAAGTAGATGTCAGGTGAACATTTATTATAAATAAATCTAGCTACACATACATAGAGTGGAACAATTATATACAAACTGATGTGCAACTGTTAATAGCTACTAGAAGTTCAACTTATATATTTTATGAAAGCCTGCCGAAACTCATTGAAGTAGTGCAAAAATATCTAGAGGAATGAAGTGAATTTTGTACACGGTCAATCGACCATGCACACTCTGGTGTCAGATTTCTTCGGAACCGCCTCTCGGCCTCTGACGTGGTTCCTTTAACGACTGCCAGATGGCAGCCAGGTAGGACCAACGGCTTAACGTGCCTTCCGAAGCACGGAATCATCTTTATTATCAGACAATCAGGTGATTCAAGCCTGCAATGTCCGAAACAAACTTTTGTACATAAATATATTCAAATATTTAATTAATTGATCACTATACTGAACAACTTTTAAACTTAAATAATAAACTTAAATCAAAATACGATTTTTTCACCTCCTATGATAAACAAGATTAGATGATTCTCAATTTATATAGGAGGTCAAATTTATATAGGAGGTCAAATTTTTTTTTTCATATTCCGATATGTTTATTTGGAAAAGTTGTTCAGTTTAGTGGTCTGAATCTGCCCTTAAAATATTTGCAGTTGATTTGAGTCCACCTTATATATGTCAATGGTTATAAGTACTTTTGTCAAAGAGTATGTAAAGTGTCTTTCGTCTATCACCAAAGACACCTCTCCGTGATAGACAATAAACATGTTCTCCAATACATTGCCTATTCTTATTTCTACAGTCCACCAAAATTTATTTATTTATTTTATTTATTTGGTATACATACAGTTACAGTTTACAAAAGATCATTTGAAACTAATGTTCAATAGGTTTTGTTCAAGAAAACCTTCAAAAATTTGTGCACACGGCACGATTATAAAAAAACAAAACAGTAAATAAATAAAAAAGAAAGTAACCACATCAGCTTCACAAGTATATGGTTATTCTTGTAGATATTTGTTCATAATAGCTATTAACAAGTTGTACGGCAATCTGTGTAACTATTATAAAGAGTTACCGTTATTGGAAGTAGTTCCGCTTTTTCCGTGACACTCTGAAATAAAGAAAAAAAAAACTTAGTTTCAAATCTCTTTACTTAGATATAGCTGGGAGTTTCAAAAATGTGTAAGATAGATGTCGCCCTACATCATGTATCGTGCCATCTCGCTTCTACTTCGTCCGAGCGTTTTTTCTGGTTACATCTTCAGCTTACGCTTTAGAGCCCAGGGTACGCTATTAATCATGTTGCAAAAGTGAGTTTGAATATTTGTTTGTTTGTTACCTCTTCACGCCTGATGTACTGAACCAATCTTCCTGAAATTTGGCATACACTACTACCTACGACCTTTCATCCCGGGAAAGAGCACTTATCCTGCGGGAAATTCATGCGGGCGAAGCGGCTGGCAAAAGCTAGTAGTAGAAGCTTATATATAAATAAACTAGCGACCCGGCCCGTCTTCGCATGGGCATAAAAACCTTCCTCTTGAATCACTCTATCTATATAAAAAAAAACGCATCAAAATCAGTTGCTTAGTTTTAAATATTTTAGCATACAAAGGCACATAAGGACAGAGAAAGCGACTTCGTTTTATACTATGTAGTGATAACTGACCCAGTGTCGGCGGGTGAGAAGAAGAATCCCCTGGGTTTGCTGAAGGTCTGCTGGAGAGGCGAGCCCGCGCCGGGACACGCCCACTGAGACCAGTAGTCGGAGGGCAGGCGGAGCAGGAGCTGCATTACCTGGAACATGCATATATATAGGTACACTAGCTGTTCCCCGCGGTTTCACTCGCCCTTGGTGGATTTGTACTATTGTTGAAAATTCTATTTCACACTCAAATTATTACTTAAAGTATGTAAAATTTAGTTAAAATAGAGTATGTTCATTGTATAATCATTTCTAAATCCGGTATGGTTGCAATTATCAACTAGAAATTCTCAACTTTATATTGTGGGTTACCTGGCAATGAAATATCTGACTATTTTGAGAAAAATAGTTAGAATTTGAAACTAAGTATAGTTTCTCTCAATTTTTATAACTGGTATAACAAGAAAACTTAATTTCTTTTATGCTGCGTTGTCTAAGGGATCCCATGACAATTAGCAACTATATTATGTCTATTTGCACCCTACCGGTGTTGGTAGATTTATTATTTTAATACATTTATTCCCCAATTATAATATACTCATATAGGCGAGTCTATTTGTTTCCGGAGAATAATAGGTTATTTTACTACTATTTTGTTGTACAGGGTTGGGAGACGGTTTTATTACAGATTTACTAGTCATTTTTTCAGGCCTTATGGGGATGTAAGTAGTGGTTGGTTGTCACACCTTTAATTTTATTTTTTTATTCCTTTTTTTTATACATAATAACTTACCTCTAGTCAAAGGTTTTAATCAGTTGTTTTTTTACTCCTTTAAACTACTTTTATTTTTACAAAGGGTTCATTCCTGTTTTCAGGAATTAACTTTTCTTTTCACTTACCTAGTAAGAGTTTTACTTTATTTTTATACATAATGAAATAAGTATATTTTATTTTGGGTTCATTCCTGTTTTCAGGAACCTATCATTTTAATAATTTACTTTCCTTGTTTATTTTCCTTGACTGGAAACTGTGAGAAACAATTGGCCCCTTTGTTAGTTAAAAAAAAATATAAATTACAATAGGCTTCCTGTTTAGAGTAACTGATTTTGTAAAATTTTGTCAAAACTCTTTTATTTTTCAAATCCCAAATTGATACATAACACCAATTTTGGCTAATAATTCAGTACCTAGTTTATGGTTTCACTTAATTTTCCACACAGAATTTCCAGATCAATATTTATTTACAATACTATGCCTTCTTGGTCTATTTTTTTTGTCATTGTGTAAACTCCAGTGGCGACTTTATATGCAAACTGTTTAACCAATCTTTACCCTATATATATATCTAGACATTCTAAAATACATGCTTATTTAATTATGTATCAGTCTTGAACGATTTCTTTTCGAACAAATCGTTTGCAAGCCTGACCGATATTCTCCCGCTGTAGTTATTTGCCTGAGCAGTTATTTAGTAGTGGCATTCATTTTTGAATATCCATTTTCATATATCCCTCTATATTACCTCGTGTGTGCATAAGTTTTGAGACGAACTAAAAGTTGCATAACTTTTTTAATAATAAACTTATATTTCAAAAAATTTTAGTAAACATTAAGTAGATAATAATCAACAATAAAATATAATTATTATTCAAAATGACCACCCTTGTTTTTAATACAGGCCCTTAGACGATTTGGCCAGTCATCAATGACGGCACGAATCTTTTCCAGCGAAATTGGCTTTGCTTCTCGGACAAGGGTTCGCTTCAGTGACTCCAAGTTTGGGTGGGACTTTCAGCAGGCCCTGAGCTCTAATTCAGTCTATAAAAAATAATCTAGCGGGTTGAGATGGGCTGGAGGAAGGCCATTCGTTCGCCGCGATGAAGGCCGGGCACATTTGCCTTCAACGAAGCTTGGGTGGTTTTTGCCTTAAGGCATGGCGCCGAGTCTTGCTGGAAAACTCAATCCTTGTTGTGAAATAAACTATGTGACAGAGATTTCACAACAGGCTCTAAAATGTGACTTTGATAATTCTTGGCTTTCACCTTGACGGCTTGTTGGCATAAATGGAGCGGAGTGACACCTTTATACGAAACTCCCCACCATACCATCACACTAGCCGAATGGTGAGTTCGCGAAACATTCCGTGCTGAAGCTGGAACATCCTTGCTACTTTTGGTTACACTTTATTGTTTTGTCGGTTAAACTTTTCTTCGACAGTAATGATTTTCTCATCGGTGAAGAGTATCTTCCTCGCATCGTGTCTCCTTATCAGCATTGGACAACATTCGCGTCGCAATTTACGAAGGCGATCGTTTAAGAAGTGAACTTTTCTGCGGCTATACGCCTTTACCTTAAGATCATATTTCAGTATTCAGTTGAATGAAACGCGCGAAATTTAAGTCTGAAGCGCGAGAGTCTACCGAGTGCGACATGGATTTCAGCAAAGTCGCTCTCGGATGATATTGATGTTCGCAGGCGTCCTTACAGAGCGTGGCTGACCACTCCTTTGGCTATCTTGCAAAGAACTTGACTCCTTGTATCGTTTAATAGTGTAATACACGAAGTTACGGCTCACACCAAAATTTTTCACCTCACGGGAAATCTTTATTATTTTTTTCCCCACCTTAAATAGCGAAATCACGGCCGCATATAATTATTTTGTTTCCTATATCACGACAAATTTGAAAGAAATTAATTTAAAAATCAAAGAAATTAAAAGTTAACATTCCAAATTCAAAATTGGAAAAAGAAATAAATAGATGTCAGTAATATTTTATTTTATTTTTTAAGTACAAAGTTTGTCTCAAAACTTATTAACACACGGGGTATAACCTATATTTCAGTAATAAATTCGATTTTTTTATTATTATGGTCGGTACCTTCAAATATCATAAAAAAAAAGTAAATCAACTCGACGGTAGTATGTTTTTTATTTTTAACTGTCAACGTCAAGTAGTGCGGAAAATGTTTAGGTCGATATCGTTATCTCATGAATCGATCGATTGAATCCATCCTATGATTTGGTTTATATCGATTGTTTCTCGATTTATTTTATTGCCTTTTCTATTTATTCTTATAGTAAAAGTAAATGAATATTAATCTTCATTATGGTATACAAAAGGCCGAGGACGTCCCGCGAATTCCCTACGTGAATTCATATCCGGGGAAGGGGGTGTTGTAACGTTATTTTTTAATTCACATTAATAATTCAAGTCGATTGTCATCGCAATTGTTCAGTGATCGATTTAGCCGACTTTCCGTTATTGAACTCTAAGAAACCCATTCAACTGATATCCGATTCCGACTCGATTAAGTTTGCGCGATATTCGTATTCCCCTAACACAATTATGAATCTCTGACTATCTACAATTAAAGCTTGTTTAATATGTAAAAATCTGAGTAAAGTAACTTGCCAAGCATCAAATCGTTGAGAGAATCGATATTTTGAGAATTTTCTGATGAACTACGATTTGGTCTTTAAATTAGTAGCGGAATACGAGAAACGTCAAAATGTGTCGTTGCAATTCAACTACGATGCAATTGAGCGCTATGTGCAGTTGCGGAATTGGTGGGTTACTTATATCTTTATTTATCGACGCCTTTGTCAATGACGGTTGCGATTGGTAATCGATAATTCACACGTAGGATTTTCGTTTTGCATTGTATAATTGTGATGAAAAAGAATCGAGTAGTCGATACCAGATTGTGATCGATTATGGATAGACGAATCGAAATTGTCGACCTTCGCCCCATCACTATGGACGAGCTAGCTGTCAAATGGATTTCGCTGGTGGTTCGATTAGATGCCGGCTTTGAATTTATTTTTCGTTATTTTGCAATTAAGTTGCTAAATAAACGTATTTTTCTATAAATATTCTTTTTAAAAAAAGTGCCGAAATATCGTATTAGCTATGACCGAATTACCCATTCGTGTCTAAGCTTTGGCACTAATCACGGTAAAGATAGGAGCACCAAAAATATTTTGGAAAACCCTGAAAAGGTAATTTGTTTTCTAATTTTCTATTTCCACGTTAGTATGCTAAATAAACCGTAAATCCTCTCATTTGGTCTTATATTTTCTTGGTAAAATCAGATTCTTTATATAATAATATATAAATACAGTACCTAATAGAGGTTTTTTATTAATTGTGGAATAGAGCATATATTTTACCTGCATGCCTACATTAAGTGTATATTGTTTTTCTAATAAAAGTTGAAACATCCATAGGCTACGGTAACCGCTTTCCATCAGATGGGCCGTATGCCTGTTTACCTACTAAATAGTATTAAAAAATAAATAAAAAAAATGTATTAGATACATACATTGAACATCTGAGCCGTAGCGGTGTACATCTCGGCTGCTTGTGTCATGAGTCCGTAGCCCACGATGGTCGGGCCAAAGATCTTCGCCAGATTCTCTATGCCCATCTCACACTCTGGACTCTCTGCCACTCTGTTAACATATCATCAAGGTTTAAAATACCCGTATTCATGCGGTTCTCATGAATACGGGTAATTACACTCCCTAAAAATAATAAAATCCTATCCTATACTATTAAACGAGCAATATCCATACTAATATTATAAATGCGAAAGTCTGTCTGTCTGTCTGTCACCTCTTCACGGCTAAACTGCTGGACCGATTGTGATGAAATTTGGTAGGGATGTAGTTAACGACCTGAGGTCAAACATAGGCTACTTTTGGGCGCGATATAATCTAGTCCCAAGCGGGTGGAGCCGCGGGAAACGCGATATAAAAATATACAAATACTAGCTGAGTATTTGTATATTTTTATATCGCGTTTTCGAAAACGTCTCTATGTTCTAAATTGTATATACAGTTAGTATAGACAATTTAGTTAGTTTAGTTTTGCTTTTAGGCTTTGCACCCAATAACGAAACACCCTGTATAATCGACTTACTTCTGCAAATGCAGCACGACGAAAGCCAGGGTGTCCCTATTAGGCTGCGGCAGCTGCGTGACAGCTTGCACCACAGCGGCAGTCGCGTCGCTCGGCTCCGATAGTTTGGCAGCGTTCATGAAGTCTGCCCATAGAGTGTTAGACACCAATGGTTCTTTGAGCGAGCGAAGGAAGTCCTTTATGCAGCCACAGAGCACGTGGACATCCTCGTTTGCCAGTTGAGGGGAACCGCAGCCGCGGAGGAAACGCTCCTGTGAGGTTATATCGTCATTAATTCTAAACTTGTCTATTTAGAGCGGTGGAATTAAGTCCACCATTTGTACACATTTACTTAATTTGTATAATAACATTTGAATTAATTAAATTGATCTGGCTTCTTCTTTCTTTTTTGAACTGGCGGCGTACTAAAAAGGCATGTATGGATAGAGGACCAAAAAATGTCAAATTCCCCAAATATTCATGTTAGATAGATTCAAACTCTCTGAATTACCCAAAGGTTGACTGTTAGATAATGCTTTTAGGATAAAGTTCGCCTATTGTGCTTTACAACTGTATTTTGTAAAATAATGTTTAAATAAATAAATAAATCAACATAGACACGACATAAAACGCAAATATATTTTACTATTTCATCCTTGGCTTATAAAGTGCTTTTCATATGCTTGCGAGGAATCAACATCTTTTCAAGGCAGTGCGCGATTGTTCATTTTACACATTTTAGAAATTCACATAGTTGTTTAGCAGCCCGCACTATAGTAGAAAAGGTTTTTTTTTTATAGAATGTATGACATGTGTTGTTGTTATATGAAAATTTGCCCACTGGGCCACATAAAAAAGTACTACTTACTTTTCTAAATTGCCCAATCCAATACATTAAGAATCCAACATACGCAATTTTTTACATTGTTGGCTTAGCCCCGCAATGAGTCTATAGTCATATTGTTTAATAAATAGATATTTCCGAGAAAGAACAAGCAAAGAGTACTGTATGCCCGCCACTATTAATTTGCACACACATTCCATTCGACACGTGTCCATCTCTACACGAGGCATCCTCAAACAAGGCAAAATAACGCCTAATTCTTTTTATTTTAATGGTTGTATTGTTACCTTGAGCCTCTTGACATCTTTCTCCACAGCGCTAATACGGTAGATTCCTCTCTCGGAGAGTCCTCGTTTCTCCACTTCGTTGATGCAGTGTACCAACAAGGCAGGCACCATTGGCGGTGTGCGGGGCGCATAGTCCGCTATGCTGCCTTGTTGCTGAAGGGAAAAATTATATGTTAAATAATTTATTTTCCCAAATAAAACAATTACTTTTATGTTAAAAGGCAAAAATTGAAGAAAAAAATATCAGCTGCTACCAGTCTTTTTTTTTTCTTGTTTGGTGTTGTGATATCAATAATAATATCAAATGTAATTTGACAGTTAATTTTCCTTTCTTATTATGTTCAAAAAAAAACTGTCAAATGAGTTATCAACTAGAATATAACCGATGGCCGATGGAGACAGGCTATTATATAAAAACATAAAGACACAACATTTTTCTCGTCCATATATAAATTGTACACTTTATTGAAATCTAAAACAATTTTGATTCTTCTAGTCCTTCATTTTGATACCCAAATCGAAATATGATTGATAAAAAACAAATTTTAGACTGCCATTTCTTTGTGTATACAATCCGCCATGTTGATTTTGTGTTTTATTTTATTTTATTTATTCAAACAACAACAGCCATTCTCAAAAATATGATACAATAATACTTAATTTAGTTTATACATATCCGGCCAAAAAGTTGTTTACAGAAAAAACCATATAACACGCCATAAACTAACATAACACGCCATATAAGTACAATTTGTTATATTAAGTGCTAAACTTCGACGTCACATATCCTATGTCACTCACAAGAATGCGAGGAATCTAAAGATACTTTTCACATCTAAATCTGACAAGCCGTTCGAGACATATGGTGAGACCTAAAAAAGGTCGCAGGCAGGCGCTGGGTGCAGGCCGCGACAACCGGTCGTTCTGGAGATCCTTGAGGGAGTCCCTATGTCCAGCAATGGACAGCCCGCCATAGTAACGATAATTGAGCGAGCTAAGCGAGCGAGAGTCTCAATTTCGAGACGGGCAAATTTTAATTAATTAATATGCGCTATGGTTTCGTTTTTGGTTATGGATACGCTTTTATTTTTATACTTAGTGATTTTTGTTTATTTATTTTTTATTTTAAGTATATAAAACGCGCTATGGTTTCGTTTCATTTGAACCGTCAGACCGGAATATGTAGCAACTGAAAAAAATCCTTCTTTTGAGAATAGACAAGGAAAAAGAATTAACAGAAAATACCTAGAGCTAAAAAAAGGAAAGGGGCTTATCGGAAGCGGGTCGCGAGGTCTACTGTACACAGAACCACAAGTGTATACTTACAGTGTGTTGTGTGTGAGGCATGGGCCCAGGCGGCACGCAAGGCAGCGGTAACAACGCCCTACATTCCGGGTGCGTCTGAGCGCGACATGTCTCGCACTTTATGCCCGCTTTGCCGAAGCCGATCCTGAGGGAAATAAAAAAAAACATGTAAGATATGTAGGGCTTAAAAAAAAATTCATATTAATTATTATTTTTATTGCTTTTGTTTCAATAGTAAATGTTTGTTATTCATTGCTCATAAGTTTCCCTAAGATAATCGAGGAATACCGGAAAACGTCTACTTTTTCGTTAGTTTAGCTCAGTTAGTTTTATTTTCCATGAAATACGATCATGAAAAACAATATAAAGTGCAGTTCAAAGACCAAAATAAATTATTACATAAAACTATTAAAAATATTTAAAACCTAGCAATAAAGCTATATTCAGAAATAGTTTCGTCGCGAATTACTTGATATTTTCAGCGACAACTACAAACTTTTTTACGTCTATAAAAAGTATAACTTAATGAGCGAGAGGGATACCTAAAAATGGCAATATTTGGTTACAATTATTAAATTCAAACTGAAATAAATAACAACCAAAATGGCATTGAACTGAGACTGGAGACGGGCCAACCCGGTATCACCGCTTTCAACCTTATTTCATTACGAGTACGTACTTATATCGCACTTCACCTCTTAAATACCGAAAAGTTAAGGGATACAGCGCCTTAAGGTCTGCATATCGTTCTTGGATGATACAAAGTAGTCAGGTTTCAACACTATGCTTGAAGTTTTATTTTTGTCAGTAATCACTACTACTGATCTTGAAAATTTAGTACTTACTCATCCATATGTTATTATAACCAATGTAAATAAAACACTTTATTGGTCCACATTCCACATTTCTCTTGCTTGTTTTAGAACAAACATGTGTGGCCTCAGCCTGGTACGAAAAAAATCGTGCAGTTTATATCCACTACTGGTCATAAGTCCTTAGAATTTATTTGGCCTTTAACTTGGCGAACAATGGACGTAAAATACTTACGTCTTCCCACACGGTCCGCATTTCTCCCGCTTATAAAATGTCTTAGATACAAAGTTATGTAGTCTCGGTCTGGTACGTGGCAATCTGCCATATTGTGCTAACTACACTCAATAATATTACCTACATTGAACCATATCCACTACTGGTCCTGAACTTCTATCATTAATTTCGCGTATAACTTAGCAAGCAATGGACATAAAAACACTTACGTCTTCCCACAGGGTCCGCATTTCTCCCGTTTATAAAAGTTCTTAGATACAAAGTTGTGTAGTCTCGGTCTGGTACGAGGCGAGCCGCCATATTGCGCTGACACTACGCTTGGCGTGCGTTGCGGCGCACAGCGAGGCGTTTCCGATACGCTGTCTGAGTCTATAACAATAAAAAAATCGGTTGTCTTTAAAGTCGGTTTACTGACGATAGTTGAACGTGACAACGTCATAAGAAATTCGCTTGCACTTCAAGCCTTAAATAGAACGCCTCAGAGCGAGGTAACGCCGCATTGCGTCATGTTTTTTCGTGCGTGCAGCCGGCTCCATCGAATTATAAGACGTTGTCACGTCAAAAACAAATACTTTTCAACAAAAAAACCTTTATCATTTTTGAGATTAAAGCATTAAAAAATTATGAGATGGAATATCTTTCCAAAATCCAAGCAAAAATCTACGACCAATAGGATTTTGATCCGTAAAAAGTTCGTCGGTCCACTAGTAAGAAATATATATAGAAGAACTAGCTGAATGTTGGTTTTCCATATAAATTCTTTCTAGGTAATTTAAGGGTGAACAACCCTTATCACTTAGGAGTATGAAAAATAGATAGTAGCCGATTCTCCGACCTACTGAATATGCATATAAAATTTGGTAAAAATCAGTAAAGCCGTTTCGGAGGAGTAAGATAACTAACACGGGAATTTTATATATTAGATTACACTTTCATGCTGGTCTGGGAGAAAAAGTAAACATTGAATGTATCAGCTGCTTCTATTCCCGCGCAGGGCGTAAAGGTCTATCGAGGGATTCGTAGAATGAAGGAATCGTGACATAGGCGATGCGGTTAGCAACCCATCACTATTGATTTCCTGTTTCAACCACCATCATGCTAAACGTGGTCTTAGGTGTTATGACCCTAGGCTGTCTACCCCGTATGGGATAAAGACGTGATTTGAGGGGAATCCATTTCGGTGCATATACAAAAAAATGTTTTTTCTTTGTCCAAACCATAAGTTTTCGTTTGTTTATGTATCAAATAAAGACATTTTCTTTATTTCTATGTATGTATAGATATTATATATATATATATATATATATATAGCTAGTGACCGAGAGAAGTGGATGCAGTTGGAGGAGGCTTTGCTAACAGAAAGCATACAGACAAGATTGTCGATCTCATTCAAATAAAAATGTCATAAAATGTGTATAATGTTAATATGTCTGAAATAAAGGCTTTTATTATTATGTATAGAAGAATTAAGTTACAAAATTATGAATTACCAGTACGAGGTGGAGCGGTCGGTGTACAGGGTGTCTTCATTTCGTGGTGTAATTGAACGCTGTGTTTGCCAGAAATACGGTGAGGTGACTTGGTCGGCGGCGCTTCGTCGCTGCTTTCAGATATCGGTTGCTGGAAATTGGACCGTCTGGTTAGAGGTTGCAAGGTTTAAAATGTTTTTTACAACTGTGAATACAGAATAGAATAAACGTTTATTGAGATCAATGATCACATTGAACAAGGGATAATAAAAGGTACATATTTTTTAATATCAATGTCAATTATATATAAAAAATTTAATACATCCATACTAATATTATAAATGCGAAAGTCTGTCTGTCTGTCTGTCACCTTTTCACGGCTAAACTGCTGGATCGATTGTGATGAAATTTGGTAGGGATGTAGTTAAAGACCTGAGGTCAAACATAGACTACTTTAGGGCGCGATATAACCGAGTCCCACGCGGGGAACAGCTAGTATGAAATAAAAGTAGACAAAATTAATGTGACCTCTGTCAATAGGAGTCTCAATAGGTAGCGGCTGAGTATTACTTTCGACACGTGGATATGTTTAGCACTGATTTTTAACCGCCAATTTTTGAGGAGTCACATACAAGTTCATTTTTTATTTTTTTCCATCTTGAAGTTTTCAATACATAGTTTTGTGAAATCAGTAGTTATTTCATCGTAGTCAGATGGCTAGGTGAAGCAGTGTAAGTGCACTTAACAATTTTGTAGATTTTAGTAACATGGACTAAACAAGTTAATTATTAAAAAACAAAATACCCGACTGCATTAAAAACACCTAAAATTGGAATGCCAAACATTTGAATTTGGCGCCAAAAATCAGCCATTTTTTATATTCTCTGTAACACTTTTACAGTAAATACGAATCCTACGACACCTCTCAAGCCAAAATCCATGGAGCCGTTCAGGCTTTGGAATGCCAAACATATGAATTTGGCGCCAAAAATCCGCCATTTTGTATTTTTTTTTATATGCCCAGTAATACTTTTACAGTAAATACAAATCTAACGACGCCTCACAAGCTAAACTCCATAGAGCCATTCTGTTGCAGACCGTACTAAACATCTATACACATACTTTTAAAAATATAACTTTCCTTTTAGCGCAGTCGGGTAAAATAACACGTGTTTGAAAAAATAAATACCACGACGACCACAACGATAACGGTTCATAATGTTTAATAAGAAAATGTCGATTCCAATATGTGTAGGCTATAATCCACCCTGGCACCAGATCACTAGAAAGTATTTCTGTAAAATAAACTAAGATGGGTAGAAAGAGAGGAAGGCCAAGAAAAAGATGGTCAGATGAGTCAAGGGTCTTTGAAAAGGAATTTGAAAGAAGCGGCACAGAACAGGGACGCATGGAAGAAAAGAGGGGAGGCTTTGAATGGAGTGCAAAAGGATATAAAGAAATAGAAATTTTTAATGATAAGGTTAATTAATGATTCGTAAGCCATTGTGTTAGTACCTATTTGATTGCTATACCAACTGCCAGAGATTTTTTTAACTACAAATATAGTTTAAAATTAAATACGCTATTTAATACTTTCATTAATTAATGAAATCGTTATTGTGTATGATTGCCGTCACGACGAAGAAAATAAGCGCATAAAAAAGACGCGTGCTAAATCAAATGTTTGTTTGTTTCTAATAGCTTTATTGCACAAAATAAAAGTTAGCTTAGATTGATGTTATTTTCAATGACAATCAGTCAGTTATTTCAATTCATGAGATATCATTCCAAGACCCGCCTTGGAATGCAATTGGGAGAGATGAATAAATCACTACATAGTATAAAACAAAGTCGCTTTCTCTATGCCTATGTCCCTTTGTATGCTTAAATCTTTAAAACTACGCAACGGATTTTGATGCGGTTTTTTTAATAGATAGAGGGATTCAAGAGGAAGGTTTTTGTGCCCATGCGAAGCCGGGGCGGGTCGCTAGTAAAGTATAAGATACATGCTTTCGGCCGCTTCTCACGGGAAGTGCTTTTCCCGGGATGAAATGTAGGATACATGTCCTTCTCAATACTTCTATGTGTAAGCGAAATTCAATACTTCTATGTGTAAGCGAAATTTTAGGAAGATTGGTTCAATAGATAAGGCGTGAAAACAAACTCGCATTTATAATATTAGTTGGAATGGAATGGGATAATAAGATTCGAGAATACATTCGCGTATTCACATAGGAATTACATCTCATAAATAATTTAACTTGACGATTACCATTCAGACTGATTCTTTGAATATATTCGTCTGTCAATATGTATGTGTTTGCATGAATGAATAAATAAATCTGGCAGTTGGCATATCGAGGACATTCGAAAACTTACAAAGTTCTGAGGCGGTTTGAGGTCGTGATTGGTTGGCGCCCGTTCCAAAGTCAAAGTCGTGGTAGCTGTTGCCAGTACCTTCCCGCCTTGTAATTCTACCGTCTACAAAAAACATCCAGGTGGGTAATACAAATTATAAAAAAGAAAAACAGTAATGTAACCGGTAATTTAAAATTAGAAGACACAATGTTTTATTGTAATGGCCAGTATTAATGGTCTTCATCATCACTTCGTGTAGGTGTCACGGTCATTTGACCTAGACACCCAGCTTATAGTTCTTCAGATCTACTAATATTATTGAGTAATCTTGGTAATTTTGTAGGTTCTTAATTGGGGTAACTGTTTCGGTGAGTTTTTCTAATATCTTCTACACACAAACTTTCATATGTATGCAAATATATTTAAAATTAGACCTTATTACATTATCTTAAGAGCTAATGGCTGAAAGGTTATGCAAATAATTGCTTGTGACTGTACGGACAGCAATTGCCAGGCATTAACAGGCTGTGCACTGCTGAATACAGGCCTCTCCAAAGGATTTGAAGAATAACTGGAAGCAGCCTGCATTTAGCGCTACCCTGCGAGCTTCTTCAGGCCGCCATTCAAGAACATTTCTGCGTCATCAGCTAATAGTTCTTTGCACTATAATTAAGTAATTTGACTATATGTTTAGATAGTATACCTTGGTAGCAGAAGATGTAGAAGAGCGGCGTTTTTTAGACGCGGGCGGGTTGTCGCGCGCGGTCCAACCGCCGCGTTGTACCCACGAGCGGCGAGTGGACGCGATCGAAATGTCCAGATCATCTTCCGAACGAGAGTACGACATCTCTGAGAGGAGTGTGCCTACGAGTAGATAAAGATAGCCTTTATTTCTAAGTATTCTTTATTTCCTGACTGTCTGATAATAAAGATGATTCCGTGCTTCGGAAGGCACGTTAAGCCGTTGGTCCCGGCTGCCGAGAGGCGGTTCCGTAGAACTCTGACACCATGTATGCATGGTTGATTGACCGTGACGCCTACTCGAAATGATGATGATGGTTTCTAGGTAACAATAATTCATCATTATCAGATCAGACGCAGGCTGTCTACTGCTGGACATAGGCCTCCCAAAAGTATTTCCAAAATAAAAAAAGTCTAGAAGCCTGTTTGGCTATTGAACAGAATAGTATTAAAATCAATACAAATAAACGAACACGGACCTGTAGAATTCAACTCTGGCACACCAGCGAGTTTAGCGTTGTGGTCTTGCTGCGTAGTTCCGTTCAAGAAGGCCAGCTTCTGTAGTGTCTCGTCGTTCAGTTTGGCACGGTTGTCATTGAACAACAGGTCTCGGGCCATTTCTAGCAGCTTGCTCTGAAAGTAACATTATAGCTACAATAATTGATGACAAGGCAAGTTGTGCTTATTGTAATGGTATAATTAAAAAGGATTATCAAATGGCATATCTTGATATAAAGAATCACCCTGGATTTTTTTTTCTGATATATATTAAATTTTAATAACATCTATCACTGGTCATAACATCAACTATGAAAAATAATATGAAATAAATAATTAAAAAAAAACACTAATAAATATGTACAAAATCATAATACTTAAAATTATATTCAAATCTCACCAATTCACTATACTTCTTGAGTACAATATTTCTCTCCCTTTTCTCTCCGTCCAGCAGCTTACGGACATGTGTAAACTTGGCCTCCCACTTCTCCAACTTCCTCAGAGCCTCGTCCAGCTCAGTCTGGAGACGCATAGCCTCTGCTTGGGCCGATGCCCACTGGGATCGCACCCATTCCATCTGCTTTGCGAACGCTAGGAAGCCTGAAAGTATTTAATTAATTTATCTCTGTACTTGCAATAGGTACTGAGCAAAGAATTTATATAAAACACTGGAATGTTTACAAATTGTAATAATCACAAAAACAACATTCAAAATTAATCCTTATTACTCTACTGCAAAGTTGATTTTTCTTTAAAGCCTACATACATATACCTAAAGTTCCAGTGAGAGGTCCAAAAGTTGTAGGTGTCCCTTTTTCCTCTTGAATTTTATACAACCTAACTAGAAAGACCCTTTAGTACCTTTAGTACTAAACTTTAATTTTTATTTCACGGGCTTTTTTGTCCTCCATAAGCATTCTAAGCTTATGGAGGACAAAAAAGCCGTTCTGTGTTTTATATAAATACTTTGGTACTGAGCTACAGGAGGGTCAATAGTGGGTCGATATGGTTAGTGTTAATAGTGCATACACTGCGCGCGGCCTGTTGCTGGAACTTGGCCTGCGCACAGTGCACTTAGATTTTACCTTTATTGTACAAAATACAAATGTTAAAAGCATTATCTAACCCCACATTTACACTCAGCCCCTGCCACTGCTCCTGTCGCTGCCGGAAATATTTCCATAAATACTTCTGCGGCAATAACAACGCGAGTGAGCGTTCACACTCAGCCTTCATACTTCTTACAAGTTCCAGTGCGAGACAGCGCAATACATGATGTAAGGTGAGATCTCCCTTACTCACTGAATCTTGCATGGTTTTAAGCTGAACGTAAACACTCACTCGCATTGCCTCTCCTTTGACTTCCGCTCGAAAAACCGACAATTGAGTGATCGCCAGGCAGCGGCAGCGGCATGGGCAGTGAAAACCCAAGTAACCTATTTACATTCGCGTGCTGTCCACTTCCCTGCCCTACCAGGCTGAGTAAACGTGGCATAACAGTCAACCATTGGATGAAGCAGACAGCTTGAATGTGAACCTGTTTTTATAAACGCATCTATGTATCGCCACAACCATCGGTCACGTCAGATTTCACTAGTACCTACATTTACACCATTTTATTATAAAAATGATGAACAGTTAGGCGGGTAATGCAATTTTTTTTTTACTTTTTCACAAGATTTCAGCAATGATGCAAATCGGGGTTTTTGAAAGAAAAGTACAAAATTAAGGATCGTAACGGGTAATACGTACATTCTTCTGCTGCTCCGTCGTTTAGGATTCCATTCAAACGATTTATATCGTCGAACTGAGCCACGAGAGACAACGCTATGTTGTACCCCGAATCAGAGTTGTCTGTACTCATTTTGATTGGACTTCAATAATTAGAAGATAAATAACATTAAATGTAAACTAATTGTACACTTAAATTACATTTCCACACGGATATAAACAAAATAACGCAATTTCAACTGTAGGTGTGCTAGCAAAGTTGAATTGAAATTTTTTAACGGCTGTTGTTTGGTTGGTTGGGGTGGTGTCAGTTATGACAGTTGGCTTGGCGTAAGTGTTCCATTATATTCACACATTTCACACCATATTTACATTAAGTTTTTATCCGTGATCCATTTAATATATTATTATACATATGCAAGTTAGAGTATGTATAAACTATAATATTAATTATTAAAAATGAATTAAAATAGGTACTTCTATTAAATAAGTCCACACTTCAGTTCTTGAACCTGCAACTGTTCTATTTCTCGGAGTTGAACGGAATGTACTTTGATCTTTGACATTGGGTGCTGCCTACGTATTAATAAAATGTGCCTGTGTGAAGTAGATGCAATGTCGTTTAGTGTCTTTTCGCTGTAGCCCGCTTAACCCCAAAAAAATATTTGTACTTAGTGACATCTCTTGACGTGCTAAGGTATAAATGTAAAAAAGGCAAGAAATTTTTAAACTCGTGTATCATATGGTTTATGCTGTTTTTACTACTTTGTTTTTGTTGTCTAAATAAATACTAATAATGCTGCAGTTCAGTGTGATAATTTTTGGTATAGCCATTTACTATCCCTAATAATTAGGCTGTCAAATAGGTAGATTTTGTATATTATATCGATTTAATATTTTTTTCTTTTGATTGACTACTATACAGTCATACACGCCATACACCAGGTGGCTTATTACGATCTCTTAAATAAAACCAATGCAATGCAAGAAGGAGTAAGTAACCGAGACAGCGCTATATATAATATAACATCTCCCTTACTCAATCGTACTTGCATGGTTTTAAGAGATGGTGGTAAGCCACCAGGGGGGTTAGAGAAGAAGCCACCTGTTGTTTACACCAAGAAAGATATTGTGGTTGTCGTATTGTATACATCTATTTACCAATTAAAATGGGTGTATTTAGATAATTTCTTGGCAACATTGGTTCTAAACTGATTGACATTGACAGCTGACTGAAGTTGCTGAAGTTGTTCTATTTCATTTGGCCGTCTCCGTCTAGTAGATTTTCGCAGAACATAATTTACAAAGCGCAATGACGTTCGGTTGAGGACGGTGGTTTGTTGGTGTCGGTCGCGTAGTCTAGCGAATTTTGTGATTGTTTCTGCCGCAGGATTTCAAGCCGCGCTTCGCCATGGCGGACGAGGAAAACAATTGTGATGACGGTGGTGGTGAAGTTCGGGTAGATCATGGCTTCCGGCTCCGAGGCCGTAAAGGTGCGCTGAAGAAGAAGAATGTTTATCTGGTGAAGGATCATAAGTTCATGCCCCGTTTCTTCAAACAGCCTACCTTCTGTTCTCACTGCAAGGATTTTATATGGTAAGTTTGATTTTTTCATTGCGTTAAAAAGAATGTTCGTACCTATTAGGAGAAATTATAAATAAACCATTTGTTTACAATGCGGAGGCGCCAGTAATCAGGTACGGGTTTAGTGTGCCAATCAGTGATAACATGGGTTTTGTCTGTGTGATAAATATTGCTAATTTTATGCTTAAAAATTGATTCATTGCATTCAAAATGTAATTTAGTATTGCGTTTATGTATCAGACCAAATAGGGCTTACTTTATGTTTGTAGAGTGATTTTATGTCGTACCTACTTTTTATCCTGTATAATTTACTGATCAGTACTTTTTATTAAATATTTGTACTCTGTTGCTTTATTAAAAATCATCCAACTTTATTTCTAAACATCTATAACTAATATAAATCCCTCTGCTACTGGAGTAAACAATAGAAACTAATCATTACACTGTGCTGTATCCATGTACCACTTAATTATCGTTTGCATCTTAGCATTAAAATTTTTATTAACACTGATGGTGTTACTGAAATAATAATTTATTTACATAATGTGATATTACTTACATGATGCGATATTACTTACATAATGTGATATTACTTATATGATGCAATATAACTTACATGATGATGATGATGATGATGGTGGCACATGTGACCCAAACAGGATCTTGGCCTCCTACACAAGAGGCAAGAGGTGGTGCAGAGCAGGGAACGGTGGAAAGAAATAATAATTTAAGTATGTATTAAGTTATTTTTAGTCGGAGGCCATGTTACACTTTGGTTGAATGAGCTATTCAAGTAAGTAAGGTTGGTTTTTTTACTCCTACCATAAATTGTTTTTTTTTTTATATGGAAAACATTTAATTATGTGCTTAAAGATACCAACAAGAATCTTCTTGGATTATGCAAAAAAAGACATCAAAGAAAATATTCTAAAAACCTACATACAACGCTGATGAATTGTTATATAAATAGTAAACATTGAATAAAAATTCATCTGAAACAATATATTAACATTACTACATTCATAATTCATGTATTCACATTTTGTAAGCATATAGGTAATATGGAGTTAAACATGATTAAAATATAGTGTTCTGTTTAGAGATTCATAATAACACATACCTAGATTATTTATAACACATATATATACGTAATAAATGTGTTAAACCTATTTCAGTTAAAATGTATGTTTGTTCTTGCCAAATAATTTGGAATCGCACGCGGTTTTTCAGCCGAGACATTTTTTTTTATCTATGGTTCTTGCAATGTCAAATATTGAAATGAAGTTATTTGAAGCACTTATTGAATTTGCACACCAGAGTTCCGTATGAGCAAAAACAAATTTATTGTTACACCCAATTTTTCATCACCCACATTTGTTGAGCCCATTTTAACTAAAAATATATTTTGGCATTTTCTCTCTTATTGAAAACCAGCAGACAAGGTCAATCACACTGAAGTTGTCATAAATATTTTTTTTATACTGTTGCTAGGCACTGGCCTATTATTAGAAGTGATAGATGAATTAGACCTTGGGGCACATAGGGGCCCACAGGCAATAGTAAATTTGAATCCCACACTAAGTGCTCTTTTTTAATGATTGTTTTTTTTGGTGCAAATTAATATGACCGGTTAGCAATCCGAACTTCTATTACAAAACTCACTTTTTTTAAATCATTCATACGATTTTGTCTTGGCATTGATATTTGGCTCTGAAACCAGCATTTTCATTTATTTTTCCTTGTTTTCCATTCCTGTTGTTACCAGCCCCAGAATTTTCCTACAAGATAACTTTCTGCAAAAAGAATATTGTTATCCTATAATTAATGTGAATGTCTCTTATTCAAATTTTTTTATCAAAAAAGCCTCAAATTTTACATTTGTTGCATATGGTGTGTAGTTGTTTTATCATGACTCCCTCTTGATTGAGTGACCTAACTACCATTGTCTACACTCGCCATCATCCTTTAGGCGATCCTGACTTGACTGAGCTAAGAGGTTTAAGTTTTGTTTTGTAAGAAGTCTTACCAGGACTGTGGATGTATCTTTGGTTACAATTTTGCCATACATGTCATCAAAAAATTGAGGTCTTTACAAAAATTGGACAATCATTTACGATTACGATACAGAGTATAGATTCATTTGTGCTGTGTTCATAAAACTTGAAGCATTTTGTGCTAGAATTTATTATTGCTTAGTACGTCTTTGTTATTACCGTCACGTTACCCATTCATATTTCCACAGTCTATTTTAAACAGCAAACATATTTGAATTTATGATTTGGTGTCGCTATTTTTATATCAGAATGGGTTGCCGCGTGAATCGCCCGCAATGACAGTTCTTTGGCTCCAGATATAATTTATACATTCGAATATTGCTGAACAATATTTATATGAGCCATGTTAGTTTTGTACAGAAATATGAGACATATCTTTGTATATTTGGAAATTGAATGGTCGGGCCGAGTCGGGTAAAAAGAAAAAACAATAACAAAAAGCAGCTACTAATGACGGACTTATCCCATGTAGGGATCTCTTTGTTACTTTATATGTATCTAAATTGTAATGCCTTTGTTCCCAGGTCACCTTTCCTGAAGTCCTGAACTCCTGATCCTATCCTGCCGAATTGAATAATACCTACATACAAATAATACATGAAGATTGTACATAGAATTTTATTCGAGAGAGAAATGTAATTATCCAGCTAAAGTATTAAGTATGAATTAAAAACTCGTAAGGAGTTCCATGCAAGTAAATAAAAAACCTAATACGATACCTGATAGATAGATTAAATTTTTAACAATAAACACGTGATTTACATTTTTCACTATACAGACTGATGTATAACAATGTTGTATGCATTTTTGTGCCAAAGCAGCACAAAGCAAATACACAGCACAGCAGCATAAAAAGGCTTACAGCTCAGCATAAGTGTCACTATAAAGCAAATCTGCTAATTTTCAATTTTTTATTTATTTATTTAATTTATAATAAAACCAGTTCCTAAAGCCTGGTTTTACAGCTGAAGGATGCCTTTCATCCCGCGCGAAGATCATTAAAATCTCAGATCAAGGGAATCGCATGGGATGCTCTTATTAAGGTCACAGGAAATCGCTGGATGCAGGCTGCTTTCAATCAGTCAGATTGGAAATCGGTGATGTCCAGCTATGGACTTATTACTGGAATGACGATGTTATGATTGTATAACAGAATTGGAAAGATTTGTATCATGCTTTATAATCATAAACCACAGGCAGTCTGGACATAGGCCTTTCTCATGGATTTGCAGAATGACAGTTTGGAAGCGGCCTGATTCCAGCGCTTGCCTGCCACCTTCTTTAGGTCATCTGACCATCTAGTCGGTGGGTGTACGATGCTGCGCCCGCCGGTGCGTGTGGCGCCATTCAAGAAACTTTCCGTCCCTTTTGTTCATCATGTTTAATGCTGATGCTATAATTTTAGAAATTATCTATTAAAACTTTCGCGGACAATAAACGAGATAAAAATAACAGTTAATTGTTATCTACGTCGAGAGGTGTTAGTGTCAGCAAAAGTGTTAAATTCGAATGGCTCCTAGTTGTAAACGTAAGCTTGAATCGGAACGTTTAGAAACGGTTGACCTTCAGTCTCGCTTAGTAAGCACCTATGCTAAATTACAAAAAATGACACTATCATGTTAACTTAAGGTTTTCCTTATAAAAACCCACTCTGATCACGATCATTAAAAACTAAAAAAAGTGGTCAAGACTGATTCACCGTGGGAATGGAAAAAACATCGTATTATCTTAGAATACTGCTGACTGTGGTTGGTGTATTATCCTTGTTTCTTATGTCTGCTAATTATCTTGTCAGAGCTTGTTTTTGTCTAATATTAGACACGTTATAGATCTTTGTTTGGAGTTTAGTTATGTTTTTTTATATCTTTGAAACAGTAAATTAAAAAAAAAAAACTATGTAATTTTTTTTTTGAGAAGGCATCCGGCGGACTACATAGACGCTATCTACCTAAATCAAATTGGATACAAATTGCAACTTTCTACATAATCGGGAGTGCTATTTTTTTAAATCAATCAATTCACCGGTTTTAAGCCAATCAGATTTCAATTTCACACAACTCTCTCCAATTCTATCGAATACAAAAAGAATTTTCAATTCCGAACGTACGATACGTTCCAAACTCATAACAAACTCTCAAGCTTTTCAGATCATCCTTGTTTTCGGTTCCATCCAATGAGAGACGAACCCTGCTGGAATTAGTTACTGTATTTAGATGATCAAAAGAACTCGTTTTTAATATTCTCTCTGGGAATATGTATCCTACTCCTTAATGAAGGTAATTCAGTTTCCCGTCACACATTATCCTCATCTATCCTGATGCTATCCCAAACAGGAAAATAACAACGGAATATCAGTATTATTTCAACGTATAAAATATATTTCAAGTATATATGTTGATATTGCATATAGGAATACATACTGTCACCGCTGAACAAAGAGTATGTAATCACTACGTTTAAGAGATGGGACTTCCATACAACGAAATTGAATAAGGTTTGAAATTCAAATTTTGCATCGCATTTCATGGCCAACGTAAACAATTTAAAAAAAAAAAGTCGGTGCTACCAACCCTGCAATACTAATATCAAAAGTGTAGGTACTTACACTACCTACTACGCCAGGAAAACTAGTCCATTAAGGCGCTGTGCATCAGGGGACCACCGTAAAACGTCTATTTTTTCGTCGCGCAGTTAGCTTTATTCTTCATTGAATACAAGCATGAAAAAAATATGAAGTATAGTTCAAGGATCAAAATAAATGATTACATCAAAATATTAAAAAAAATATGATTAAAACCTAGCTAAATAAAATAGCAAAAAAGCTATATCCAGAAAAGGTTTCGTCGCGAATTACTTGATATCTTCAGCGACAACTACCAATTTTTTTACGTCTATAAAAATAATAACATAATGACCCAGATGGATACCTAAAAAAATTACAATATTTAGTCATAATTATTGAAATATTAAATTAAAACTGGAAAATTTCACCCGAAATGGCATTGAACGGAGACTAGTGACAGGTCAACCCAGTATCGCCACTTTCAACCTTATTTCATTACACGTACGTACTATAATCGCACTTCACTCCTCTTAAATACCTAAGGGTTGGGGATACAGCGCCTTAAGGCCTTCCTTGAATTTATTAATCTTTTTCAGTCCTACTTTATTTAATTTAAGTCAAAAAGTCAAGTCCGTAGTCTAGTCAGAGTCAGATGGCTAAGTGAAGCGGTGGAAAAACTTGACCTAGCTATAACTTTGGTGACAAAGATAAAAGTCACATTATCGACACTGCACCACTTCCCAACACTCACGCTTGTTCACAAACCCTTTGCGAATAATAATCCACCAATATTATGCACAAATTCTCGAAAAAACCTAAGTTTTGGAAATTAAATTCAGCGCGGATAAAGTGACAGTTCTTTCCCTCCAAAATCTGACAAACTGTCAAAGCGTAAAGAAAGAGAAAGTATGCTGAGGAAGAGAGGTGACAGCATCCGCCATGTTTGTCGTCATTTTGTTTTCCCTAGGGGTAACTGCAAACTCCATACATTGTGTTATCTACTAGGAAGTTTCGCCCCCCTGCCGCTGAACATATGGTTAAAAATCTACAAATGGAAGGCAGACATAGACAACTGATTTGAAGCGCGTCCTTTTATATTTTTCAGGTTCTTAGTCTTCACGAACATCCACCCTTTAAGCTAAGTACTTTCTAGTGTTGAGAAAGATCTATGACAAAAATATCACACGTCTTAAAAGTAAGTAGGTATTCGTATATTCAACAATATGCTCCTTATTAAATACTTATTTCGTGCTGAGACAAGTAAATTGAATGTTGTCAGTCATCATGTCATCTCATCATCACCAACATAAACCGTGCAAAAACCATAGAATAAGAAACTGCGTCCCGCCCCAACGCACTTCCTAATTTGATGACTAAACATACTAGCAATTACTTAGGTAGATGTCTAATAAAATGATAGGTCATGCCCTGTCGTCACCAAAATTGCTTGGATTCCTACTAGCTATTAAAAAAACCCTGCGAGAAAAACCAATCGCGCTTGACCAATTTTTTTCAAATGTCACCGCTCCAACTTTTGCGAGTAGATTAGGGAAGAGTGGGGAAACCGATATAGGGCTTGGGTAAGTACTTAATGATGGTGCAATGACGAAGCAGGTCCAGACAATCAATCTCCGTGGCAAATGAGAGATAGGATTTTTTGGAATGGCTTAGTCTGAACAACATAGTATTAGAGGAATTCCTGGATAAAATATAGCCTATGTATACCATGTATGTAAGCAAACTCCATTCCAAATTTCAGCCAAATCTGTTCAGCCGTTTTCTTGTAAAAGAGTAACAAACATCCTTACAAACTTTCGCGTTTTTAATATTCGTGGGAAGTAGGATATCCATATTCATATCGTGCGAATAACTAGGTCAATTGACCTTGCACACACTTGTCATAATTTTTGGAACCGCCTACCTCTCGAATTGTGATGTGGTTTCTTTAACGATTATTAGATATCAGCCGGGATCAATGGCTTAAAGTGCATTCCTAAGCGCGGAATCATCTTTATTATCAGACCATTTGATGATTCCTGGAATGTCCTGTATAGGAACAACTAGAGAATTCTTCCCGTGGGATATAAACCCGTGATAGGGCACGGGTTTCTTCTTTTTCTTCTTCTTTCTTTCTTCAGTTCACCGTCACCCAATGCTGATTGTTGGCATCTTGCAATGCACGCTATTAATCTCGATGTTGTGCTTTCCTCGTCCAACTCTTTCCGGCAACTTTGACCAGGTCGTCGGTTCATCTGATATTAGGTTTACCGACACTTCTTCGTCCTCATGTCATTTTTGAGATGTATGACTCACCCATCACCGGTGAGTCGAATGATTATCGTTCGTTTTCGAATGATTTTCATGCGACATAACCGGTGACTCGAACGATAATCATTCGACTCACATGTTTTGGGTGAGTCATAACTCATACATCTCAAAAATAGCAATCCTGGGTCTCCACTCAAACACTAACTTCTGTCACCTCTTCACGGCTAAACTGCTGGACCGATTGTGATGAGATTTGGTAGGGATGTAGTTAACGACCTGAGGTCAAACATAGGCTACTTTTGGGCGCGATATAACCGAGTCCCACGCGGGGCGAAGCAGCGGGGAACAGCTAGTCTACCATAAAGGAATGCGTTCCGTGAGAAGAGTTCATATTGCTCTATTATAGTAATAACTACTTTTTAAATCAAAATCAAATATTATTATTTAGTTTTTTTTGCGGCATGGTGCCAAGAACTCTGTCTGGATAACTATTACTTTCGTTCATAGACTTAAGAAAATTTGCCCGCGCGCGATTCCAAATTCTTTGCTTTCGTTACATTATCTTGTATCTGAAGAAGACACGCCATCATCGCTGTCACCCGGTTGTCAGGCTCTGACGTCGAGATCATTTATCTGGCAGTTTTGGCGGCAAAACATGCAGTGACAAGCGGCTTAAAAAATAATCGCCGCGTGTTTACAAAATTAGTCATGCAATTGTGACGTTAATTAAGTGTGTAGTCTTTATGTAATGCCTTCAAATATAAATAATTTGCCGAACTCTTGAGATAATTTAGTATAATACTGTGTTTTTTTTTACTTAGTTGTACTATTTAGTTTTAAATAAGTATCCATTTTTGAGCCTCTGTTTCCGTAGAAAGGAATTTTGGTACCAAAATGTGTTTTTTTTTTACTCTGTCTGTATGTATTTAATAAAACTAGCGGCAGCCCTCCCGGACTCCCGTCCGGAAGTTTCGGGAAATCAGTCGTATAAAGTATAAACTTATCCACCAAGTTTTAGTTTTGTAACTTCACGAAGTAGGTATTTTGTAATGCAACTGGAAAATGAAAACGAATTAAAATCATCCATGCTGGATAATTCGAAAATTCCTGTCGTCGATTAGGGTTCGATTCCTACAGGAAGTATACTTTGTCTAGTTATTTCCAGTTTGGTTAGGACATTGCAGGCTTGAATCACCTGATTGTCTGACAATAAAGATGATTCCGTGCTTTGGAAGGCACGTTAACCTGTTGGTTCCGGCTGTCTGGTAGTCGTTAAAGGAACCACGCCAGAGGCCGAGAGGCGGTTCCGAAGAACTCTGACATTAGGGTGTGCATGGTCGATTGACCGTGACACCTACACGAAATGAATGAATGAATTCAAAAATCACACCTTAACTACACATAACCTTTACCATATTCTGGTAAAAGGTAAAACAAAACGAATGTTAGAAATTAAAAACAAATGCCAAAGCATATAACTTGATTACTCAACCTGGCAGCAATCCGAACCGAAGTGAGACATATCAAATAACAGATCACATATCCAGTAATAACACAACACAGCGGCCCGTACTGTTGATTGGCTTAATGTTTCTTTCACGTTCATCCATCTATCATTGTCAATGCTAAATGTCTATCTAAACATTGGTACAAAAGCTAAGACAATTTGAACTCTAATTCTAGTGGTCCAAGGTCATCGTTTGTTTATACAATTATACGTTCAGGAATGTTTGTAGCATCGTTAAAACATACAACAGATTTGATTCGGCGTTGAATGAAATTGAAAGTTTGTTTCGTAATTAAATATTTGATCATTTGTCATGTATCACTATTGCATCTTAAAGTACCTACCATCCATACTTCCATACTAATATTATAAATGCGAAAGTCTGTCTGTCTGTCTGTCTGTCACCTCTTCACGGCTAAACTGCTGGACCGATTGTGATGAAATTTGGTAGGGATGTAGTTAACGACCTGAGGTCAAACATAGGCTACTTTTGGGCGCGATATAACCAAGTCACACGCGGGGCGAAGCCGCGGGGAATAGCTAGTTTTTTATATAGTTATAAGACAGTGAAATCAAAACGCAATTTACACTAAAAGTTTACCCTAAATTAGAAAAAAACGAGTGTTTCCTATGCAGACGACTTTTAAAGCCCGGTCAAGGGTAATTATTTCGCTTTCGTATCTATTTATTTATTCAGTTTTAGAACGACTTCAGCTATTACACGAGAAAATGGTAATCTAAATACATGACAAAAAGCCAATTAAGTCTATTATACAATTAGAATTATATTATAAGTAAGCAAGATTAATGCTGTATCGTACAAATACGTAACACAGGACTGTAAACGCCAGATGATAGAGAAAAATCTGTTTTGGAACTAATAAAAATATAAAAAAGTACAATCTATTCAAATTAATCATTACTATATCGTCTTAAAAGGTTCCTTTACTAGGTCTCCCCAACATTTATTTTTGTGTTACTGTCCATCTCTGGTACTCGCACTCACTAACATGCAGACGGTTGAACAGTAATAGAATATGCAATGCAGAATTTAAAAAAAAGAAATCTAACAGTGTTTTCATAGTAAGTACAAAGGTTTCTTCTCATTTTCATCTTACAAACGAACCAAAATCGCATTTTGATACCTTAATTAAAGCGAACAATTACGTAATCTAGTTGTAGGAATCGACAGATGCTCCTTTGTTTTTACAGGTGCCGGTTGACGTCCGTCAGTTCTGTGGAATACCAGTCTTCGTTATTTTAATAATAACATCTAATATAATATGTGCTTGGGCTTTGTTTGCATCAAAACTGTTTACTTTTTCGAATGAGTCATCTTTTATTGGAAAATTTGCTGAAAAACTAAATATTATCAAATATATCAAGAAACGAATTTATTTCTAGGAAAATATAGCTAGAGATGAGCCAGAAGAAGAATGGTAAATTATTGAAATGTGTTCAAAAAGCTAACATCTTACGCGGGTCGTAGGTTTTGCAAGCAATCAAAATATATAGGAGAAAACTAAAAAGGCGTTTTAATGTAATTTACCGAAAAATAACACAGCACAAAAGTTTTAGTTGACATATTTCACACGTTGGCGAAGTTAGGAACATTGTTGGTAACTAACAATTCAGAAGTTTCAAAGCCGCGCCCTTGTCCTTGCGGTGGCAAGCTCGCTTAGTGAAAAATGACGGGGAACATAGACTTCTTGTCGCCTATGGAAGCCTTTTTAATGATTGCTTGCATAGAAATGAATGAATGACTAAATTATTAATTTAAATTAAAATAGAAACTGACCAGGGAAAGTAGAGGAGAAAAAACAAGAAAGTGGACTCTGGGCTTTGAAGCAATCGGCTGAGGATGCAACCGGGAAACTGCTAAGATGAGAGGGAGATATTTATCATTAAAACTACCCCGTCTTCAAACTCTTCTCTACTGAAACGCAAACTAAGTGCAGGAAATTTTTGTGATAGAATGATTTATAAACAGTTGCTTAGAAAATCACGCACATTTGGATCGAAAATCCTTTGGGGTTGAAATGAAATTGTTTATTCTCAATATAGGATCAAAATATACCTATTTATTTTTCTCAACATAGGTACATATAAATAAATTGAAATGTTTTACAAAAGATAATCAATAAAGTAAAACTTAATACCACTAATATAAAACTAAAAATCTGAAGTTAGGATACAGTACAATCACAGGATTCAATGAACCAGAAACCATCAAGTTAGAAAGAAGGTACAAACAAGGTCGAACGTTCTTTCTTATCACTTACAGAGATATCTTCAACCAGTGAACAGAGGAGAAAGTTTACTTAGGATTTAGTATCTATTTGTTCTGTTGAACATTGACTTTCTTTAGTAATAACAACAGCCTGTGGGAGTGTCCTTTACAAACATTTTATTGTGTTCCACTGCTGGGAAAATTCTATACTTTTTCACGTTTTCCTTTTGAAACGTGCCATTGGTATGCAAAGGCCAATATTTTCCCACTCTTTGCACGCTGACTGAGTACACTGAATTGACATTTTGTAACTGTTTATTCAGATGTATTATAGTCTACTAGAGTCTGATTCTCAATATCTGCTTCTTTTTAGAATCCATATAATTACAAATAGTGGCACTTACACTTTAGAATTTAACACCAAACTGAAACTTTTAAATCTTTAACCAATCACCTCAGTGTGTTGGACTGGCTGTGTAATTATAAAATTCGTTTTTGAGCATTTGGAATCAGCCTCCATCCCAGCGTTTTTACCGCAACTTGTTTCAAGTTTTAAGAGCAATATAACAAAGTTTGGTAGTCTATAGTCTACGAGCTCGCAGACTAACGACAAAATAATTCATGACTGTCTAACTTTCAGCCTTCACGCAACATGTGGATAAAGTTTTTTCTTTCAGAGGTAATAAAACACACTGGCCGAAAATTCCTTAGATGTAGAGTTGGGTATACATTTCTTGCTGTATCTGCCTCTTTGGTTCAGTAGTTGGCTTATTTGATTTTTCTTGGAGGGATCTTACGTGGGAAACGACTTTAAGGGTCTGATGATGGATCCAGAAGCTGTCTAAACTACACAAGATAAGTCCATCGTTGGGCTTATTTGATTTGTCTTGGCAAGATCTAACATGAGAAATCACTTAGATATTTACCTGTAGACTTGGAAGTCTTGGGTTTGATTCCCACGGGAAGCATACTTTGTTTAGGACAGTAGGACATTGCAGGCTTGAATCACCTCTGATAATAAAGATGATTATGTACTTTGGAAGGTACGTTAAGCCGCTGGGCCCGGTTGCTACCTGGTGGCCGTTAAAGAAACCACGTTAAACAATTTAATACTTTGGCCAGTCAGTTTGTTCGCACTTAACTGCACTCAATATTTGAGGAAATAATGGAGCTTTTTGGCGCCCAACATGGTACTCTTTTGTTTCTCGTTAACCTAAATTGTAGTTAAATTTTCTTACATACTTGTTTTTGCATTTGGGGTCGGCGCAATATGGTCTTGCTCTTTCCCCCCCGTAAAACGTTTTCTTCGTCATCCTTATATGTAAAAAATAATTTTGATATTATTACCTTTTTGTACAATCCATCCATCTTTTTGTTTTTTTTTTCTTTCTTAGTGGATACCAAAAAATCTGAAAAATAATGTTGAAGTTAAAGTTTATTGCCGTGTTTTTTAATATTTATTTATTTATCACACCATTCATCTATTTCTTCTATGTATCCTTTATTGCCTTACATAATTAATACTTTTTCCTCATTAACTATTTCTTACTTTGTAGCTTCACTCAAGGAAACGAAGCTATTTTGGCGCCCAACGAACACATTGGTCGTCTGCACCAGCACAAAATTTTCTTCTTACACGTTTTATTTTTACAATTTTGTTTCGTATTCTTATCTTAATTTACTGAAGTCACTGTAAATCTTTATAGTCGTGTTTATTGTTGAGACGTAAACTAGGACCGTGTTAAATCTAATCCTGTTAAAGATCAGTCGTTCTGGGGCATAAACTGCTAGTACTCAAAGTAATAGAATGTTCTTAATCAAGCACCGCTGACAGGTAGCATTTTAAATGGGATATGTCAAAAATGCACAGAATTTGATTCAGTACTTAAGGCTAACTCATCATATTATCATAATAAATCTAGGCGTTAATTTTCACAGTAAGCGTATCCGCTCATTCCCCGTACGTGCCTGTTGTCATAGACAAGCTTCAACTGACACCCACCGTGCTAACTAACCTAATAAACAAAATAATGATAACTCTACAACATCTCAACAACAATTGACCACGGAACTAAATATTGTATTCTTGTTGGCGGCTATATTATCTATATAAAATCTCGTGTCGGTAGAGTCGCTTTCAGGTGTATTATAAGTTTTGTAAAGATCTATTCAGGCTATACAATATCCAGGGCGTGGGATGAGGAAAAAATTCAGCACATCTTTTAGCGATGCGAACAGATTTGTATAACACAACACCATTACAGCTTCAAACGCTTCTTAAAAGTAATAGCGGTTAATAAAGCGTTACTTTTGCCCTTTGTAATATTTGGTAATGGCGTACACAACGAGCAATTTACATTTTTATGAGGGAGTCAGGTGATTTTAAAAGTAACCTGTTTCGTTTTGATTAAATGGAAAAAGTTATCGCGTGGAACGTTTTGTAATTTTCAATAGAGAAGTCCATAATTTGTTCACCTAATAAATTTCAATGAAAAGCAAGTTGTACCGATTCTTAATATTATTTCGATTGTTATATATAATTAGCACAGGTTCATTGATTTCATAGTTTTTTTTTTTTAATGAGACTGTGCGTTATCATCAATTTATCTACGTCTGATTTGCCAATTTCCAAAAAGAAATATAATAATGAAAAAAAAACTAGGATATGTTCTTCATCCTCCGCGCATATCTGTCGTCTTCGTTAAGCTTAGAAATTGCCTACCGTGCTTTTTAACCAACTTCGCTATAGTGTAACTATGCCCCTGCTCAATTATTTTAAAAATTATCGTGAAACTAACTGAATGTCAGTTAGTTTCATGATGTGCATTAGATCTATTCTATCGCCTCGGCTATCGAACAAAGACTGGCCATTCATCTAAGTTGACATTATGTCCACTAAGAACTATGCTATCAAACCAAGACTCATCCCAACATTGGCCATACTTTACAGATGTGCTACCCTCACTTATTGTGACAACCACCACTTCGTTACATAATCCTGAAATTCGTGGCCGATTGTTAAAACACATCACATATATTTATTGCTCAAATATTGGCCGATTTGTCTCAACTGCGAGGACCGTCGAGTTCGCCTTAATCGTGGGTCATCCCTCGAGTGATATCCAAGTAAGCAATTTTGGCGGGGAAAATGGCTGACCGTATTTGTATTCATAGTACTTCAACCGCTCTTCGCTAGAAAGAGTTATTTTATTTGCAAATGCCCATATTGTGTTCGTCTTCTATAGAGACGAGATATCTGAGTATATTCCTATAGGTAGTAAAATATTTCGGATAAGAATTTTTGGTTGAAAATAATGAATGTGCTTCTTTTTCTCTCGTTATAGCTTGTCTTGGAATACGAGATCCCAAAACAGTCTTACCATTTTGCCTTATTTTATTCATAGTAAATTCACCTTGTTCTATACATACTAATACTAGCTGTTCCCTCGGTTTCACTCTCCCGTGGTGTGTATGTTGGCTACAGAGAAATCTGACCCCCTATGCCACAAGTATCGCTATTGAAAGGGGGTCAGATTTCTCTGCAGCCCACTGTACTATAGTATATGATAGTCCGACTTTTGGGAAGGTAAAGGATTGTATACACACCATGCAAGTGAAACCGCGGGGAACATCTAGTAGGTATTCAAATAATTTCATCACTAAGTATGAAACAAAGTCGCTTGCTTTCTCTGTCCCTATGTCTCTTTGTATGCTTAAATCTTTAAAACTACGCAACGGATTTTGATGCGGTTTTTTTAATAGATAGAGTGATTCAAGAGGAAGGTTTTTATGCCCATGCGAAGCCGGGGCGTGTCGCTAGTTGTAGCTTGTAAGCTACGTACGCTCATCGACAACTTTAATAAGACCTATCTTTTATAAATTAATATTGAGCAAAATATCTAAGTAGATTTTAAATGAAAAAGACCAGTTGTGGTTGAAAATAAACGATTCTATTAAATGGATGCCGTTCGTTCAGTTCTTTCAATTAATTTAAAATACGTATCTAACGAACTGTCGCCCACAAAGAGCTAAATGGAACGTGTTTTTCTTTAAACCGCAGGGTTTTCTATTTAAATGAGTGACGAGAGTAATAAAGAAAATAATTTCTGTTTATTTTGAATATTTATTTTTGAAATTACTTTTGCCTGCGACTCCGCTTGCGAGGGTTGGGACTCTGAAAGTCACCGACTGGCAGGATCGCCATGTAGAGACAAGGTGACTGAATTATACAAGGTGTTGGCGTTTATCTTTATTGATATACATCACGATTTATACAACTTATGACTAATTACTACTACAACACATTGTTATAAAAGTAACCTTTGTTTAAGACTTATAATCTTCCCAAATCGAATACAGATTTGTTCTGCGTTCTGACTAGCGGCAACTGGCGGCGTGATGATACACAAACATCCAAACTATCATATTTAATATTATCATTTAAAAAGTATAAAACTTAAAATTTAAAGTTAAAACTATTTTTTGTCCAATGCAATAATGTTGAATGTATGCAATTAATGCATAAATATAGGCATCTAGACGAACCATTAGCTGCAAATGAATAAAGAATTTAAAAGAACTAGAAAAAATCTCCTGGTATCTAATCTGTGGCTCCCTCAAAAATAATAGTTTTTTTTTTTATGGGAATGTACTGATCTTTTAGCGCGGTTTTATGAACATATCTTTGTTACATTCGCTACTTTTGCTCTTTATTTTTGAGTAAAGTTAAATAAAACTCCTTAAAATATAAAGAGCTGACAAAGACTCCTCAAGCCCTAGCTGTTCGGAAGCCCCTCCGGGCTCCGGCGGTACTCATCGCCTCACTCTGTGTAATTCAATTACCTTCCGACTTTTGTGCCGTGCTGTCAGCGGCTGTAACGTAACAGACTTGATTAATTTGTTTTTGTCTTGGTAAATTAAGCTTCTTTATTATTAACTAGCGACCCGCCTCGGCTTCGCATGGGCATAAAAACCTTCCTCTTGAATCACTCTATCTATTAAAACCGCATCAGAATCCGTTGCGTACTTTTAAAGATTTAAGCATACAAAGGGACATAGGGACAGAGAAAGCGACTTTGTTTTATACTATGTAGTGACTTGCAGTTATTCTTTACATTTTGGAAAATCCATAGATAAAAAAAAACAATTTGCCTCGACCGCGCGCGGTCTGTTTTTATTTAGATTACGTCACCTTCTATAATTCTATGTGCTTAAATTATTTTAGCTTTCACGTCAAGTATTTTCTGTGATTTCATGAGTCAGTGACTATATATTCTAAAATAAAAATTAAACCCGTTTTCCATTGTCACGACATAGCATGAAAACGGCTTGACCGATTTGGCTGATTTTTTTTTGTAGTTTTCTAATACTCTGTACAAGGTTCTTACGGAAAAAAATATTAAGAGAATCAAAGAATGATAGCGGAATTTGTACGAATAAAAAATTTAAATATAGAGAACTTAAAATAAATCGCATTAGTAAGAATACTTCACTAGTAACATGTTCACCACCACAAAAAAATTTTAAACCCCGGGGTTATTTTAATATTCCATTTTATAAAAGTCGACCTTTTGTTTCGTTTTCATTCGCCATTTTTAATAAATAAAAATAACAAAAATAAAAATCATTTATTTCAGGTATTAACGCAACTGAAACATTATGTCACCCTGACAGTTGTTAGCATTATCAAAGCGATATTGACAGTTCAATATGGTAGGTTACATTCATCGATTTAGTACCAGGAGGGCTATACCATCTCTTAAAACCATGCAAGATCAAGTGAGTGAATGAGATGTCGCCTTACATGATGTATTGCGCTGTCCCGCTTTCTCACTGGATCTTGCATGGTTTTAAGAGATGGTAGTAAGCCACCTGGGGGGGTCACCATCAACTTTTTAAGTAGCAGGCTCACTATCAAATGGTATACTACCATCTCTTAAAACCATACAAGAACGAGTGAGTAGGCGAGACAGAGTAACACAGTGAGACGTCATCCTTTCATCATGTATTACGCTTTAAGAGATGGTGCCTACCACCATCTCTAATAACCATGCAAGAACGACTGAGTAAGGGAGATGTCACCTTACATCATGTATTGCGCTGTCTCACTTACTCACTGGATCTTGCATGGTTTTAAGAGACTGTATATAGTAACCCCCCTGGGGGCTTACTACTATCTCTTAAAACCATGCAAGAACGATTGAGTAAGAGAGATGTCGCCTTACATCATGTATTACGCTATCCAGATCCAATGAGTAAGTGAGACAGCTCAATACATGATGTAAGGCGACATCTCGCTTACTCACTGGATCTTGCATGGTTTTAAGAGATGGTGGTAGGCACCCTGGAATGTGTTCCTGAGCCACACAATTAATGTAACAAATGCCCATAAGGGAAAGAATTTGTACGAAAGATATACAAAAAATATTTTTATTATACAAATTCTACTACTTAAAATGAATATTTTTCTTAATACAAAAAATAAATAATTTCACTGTTAGTTTGGTGTAAGATTTTGTTTGGCGTCGAATTGGCCAAACAAAGAAAAAATTGCCACGTTGACAGAGACAAAAATAAAAAAAATATCGTTGGTCCTTTTCTTACTCATGGACTTGTCGCCTATTTCGCCATCTCACTTTTTCACTAAGCAAAAATTAATTGCTTAATCACAGGTACAACTACTTAATCTATGAACCTAACCTACCATAATGAACTGTCAATACCGTTTTGACAATGCTAACAACAGTCAGGATGACATAATGTTACAGTTGCGACAGTAATGGCGAATGAAAACGAAGCAAAAGGTCGACTTAAAAAAAATTAAATATTAAAAAAACCCCGGGGTTTAAAAATTTTTTGTGGTGGTAAACATGTTACTAGTTATGTATTCTTACTAATTCGATTTATTTTATGTTATCTGTATTTCAATTTTTTATTCGTACAAACGATGTATGGAGGTTCGCCATGACTCTTTACGCTAAGGCGGTACGAAGTTCGCCGGGTCAGCTAGTATTCTAAAAAAGCCTAAAGTGCTGGCTCGACGTCGCAGTAAACGATATGCGTGCAAATGGTCTCACAACTAAGGATGCCGAAGACCGGGCGAAGTGGAGGAGAAAAAGTAGGAAAGCGGACCCTGGGCTCCGAAGCAATCAGCTGAGGAGGCAAACGGGAAAGCGCTAAGATGAGAGAGATATAGCTCAAAAAATGCACAATATCATTCTAAGTTATAATGCGTACGGCGAAGAAGTAGATTTTTCAATGAGGATATTTTGCTTCTGACCAGTAAGTAAAGTTATTTTTGTTCAAACCAACCAAATTAGCCATATATCACTACATAATATAAAACAAAGTCGCTTTCTCTGTCCCTATATCCTTATGTATGCTTATATCTTTAAAACTACGCAACGGATTTTGATGCGGTTTTTTTTAATAGATAGTCATTCAACAGGAAGGTTTTTATGCTCATGCGAAGCCGGGGCGGGTCGCTAGTTCACTGTAAACAGATAAACAGAAACCTCCATTTAGACCACATTTGCACTCAAAACCAAGTAAAATCGTGGTCAATTGCTGGATCATTTTGGAATAAAAAAAGGCTTTTATTCAGGGTCAGAGGTCGTACGTATTAAACATAACTACATCAAAGGCAAGTCCATTAGTCCTTGCGAAATCCATATTTAATGATCCCGGCCCGGCCTACTGGTTGCTGAATATTCCGTTTCGGACTGACGTGACCGTTAATGGCTTTTTGAGCGGTTTGTGTGACTTTGAACTTGGTACAGTCGGAGGCATATAAAACTGACCCCCCTCTGCCGTAAGCACAGATTAATTAATAGTTACACGTAAGTGATAAAGCTGAAAACAAAGACAATATTGTGTATCATGACTATTTAACTAGCTTTTGCTTCGCCCGCATGACATTCGCCCGGAAACCGTGATTTTTCCCGGAATGAAAGGTAGCCTATGTCCTCAATACTCCTAGCTATGTGTATGCGAAATTTCAGGAAGAATGGTCCAGTTGATAGGGCTTAAAGAGGTAACAAACAAATATGCAAACTCACTTTCGCATTAATAATATTAGTTGGGATAGGATTTAGACTCGCTCAAGCATAGTCGCTTATAAATATATTTTTGAAGTTATAATTGTTTGTTATTTTTTCAGGTATGTACCAACCAGATTCGTGAACATCATAAACATAGTAAGTATATACAAAACGTAGGCATTGCAGAAATAAACATCCATAATATTATATAACTGGCGACCCGCCCCGGCTTCGCATGGGCGAATAAAAACCTTCCTCTTGAATCACTCTATCTATTAAAATAGGTTTCTTTTAATAGATAGGGTGTTTTAAGAGGAAGGTTTTTATGCCCATGCGAAGCCGAGGTGGGTCGCTAGTAACATATATGTAAAAATCTGCGAACCAATAAAAAAAATCAAACATATGTTGAGAATTATGACGAAACGAAATTAGCGCTCTCTTTCCACCCACATTTCCACCATCTAGTTTTAAATCAAGTGTGTATTGATGACCTCTTCAGTGACCTCCATGGCAGCTGCGCGACCTTGGCCTGCAAGTCTGAGCGTTTTATTATTCTTCAATGTAAGCGAATTTGAATTCAGAATTTTGATTTGAAATTTGAATTCAGAATTTAAATTTTAAATTTGATAACAAACAAGAGTGCTAGCGTCGTTTTGTTCAAGGTTCAAGCATAGCGTTCGGTTACTCCGTGTTCAAAAATGGGAGTAGGTATTTACAGTAGGCCACATAAATTTTAGGGTAATGTGTTATACTTTTCTGTGTGGCTCGCTGAACATGGTTATTTAGCTACACATTCTAGACCACAAACAGGCGTACATAGTATAAAACAAAGTCGCTTTCTCTGTCTCTATATCCCTAAGTAAGCTTAAATCTTAAAAACTACGCAACGGATTTTGATGCGGTTTTTTTAATAGATAGGGTGATTCAAGACGCGACGGGTCGCTAGTAAATATTAAAATATACTGATATTTTCTTGATAATTCATTTTTTACATTAATATAAAAGTTTAAATCTATTCTCTCTTTTGTGCTTGTACAATAAGAAACATATAAGAGTAAGAAGACTACAGGGAGAGTTAGCCGCAAAACTGCCAAAAATAGCCGATATGTCCACTATATCCATCTAAACCTTGCAATCTTCAAAAAGGCTATTATGCAAAGAATTTTTAAATTGCGCGCGGTCTAAAGGCAATTTTTTTTTATCTATGGCTATGTGTCATATATATTTTATTCAAAAGAAATCGTTCTTGAATTTTGAAAGAAGCGCAGAAATCAGCAAATACCACAGACAAAGTTCATTCTTTTCAACCACAGTTTTCAAACAGGAAATGAATGTTTAACTTATACGGGTGCCTTGGCTCTAAGCCAACAGTTCTCTGGTGGTTAGTGAGGTTTGTTTGGTTAGGCCTTCCCTTATTGTTACATTCTGAACCGGCCAGCCAGACTGCTCGTCTCCGGAATCAGAGATCGATTCTTAAATAAAGAAACGTTTACATTTTTCCTATTTCAGTAAAAAATTCTCCTACCTGAATATTTTGCGTATTTCTTTTTTTTCCATTACCTTATCCCACTTTCTATGTGGGGTCGGCACAGTATGTAAGTTACTTTCATTTAGATCTATTTCCAGTCATTTCCTGAGTCACACCCCTCCATATCCGTGAGGGAACATAGGCAATCAATCCTTCTCTTTGTTGGTCTTCCTCTACTCTAAGATCCCGTAATTTTTATCTTTGCGTTACATGGCTTGACTCCCTCCTCACGACATGGCCATACTATCCTAACCTAAGGCTTTCTAACTTCTCATTTATAGGTGCCACTTTTATACTTCCTATGCAAAATTATCATCTTTGATACGATATCCCATATCTTAGGTTTGGACATTTAAAAAATAAATAACCTAGGAGGACCTATTTTTCTACGTTGGCGTACAAAAAAAACGATCCATTAAGTACGAGTTCAATGGAGTATTCTGTGCCACTGTCGCCATCGCTTCCACACCTTTTTGCTTCCATCTTCAATTGGAAATGAAAATGCTTCTGTTGTACGTGATAGGAAAGTATCTTTTTTCTACGAAATTCCCTTCAGAAATATATTTAATCACCAGTGTATAAGGTATAATTCCCTTTAGCAAGTAACAGGTCATTAGGGATATTCCTTGATTAGTCAGTTGTGACGGGTTTCGTCCTTGCCCCTGTTTTGGGCCTTTGTTAACATTAACAATTGCAATTTTGGGTCGTAACGTTAGTACATAAGATTGAATTTTGCACCGACCACTTCGTGGATCCAGGTAAGTGCCTATTTGGTAGTAATAATGGAATTTCAGCTAAAATTTAATGTAACGAACGAAATCGGGCGGTGCCGGTCAAATATAGGGCTGCCGTTTATGCGTACAATATTAATGTCATTGGGGTCACCTGATTCCTTTTTTGCTATATTTACAAATCAAATATTCCTTTGGTAATTCTTGTATTTTGAAATAAAAACTATTTTGTTTAATATTCAGTTATTCATTTTCAGTAACGACATTATAATATCATTAGGGTCGATGTCTGTTTTTATTTTGTGATGGCACTGTCAATAACAAACTGAATAAAAATAATATCTATATTTTCTTTAACTGTGTTTAAGAACTTATATAAATACGCATATTTTATTTTATCTCGCTCATTTTCATTTCAAACAAAATATATTATTTATTTTGTTTGAAGATAATTCAAGTCTCACCCACGTCTAAAATGTACGAGTAAGCTCGATGTCAATCCTTACCGCTATTTTAATAGCGGTCGGTCGGTAACTGACGATATTTTTAGACGTCGGTGTCTCATATTATCTGGATAATAAAACTTGAATTTTAAAGAAGCCATGGTATAAACAGTAAACATTGGATGGCATCCGCCAACATCAATATTATGCCGCGTGCCCACGTGGTGTAGCTCGTTAAATTCGATTGTGATAAACTGCGTTCAAGGTTTAGGCTAAAAAAATTAGACGATTTGAGACTGAGAAGCAATAAATTACTTCATCATTGTCGTCACATAATTGTCCTAGTCGCGTTCCAAGTTGTATAACTTCAATTCCCAGGGTACTCTTACTAACATAGAAATAATCGCGCGCGCACGCTAAGCATTTTTTTTTTTAAATATATGCTTACTTATTTCTTCATATAATAAGCATCGTTAATCAAATAAAATCACTATTTGCAAAAGTTATTAATGAGGTCCATTGTATTGGATAAAGCCTCTTTTTCTACGATTTTCCATCTTTCTCTATCTTGGGCAGTGAAAATTCACTTTTTTCCTGCAATCTTTACAATGTGTTCTAATCTGTCAGTTGTTTTGGACTGAAGTACCTTCTTAAGACATGGTACTATTATATATTCTGTGTTTCTTCCATGCTGGTCTGGGAGATAAAGAAAAAAAACAGAATGTATCAGCTGTTTCTCTTCTGCTGCTTTAAATTGGTCATTATCATGAGCCCCGTGCTTTTCGGTTGCTCTCGCTAGATGGCAGTTATCAAGCCGATTCCAATGATCCCCAGCAGCTTAAAAAAGATGTCAGCAGTACTGGCCACCAACACACTGAAAAAAAAGTTGAAACGGTCACTTGTTTTAACATCTTTGCACCATAGCTAGCTCATACTGCTGGACAACGACCCCACCTAAAGGATTTCCAGAACGACCGTTTGGAGCGGCCTGCATCCAGCGCCTGCCTGCGACCTTCTTCAGGTTATCTGTCCATCTGTTCGGTGGGTGTCCGACGCTGCGTTTGCCGGTCGCCATTCGAGAACCGTTCTGCCCCATCGGCTATCGGTTCGTCGCGCTATGTGCCCTGCATACTGCCACCTCAAAGATTTAGTATTATATTCTGAGCATATGTGTATGCACGTAATTTATTTAGTCTTACATTTGAAATGAGATGCTATAACAAATCTGTTGAGTCTCAGATGAAAGCGTATACGGATGTCTTTTATTACAAGTAATAAACTCTGCATTATGATAAATTCACGATTCTGTACTGTCATTATCTTTAGTATATGAGGGCGTTAAAATTCAATCTCTTAAGTATATATTTGTTATTTCAATGATTCTGTACTGCATAATACTGTCATTATCTTTAGTATATGAGGGCGTTAAAAGAAAGTATATATTTTGTTATTTCAATTATTGTTTTAGAACGAATTTCTCGATTTTTTTAAACACTTCAAATAAAAGGGTTTCTCAATTCTACCGTTTATATATTTTTTATTATTTTACTGCCTTTCGCCGCTTGTCAGTCGAATTATCTTTTTAGGGTTCCGTAAAAAAATGTAAAAACGGAACCCTTATAGGATCACTCGTGCGTCTGTCTGTCCGTCCGTCTGTCACAGCCAATTTTCTCCGAACCTACTGAACCAAAACAAATAAAAACTAACATTGGTATTGTACGGAACCCTCTCTACGCGAGTTCGACTCGCACTTGACCGGTTTTTTTGATAGCTAATGCTTGTAGGTATAGGGGTGAAAATTAATTTGTATTTATTATTGGAAGCGGGCATGCTGAGGCAATATTAGCGGGTAGGTAAGGTATATGCCGGCCGGCCGTATGCAACGCATTTTGATAAAAAGTCCATATTACCTTTTTATTTACCTATTTGTAGATATGTACAGATATCAAAGAAGTTCGAATCGCGCTGGTGACGCAATTTTTTTTTTTTTTAATCTATGACAGATATAAACAAAACAAACTGGTGTCCTTCATTCGGCTGCGGTCTATACACACTACCACAGATTACTTAATAGTTACTTACTACACTGTATAGTATACTGTGTTACCAACAGTCTACAAATCCCTAACTAGATTTATCATTTATCCTCCATTCAGTCATGATTCTATTAGGCAGCTCGGGAGGCGCGAATACGTGCTGAAGTTATGATGTGTTTAGAATAAGCAAGCTATTACTTTAAATGAATATGATACCGCTGTCGGAATAACGGGTATTTTATTATTATATTATATAAGCTGTTATACATATAATAAAATAAATGCTACCTCAGATTCGCACAATATGAATTCCGGGAATTGTCTCACAACAAAGAAAAATTAAAGAGAACACAGAAGATAGCTCTGCAATTTCAATATTCAGAAAAGTGGAAAAATGTTTTATATTTGGAAATTTTATAATGAACAAACCAATTGGTAATTCCAGGGGACAATAGAGAAAGGTCTGAGAATAATTGAAATTTGCTTTTTTAGGAAAACGATGGTCATATTTACACACTACAAATAAGCGTTAGAAAGACAAAGTCTTATGCCCTCGAGAAACGAATTTACATTTTCAGTATACACTACAGGGAACGTATTTTCAGTGTATGATATCAAACACGTGTAAGTAAAGCATTATTTAATACTAGCTGTTTTAGGCGAAATAGAAACAGTGGCGTTTATATAAACACTAGCTGTTCCCCGCGGCTTCGCCCCGCGTGGGACTCGGTTATATCGCGCCCAAAAGTATGTTTGACCTCAGGTCGTTAACTACATCCCTACTAAATTTCATCACAATCGGTCCAGCAGTTTAACCGTGAAGAGGTGACAGACGGACAGACAGACAGACAGACTTTCGCATTTATAATATTAGTATGGATGTGATGGTACACAGTGTAAGTATTTTTGTTATCCTTTGTTTGTTTGGTGCAATAAAGAGCATGGTATTGTCGCCGAAACATGTGTCGCTTCTGCACGGACTTTATTTTGTACATCAAGTCTATTTTGTAATTCAGATGGGACAACCAACTTTATTAGGATCTTTTGCTGTTACTTGATATTTTATTTACCAACTTTCATATTCAAAGTTGTAATTTGGTTTGAACTTAAGTCAATTATGTTAGTCGCTGTGTGCTAATAACATTTTGTAATGGCGAATAGAATTAGGTTAGCTCTTTATTACGAAGTGACGAATATTGAAGGCTCTTTTGACGCGATCTTTGTCTCTATATTTAGGGTTCCTTACACAAGTTTTGACAAAATGGGACCCTTAATGTGATTACTGAATATTCAAATAAAAAGCATTTATTTGTATTAAACATTTAGATACATTACTAACACTCCGCTGGCCGTCTGTCTGTCAGTGGGCTTGTATCCATGAGAATTAATGTGTTTTTAGGTGCATAATTCCACCAAATTATAGCCTTACCATGAGGACATTCTGAATTTTTTAAATGTTAGTTGGGTAGTTTAATTTATGTGTTACTAGCTGTTCCCCGCGGCTCCGCCCCGCGTGGGACTCGGTTATATCGCGCCCAAAAGTAGCCTATGTTTGACCTCAGGTCGTTAACTACATCCCTACCAAATTTCATCACAATCGGTCCAGCAGTTTAGCCGTGAAGAGGTGACAGACAGACAGACAGACAGACTTTCGCATTTATAATATTAGTATGGATTAGTATGGATATTTGTTTTCTATCCTTTTTATTGTACCCTATAGTTTCACATGTATTTTTTGGTGAATACTTACTTACTCCGCTGGCTGACCCAAAGTGGATCTTGGCCTCCGAAACGAGAGAGCGCCACAGTTTTATATTATTTGGTGAATAGGATGACTAAAAGATACCCCTATCAGGGATAAGTCCGCCTTTTGTTGTGTTGTGTCCTGTATTTATTTTTGTGTACAATAAAGATTTACATACATAGATGTCTTTAATAAGTTCTGCATTAAAGGGAAATATAGAATCCAAAGTCATAGAACCCAATTGAAAGAGCGATGAGATGATGATGAAACCAGTAATCGCTGATAATGAATGAATGAATGAATAAACACTTTATTTTACCAATTACATAAATACATCATTGTACAGGATTGAAAATAAAAATTAGTGACGTCACTGTTTATATTTTTCTAACTTATTGTCTCAGCAAACAATGACAGAAGATGAACAATGGTTAGCTGCATGATAATTGTATATGATGCTGTCCTTATGATGTTTGTTTATAGAGGAGATAATGGCCATACACATGTCATGCCATACATGTGTTTATGATAATACTAGCGACCCGCCCCGGCTTCGCATGGGCATAAAAACCTTCCTCTTGAATCACTCTATCTATTAAAAAAAAAACGCATCAAAATCAGTTGCGTAGTTTTAAAGATTTAAGCATACATAGGGACATAGGGAAAGAGAAAGCTACTTTGTTTTATACTATGTAGTGATAGTGATATTAGCTATACCACAGATTACAGTATACTATACTAGTACAGATAATCAACCACCATACAAAGAAACGCGATGATTTTAAGTGTACTAATCCTCTCCATACTGACTGAGACCTGATAGCGCCATCTATCGATCACTTGAGATTTTGATCACAGATTAAGTGCTTTATTTAATACTTTTTTGGATTTTGTTAGAATCACTCTAACAGAATCCAATGAAGTATTAAATAAAGCACTTAATCAGTTTGTAGCAGGATAAGAATACCTTGAAAAAGCGCGTTTTAATAATTCACACTCGTTTTCGTCAAAAATAAGCGGGAACTCTAAATTGAATTTTAAACTACCTACTTAAATCTTTTTCTAAGGCAATGGGAGAGTTGACTTTACTTATCTTAATTTACCTTTAAATCCACACAATAGAAATAAATCAAAAGAGAAGAGAACGTTAAATACCTAAAGGTACACTACCACCAACGTTGTCACCAGGTCAATATTGATTAATATCCTCCTTTTTGGAAGTCGGTTAATAGGCTTCAAACAGGTTAAAACTCCAATACTATAGTAAAATGAGAATTTCATGTAAAGCATAAATTAAAAAACAAAATTGCCTGAGACCGCGCGCGAATCGAAATTCTTTGATGTAAAGCTTGAGATAATAATAATAAAATAACAGTGGTACTTCGGAAGTGCCGACAGAAGTGAAAAATATTTTTTGGGGCGTCTCTTCGGCAATGTTATCGCGTGTTCCAACGGTTATTTCCAAAAAATTGCCAATCTCGCTTTTTTAGTAGTTATTTCCCATCTAAATGTCACAATGTCAACGAGTATAAAATAGTTTACACTTCAAAAAACTTTAAAATAGTCAAAACGCTTATTTTTATATTTCGAAATGAACTTTACAAATCAGCAGAAACCATTTTGCTTAAGCTCCACATTTGTTCGGTAACGTTCAGATAAATCGATAATATTGGCACAAACCGTTCCAAACTGCTTAAGTATCAAAGTATGGAAACTTCTGGCCGATAAGTACTTCCACAAACTTGAATCCGGGTTAAGTAGAAATGGTAGGAAGTGGTAGGAATCTGTAAAATGATTTTCTTTCTCAACTTGTGCGACGGACCAAGTTTCACTCGGTACCCGCAGTTAAATTCTAATGAGCATATGGTCTTTATTAATTAAATTTAAATCTTGTAGGTATTTCGATAATAACAAGCTCTTTTAGCTAAAAAAGTTACAAGTGGTTTCACAACATAGTATAAAACAAAGTCGCTTTCTCTGTCCCTATATCCCTTTGTATGCTATTATTTAAAACTACTCAACGGATTTTGATGCGGTTTTTTTAATAGATAGAGTGATTCAAGAGGAAGGTTTTTATGCCCACGTGAGGCCGGGCCGGGTCGCTAGTAAAGTATAAAACAAAGTGGCTTCTCTCTGTCTGTTTCTATGAATGCTTAGATCTTTGAAACTACGCATTTTGATGTAGTTTTTATCAATATATAGAGTTATTCAAGAGGAAGGTTTATATATATGTATAATACACATGTGTTATGAAGTCGAGCCGGGTCGCTAGTACTATATAAAAATCATTAACTTTTAACGACTTCCGTGGCATAATGGTTAAATTGCTTGGCCGCTACTCAGGAGGTCTCGGGTTCGATCCTCGGTCCAATTACGATCAAAAATTATCTTTTTCCGATTGGCCTGGGTCTTAGGTGTTCATTTATATATGAATTTATTGTATGTATTTGTTATAAAATATAGCATCGTTGAGCTGGTATCCCATAACACAAGTCTCGAACTAACTTTGAGGCTAACTCTATCTGTGTGATTTGTCCCTGTATATTTATTTGTTTCAGCATGTTTTCCAAGGCCTTTAGAAGTCGTTAATTATTTTCAAGTCCAAACGAATGCTTCTATCTCTATTAATTTTTCAATTTCATTCAATTGTAAATGGGCATCCAAATTCCATTCTTGCGAGTTCCAGTGACCTTGTGATTAAGATTAATGATAGTTTTTGATACCTTTTCTTCGAATCCATTTAAATTTAGTGATAAGGAATGTTGTTTTGCTGAACGAATTTCTATTTCGTGTTTTTAAGTACTTTTTAAACTCAAAAAAGGACGAAGAAATGTACAGGTTAATTGAGATCCAGCCTCAGTTATCTATATCTATCTTTACTTGCCTACATAACAAAAATATAATAAAGAGTTTGATTGTTTTATAATTTAAGAAGTAGTAGCTGGATTTGAAAAAATATTTCTTCATAATTTGATGGCAGGGAAGGTTATAAGCATATACTTAAAGCCGCAGGAAAAAGCTAGTGAATAATAAATATTAATAAATAAAAAAATCGACTTCCGTATTGCGGCAAGTAATATATACAAATAAATATCTTCATGAAATTTGTTCATTATCATAACATAATACTTTACTCATCTTCAATAACAAATTCACCGAACCACTTACACAACAGTTTAATTAATAGAATTATTAATATAATCGGTTAATTATCCGACACAAATTGCGAGGCCATAAAAAGCCGACTACATTTTCCTGAATACTTAATGAAATGATTTTCAGAATGCGAACAATTGTTCGATTATTATCTCATGCTTGTCAGAGCCTATTCCCTTCGCGATTACAGTTACGGCCATTTTTACCATTATATGCTTGTTTCACCGTTATAAATCTGGTAACGTAACGTTGTCGTTTTTTGGCAGTCAAGCCTTAGAGACTTAAACAAAGATCTTTTATTATGAAACTCGAAGCTTAAAATTCTGTTGTGTCTTAAGTAAAAATAAGAACTTGCGTAATTTAGTTCTAAAAATATGATTAAATAAATAAAAAGTTAAAATTAAATTGATTTTCAGTTATGTATGCACTTAAAATTTTAATAATTATCCTTTTAAAATCCTACAACAAAATCCGCTTCCGCTTCGAATCCGCATCCGCTGATGTGAACTTCTAATAATCCGCATCTGCATCCGCGGTTGTCTAAATTTTTGCATCCGAACAACCCTGCCTTAGAGTATTTAACCAACCGGAGTGGACACTGATATGCGGCCACCTCTGCCAAAAGTATAAGACGTCATACTACTTATACTTACTAATGTGCGTGTATTTTTTGCTTTTGTTGGATAATTTTGTCAAGTGTGTGCGTAGCTACGTGTTAGAATAATGTGTCAGTGTTAATACTTATTGAATGTGTTTCCTCACCCCGCGCGCAAGATGTGGCAGACTTTTTCTCATAGAATGCTGCTCTAAGCAGTCAAGCACAAGACCCGCGAAAGATGGGCACGCGGTTACCGTAGCCTATTTAGGGCGGGTTAATTGTGTGTTAATTTAGTAACGGATTCAACGGTAACGATCCCTGTTTCAATGCCTTAAAAAACAAGAAAAATAATTGAAATACTCGAGATCTCTGGAACACGTTTGGTATTCTAGGAATCAGTGGCTCGCGTAGGTTGGATTCGGTTATTGCAATGTTGCATTCGCCCGCGTAATCTGGTAATTCCGAACTCGAGTTTGAGATACATAGACGTCTTTATCCCATACGAGGTAGACAGAGCCTAGAGCCATTAAACTTTAGGCTACCTTTAGCATGATAGTAGTTGAAACAGGAAATTGATAGTGATGGGTTGCTAGCCCCATCCAAGATTCCCTCAGTCGACTTCTACTGCTTGCGCGGGAGGAGAAGCAGCTGGTACATTCTAGTTTGGGATTAACTAGGTTATCTCAAACTCGTGCAATAAAGAGTTTATAAATTTATTTCCGGCATTCGTCCTGCATGGATCAGATGTCTATATTAAAATACTACTCAGCCAGTTGACAGCGGCAGGCGTAAGATCGTGAAGATCCCTCATTCCACCTGGAAAACGGCGAAGTGGGCATTCGTTTACCACATGGGATAGGGTCAGGTCGGGTGCTCCGCAATCGCACTGTAGTGTGTGATTCCCTTAATCCCCATTTATGGGGGTGATGGTTAGTTTTCCCGTGGTCTGAATATGTGTTCGAAAACATAAACTCGATCCACGTAGACGACCCTACTAAGAGGTTACCCGGCTTTTACTTGGATCCGATTGAATCGACTCCGTTCAGACCACGGGAAACTAACCATCACCTCCATTTATTTACATGTATACTGTATATATATGCTGCTGTTGCAGAGCTTTTGGTCCTTGAATCCAACCATGGTAGATATATTTGAAAGTTTAAATGAGAGAGTCTCCACACTTATTGACACCCTTATAACGTTGAAATAAAGGTTAATCGGCTAGCACTGAAGCAGATTCCACGTCGATAACTGTGTGGCGAGACAGTGCCCTCGGCCGAATACTCGGTGCGTATAAACAGTGCGCCGAGTGCTCAGCCTAGCGGGTGATCAAAGAAAATCACTTTCTCGGCCGAGTAACATTTTACTGCCTCGCTCGTTTATTCGGTACGTGCGATAAAGGCATATCGGAGCGAACTTTAAACTTCCAAACATACCATTTTAAGCTTGTATGTTTAACCAAGTTGCGAACCGAAAGGCATATGATATTACAAGACAAACTTTAGGTATGCAAACAAACATGTACTCTAGTTCTATTTAGAATGTACTACATACCAAAACCTTATTGTGTATGTTGTTCAAAATGAAGAGGAGCATACAATATCTATATTTACTTGAAAGTTGGTTGAAAAACAGAACTTTTGTTGGTTGTTTCAACTTTCACCCAAACTTCATATCGTCCCTACACAGTTGCGCGCTGTGTACTTTAACCAAACACCTAACAGTATAGGCGCGTAAATTAAAGAATGAAACAGAGACGTACTATGTTCTCGCTCACACGTATAAATAAATAAATATTACAGACTAATAATACAAATTGAGCTTAGCCCCATAGCACGATAGTTATAACGTACCCAAAGTAAGTTCGAGTCTTGTGATGATGATGAACTTGACGTAAGTACAAAGCCAGCGACGAAATGGAACCAGTTGATGGCATACTTAGAGCATTAAACCAACCGGAGTGGCCACTGACAGGCGATCCCATCTGGTAAAAGTATAAAACTGCCGCGCGCCGCCCGGACATACTATTTATACTTGTGTGTGTGTATTTTTTGCTTGTGTTGGATAATTTTTTCACGTGTGCGTAGTGATGTGTTAGAATAATGCATTAATGTTAATTCTTATTGTATGTGTTACCTCACTCCGCGCGCAGAATGTGGCAGACTTTTTTACGTAGAAAAAGGTCCGCATGCCGTCTCTTGTTTGGTTAAACCATTAAACTGTTTTCTACTAGCCACCCGCCCGGCTTCGCATGGGCATTAAAACATTCCTCTTGAATCACTCTATCTATTAAAAAAAATCGCATCAAAATCCGTTGCGTAGTTTTAAAGATTTAAGCATACAAAGGGACATAAGGACAGAGAAAGCGACTTTGTTTTATACTATCTAGTGATAGTGAAGACGCAGAAGGTAGAAGTAAGAGACGTTATGGGGCTAAATTCTGTATTATCGATATTTGTTGGTTTTCGCGTGCACGCCATAGGCTAACCCAAACATTAGCTTGTTTCTCAATTTACAACTCTCGTTACTCGAAAATTGCATCTAGAGCTTTGTCTGAAGAGTTCTTATTACAATAAAACACATTGAAAAATGGAGAGGACCAACTTCGATCATTTTGTTCGTGCCGAAACAAAGTTTGCTTTCCGTGGAAATCGGAATAGACATTAAAATTTACCAAAGGTAGCAAACTTTTCTGATTCGCCCATTGTACAAGAGTAACCCAACTAATTTTATAAATGCGAAAGTGAGTTTGTATATTTGTCTGTTTGTTACTCTTCACGCCCTATCTACTGAACCAATCTTCCTGAAATTTCGCATACATATAGCTAGGAGTATTGAGAAGGACATACCTTTCATCCCAGGAAAAAGCACTGTTCCCGAGGGAAATTTAAGCGGGCGAAGCCGCGAGCGTAAGATAGTACTTCAATAAACCGTGATAATCGGCTACGAATATTTAAAAAATCGTTATTGTTATTTTTAATAACGAAGCGCTGTCATTACGTTAGTTAAATATGCATCGATTCTTTGAATTGGAAGTATCGCCCGTAACGTATTTATTTGATTAAGTTAATTAATATTGTCCCGTATTTGATAGCATAATATTGATATTTAATCACTATTTGCGAGACACATAGTAATTGTGTGCTTGTTGTTTGATATATTAAATTACATTTCAATAATGTTGTTATAAAAAACGTGTTATAAAATGAATCCCTATAGGTCTCACCATAAAGCATAGTTTAAACGAAGCCAACGCTGGCTGCCAACACTGGCGAGAATATACCGCCCATTTATTTTTCTAGCCAGTGACCTCCGCCCGCATACCCCTCGAACCCCGCGCCAGCGTTACGGACACGTGTAGACGCATCTGGCAGTCACTGGCGAACGCACACCCGAAGAAAAATCCGCGAATGAACGGCCTCGTCTAGCCTCGTCTAAAAAACAGGGGCCAGGCCAACGCTGGCTTGTCGCAGGACTGGCGCCAGCATTACTGGCTTCGTATAAACTATGCTTAACTTCGCGTAGTGTATATTTTCTTTGCCATAACATGAGAACGATTAGCGGTTAATTCTTTTTGTGTTTTAATAAGTATATTTTTAAAGGTACTTACGCAAAGAAATAAAAAGCCAGCGCGTTTTGCATTTCAGTGTACCATGTGCGAAACCGAATTGGACAACAATTTTTTTTAAATTTTGCATTAAATTATCAGACTCCGTGGCGTAATACGGTCTAAAGTTTCAAACCTGACTGCGATTAACATCACGGAAAAACATTTATCCATCCTATTTCAAAGGGCTCAGGCGCAAAACTTCTTTCGCAAAATGTCTCCTGGTCATAAAACGACATTTTGCGAAAGACGTTTTGCGCCTGTGCTCAATTTCCTTTTTTTCCCACACATAGAAAGAAAATTATAGTGTCGCACAACGATTCCGAAAATTCGTGATTAACAGACCTTTGTTTCGACGTCCAGAGAACAAAGGCTGTCAATCGCGCCTCCATCGCCCATTAGTTTTGTCAGCTAAAAGCTCTGTTTCCTGGATTGATCCGCGACATTTGACACATTCAGGGGTAAATTGTTCTTTCATTGCTTGTGAGGGTGGATCAGAGAGGGACTTTAGTCTTGAAAGGCTACTCTTTTTCAGATGATCGAACTATTTAATAGTCAACATCATTAGCTGCCTACAACCCACCGCTGGGCATAAGCCTCCCTCTGTCTACGCCATCCTCCTCTATTCTGAGCCAACGCAACATATTATTATTTGCGTATGGTGTAGCGAAAGGGAACTAGTGGGAATGATCTTAAGGGTGAAGGAAAACGCGTCTAACATATTATGATATCAGTTATAATACCCCGCTTTCAAGTCTAAAGTTGAAAATGAATTCATACTCACGTTTCTAGGTGAAGATAAAACTACACAATCTCCGCTTTGCAACACACACACACACACACACACACACACACACACACACACACAATGTACATGGTAGTTCCTTTACGTAATGACATGCCTATGTAATACTGGCGTGAATCTCAGCGTTGGCAAGGCTACGAGTGTATGTGTGTTTATGTCGTTACTCTTGATATGTTGTTTTAATGAAAATAAGGAAAAATTCTATATTATTGGTTTATTTTACCGTTACTGTGACATGTATTTTATTTCAAAGGTGGTGCTTTCTATCGAGGAAACCTGATTCTAACAGAAGGAGAACTGAAAAAAATATAATTCATACCATATAATAATCTTTCTCAACCCAGTATTTTCTCAGTGTATCATTGTATTCTCCGCTAATTTTAATGAAGAAGAAGTAAAGCTCTTAAATAAGTATAAATAAAGATACAAGCGTACATGATTATTTTTCCGCTCAGTCGCCATGGCGTAGCACCGTAGGCGTCTGAAATACGTAGCAACGTTCGTAGCTCGTAGCCCTCGTAGCGATATCTTTGCTATAAAGAATTGGTTTAGTGATCTCTACAATAAGAGTACTCTGATGTACTAAAATTCTCTTCAAAATGAATCGTAGTAGGTAAGGTAAACAAAATCGTATTCTGTATATTTTCAAAAATATACTTACATTTTGAAAGATAAATTATTCATTTTGCCTCTAAAAAAATGTCAAGACCATAGAGTTACGAAATCGTGGTCTCGCTATGCCATGCTAAAATTTTTGTAATCTATGGTAAAGCCGATTGTTGTCTCGAGTCAGATACAAAAGCTAGCGTGTTCTTGTTGAATCTGTAAATGGAATATGTTATCAGCTTATATTGTTCTCTACACACCGTTACAGATACCTGTTTGAAGCGGAAACTAGCGCCGATGTTATGAAAACCTATCTAGATAGATAGGTTTTCAGTTATATATAGATATAGATAGAAATAAAATCAATTGCTGTTCGTTAGTCTCAAACTCAAGAATGGCTGGGCCGCTTTGCCCAATTTTGGCCTTCAAATATTTGTGGAAGTTCAGGAAAGGTTTAAACAGTGAGTAAAGTGCGTTCAGTTCAGTTCTTCATTTCAACCGGTCTTGCTCATCCTTGGCTGTGAGACCATTAGCACGCATATCATTTAATGCATCCTTTTTTTTTTGAAATTAATACTTATACATAAAGATTTAATACAGGTTATTGAGAGCAGAAGAGAGAAAACGTAGGGACTAAATGTCCCTACGTTTTCCCTCTACGGCACGATGACTTTATGAAAAACATTATGGAAGGCAAGATAGAGGAGAGGCGGAGAAGAGGTAGACCAAGAAGGAGTTTTATAGAACAAACTAGCTGTTCCCCGCGGCTTCGCCCCGCGTGGGACTCGGTTATATCGCGCCCAAAAGTAGCCTATGTTTGACGTCAAGTCGTTAACTACATCCCTACCAAATTTCATCACCATCAGTCCAGCAGTTTAGCCGTGAAGAGGTGACAGACAGACTTTCGCATTTATAATATTAGTATGGATAAAGGAAAAAGTGGGTATCGTGTCGTATCAGGATATGAAAAGGCTAGCGGAAAATAGAAACACCTGGAAGAGACTCCACCGACAAGAGCACAGCTCTTAAATACATAGATAGACATATAAACGTGGCTTAAAAGATCCTACCATATAATGACCGACCAATTCTTCTTAAAACGGGTCTTTGTCTAAATAAACCCCGCAATTATTCGTATTAACGAGTTGTCCGGGTTAAAGGTTATCCGGTAATCCGGTCCAACAGGTGGAGACAAATGGCTTGACCGGCGATAAGCTGAACCGGGTAAAAAGAAGGATTTGCACGTGTCGACAAATGAAGTTTCAAAATAGTTTACTGCATTTTTATAGGATACTAGCTGTTGCCCGGGGCTCTGCTCCCGTGGAAATTCCGGATTAAATTTAGCCTATGTGTTATTGCAGGGTCTAAGCAATCTCCATTTCGAAATTCAGCCACATCGGTTCAGCCGTTTTCCTGTAAATGAGTAACAAACATACATACAAACTTTTCGCGTTTTCCCTCTGTTCCGCCCAGTATTATGAGATTTTCGGACAATGCCTTTGTGATCGCTTATGTGCCTCCTAATGTCTCCCTTTTTCGAGTTGTTAAACAATTCGTTTGTTTTTCAAGGCCGATCCTGACCGACTCTCCCACCTTTTGTCAGGTTTTCATTCATCCTATACCCTAACACAATAAATATAAGTTGTAAATAATCCCATCTATCTTAGTCGTGGAATGTAACTTTATCATTACAACCTCTTATATTAAACAGAAAAATGGATCACCACGTCATCATGGGCCGCACAATGGCCCTCATAACATGGCCTGTCGCAAACTGTTTATGGCCCCCATCCGCTTGTAATGGAGGCCACTTTCTTAATTAACATCGTATATGTCCATTCTTGGCTTTTGTGTGTCACATTCTGTCAAGGAGTCCCCACATTTAAGGCTCGTTTGAGCCGAACCGATGAATGGAGGCATTATCGACACTCTTATTACGTTATCATAAAGGTTTTTTTTGACCGACTGATGCCGATTTCGCGTTGATTGAAGGAATCATTAGCGTTTTTACGATAAAATAGCTTTGAAGTCCATTTTTCGAGGCCTTTGTTTGAAGGTACGGAGATAGCTTCGATTCCCATAAAATCATACTTTGTTAAGTTGTTTCTAGTTTTGTTAGGATATTGCAGGCTTGAAACAACTGATTGATGAGTCTTATAATAGAGGTGATTCCATGCTTCGTAAGAAACTTTAAGCCGCTGATTCCGGTTGCCACTAGGTGTTTGTTAGAGAAATCACGTCATTGAGGTCGAGAGGCGGTTTTGAAAAACTATCTCCTGCAGAGTTATTGTATTGAAATATACTTTAAGTTAATTCAAGATAGTTTTTATCCCAAAAATTCCTCGGGAGAGAAGCCTCGGGCATAACCTAGGGCATAATAAAATTAACAAAAACTATCACAAGGTTATCGTGTACTTAATATAAATTCATTTGGGAATGTTTACGGGCGTACACTAGAGACGTAGACGTGCTACGAAGCTACGAGGCTACGCGTGTAGTATTAGTGATTGCTACGGCGTAGCTGTGTGTTTATATGAGAGCAATACACCTTCGACAGTGTATATTTTCTTTGCCTTCGGCGACTTGGTTCTCAATTTAGAATTTTAAATCAAATAAGTAAACTATACTTTTTTTTAAAGGTTTTTCTGTGCCGGAATTTAAGGACGGACTTAAATATTTTTCGCTCATAATATCCTGATTCATGAGAAAAGTCCACTATTACAATTACTCTTTGGTTTAAGTGTTTCCTGTTATTAAAAATTTACGTTGTATGAAATTTTATCTCAATTCCCCTTAACCCTACTTTTCCTACCAATTCGCTTAATAACAAAGTGTTTGTAATTCACTTATTTTTAATGACATTACTGTCGGTTGTTCGCTGCATTCTGCATATAAAATTGCACTTTACATTGTTGTTCAAAGAGCACTTTATTGGATGACACGTGAAATAAGTTTATACGGGCCATGAAGGAAATTTTATTTAGGTCGCTGTCACGTCGTATCGCGCCACTGAACATTGTTGCCGCCTTCTGTGTTCTGGATAGATGCTTTTGTCAAGCGTGAGTTGGATTCGCGTAACAAGGTTTCCATTTGTAATTTTAGCTTTTTTTTACTTACAATGTTCAACATAGATTTTTTTTTACATGACCGCAATTTCTTACTTTTATGATGTCTAGTAGGCATAGTAGGCACTTTTGAAACACATATGTGGTCACGATCCTCAGCACTGAGGGACCGATGAATAAGTAGAAGTAATCATAGTCAGGCGTCAGTATTTTTTTAAATCTATGTCGTAGCCTAATCATTTGACTGCAGAAATTTTTGACATAAATTTAGGCCTTAAAAATATATTTGATTGCTTATAATATTAACCTCCGATCAAAAAGAGGGTTAGATTTGGGTTAAAAGGTATACGTTTGACGTAATCGACGTATCTCTATAACTGTCTCTCAGTTTATACTTGTTTTAATATACCCAGTGGCGTAGAAATGGATCGGGGACGCAGTCGAAACATACATAACTCTCCTTATTCCGCTGTCAGGGAAAAAGAGCTTAAGACCTTTTAGCTTACAATTTACACCGCTCATAAATATAGAGCACGCAATAAAAATAGTTGCAAATAACGCCTGCCATCCTTTACCATTTCACGGTCCCGTGCCTTCAGCTGGGCTCAGACTTACTCTATTATGTAAAGCAGCCTTACTGTAATCCAAAGGAGCGATGGCTCCCTTAAGTATAATTCCTAACCTTTATTCATTTTACGTATGTTTTTTTTACCTGGAATTCGAATATTGTGGTTTCTAACCGGTGATAGAGTGGAAATACGCGACAACCCAAGCTCTTTGAAGTGGCAGTGTGCAGGGCACATAGTGCAACAAATCCAGGGGGAGAAAGGTTCTTGGTTGCGGACCACGCGCCGCCGACTAGATGTTTAGATGACCTGAAGAAGGTCGCACGCAAGTGCTAGATGCAGGCTTCCAACCGGTCATTCTGGAAATCCTTGGGGGAGGCCTATGTCCAGTAGTTTCTAGCCTGCAGTTAAAATGATAATGATGAATAGTGGGACTTTTAAGCTTCAAATCTTTAGTCTATAATAGATTTTCCATTAATTTATGAACGCAGTTGGCGTTTCTGTCAGCAAATGCATGAATTTAAACGTGACGCCATACTGTTAGATTGTATTTTGCGCTCTCAATTGAACATATTTCTTCGTTTCTTTTACAACGACCGGCTCAATTCACTAGTGTATTTTGACGTGACGCTGCAGGCGAAGAAGGCTCGCTTCGCTTCGCTTTTCTACGATTTTTTGCAAACGGAAATGTTAGCTTCTGTACTTTTTAGGGTTCCATACATCAAAAGGCAAAAATGGAAACCTTACAGGATCACTTTGTTGTCCGTTTGTCTATCAATTTTTTTTTCTTGACATGAACTTATCGAGTTGAAATTCATATGATACTCAGGCCTACAGTCTCTTTCGGCTGTAAAATAATTGGCTGTAAAAAGTTAAACGTTAACGCCTTTAAACCGACCAGAGTATATGACCGCCGGTCATACTTCTAGTACGTGTATTTTTTTTCTTGTATTAAATTCTAACGCGAGTCGTTAGTATTCAATACAAATCGTGCCGCTTCGCATGGGCGTAAAAACCTTCCTCTTGAATCACTTTATCTATTAAAAAAAAACCGCATCAAAATCCGTTGTGTAGTTTAAGAGATTTAAGCATACAAAGGGATATAGGGACAGAGAAAGTGACTTTGTTTTATACTATGTAGTGATATTTGTAGTGTGTGCGTAGCGACGTGTTAGAATAATACATTAGTGTGCATGCGTGTCTCCTCACCACACGCGCAGAATGTGGCAAACTTCCACATATTCGCCAGACTCCGTTTGGTTTAATACTATAAGGTCAACGCATAATTTCCAAAAGTTTGCAAAAATCTCACAGTAGATACTTACGTTTTCGTTACTAGTATGTTTATTTTCAACAAAAAATAGCCATTTCACTTTGTTCAAGAGTTACAGTTCTTATCTCCGGCAAATCTCGCCACTCACAAAGGATTCGGCCTTTTTGTCCTCGATAAACCGCCGGGGTCCTTTTGACCCGGCTCACTTTCAAACCACCGTTTCTTCATACACACTCGATTTGCTATTGAGATGACCCGCGTTTGTTTTCATGTGCGTAGTTAGCACATTTTTTTAAACTACCACGAAAAAGAGCTATATACGTTTAGCCAAAGAAGTTCGAATCGCGCTGTCTGACGCAATTTTTTTTTTTAATCTACGCGTTTAGCGGTCTTGTCTGTGCATTTATGATTTTTTGACATTGATTGACAAGCCGGTCATAAGATAATATTGTCTCGAATTAAACAAAAACCTCATGAACCCATACTTCCATCCATACTAATATATAAATGCGAAAGTATGTCTGTCTTTATCGCTTTCCCGGCTAAACCGCGTGACTGATTTGGATAAAATTTGGTATGGATATAGTTAAGGACCAGGAGTCAAACATAGGCTGCTTTAGACGCGATATAACCGAGTCCCTTACAGGGCAATAGTTAGTAAAAAATAAAAAAAGATCACTACATCGCGGTTTAGTGATCCCCATATGGTTAGCTTCATAGCATGTAATTTAACCGTTATTAATTCATTCAAGGCTTTAAGTCTTCTATTTAAAAATGTTGTAATGAAGTTCAAAAAATAAATAAACAAAATTAATACTAGGTCACTTGACTATTGTGTCAGTTTTTCGAAATCGTGTCTCGGCATATTTACCCTGGGTTTGTAACAGGTAAATTGAATTGTTGATGTGAATGTGGCAAAGTTCATGACCTATTTCCACCAGTAAATTGCATATAATTTTTAGATAAAAGCCATATCAATAAAAACTTATGAATGATAATGTAATAATAATGAAAATGTTATAATGTCAAAGATTAATATGATAATATATGAATCTTTGACAACTATGATACACAATTGACATCTATGAAACACAAGTCGGGGTAACTGCCATCTCCTCGACTTTGATAATTGAATAAACTGTATCCCCTTCAATCAGCCATCTTGTAAATTGACACTTATTATGTTACCCAAAGTTATGAGGTTACAAACTTGTTAGAGAACGCGTTAAGAAACTTGACGCTGTGGTAAACCCTCTAATCTAGTATTTTTGAGTTTTCGAAGTAACGGGTACTCAGCAACTTAAACTGGCGCAGTGTGCTACCTCGCCTAAGAGTTTGTTCTGTTCTCGTCTCATTGTATGACTACCTGCATGCTCTAATGATATGGTTAAGGTTATAACGTTTGAGCTATACGTGAGAGTAGGAGATAAATAAAAAGTATCAAATAGAAATCTAGCACTGGTGTTTATTTCCAGAGTGATACAATTAAAGTCAGAATCGTGGATAGTTGAAGCACAAAGTTGGGGACCGAAAAAAATAATGGTACTGGCAGGCTTGAATAAAATTGTCAGAAATAAATGGTTTTATCCATTTGTAAGCTACAGTTCAAAGGCATAACATTTCTTTTTTATCGAATCTTTAAAACAACATCAAAGGAAACTAGAAAGAACCCTTTAAAAATATTGGATACAAAAGAGAATGAAATAAAAGGAAAAAAAAAAAAATACGGGGCGTGTCGACAGAGGTCCATGTTTGAACATCTGTGTTTTCAATATGGCCGCTTGTTCCTTTTTCAACCAGCGACCTGAATTCTTTTGATACTGAACTGATTTTAGTGTCCACTAAAATTTTAAACTACATATTACTACAAGTGATTACGTACGCCATCCGGCTCCAAATCTTCAGGCAAACGCCTTAACTACTATATGGATGTAGCCGATCATAATTTATTGGCTACTAATGTTATATGATCGACTTACTTTTTCTACCTTTCAAACTTAAACCGATTTGGATGAAAGTTATGCAGTATCCTTTGATTATGTTAAAATTTGATTTTTCAATCTTGAAAATCAAAGATTCAAAGGTAGATTCTTTGAGCCGTGTGGAAGGACAGATTACTTTTTGCCCCGGTACTTATACATTTTTCTTAATATTGGATATATGTATAATAGAATGTTTATTTATTTATTGAAACTACAAGTAAATAAAACTTACATAATAGGTGGCATTCTCTACCAGTCTATATAGGAGAAACAGAAATGTTCTATCCAGCGCCTTTGAATAATTGACATCATTGCATTGCTTTTTCACTGCTTTGTTTTATTTTTTGGACCCTGTGGTTTTTGTGGGAACAAGGTAATTAAACAGCGTATATTTTAATAAAATATCTCCCTCGCGCTATATACTGGTAGGAAGCCCATCGATCTAATTTGAAGGTAGATTTAGCATACGTAACCTCTCTCCCCTCCAGTTTTCCTAGTTGTATACTTAACTAATATACAAGTACATAAGCTACTATCCCTACGAGACCGAATCAGAAATGAGGAGATCCGTAGGAGAAGAAAGGTTGCTGACATAGCCCAGCGGATTAGCTCTTTGAAGTGGCAGTGGGCAGGGCACATAGCGCGACGAACCGATGGCCGATAGGCAGAAAGGTTCTCGAATGGCGACCACGTACCGGTAAGCGCAGTATCGGACACCCACCGACCAGATGGTCAGATGACCTGAAGAAGGTCGCAGGCAGGCGCTGGATGCTGGCCGCTTCCAACCGGTCATTTTGGAAATCCTTGGGGGAGGCATATGTTCAGCAGTGGACAGGCTGCGGCTGAAATGATGATGATGATGAAGCTGTAGTATCTAATGACGAGTACCATATCATGTAATCTAGATAATTATTATATTGGAAAGAACGCGCAATACCTTATTTATTTTCCTCTATTGCATTCGTCATTATATTAGTTGCTTGTCGAATAACCCTCTTTATTGTTTTTGCTTGGATTTTGCATAAAAGGAAAAAAAATGTAGGAAACAGACCTTGTTAGAGCGAGTTTATGTTAACAACGACCATTATTAGCGTCGGTTTCCCAAATGAAGGGTAAACTTTAGCAATTTTTTTAATCCAAAGCTTTCTCAATTCCAAACATGGCTACGTTTACTGTTTTCTTTATAATTGGGTACATGGACGGAAGCTTATGCGCCAGTCCATCTATTTGTTATTTTACCCATATTTATTTATTTATTTTAATTCATTGCTAAAGAATATTAATCATCCCACCCAAATATTATCTCTAAAACACAGCTCCATCCAACCAATATTATAAATGCGAAAGTTAGTTTGTATATTTGTTTATTTATTTGTGTTTGTTTGTTTGTTTGTTTGTTTGTTTGTTTGTTTGTTTGTTTGTTTGTTTGTTTGTTTGTTTGTTTGTTTGTTTGTTTGTTTGTTTGTTTGTATGTTTGTTTATTTGTTTGTTACCTCTTCACGCCAACTCTACTTAAATCCAGAACCAATCTTTCTAATATTTCGCATACACATAGCTAGGAGTATTGAGAAGGACATAGGGTACCTCTCAACTCTGGAGAAAGCACTGTTTCCGAGGGAAATTCATGCGGGCGAAAGTTAGTAGTTTTATAAAATTGCAAGTACTTATGGAGAGAGCCTTTTTAATTTTTTTTGTTTTGTTTATGAAACCAAAAGCTTTGTCTAGTGTATAGGTACCTTGTGAAGGAATAAAATCACAGTTTCATGATGAAAACATATATTAAATTTTTTGAGTAGAATACTCTAATTAAAAAATCAAAACTTATAACATATTTCAACAAAAGTCTCACCCCCGTATTAAGAAACGTTTATGAAGCCTATTTTAGCTAAAATGTGTTTCGTCTCGTTCTTTCACGTGAAGTGTCGGGTAAGAGAGAAAGAGCCAAAACATATTTTAGTTAAAATGGCTTATCAAACGTTTCTTAATACGGGGGTTAGAGATTACGTCGTCCAATTTATTCTTTAGTAAAAGTAAAGACTTAATCCCATTATCTTATATGAGGTTGGCACATTATGTAAGAAATTTGTCCAAATGACGGTTGTAAAGCATAATTTTTCGTGGAGTGTTTTGCGTGATCGCTTAAAGTTTCGTGTTTATCGCCAAGGCAGGTGTTTTTCTAATTTATTCCAAGTTCTCGATTATAATGTTGAAGATAAGTTGGCAGGTGGCGAAATGGAAATAAAAGTAAGTGGCATGCAATCTTGTTCGATCTAACTCTGAACAGGCACGATAACTGCCTCCGTGGTCAAGTGGTTAAGGCGTTTGTCTGTGCCCCTAGTATGAGTTTTTCTAAACTCAGACGCTAGCGACTTCGTTAGGATTTTGTATGGAATTTCTTAGTTGCCTTACTATCCGCCAGAGGCGCTGTACAGGTCTGCCGTACAAAATCGCTAACGCAGTCGCTAGCGTCTGCGTTTAAGAAAAACTCATACTAGGGGCACTGATGACCCGGGGATCGTAAGTTCGATTCATACTTTGTTTAGTTGAATATACTTTGTTTAGTTGTTTCCAACTTGGTTAGGACATTGCAGGATTGAATCACCTGATTGTCTGAGACGATTCCGTGCTTCGGAAAGCACGTTAAGCTGTTGGTCCCGGCTGCCATCTGGTTGTCGTAGAAAGAACCACGTCAGAGGCCGAGAGGCGGTTCCAAAGAACTCTGACACCAGGGTGTGCATGATCGATTGACTGTGTGACCTCAAAGACATGATTATGACTATAAAAAATATTTTTATCTGTCAGATAAATTATTAACTTCTGCTAAGGTTGTTAAAGGTAAGCGATTAGTCTGACACATTCGCTTTCAAGAAATCTAGAACAATAGATTTAAAACAAAGAGATTTTTAATTGTTTAAAACGTACTATGCAATTCCCGGCATTCAATGTGTGCCGTTCTTGTCTTAAAAATACTTTAATTAATTGAAGGTTTAATTCCGAGTTAATTTTTTTCGGACGGAGACATTGTCCTCATTAGTAACATTAATGATATTACTAGCGACCGCCCCAGCTTCGCATGGCCATAAAAACCTTCCTCTTGAACCACTCTATCTATTAAAAAAACCGCATCAAAATCCGTTGCGTAGTTTTAACGATTTAAGCATACATAGGGACAGAGAACGCGACTTTGTTTTATACTATGTTATGATAGTGATACTTACACTATCCTAGAGTTGCCACTAGCTTAGGTTATTATCTCAAGTAGCTTGAGATAGTAACCTCAGTTTCCAGCGAATTTCAGCGAACTTATCGGATTTAGGCTCGGAAGCCTAAGCATAGTCTTGCGTCTTGAAGCTTTAAGCCTTTATAAGACTTCCGACTTCAACTTAAGTTACAACTTACAGAGAAACCAGCTTAAAAGACAGACATTTAAAATATTTATTTGCCTGCATATTTTTGGCATTGATATATTTAGAGCGACTGGAGTGGCCCCAGGTTTGACAAGCGACCCGTTTGCCAAAAGTATAAGACAGTCGTGCTGCTTATTGTGTGCGTGTACTTTATACATGTGTTTGATAATTTTGTCGTGTGTGCGTATTAGCGACGTGTTTGAATTATGCATTAGTAGTTAGTGTGCTAATACTTATTGTGTATTTTCTCATCCCGCGTGCAGAATGTCCGAGATTTTTTCACGTGGAAATAAGTGCGCGTGGCGTCTCCGGTTGGTTTAATGCTCTAGAAAGAGCTGTTTGTATATGTATTTCTTTTCTTGGAAGAATACAATTGAATTATCTTCGACGTTTGTCAATTTTCTAAATAAGATCGAATCTAATTGAATTTGATCAATTTGGATCTGCTTGGGAATTTTATGATATTTTATTGTTCACAATACATTTTACGCGTCGTAAATAAATCCCTTTAAAGCATAAGGTCTCTTGTACCATTTTTATATTGTGTCCTTATATATATATAGCATAGCCATTTCGACTCGAAAAGAAGAAGAATTGTGTTCTTATTTTGTATATTATTTACTTGAGCGATAAGTAGTAGTGAACAGAACACTTGTACCAAGATTTTGAATTTGATCAAAATGTCACACACTTATCACTACATAGTATAAAACAAAGTCGCTTTCTCTGTCCCTATGTTCCTTTGTATGCTTAAATCTTTAAAACTACGCAACGGATTTTAATGTGATTTTTTTAATAGATAGAGCTATTTATCTAAGAGGATTATACTACTATATATTTATATAAGAGGAAGGTTTTTATGCCAATGCGAAGCCGGGGCGAGTCGCTAGTTTGGTTATAAAACAGCCGTCGTCGTCATCATCTTAGCGTTTTTCCGGGGTCCTTCAAAACGAACGCCTTAGAATACTTTTGTGAAATCTGTCACCAGTAGGACAGAGGGCACTGATAAATTTGAGACCTCTATTATTCCCTTAGTCGCCTTTTACGGCACCCACGGAGACAGATGGAGTGTCCTACTCTTAAACAGGAAACCGCATAGCTTAACACATCAGCGAAGTATATAGCTATGTGCTTCCTCTTAGTTAATCAATGAACCGGGTCGAACCCGTCCGAGCTGCTTTTATCCGGTAATAACTGGAATTAGTTTCGTCGCTTGATCGGATCGCCTGATTTAGAAAAGCCGTCATTGGCTTGATTAATTGAAACGAAACTTTGCGAATAACTTGTTTGAATATAATTATCTGTTCATTTATACATATTATACTGGCCGTTGCCCCTGGCTCCGCCCGCTTGGTACTCGGATATATCGCGCCAAAAAGTAGTCTTTGTTTGACCCCCAGTCTTTGACTTTATCGATACAAAATTTCATCGGGATCGGTCCAGCAGTTAAGATATGAAAGTGTAACTACACGGTGGATAAATTTCTCTGTGAACTCTATATTTCAACAGTTTTTTTTTACTGAAATAATACTCGTAAAAACCGTCCCATTCACCTACTTGTAAATAGTCCCACGGCAGTAATAAGCTCATCCTGTCTCTATGACTAACACTTGCTATGTGTGTCGAGGTGACTGACACTATAAACTATTTACTAACTATTATTGTGTTCTGTGGTTCTGTGCTGTTACTGTGCTTATAGATTTATGAAACAGAGAAAAATCTCAGTGCATTATTCATCGAAATGTTTCCGTTTTGACAAGATAAAGTGGCAGTGGCCGAGGCACATAGCGCGACGAACCGATGTCCGATGGGACAGAATGGTTCTCGAATGATGACAACGCAACGTTTAAGCGTAGCATCGGACACCCACTGACCAAATGGTCGAATGACCTGAAAAAATTCGCAGGCAGGCGCTGGATGCAGGCCGCTTACAACTTACAACCGGTTATTTCGGAAATCATTGGGGGATGCCTATGTCCAGCAATGGACAGCCTGCGGCTAAAATTATGAGAAGGTAAAGAAAATCTCTGGTCTCGTCGAAATTGTTTAGTCAAATGAGAAGATAATATTCATTGCACTTACTGTTATTGGCTGCTTCGAGTTACTCAACTGTATAGAAGTCCGAGCAGTTGGTTCACGAATAACGAGCCATAAACTGAACAGGGTGTCGATTCTGCTAACGTTAAGTCAAAATCGTGTCAAAATAGTGTTTCAATTGTAGTGTTTTTTACACGTTATTTACAAGAATTATGACAGTATGATGTGACGTGAAAGTAGTGAGGGGTGTGACCATCAGCAGTGGTATAAAAAAATATACATTTCTTGTTACTAATGTGTAAAAAAGCACTTCCATTGAAACACTATTTTGACACGATTGTGACTTAACGTTAGCAGAATCGACGCCCTGTTCTGCATTCACACCGATTGTTGACAGAACATACAATTGTTACTATGTCCTCTTGGCATCTCCCAACCCCTGCTCATCATCATCATTGCCTATGGCACTCGTCCTGCATGGATCAGATGTCTATATTCAAATACCTCAGCCAGTTGACAGCGGCAGGCGTCGATCGTGAAGATCCCTCATTCCACCTGGAAAACGGCGAAGTGGGCATTCGTTTACCACATGGGATAGGCATAGGGTCTAGGCGGGTGCTCCGCAATCGCACTGTGGTGATTCCCTTAATCCCCATTTATGGAGGTGATGGTTTCCCCTGCTCATAGTTTCTGATGACTTCCAAATTACTCAGGAGAGCTCACCATCAGGAGGAAGGGTATCGGCCGTATACCCGTTGGACCTGTTAGTGCCTGCTTTTCCTTATTTTAATTAGAACTGGGAACTTTCTTGGCATTCAGAGGAAGCTTCTCCTCGGTTAGGAGCGGTAAAGATAAGTCACTCTTTCTCGCACTATTCCTTAAGTACGCTACAAAACAAACCCCGTAAGACTAAAAGCACAGTACACACTTAAACACTTGCAAAAAAAATGCCATTAATTCCTTCTAGCCTTTTATTACTTAGCAGTCTCTAAGACAAATTCGGCTATGACAGGTAAATAACTAATAATAACTTATGATAATAATAACTAATGATAATGTAAATTTATACTATGATGGCAAATAACCTATTATAACCAACAAGTAATAACCCTCTTACGCTTGTGGCATCTTGTATACATGTGCAGGAGTGCTATTTTTGAAATGTATTACATTGCGAAATCGGTGAGTGGAATGATTATCGTTCGTTTTCAAATGATTTTCATGCGACATAACCGATGACTCGAACGATAATCGTTCGACTCACCGGTTTAAGGTGAGTCGTACATCTCAAAAATAGCACTCCTGATATCACAAAGGCTGTCATTAGTTAAAATGTTAGATAAAAAATAAACCAACATTTCTTCTTTTTTTTTTCAGGTACGTATTTGAAATGGAGATCTATCAACCCAAGAACAAGTATGTATGGAGCTTAGTTTTTAGATAGTCGAGCGCGCATCGAACCTTCTAAGATTAAAAGTTTCTTGACCGTACCCAAATACGATAAAGTAAGAAAAGGTAGGTAAATAAAGTTCTTTGTGTAATTAAGTCGTAAAATAAAACAATTACGACCCTGCAATAGCTGTGCTCAGGTCGGATGGCCAGATAATTGTGTTTCTGATTGCTTTGCTATCCAATCAACAAAGGATTAGGTGTGGAAATAGAAATTATATTCAGTAATTAAGATTCAGAACTGTAAACAGGAGTCTTATCGGATTTTCAATCGATTTATAGTGTTGTTTTCATATTATCGGTTAAAATTTACTTGGTGATACAATAACAATAAAATTTCCAAATGGATGTGGCGTTTCTTCACTACATAGTATAAAACAAAGTCGCTTTCTCTGTCCCTTTATCCCTATGTATGCTTAAATCTTTAAGACTACGCGGATGGATTTTGATGCGGTTTTTTTAATAGATAGAGTGATTTAAGAGGAAGGTTTTTATGTATAATACATGCGAAGCATAATACATAGGGCGGGTCGCTAGTTATTCATAATCATTTGGTTTATAAGGTAATTTGACCTTGCGCATCCTGGACTTTATTCGAGACTGTTTCTTGAGCTCTGATGAAATCAGATTGTTTTTTAGTGTTTTTTATGCTGCCACACCAGTAACAGTTCACATAAAAAAGATAAAAGAATAAAAAAAGATAAAAGGATAAAAGAAATAGTAAATTTGTGAATTATGCTAAAAGCAAGCACTTCAAGGTTTGAAGTGCTTATAAGTAGAAAAATAACGAATTTTAAATGTTATTGAAGTTTGTAGTTCCAACCTTAATAATATTTAAAATTCATTATTTTAAGTGCGACCACGGCATTACCATGACCATTTTGTGCTTATGCACTTTCGTATGAGGTACGAGTTCGTCCTTTTTAGATCACTTTTTTACGTAGTCGTGTTATAGTTTTATATACATGTTTTGTTTATGTACTAAAAAAATAATTAGTTAGTTAGTGATACAATGAAATTATCAAATCACATTAACAACAGTAGGATTTTCATGGAATGAGGATGTACCTTATGTACAACCAGCCTCGTTCGAATCATTGGGCTGTGATATATGTCGGTCCGCCGGCAGCCATTGTCAGATGAAAGCACATTATTATTACAGAGATTGTGAATATTTCAGTGAACATCCTAATACTACATTCATATCGTGTGGATTACAAGAGCAATTGATCCTGAACACCCAGGTGTCAGATTTATTGAAACTAACAGAATTTATTGAAAACTAGGTGTAGCTCGCGACTTCGTGCGCGTGGGCTTCGTTTGAAATCAAACATAGGCATGTTTGAGTTCATTCAAATGACGATAACTTTTTTTTAATGAACCGATTTTGATGAAACAAACTTTAGATGTTCTTCCGAGTTAAAACAAAAGAATTGGTGAAAGTTTTAAGCAAATCGGTTAAGCACTTTCAGAGGTAAGCGTGGTAAAAAAGTTTTGCTTTCTATTATTCATTTTAAATGTCTCTTTATCCATTTCAGTCAAAATTACTAAATGTTCAGACAAAATATTTTTACTATTTTATTATATGTATAGATATAGATAACGAAGAGTAACTAAATAAAAGCTTGTAAAATAAATGGGTAAGCATTCGTTACTGATCGACAATCGATGGGCGAATTACCCCATAGTTCAGGGTATCACAATAAAATGGCATTATGTGCCATCCATAAAGACTGACAAGTTGACAAACTGCTCGACCTTTCCAGGGCTTAATAAAAAAGCGCTACATGAGACAGGCTGGTTCCGGGGCGGAAATGAACCGGAAAAAAGACCGTGTCGGTTCAGCCATTAAAGGCTAGATTAGAGTATTAAACCACAGATTATAGAATGCTATACTAGCTCATATATTCAACCGCCATTCAAAGAAGCGCGCCTATTTTTAGTGTTCCAATGTAGTCTCCCCATACTGAGACTTACTAACGCCATCTATTGATCACTTGGGAAACTGAGATTCTAACTCCGATAACAATATAATATAACTTAAAATATAAAGCACTAAATCAGTTTGTGATAGGATAAAGATACTTAAAAAAATCATGTTTTAATAATTCACACTCTTTTTTCGCCAAAAACAAGCAGGATCTTAACTTATTTCGATTTTTTTTCAATTCTTGTAGCGCAGACTATTGGCAATAAAAGGAAATGGGACATAATTAAACCAACCAGAGACGGCACGCGTACTTGTTTCTACGTGAAAACGTCTATATACTGAGCGCGGGGTGAAAAAACACGCACAATAAGTATTAACACTAAAGCATTGTTCGAACACGTCGCTACACACACAGTTAGCAAAATTATCCAACACAAGCAAAAAATACACGCACACATTATGCCCACAAACACCATTTTCGTTAGGGTTGAAAATCTTAATTAATTCAAATGGCAATACATTCCAAATGTCCCATTACGAAGCCAGCTACGAAATCTAGCTACGAAATGGGACTAAGGGAAATTTACAATTCAATAAGCCTAACAGTACCAGATGTTTGTAGTGAAACACTCCCGAATTTCCGATACAAGTGTCAGTTATATTGGACGTTCCGTTTCACTTGGCTACGATATCAGCTTATCTGTTCTGTCTATACAATTAAATCGGTGGTTGTGTGTGTTTACGGTTTTGTTATTCGCAATACTTATTTTCTTTCATTACAATTAAAATACTTATACAATTGGCGGACTATGCTGTAAGCAATATCTGCTAGTCAACCATAAAAAGAAATATAGTGAATTGACGTTTTTGAAGAAAATGCTGCAGTGGAGTTTGTGGCGCCACTTCTTCTCCACTTGCGCTTTGGAAGTGGTGGTAAACTTAAAATAAGTAACAATTGACGTCAATAAGTGATAAGAATATCCTATATTGAAAATAAACAATTTGAATTTGAATTTTGAAAGTGTTCAATTATGCGACTGCCTCCGTGGTCGAAAGGTTAAGTCGCTTGCCTTATACTCGGCCGTGACTTTGATTCTCATGGGACTTTGTTTAGTTGTTTGCAGTTTGGTTAGGACATTACAGGTTTGAATCACCTAAACTGTATGATAACAAGATTTTTATACAACGGTGAAAAGATAATTCCGTACTTCGGAACGTCGGGTGTAAAGTATTTGTATAATTTGTTCACAAAGGAAATATTTACGAGTCTCGCGGGGTCTCGTATTCGAAGATAGAGATACCATCGTCTGTATTGTTTGATTAAAATTTTATGTACCCATTGGATATTCCCGGAGATCCCGAATTCCTGATACTATGGTGCAAAATGGATCTCCATAATAGTTTTACCCGACTACGATGAAGCTAAAAAAGGGGGGTTACGTGTTTGACCTTTATGTATGTCCATCTCTTTGTTCTTATACTAAACAGCTCTACTGTAATAGATTTTTTTTAGAGCGCGGTTATACAGAAAAATAACTTGCGGCATTTGGCATTAAGAAATTGTATGAAATCAAATTAGCAAATTATTGGCGCCTAAATATACGTCAAACTGTTTTTTCTGCTAAACCTATCGAGTGGGGTTTCAATATGAAGTGTTCTAAAAGTTGATTACAAAAATACAAGTATATGATTAAACGTATTTTGAGATGTGTAGTTTTTCAAATTTAATTTTGCACCGGAGTTGGGATTGACTTTTGTTTATAATTTCAAGATCTTTGCAACGTTATTCTAGGCCAATCCTATCCAAACTGTATAAGTAATCAGTATATCTGAAGCTTGGGGTTCGCTAGACTTCTTAATTGTTACTTTTGTATTTTTGAAATTTTGTAGATGTGTACCTACGAATTTTAATTTAAAAGGTTAAAAAATTATAGGATTATATATCGTTAAAACATAAGAATTAACTACGTTTTTAACAATGATAGTATCACTTCTCTACATTATTTCGACAAACACAAAGCTTAACGAATCAAAGCTCTCACTCAAATAGTCGCTTTGTCGCCTAAAGCGCTAATCCCCTTGTAAATGGACGCGAGAGGAATCCCACGGGAATACTTAGTTGAGACTAAACGTGGACAACTGTGCAGAAGATTAGGGATGTCTCTTAAGTGGATTTTATTTTCCTTCTTCTTTTCTTGTCTATGAGAAATATTTAAATACCGTTAGCCCAAAGTGAGGTTACTTCATTAGCCTGTGCCGCCATATTAGTCTCTTAAGCGTATGTAACCGAAAAGCACGCTGATGATGATGATGACGCTCAGGTTTACGATCTGGAGGTCGTGGATTCGATTCCCACGGTTAGCATACTTAGTAAAAAAAAATACTCCAGTTTATCTAGGGACATAGTAGATTTATCCTACTAGCCTATTAGGGTTGCCTGTAAGAAATTGCTTTTTCGATAAGGCCGCCTTTGTACATAAAATTACCTTATGTTTTCAAAATGTTTGTATATTTTAATCTTGGTGCAATAAAGAGTTTTTATTATTATTATTATTATAGTATGTAGGAATCACCAGATTGTACCATAACAATGATGATTCCATGCTTTGGATGCATGTTAAGTGTTTAGCACTTTTTCCAGGCCGAAAGGCGGTTAAGTTCATCTTTTAATCTCGGCTTCTTTTTGAGGCTGAAATTAAAAGGTAATCCTATGATGGCAACCCTGAATTAGTAAAACATTTCCGAGCCATTGGTCCGCACCGAGCGCCGCTGCCACTGAAATTGGGTTATTTGATACAACTGGACATACAACGTCATAGTTGTCCTTTGTGATTTCAAATCTATAGATATCGTTTGTTTATTACCACTATCCATACTAATATCATAAATGCGAAAGTCTGTCTGTCTGTCTGTCATCTCTTCACGGCTAAACTGCTGGACCGATTGTGTTGAAATTTGGTAGGGATGTAGTTAACGACCTGCGGTCAAACATAGGCTACTTTTGAGTGCGATATAACCGAGTCCCACGCGGGGCGAAGCCGCGGGGAACAGCTAGTGTTTATATAAACGCCGCTGTTTCTATTTCGCCATAAAATAGAATTGGAAATTGCGCGCGATCTCTACAGGCAATTTTTTAAATCTATGACTATGAGACTACGAAATAGAGGATTTCAAATAAAACGTGTCAAAAATTCAAATTCAAATTGTTTATTTTCAATATAGGATATTCTTATCACTTATTGACGTCAATTGTTACTTATTTTAAGTTTACCACCACTTCCAAAGCGCAAGTGGAGAAGAAGTGGCGCCACAAACTCCACAGCAGCATTTTCTTCAAAAACGTCAATTCACAAAATTTGAGTCAAATCAGACGAGTTTACATTTGAATATTTTTATAATTATTAATAAAATTATATATTAAATAAATATTGAGGATTATTGAAATAGTTTAATAAAAATGTCAAGTAATAAAAGATGTCATGATAAAATAAAAAAATAAAAAAAAATAATGTACTGAATGTACATATGATCAATTTTTAGCTATAGTTTGGAGGACTCCGCACCAAGCTTAAGTTACACATCCTTGTCATTGAGAAAATCATGAGCGCTATAATAGGCTTTTTTACAAAGTAAATTCTTAACATGTGCTTTGAATTTTCGGTCAGGCAAACTAAGGACCGACTCTGGAAGCTTATTGTAATAGTGTATACAGTTACCCAAAAATGAGTCATTAACTCTACTTAGCCGATATGATGGGAGATATAATTTATTTTTATTCCGTAAGGGTCTATCCGTAACATCGCAAATTTTTTTAAAAGAAGAAATATTTCTCCTGGTATACATAATAACCTCAAATATATATTGAGAAGCGAGAGTTAAAACATTAATATCCTTAAACAACTCCCTAAGCGACTCCCTTGGTCTTAAACCATAAATGGCACGAATTGCCCGCTTTTGCAAAATAAAGATAGTCTTTATTTCACTTGCCCTTCCCCAAAGCAATAGTCCATACGACATTAAGCTATGAAAATAACTAAAGTACACTAGTTTAGCAGTTTCCACATCTGCTATTTGTCTGATTTTTCTGACAGCATAAGCGGCAGAACTAAGTTTTTTAGCTAGGCTTGTAATGTGCGAACCCCATTGCAATTTAGAATCAATTGTGATTCCTAGAAAGGTGGTATTATCTACAAGTTCTAAAATCTCTCCATTCAACGTGACATCAACTTGAACCTGCCTCACGTTTGGTAGTGTGAATTTTATGCATTGGGTCTTATTAGCATTAAGCATTAAGTTGTTAGTTGAGAACCAATTAGAGATGGTATACAAAATATTATTCACATGATTGGTATTTACACTACGGCGATTCATTTTAAAGATTAAAGATGTATCGTCTGCAAATAAGACTATATCAGCGTTCTTTTCAACCGCGTAAGGCAAGTCATTGACATAAATCAAAAAGAGGAATGGTCCAAGAATTGAGCCTTGAGGCACGCCAATTTTTACTGTTGATCCGTCTGATTTGACACTATTTATATCAACAGTCTGACATCTATCACTTAAATAAGATCTTAGTAACTCAATTGACTTAGTATCAAAGCCATAATGAGAAAGCTTGAGCAAAAGTGTCTCATGATCAACACAATCAAATGCTTTAGAAAGATCACAGAAGACCCCGATAGCATCCTGTGATTCTTCCCACGCGTTGTATATATGAGTGATGAGTGCCACTCCCGCATCGGTTGTTGATTTACCGGCAGTAAAACCAAATTGTTGACTGTGAAAGAGGTTGTAGGTCTTAATGTGCAGTAGCATTTGGTTGAGCATAATCCTTTCAAACACCTTGCTCAATACTGGCAAAATGGAAATAGGTCTGTAATTGCCAGGTTCTAATTTATCTCCTTTTTTGAATAATGGGATTAGTTTACTGTATTTCATTAAATTTGGAAAAATACCTTGATCGATACATTCATTAAAAATAAAAGCTAAATCTGAAGCTACAACATTGATAATGTGATAAATCACGCTAACAGACATACCCCAGTGATCCTCGGACTTTTTTAAGTTAAGCTCTTTAAAAGTTTTAACAATATCACTGGGGTGTATGTAAGAGAAATTAAACTTGGAGTTGCAAGGGGTGACATTCTCTTTAAGCAATGTTTCAGCAGCTTGTGGGCAAGAATTTATATTTGAAGTTATTTGCAATGGAATGTTTGTAAAATAATTTTCAAAAGAATTTACTATTTCTTTAGGGGAAGAAATTTTTTGATCTTCGAATTTGATTTCTTGAATATTTTCCCTTACTTTACATTTCCCAGTTTCTTTATTTATGACCCTCCAAGTCTCTTTCATTTTGTTAGGAGCAACATTAATCTTTTTTTTAATGTAATTAGCTTTAGCCATCCTGCAAACAATTTTGAAAGTCTTCGAGTAGTTTCTAACATAATCAACAAAACAGCTATCAAAAGTGTACTGTTTTTGGGCATACAAATCGAACAGTTTTTGTCTACTTTTATGAATACCCACAGAAGCCCATTCACTAAATTTTAATATATTATTGCGCTTAAGCTTTTTTTGTTTAAAATTTTTGGAGAAACTGTCAGAAATAACACTAAATAGTTTATTATAGTGACTATCAGGATTGTTATCTGTATAAGTCATTGAGCCTAGTTTATTCTCTATTGAGTTTTTAAATTGAGTAATTTTTTCTTTTGTGATGGGTCTACACATAAAACTTTCTTCTGTTACACGCGAATTTTTATTAAGAGTTATCAATTGACCACAATGATCCGAGGGTAATTTACTGAAAACAATTTTACTTAGCGGTTTTTGGCTACTGAAAAAATTATCAATACATTTAGCCGAAGTGGCTGTAAATCGGGTTGGTTCAAAAAATACATTATCTAGATTATAGCTACTAAATAGGTTTAGAAATTGGGAGCTTGTTGCAGAATTTACTAATATATCAATATTAAAGTCGCCACAGATAATTAATCCTTTCTTACTCTTTGATGCTACTGTAAGAACACCATCAACAACTTCCAAGAAGTCATCGAAATTACTACTGGGTGGACTGTACACACATAAAATTATAAATTCCTCAAGCTCGGCGCAGGATACCTCAGCACAGCGTTCAACAGAAAGTCTAGCTATGTCTGACCGCTCTTTATAGCATAGACCATTTTTTATATAAATAGCGGAACCTCCTCTAATTGAAGACTTCCTCCTGAAACAGCTTGCAACATTAAAGTTGTTTAGACTAAGCATTGTCTCACACTCTTTAATCCAATGCTCTGTTAAACATAAAATATCTACATTTAATGTATCTAGAAATAATTCTACTATAAGTTCTTTGCCGGGAAGCCCTTCTAAGTTTTGATGTACTATTTTTAATTCCTGAGGGTTTCCCATTGTCTGGGTTTGCAGTTTAAATCTGCTATTGCGTCTCCTGAGTCACCATTACAAGTATTTGGCAACTCAGCAGATGTTGTCCTATGACTAGATGTTTGTTTACAATGTAAACTCGTCCAAAAATTAATAGTATAAGCTACAAGTGTAGCAAGCTTATGTCTATAAAAATTTGAAAGATAAAAATTATCTTTTGTCATAGAACATCCACTAATAAAGTTATTAGTGTCGAAATAAATTAATTTTTCATTATGACTACATGTCAAAGTATGTATTAAGTTATTAAATGAGTTAATGTTCTTATTTATGTTTGGAGGCTGGCAACTAAGATACGGAAATGCACATATAATTACTTTGAAAACATTTAAATTATTTAGGATATTAATACTAGAGATAATATCTTTTTTAAGCAATTTCTTACAGTTACCTACAAGTAATACAATAGTTGTATTGCTGTTAAATTTTTTTTGTTTAATTTTTTCTATTATTTGGTTGTAGGATGCATTAGGAAAGCAAAAACTAGTACAATTGTCTAAAATATTATTAAAAATACGACCCATATTACGACCTAAGCTGTCAGAAAATATCAGAGTATTATGAGTTGGGTTGTCAGTTGCGACACAAGCTAATACAGCAGATCCTAACAAATCACTATCACATGAAGATAATACAGACACAGAGTTACATATGTCGGGTTTATTTAATATCCCACAAGTACATAGTTGTACTGCTGTTGTTAATTTCTCTTCAATATACCTACTGTCATTAATCAGTTGCTCCGTAGCCAACTCATGCTCAGTGATTTGCTTTTGCACTGAATCATACTTAATTTTAAGGCTGTAAAAATCGTCACTTAGTCTACTAATAAAAGATTTAAGTTTAGCCGTGTCGACATTGTACAACTCTTGACTTTCCGCCAATTGTTTTTTACTTATCTCGAGGTCTGAGCAAATTTTTGAATACATTTTCATGTTAAAACTTTATCGTCAGAACCCGCATGGAAAATGTCATGGCTGCCATCGCTAGTATTGCCACAGATATAAATATACGAGCTTTATCCCGCGGCTCCGCCCGCGTGGGACTCGGTTATATCGCGCCTAATCTAAGAGTAGCCTATGTTTGACTCCTGGTTCTTAACTATATCCATACCAAATTTCATCAAAATCGGCCCAGCAGTTTAGCCGTGAAAGCGTAACAGGCAGACAGACTTTCGCAGTGCTAATATTAGTATGGAAGTATGGTTATGGAGTTCTGTCACTGGAACGTGATATTTCTTCATCAATCAATTCTTAATTTCGAGATTAAACTACTGGGCGAGCCGGTAGATTTATTTACAAGATATACCCGTAAGGGGTTGTAAGAAAAGCCTCCGTTATACATAATTATTCAAAAACAGGGGGTTTAGCCAAAGTCACAACTTCAAAATAACGAAATATATTAAATTATTATTGATCGACATACGATTGACCACGTGATTTAGCGCGGATTATGCCAATCCCATACATTTGAGTTTGTCGAACTTCGTTAACGTTTTAATATTGTGACCTTGGCTTAGCCCCCAGGTGATACGTCTATAGACTATGGTGACTACTCTCCGTACTCCTACTCTCTAACGTACTCCGGCCGTATGGCTACTTAAAGACATTTATTCCCGTATTAAGAAACGTTTGTTAAGCCCATGTTAGCTAAAATGTGTTGCGTCTCTTTTTTTCAAGTATAGTGAGAAAAAGAGACAAAACATATTTCTATCTCTAATGCATAGAAATCTTGTAGACGCGCGTCTACAAGACACTGACAAGGGATATTGGGGTGTATATGTTTTGTGCGGTTGCTTTGACTTAACGAAAATTCATTTGTTTGTAATTTGTGATTTGTCTGCCGATCCTGGCTGGACATGTTTATATGTCTCTTTTGCTTAACATCGACACTGCATGTAATTTATGTGTATGTTACTATAATATGTTCAACAAATAAAGCATCTTGAATCTTGAAAAGGATACAACAAACATATCACAGATGATAGCTCACCATTTGCCCTGTGGTAAGCCTGAAATCTCATATCAGTCGGTCCAAAACCCATGGGAATACTCAATCAATGATTTATGAAGGCTGAAATTCAACGATTCACGTCAAATACTGTTCGGTCCCTGTGGAATTAACGATTTGCGTTCACATGAACTCGACTGATTGGGGATTATTGATTTTAATCCGATCCATAAAAGAGAAGGTTTTGTACGTCATTAAAATAAAAAAAAACTATACGTAAGCCTTGCTAAAAAGCCGCGATATTTTTGTATGGAAAAATATCTATTAGTAACTACTGATAGCACGGGATAGACAATGTCTAAACGTCTTTATAATATGCACGATACTGAAATGCAGCATGTCTAAATGTTGTTACTTAATTTAACATTCATTTATCACTAGCGACCCGCCTCGGCTTCGCACGGGTGCAATATTATAGGTTTTACTTATTAAAAAAACCGCATCAAAATCCGTTGTATAGTTTCGAAGATTTAAGCATACATAGTAACAGACAGCGGAAAGCGACTTTGTAATTTACTATGTAAAGATAAAGATTTCCTATTTCACCTTTTGCACCACTCAAATGCAGTTTTTGAGATTCTCCCACAGAATATAGAAATTATTTCTAAATTATGTGTTTTCTCCTTATGATTTACCGGTAGATAATGATTTAAACAGATTAATAGGTTTAGCCTAGTTTAGCCTATGCCGTATCTAGGATTTACGGAATAAGACAGTCATTGTCTAAAATGCATAGAAATAATACGGGGGCTTATTTTATTCCCAAACAAGTAATAGAATCTGCAAGACATACCATAATCCGCAGTAGATGCAAGCCACAGGTGCACTGTTTTCGAAATGTCTGTTGCGCTTAGTTTCTCTGGAGAACTGCAATTATGGTATGTCTACGAGACGGATTATTTGTGCTAGACTTTAGTATATATGGTTAGAGCAGGCGGCTAAATGCATTTAAGAAATTGCTAGATAATGCCCGCGGCTTCGCCCGCCTGGTACTCGGTTTTATCGCGCCAAAAAGTAACCTGTGTTTCACCAAACATTTCTTTTTATGTACTACTGAGTAGGCGATCAGGTATACGGCCCATGGAAAGTGGTTACCGTAGCCTATGGTCGAGTGTCACGAGCGCGTTGCCGGTCCTGAAGGAATCTTTTCACGCCGTTCTTAAAGGCTTCTGTGTTGTAGTCATTCAGAACAAAACAAATATCTCCTCTTTATAGTATTAGTGTAAAGTTTGATAGAAAGTATTGGTAATAGAATCTCAAAATAAACCATATTTCGCTTAATTTCTTTGAATACTTTTGAATCCTAGTTAAATATGGTTGGCATTTGGAACTTAGTGACATTGTAATTGATTAGTTTGTTTCTTCAGAATGAACACTTCATTACGGTTGTTTGAAGCAGTATTTCGCGCTGATCGCCAAACAAACCGGGTTTACTTGTTTAATTTCACAGCTCAAACAATACTGGAATATCAACAGCGCTCGACCAGCTCCAAATGCTTCGGCGGCAATTTGGTAAAAGTTTTTTAATATAAAACGAAGTTCAGATTATCTTTGTTTTTATTTTGTATTTTAAGAATTTTCCTATTAACAGTTTTTTATAAATAACGAGCATTACACCCCGGCTTCGCCCGTGGTACATACATAGCCTATGTCCTTCAGGATGAAGGCTATCCAATGGTGAAAGAATTTTTGAAATCGGCACAGTAGTTTTTGAGTTTATTCTTTACAAAAATAAAAATCTTTCCTCTTTACAATATTAATATGACGATATAAGAACGCCTGATGTTTTTTATTTTCAATGTTATCTATTTACGGATCAAAAAAATTTCTTGTGATATATATTTTTATTAAATATCTTCCGGAAAATTACATAAATCCGTCCTGTATACATTGCGAGGTTTCCGAAAAATAAAGACATTATTTAAACAAACAGCAATTTTAATTTTTTTTGTTTTTAAATTTGTCACGGTTAAGAATTTAGATGTTCATTCAAATTAGCTTAGATTTCATGAATTAATTGTGTTAAAGGTGGTACAATAAACAGTTAACTTATTACATTTAACGCAGGAGACTGAATATTAATCAATTAGACGTTGAGAAAATACATAAAAAGACCGACCGAAAATCGGCCGACGGGTCGCCCCAGGTATTGCTGAAAGGATAAAGTATGTAGACACTAAGAAGCCCTCCAAAGAGCCGACTGGCAAGAGATGATACAGAATAGAGGGGAGTGGAAAACTCTTGTGTCAGAGGCCAGGATCTTCTTTGGGCCGTCAAGCCATCGCAGTTAGTAAGACGTAGCTAAGTCTTTAAGTACATCAAATAGACGATAATCACTACATAGTATAAAACAAAGTCGCTTTCTCTGTCCCTTTATCCCTTTGTATGCTTAAATCTTTGAAACTACGCAACGGATTTTGATTTTTCAACCGACTTCAAATTATTTCATCCTTTTTAGTTGAGGAATTGAAGTCGGTTTCGTTTTTTTGGCAAAAATAATTATTTATAGATAGAGTGATAGATAGATAGATAGATATACTCTTTATTGTACCATTATCATACAAATTATACATGTTGAATACAAATACAAACAATGTGTACAAAGGCGGACTTATCGCTGATGCAATTTCTTCCAGCCAACCTTAGGGTGGATAGGAACAACGTGGAAAAAATGCGGTAGGCGGTACCAAAACAAATATGAGAGTGGTTCAAGAGGAAAGTTTTTATTCCCATGCGAAGCCGGGGCGAGTCGCTAGTTTTATATAACAAATAGATAACCGTAGGAATCCACATTTATAAAATAAAATTGAGGCATTATTTTTTTGTGCCGCCGTTAATAGGGTTGTCGCGGTCCAGCGGGCCGTTTCAAAGGCTCGCTATAAACGTGGATGACGTACATGTCGAACGCGATCGATTTACCCGACTATACTCAAAGGAGGGTATGGATTTTTGAAGATTTCTTATTTTTTTGACGACCTTCGTGGCGTAATTCTATTTTTTATTTATTTCAGACTAACAGTCCATCCCGGCTTCTCCCGTGGTACACACATAGTCTATGCCACTAGAAGACAGTGTGGCTTTCCAACGGTGAAATAATTTTCGAAATCGGTTCAGTAGTTTCGAATCCTATTCGATGCAAACAATAAAATCTTTCCTCTTTATAATATAAGTATAGGCAACCGTGTCATTATCAGGGCGTCGATTCTGCTAACGTTAAGACAAAATCGTATCAAAATAGTGTTTCAATAGTAGTGCTTTTTACACACTATTTACAAGAGTTATGACAGTATGATGTGATGTGAATGTAGTGTGTGGTGTGATCATCAGAAGTGATATAAAAAAAATATACATTTCTTGTAACTATTGTGTAAAAAAGCACTACCATTGAAACACTATTTTGACACGATTGTGATTTAACGTTAGCAGAATCGATACCCAGATCATATTCAGAATCCGTGAATTCTATATTCACGGATTATGCCTAGGCACCAATCGTAGGCACTATCTTAAAATGTTACGAGTAGGTATAGAGATTACTTAGGAGCCAAGTACATTTAACATCATGCAAAGACCCACAAAGGCTACAAAGTGCCCTGCATATTGACCCGTTTGAATACTAACTTGAGTGCAGTATTTTGTTTTATTCTTTCAAAATAGATAAACTTTAAACAAAATAATAAGAAAACCAAGAGTATAAAGAATTACTTACCTTAAAACTACAATTTGAGTCAACGTGCCCAAATGCTGCATTCTATTATTTGATAAAGATTCGTAACAATAAAAAAAGTTATTGTATCTGAAACTAAATGTTTTGTTTCTAAAAATTGTTCCGTAAAAAATATCAATCTTAATATACTCGTGGATAAATCCCTTTCTTTTATTTTATATATCATGTCAACAACGACGTTTTCAAGCCATCATTTTTAAAAAAATGTGAGCTCAAAAAATACCGTAAAACCCTTATTTTTATAACAAAGTCACGTCTTACCTCGTCTTTATACCAACAACAGACATCTCTCAGCACTCTAAATGATTAAGTTTTTGACGGGATTGAGAGGAAATACGAACCAGATTTTCTACTGCCGACCATAACTCATCCCTTACATTTGAGACTTAACCTTAGAGCAATAAACCAACCGAAGTGGCTACATACGACCACTCTGCCATGCCAATAGTATAAACGGCGGCAACGGCGGTCATACATGATTGTACAGTGTGCCACATTGAAAAGTATATCACCTCTACTTGTGTGCTTGTATTATTTGCTTGTCATTATCATTAAGTACATTGTATGAAACAAAGTTGCGTCCCGCTGTCTGTCTCTATGTATGCTTAGATCTTTGAAACTACGCAACGGATTTTGATGCAGTTTTTTTAATAGACTCATTCAAGAAAAAGGTTTTCATAGCTCTGCGAAGCCGGGGCGGGTCGCTAGTATTGGATAATTCTTTCAAGTGTATGCGTAGTGATGTGATTCAACAATGCATTAGTGTTAATGACAAAATGGACATTCTTTAATAATATCAATTACATAATATAATTTTTACGAATAAATAAATAATATAAATTTCAATACTAATTTACTCATAATGACAAATTTTATGGAAATGACATATTGACATTATGCACCAAATTATTTGATATTAATTATCCGCTTGCCGTTCCACTTTGTCTTAAATTGCGATACCCGACAGGGTTCATGTATCTATTTTAAGACAGTGACTTTGTTTGTAGTTAGAACTGTAATCGTACAATATGAATTGCAATAAATGAGTTGAAATTGAAAATTGAAATTACATATTGTGTGTGTTACCTCCACCCGCGCGCAGAATGTGGCAGTCTTTTTTACATGATAATAAGTGCGCTGGCGACTCTAGTTGGTTTATTGCTCTAGGGAACCGTCAGAAATTATTAATCTTAACGGCTTATTTTGGTCCAGAATTTGTCATTTTTGATGTGGATCTCAGGAGCTACGAAATAAACTTACTTAGAAATATCAATTTGTTACAAGGGTTGTTGAAGTTTGAGTTAATGTTGAATTTGTTTAGGGCAAACTTGAATCACTTGAGTGTCTGATACCTAAGGAAAGATGATTTCGTAATTCTGAAAGGCATACTAAGCCGTTTGGTCTTAGCCTTATAATTATTAGTATTTATATAAAACCCTATATGTATTGTATAACTGAAACCTTTCTTGACATCTTCTTTCTTTTTGCCATCGTTTTAAATGAATAAAAATCCGTTAGCTAGTTTTAAAGCTTTGCCCGCACATACAGTCACAGTGCGGATGACTTCATTCCATAATATGTATAGATTAATTTCCATTTCTTCCTTCTTCTTTCTTATCTTCTATTCTCATCTTTAGCCATCCGTTTTACATTTCTAGACGATACGACTTCAGCGCTCTATTTTATCTGGCCCCTCGCTCTATTTTCCTTTTATTATTTAGTTTTTATAATCTGGTCGTGTCGTACTTAATTACAAATCCTCAGCTGTTATCGGTAGAAGCAGTCAGCTGAAAAATCTGACAGTGTTGGCCACTAACACACCCGGATCAAGTTCCTATTAGTCTGGTTACAGAGGGAAGATCAGACGGCAGTCGCTCCATCGTAATGATCAGCCTAATTACTACCATCTCTAAAAACCATGCAAGTTCCAGTGAGTAAGGGAGATGTCGCCTTACATCACGTAGCGCGCTATCCCGCTTACTCACTGAATCTTGAATGGTTTTAAGAAACGGTAGTAACCCCCCAGTACCGCCAAATCAAAACCATGATTAATAACGTACCTTGGGCTCTGAGACGTAAGGTGCAAAATGCAATCTAGAATTACGCTCGGACGATTAATACACATAACTAGCAATAATCACGTGATCAAGTCAGTCACCTCGCTCGGCATACATTACGAGGCAAAAGAATTAGCACGTCGAGGCTACACGGCTTCCGAAGCCTCGTATATCCACTTACGAGGCTTTTACATCGCACCTAACTCCTACTTAGGATCGTTGTCGTGTGTTTTTACACAAACACAGTTAAAACACAACAAAGTGTCAATACTCGATTGATACTTTATAGGGTAAAGCACAAGACCAAGAGAAATGGCGTGCATTGCTTGATGCCTACACTCAGCATTGAGTGACGATGGGCTGAAAAGAAGACTATGGATAGGCCCTTTGAGTTTTCGGAGGAACTCGATAGTCTGTAGAGGAGTGGAGACAAAAAATGACAATAGCTCGTACATAACAGTGTTTTTTTATCAGCGTTACCTTTCCACTGCTGGGCAAAGGCCTCCTCTCTTATCTTCCAGGCGGACCACTCGCCGCTTGTTACCATCCAATCTCGAATGTGTCCAGGGCGTCGATTTTGCTAACTTTAAGTCACAATCGTGTCAAAATAGTGTTTTAATTGTAGTGCTCTTTTCTTTTACACACTATTTACAAAACGTTAACGACGAGAACAAAATGACAAGATGAGATATAAGATTGACCACGTGATTTACCGCAGCTTATGTCAATCCCATAGATTTTGTTCTTGTCGACATTCGTTAGCGTTTTGAAATTGTCACTTGGCTACGGGGGGTTCACTACGCCAGTTCCAAGCACGTTATGGGTGCTGGTCATCCCGGACATATCACACAGAAGTAAATTCGAGACTTGTTTTATGGGATACTTACTCGACGATACTATATTTTATAACAAATATATAAAAAATAAAAATCCGAGATGCTGGCCAATCAGAAAAAGATCATTTTTCATTTTGTCTTGACCGGGGATCGAACCCGCGACTCCTGAGTAGCGGGCAGCTATGTTAACCATTTCGCCAAGAGGTCGTCTCTTTAAATATGGATACGAATCATCAAGTTAGTGAATAACATGGAAACTAATAAAAGACATTAAGCGTACTCCAAAAACATTGTGACTAGATAAAAACACGAAAATACCTCGTTTTTCAGAAGAATATTCTCTTTTCCCCAACCTCCCCTGATTTATACCCAGTATTAATTCGCCCAACTACAACAATGAAGGTAAAAGATGTTCGTATTAAAATCCGTTTGTACGAATGGCGAACTTCGTTGCTTTAGTGAGCGTCGAAATAAATTATTGCCAGTTTGTGTTTCGCTCGTTCACGGTATTGTCTTCAATATTCGCATTTGGTACTGTTAGGAAAATGGCTAGTATCGAAATTGGGGAAAATTCAAAATCAATTCATACCCTTAATGACGCATATCACAAGCATTGTCGATGTTCGAAGTTTTGTTCCTTTTGGTTCAAAAAAAAATCCGATAGAAACTTGAAGTGGTCAATTTGTAGAATTGTCTTATTCAAAATCGCCAATTTATAGTTACCTACCTACAAGTGCCTGCCTTTAGTTTTTGTAACTATCAAAACTAGTACTAGTACATTAAACTTTTTGTTTTAATTCTATACTTTTGTATTTATTTTTGATTTTGTACAAAAAAGTTATAACAAACAAACAAGTAACGAAACAATCTGTGATAATATTAAGTGCCTAGTTTTAAATTGGCCATTTTAAGAATAAGCTATTATAATAAACCTAAATAAGATTGTAGCCATTATGCGAGTTGAGCGAAAAGCGACAAAACCTGCGATAAAATGCTTGATAGGCGTCATTTACGGTATAAATTGATTTTGAATTTTCCTCGTCAGTGCCTTTAACTGATAAAAACCCCCGAACGAAGGAGGCTTGCGCCTGCCTACTATTGAAATCAAATGATTAATGCTGTTAGGTCAAGTTTTAATAAGTCATTATCCGATTATTAACCATACCACATTTCATCAAAATCAGTCCAGCCGTTTAGCCGTGAAATTAGATTTCAGACACACAGACAGACTTTCGCATTTTATAGTTTAGGTTTGTATTTATTTAGTATATGAATAAATTGTTAATAACCGTTTTTATAATAACGTATTGTGTGTAATATTTGTGTATCTAAAAATCATCAGCTACCACCATTTGTGTTTACCCAAGACCACATTATGTGTTCTGCTGTATATTGAAATTTAACTGAATAATTTACTGGCTTTAATTGCGGTATCATTAAATGTGAGACGCGAAGAAAGCGGTTAGGTTTGTACTCATATCCAATGGTATGGAGGAATAAAACATTTAAATTGTATTTTTGTTGGTCTGTTTATTTTGTTTGTATCTTGTCTGTAGGTAAAAGTGGAAGGAAGTAATCGGCAATAATTAGTGAAAGGTTCTCGAATGGCGACTACGCAAGGAAGCGCAGCGTCGAACACCCACCGACCAAATGGTGAGATGACCTGAAGAAGGTCGCAGGCAAGTGCTGGGTGCAGGCCGCTTCTAATAGTTCATTTTATGAACATATTTTATATATTTTATAACATATTTTATAACAAATTTGATGAACATATTTTTTGCCACAAGGCTGAACATATGCATTGCATATGTTAAACCTTGTGGCCAAAAACATGTGCTACGAACGATATGACTAAAATCACAGAATAGATATAACACCAAAGTGCTACAACTACAAGCTACAATGTCTCGTAGCACTGCTACGATTATGGTACGTAAGTAGCTTCGTAGCATTTAACTTCAGTTTGGGGTTTTATAGCACACAATATACACGAAACACGATTTAAAAATAAATTTAGATATAGCATAATCATAATTATGTTGTCGTTTTAAATACCTTACCTATAACTTATGTTCAATGAACAAATATATACGGACAATGACTATAACAATGTGTAGACAATATGATGACGCATCGTAACGCAAATTTAGATATTTTTATTTTTAATTTGTTGCAATTTAAGAGAAGTTTGTTTGCGACACTAAACTTGGATTGTCTTACTTAAAAATATTTTAACCCCCGACGCAAAAAGAGGGGTGTTATAAGTTTGACGTGTCTGTCTGTCTGTCTGTCTCTGGCATCATAGCTCCCGAACGGATGAAGCGATTATAATTTTGTTTTTTTTCGTATTTAAGGTGACATACGGGCGAGTGTTCTTAGACATGTTTGATGAAAAATTGGTTGAGCCGTTTAGAAGTTGTGGGGGTGAAAGTGGGGAAGAACAACCGAATGTCTGCAAATATACTTGAGTGGGGTCAAATGAAAGCGCATCACGTGAACATTACAAAATAATATGTTTAATGAAAATCGGTTGAGCTGTTACAAAGCTCTGGGGGTGTAAGTGGGGAAAATACCTAATGTCTGCAAATAATTTGTGGAGGGGTAAATCAGTCGACCGTCACCACTAAAAAGAAAATGTATCGCCCAAAAAAAAAACATTTTTTTAAATTTTTAAATTTAATGTTATTTTAGGATAAGTATATTGCATGTGCTCAATTGCTAAATTCTGGTTTTCCGTGTACAGTCTAGTGGAGTTAAGGCTTTTAGCTAGTAACCATTGGTTTTTGTTATATTGGTATTATTTTGCTTACAATCTGTTTGTGTTTCTGTTTAATAAAATAAAATAGTTATCAAAATTGTACATCAATAAAAAATAACGTATGAGGGCATGTGACTTATAGTGGATTTTTTTTAGATATTAGTATAATAACAGATATGAAATCCGATGAAATCTCAAAATATATACAGTTACGTTAAATTCATATGCATAAAGTGTCCATTGACGGTAATAGACAAGTGTCTTGAGGACACGATCGGGTCATTTGTCTTCGAAAGCCCGCGTGATCTCCCGAATTGAAATTGATTGAAATCTTAGTCCGATAAGATTCACAGCGAAGGTTGGTTTTGCATTATACGAATTCGGAACTTGCCTTTGTATTTATGGACTATCAATCACATGCATACATTTATCACTGCATAGTTTAAAACAAAGTCGCTTTCTCTGTCCCTATGTCCCCTTGTATGCTTAAATCTTTAAAACTACGCAACGGATTTTGATGCGGTTTTTTTAATAGATAGAATGATTCAAGAGGAAGGCTTTTTATGCTCATGCGAAGCCGGGGCGGGTCGCTAGTATTAAATAATTTACAAAAAGTGTTGCCAGTTCATAATTTACGCTCGATATCTCCGGTAACGGTAATTCCTTTAGAAAAAAAATATTCTGTTTATATTTTCCCCCAATCCTTAACTGACGTTCCTCCCTACTTAATGGGGTCCAGAGGGTCTCTCGGGTCTGTCGCTCCTGTCATTTCCAATTTCAATTAGACTGATAACTGTTGTTTTCGTGTATTTACTCGTGAATTTTTCTCATTTTTATTCGTTGCCTTATTTTTGGAGAATTTATAGCTTATAAGGAAAATTTTAGATTATTTGACTATTATTCAAACCTCAAAGACAGAATAATTGCAACCTGTAAATCAATAAAAAAAATATTTAAGAACTTTTGCGGGTGGGGTTATATAAGTATATTATTACCCCCGTAAACCATTATTACCACCGTTAACTAAAATATGTTTTGCCTCTTTTTCTCTTACCTGACATTTCATGTGAAAAAACGAGACGCAACACATTTTAGCTAACATGGGCTTAACAAACGTTTCTTAATACGGGGGTTAGAGTTTATTTTAATTTGTATTTGTAAATTTGAATTTTTCTACAATTTAAGATATAGTCTAATAATATAATACACAATATTCCCAGTATAACGATGGTTTATTTAAATACAATTAATCAACAACACAAATCGTACCCAAAAGTTTTTGCAGGCCTTATTAATATTCTACCAACGATGTTAATAAAACGAAGCCAAAATTGTTTTGCTAATTTCCAAATCTATACACAATAAAATATTTTTAACAGTCAATATCTATGCGTTTGTATAATGCAACTTTGTCTTTTTTACAATTTTTATTAAAAAAATATATATATAAAGTTATATAAAAAAATGTGAGATCGCGACAGTGTTGAACTATAATTTTAGTCCCTTGTTTGATTAAGAAGATACCTCGGTGAACACTAGCACCACCGTCATTTAAAAATCATTATTCACTGAAAACACAAGTTATCAAAAAGCCGTGTTATGTAATTAAAGGTCTGGATCTGAAGTTAATTCAAAACATATTCAATTATTAAATTATAGTTCCCTATAGTTTCAAATTGCAAAACTCTTAAAAGTGGCCACTTTTAGCACCATTGCAATTTGTAACTATATGGAACTATAAATTAATGATTTAATATGATTAAAATTAACTTTAGATCCAGAACCTTAATTAAATAACACGGATTTTTGATAACTTGTGTTTTCAGTGAATAATGATTTTTAAATGACGGTGGCGCTAGTGTTCACTGAGGTATCACCTTAAGGACAAATTCTGGTCGTAGTAGCAGTACTATTATATATTATTATGTGGCAGTAGTTAGATACTGAAAGGCAAACTTAAAAAGATTAAATGTGTCGAAACGGAAAGAGAAGGCTCTTACCCATCAGTATAAAAATTGTTTAACAAGAAAACAAAGATTTTATTTATTTGGAAGATACTAACATAATAAAAAAATCTTGGGCTACAATGTTGCTTTCGAGCATTTAATACTTTACCGCAAATAAAATACCTCTATACCTATTATTTATAATAAGTATAACTTTTTTCCCAAAAAACAAAAACCGACTTCCATTTGTTTACTGAGGCCAAGTTGAAATTTAACAGAATACTACAAATAAACGATAACGGTGGCAGTGCCTCATTTTTATAGTTAAAATATTCAGCCGAATTGAGAAACCTATTATTTATAATAAGTATAACTTTTTTCCCAAAAAACAAAAACCGACTTCCATTTGTTTACTGAGGCCAAGTTGAAATTTAACAGAATACTACAAATAAACGATAACGGTGGCAGTGCCTCATTTTTATAGTTAAAATATTCAGCCGAATTGAGAACCTGCTCCTTTATTAGAAGTCGTTCAAATCAAGATAAAATCTTTGATAGAATCTAAAATGTACAGAGAAGGCTTAAAGTCTGTCCCTTAATATTAAATACAGATTATGCGAACCCTCCCGCGGTCATTCTAATCCATAAAAGTGAATATTAAAACGCGAAGTTTCCCGAAGCAACTCTTCAATTATGAAAATGTCAGCGCCATGCTGCAGGCCAGTCCCTAGGGCTCAATTATAGTGCGCATTGAACAGAAATGCCAAGCGGATAATCGAGCAATATTGAATATAAACTATAATTTGGCACAATTCGCACTCCTGCCTGATTCAGTTAAAATAAACGAATATGGGTATACCACTAGTGTGGTATCCATATTTTATGTGTACTTACATAGAATTTTCTAAGACATAATAATCTTCTATGTCCACCCCTTATCCCAGTTCTTTTGGGGTCGGGTCTCCTCGTGCATTTGCGCCAGAGATCTCTACTCCGGGTTGCCCTTACGCCTAGCTTCTCCTTGTGTATCTCTTTCTGCATGTTTTTCACCCATGTAGTTGGTGGTCTGCCTACACCCTTAGGTTTTTCACGACATAATAATATTTATAAAAAAATATTTTTCATTAAATACAATATATATTTTTGTCTAAGGAAAATAAAAAACAAACATTAAAAATAAATACACCTTATACAATTTTGGTTCTAAAATTTCTTTACTAAGAACAATACTAAAAATGTTTACACACGTTTAATATTCAATACCTGTTAGATTTTCGTCTTGAACCTTCGCAAAGTTGCGGCAGTTTTAAGTTTGGGGATTCCCAAGTTTGGAGCTTCGGTTCGGTTCGAGGAAGTGGCGAATAATATATTAATGAAGAAATCCTTGGAGGTAACTGACTGCCTCCAACGTTGTAGTCTATTTCGTTCTCCTGTCGAAGACTCCTAATTTTGTTAGCCAAGGAGTTCTATTTTTAAAATGTTTGACTCATTAAAAATCAGTGAGAAAAATCGGTGAGTCCAATGACTTTTCTTCGTTTTCGAATGATTTTTATTTCACATATATACGGTGAGTCGAATAAAAATCATTTGAATCACCGGTTTTCAGTGAGTCAAACATTGCAATAATATATAGTGTTCTGTGGCTCTTTTGTCTCATCAATAAAAACGGTGAGAAACTTGTTGGTACGGTGTTAGATTTATAAGATGGCAGAGAGATGATTTAATGTAAGGAATGCTGCAGTGACGCCATCTCAACGAGAAATTGGATTTCGGGATGGAGTCTGTGGCTCTTTTGTAAGGAATGCTGCAGTGGCGCCATCTCAACGAGAGATTGGATTTCTGGATGCAGTCTTTGGCTCTTTTGTAAGGAATGCTGCAGTGGCGCCATCTCAACGAGAGATTGGGAGTTTGGGATGGAGTCTGTAGCTCTTGAACGACTGCATCAACAACAACAGTGAGAAACTTGTTGGTACAATGTTACAATTTTGTCCCACGTGTCATCAATACATATAATAAGACACTAAAATGCGAGTGTCTGTACATTTAATATTTTTCAAAAAAACTGATTGAGTGCGATTAAAAAAGAGTAACAGAAACCAAAAAGACAGTTTTTGGAATTTTTGTCTGTCTGTATGTATGTATGTCTGTCTGGTACGTTATAACTTCGAAAATACTCAACGGATTTAAACGCGGTTTTTACAGTTGGATTACATATAATTAGGAGCGTTGTCAAAACTTTGTTTCGTCAAAATCGGTTAAGGGAAAAAGAAGTTATGGTCGATTGAAAATTTACTTCAAACACTGCTTTAAAACTTTTAATGCGTTAATTTGCGTACCTATAGACAAAACTCATTTGACATTTCGGCAGTAACAAGCAAAGCATGTTGGCCTATCGGTAGAGGTCGCGGATCATTTTTTCAAGTAGAGGGTTCGAATCCTGCTAGACATCATTTCTTTTGTTTTTACCCTTTTTTGTTTTGTATAAATTTTTTAGAAGTCTATTTTTTTTAAAATATATTAATAAAGAAATGTTTCTAGAAAGTAGCTGGATCGAATCCTGCCGCAAACAATAATTTTCTGTTTTCGTTTTTTATTTGTTTTCTAGAATTATTTTCTTACTTAGAGAAAGCTCTTAGCGTTAATTCCGTTAATATAAAAGTATTTTGTACTTATCTATCTTTACATATAATAAGACAGTAAAAATTGAGTGACCGTACATTAAATATTTTTCTAAAAAACCTCTACGGGGCAATTAAAGAAGAGTAATAAAAACAAAAAAAAAAAACAATTTTTGCAATTTTTGTCTGTCTGTCTTTCTGTCTGTGTGGTGCGTTATAATTTCATAACTACTCAACAGATTTGAACGCTGTTTTCATAGGTGAATTACATGTAATTAGGAGCGTTGTAAAATCTTTGTTTCATCAAAATCGGTTAAGGGAAATAGAAGTTATGGTCATTTAAAGTTTACTACAAGTACTGCTTCAAAACTTTTAAACAGTTGAATGCGATTTACATAAACGTATTTAATTTAGATAAAGCTAGAATTTCTACTTATATCAATAAAGACAAAAACACACTGCAGTCTCTATTAAATTTTAATAAAATAACGCATTGAATGTTTGTGGGCGTATGATTTAGTTACATAAAATATCAATAGATGGCGCTGACTTTATTTTAATAGCAGATTGAAATTTTTCCTTACGGAAGCAATTAATTCTAATTATTTAAAAAAAAATTTAGGTGTTGATTTAGTACTATTGGTTGGTTTGTTTATCGGTCGTTTGTTGTGTTGTATTGTAAACCTATTTGAATTGATTGGTTGGTTTGGTTTGGCTTTGGTTTAAAAAATAATCAAATCAGTGTTTGACGGAACATACGGTCGTGTCGTAAGGACTAATTTATCTGACTTATCACTATTTATTGAGATTTTCTCCACTTTTCACGCCCACTAAAACTTTGGAGTAGATTTTAGGTCCTAATGACTCTGTAATAGGCTACGTCTACTCTTTCAGAGACAAAGATTGATAGTATGAATGTTAAGGGCTCCTTCTTCTGAAGGTCCGTTGTCCGTAAGCCGCGTAGCCGCGGCGCTCACTCATTTTGTAGGCATTTAGACATCATATTTGGGAAAATAACACTACAAAATCTACTTCAGCGATTTTCACTATATAAATACTTTATCTAAAGGCTGGTATAAAAAACAGGACAATAGGTAAGTTTATTATTTTAGGCATAGTATTGAAAATAAACTTCCAAAGGAGGAACTTGGATTTTTCTATCGAGCGAATTTTGTCTGATATTGTTACTGTTACTGTAAGCGAATTTCACTCTGCTAGATCCTCAACTAAAAACATATATTTTTTTCAGAATTTTACGACTGTTTAATACTGATTCCTATTGATTTTAAAAACGGTATTTGAGAAAGAAGTGGCCCTAATATTTAATGATATCGTAGCAATGTAATGGCTTGATAAAATTTTCACGGGAAAAGGATACAATAGAATTAACTATAGGTCTGGATAGTTGTAGTTTCCACAGGTTACGCGAAAAGCGACCTACACGCGGGCGGAGCCGCGGGCAACAGCTAGTATAAAATAAAAGATAAAAGCGTATATTACTCAGCGAAGCCATACCAACACAAGTACATCGGCATTACGTACTAATTTGGTGTAATGCGACCGTTCGCGTGACAGCATAGACCCTCGAGACCTGCCGTTATACACTTAATTTATTTTTAGTCATGAGCTCCCATGCTCTTAACCTTTTTTTTTTTTACTTAAAACGTTATTGTTATACAGTAGAACTAGATAAATAAAAGATGATATTAGAAATATACACTTATATTTAATTCGATAGTTATACAATGAAGTTAGGGTCATGGAGTACAAGCACAAAGTTGGTGACGGAAGTAAGAACAGCAGTAATGTACTCAACTGGCAGATGTCAAGCGAAAGAGACCGAACAACTACCAGTCGAGCCATTTATAGGGCGCTCGGGGACGCCGCGGTGAGGGAAGGTGGCCTGGCTGCAGGGGCTGGTAGTGTCAGCAGCGCCACATTCTCTTCATATATTTTTAGTCATAGATATGCTCAAACTTAATTTTGCCCACAGAACACGCTGAGAAATTTTTATAAGGCCAATCTTTTTTTGTCAATGCATCTGTATAAATCTCATCCTGAGATAAGTTGTCGCCATTGTCTTATTTTTTGGCTTATATTCGCTTAAAGTTCGGATGAGCTGCATCCATCCATGCAATTTTTCCTCCTCAAATGAAATATGTCACTTATTTCCTTATGTTAGACTCAGCTCCTTCAAAAGTTTTCTATCGCAGATGAAATATAACCACGATCACATAAACACAAATATGCAAATTATATACATCGAGGAAATGCTGCCAGTATTCTGGTTACGTTGCCTACCTGTAGCAACGCTACATTAATGTTTTTTTAAATTAACCTATATTGTCCCACTGCTGGGAAAAGGTCTCTCTCATCTCCTTTTAAACCTCTTAATGTTCCGCCACATCCTTTGCTCTCGAACCTTCTCAGGTAGTCACTCCAGCGCATCCGTAGTCTTACTCTCCTTGGCCAACCACACTTCACTACATAGTATAAAACAAAGTCGCTCTCTCTGTCCCTGTGGTTTTTTTTTAATAAATAGTGGTTTTTATGCCCATGCGAAGCTGGGGCTGGTCGCTAGTATATATAAATGCTTTATTTTTGTTGATTAAATAAAGATTGCAGATTCTGTGAGTTTTCTCACACACAAAGTTCAATAAAAACTGTTTATCTTCACTCATTTTCTGCTCACAACTCGTGACATTGGCAATAAAACTCATCAAAGCTAAAAAGAATGCTCAAACGCCATGGTTGCAAGAAATACGAAAAAACACCAGTATTATTTGACCCCTGCGTAATTCTATTTCAACCTTACGTGGTTTTCTTTAGGTTCATAATGATATGCTGAAGATCTTCTATTTTGGACACGTGTAAATTCGCAAGCGTCGCGCGACCGAAAATAATATTTGAACAAATAAATATGTTTGTGATGCCAAGGTGTGCGGTGATACGTGTCTTGATTTAGGAAGAAATGTTGATGTGGTATGCTTTTGGAATTTTCAAACTTGTGCTATAGAGTAAAAATAAAAGAATATTATACAGAATCTAAATCATTTGCAGAAAGAATTTTTTGAAATCTGACCATGATTGCTATTTTTGAGATGCATGACTCACCCAAAATCGGTGAGTCGAATGATTATCGTTCGTTTTCGAATGATTTTCATGCGACATTACCGGTGACTCGAACGAATCATTCGACTCACTCACTTTGGGTGAGTCAAACATCTCAAAAATAGCACTCCAGCACCCGTAGCCAAGTGACAATTTCAAAATGCTAACGAATGACGACAAGAACAAAATATATGGGATTGACATAAGCTTGCACTAATTCACGTGGTCAATCTTATGTCAATCCCATAATTTTTTTCTTGTCGTACCTCGTTAACTTTTGCTAAGCTTGGCTAAGCGCCCTGCCTGTGTGTAAGCCACATATCACCACGCCTGTCTCCCGTAGGGGTATCCCGACGGTGTCGTTTATATTTAGACGACATTTTAATATAAAGAAAAATCTTTTTATTCAGGAATATTTTGACATAGGTAGGTAAAATTAACTTCTTATCGTCTGTATGTTTTTTGTAACTTTATTGCAAAAAATGAACAAAAATACATTACACAAGATAAATGCAACGGCGGCGGACTTATCCTATGAAAAGATCTCTAACAGCCAACCGGATATCTTCATGATTTAAATCACATGGCTAGACTTTTATGTATCGCAGACAACGTATAAACGATTTAGGGATCAACAGTTATCCATCCGCTGTGTGTTTTCACCAATAAGATGATCTTCGACCTATTTCAGTGATGAATTCCCATGGAGGGATTAATTAGGAGACATTAATTAGGCGATTGGCCAATAAGGGCTATGCCGAATTTTTTAAAACACTTTAACAGACACAGGAATGATATAACATCATGTAGGTACTACCATGTTTTAAGACGAGACCTCGTTGAACACTAGCGCTTTCAGAAAATACTTTAAAATAAACAATATTTCCATTATGGACATTTTTTAATAGATAAAAAAATTACACAATGCCATGTTTAACTTATTCGATAACACAGCAAAAGGCTTTATTCACCAGATTAAGTGCTAATAAACTTTCAGATCACCTAATACGTATCTTTTACGCACGCTCCTCATAAAATTTATCTGTTCAAAACCTATTACGTGACTGAATGAGAGGGAAGAGTATTCAATATTGTATGAAAGAGAGAGAAAACGTAATGTTGCTGAGAATTGTTTATAGGCAGTCATTGTTTGACATTTTTATTAAGCCACCGAGTACACGAAGTCGATTGACTTTCTAAATTACACCATTATTAAGCAAGCAACTTGTGAACATACAAAACCTCATCACGCCTGTCTCCGTAGGGGTAGGCAGAGACTAGAGATTTCCATTGGCTACGATCCTTACATACCTCTCTCGCTTCCTCCACACTCATCACTCTCGTCATACTCGCTCGCCGATTTTAGGTACTCCTAATGTCTCCCTTTTTCAAAAGGTCTGCGATTTGGTCGCAGTTTTATGTATTCCAGTTATTTTGATTTTGAAACCAAACTTCTGCACCGATATTGACAACGTTGTCATGGGATCAAATTAAAACTAAATCTATTCGAACAAAAAATATTTTTTTAAATCGATCCAGAAATAACAGAAATATGATGTAACAAACACAAAAAAAAACCGAATTTTTCGGTTTTTTTTTTTGTTTTTTTTTTTAGAAGGTTCTCAACCTTCTCTTTTTTTTGGAAAAATGGGAAAGGGGCTTAAACGGAGGACGGTCGCGAGGCCTACTGGTTACAGAACCACTAGTAAATAAATGAACTATAGAACAATATTTTTATCTCTTTCAGGTAAGTTCCCGCTGTAACAGATCCTGAGTGTAAATCAAAAGTTATTCTAAAACAGCTAATATTATTATGGTAAGTTAAGTTATTATGGTACATTAAGTTGAAACCGTGTTGGTCCCGGCTGCCGACTGGCAGTCGTTAAAGAAACCCATGTCAGACGCCTAATGGCTGTTCCGAAGAAATTTGACACCAGGCTGTGCATGGTCGATTGACCGTATCATCTACATGAAATTATGATGAAGATAAGTATAATATTCCAGATCATCCACCTTTTCACGTTCTTGGCATGCCCTGATACCTGATATAGGCAGGCTATAAGCTACAGAAAACACAGAGTATATTTTATACCATTTAGTAGACAAATAGGGCCATAGACCACTATACTAAGCTCACAGAACACTATATACATAATTAGCGACCCGCCCCGGCATAAAAATGCAATTTTTTTCGCATGGGCATAAAAACCTTGCTCTTGAATCACTCTATCTATTAAAAAAAACCGCATCAAAATCCGTTGCGTATTTTTAAAGATTTAAGCATACAAAGGGACATAGGGACAGAGAAAGCGACTTTGTTTTATACTATGTAGTGATAACCCCCCTCCCCAATTTTGAACTAACCGGTGGGCTAAGCTAACTGCTTGACTTGACCCTGCTAATCTTCTAATTCTAACAAAAACAAGTAGCGAGCATGCCCCGACCTAACTTTAACCGCCATTATTATTTCACATGCTTACGAAGTGTGTCGCGCAGCCGTCGTCCATTTTGAATAATAACTCAGCTGCTGAATATTAACGATTACTATACACTGAATATTGTAGGAATTTACAAAAAAAAGTGGTAAAATAAATGAATTTTATATACTTATACCGCGTACCGAAGGTTTTTAAAGGTAAGCTCCATAAGCTGAGAATGCTACCCTAAAACACGTAGATCAAATAATATTATCATCATCATAAATTTAAGAGCTATGCTCTTGTCGGTGGAGTTCCTTCCATTTTTGTCTATGGAAATAATATTATAAGTAGAATATTTAAATAAAAAAAACTAATATAAATACAATACACAACAAAAGATCGTCTTCATTCAAGATCTTTTTTTTTTTCCTAAGAAATATATAATGTACTAGCGACCCGCCCCGTTTTTGAATGGGTATAAAAACCTTCCTCTTGAATCACTCTATCTATTAAAAAAACCGCATCAAAATCCGTTGCGTAGTTTTAAAGATTTAAGCATACAAAGGGATATAGGGACAGAGAAAGCGACTTTATTTTATACTATGTAGTGATAGTGATGGGCATGTCCAGTAACAGATTCATTATGTTATTTTTTTCTTTCTTATGTATAGTTAGTTAAGTTGCAGTCGCTATCTTAGATAACGTTTTTTGCCTTTTTCCTGAACAAAGCTCATGTTACCCTAATGAATAACTAAGGGTTGCCAACAAGCTCACCCGACTCCATATGTAATCACTCACGTTTCGCCTTCACCGAGGAGTTAGGAATAATATGGAGAAACCCTATACGTCTTTTTTTCTATATTTAACTAATTTTTATGCATAATTATCTAATATCATAATTTGTATTATCCGTTGAGAGCGGTGGTAGTCGTTAAAGCATCTACTAGAGGCCGAGAGGCGGTTTCAAAGAACTCTTGAAATCTGGTATATAAAGAAGAAGACGTGTCACCTACACGAAATATTGATAATGATGATAGGAGATCTAAAGATTTTACTTGATATAAGTACAACATCCATGCCTACGTGGGCAAAAAACCCGTTTCTTTGTCATACCAACTAGTATTTCATACCGGTATAACAACGAAAATCTAAAACTAAATCGAAACCTAATGCAAAATCGCGCATAAGACCTCCATAAATCTCTTAGAAATAAGTGAAAACCAAAACACAATTATACTTTCCACGTTTAATGTGTGTGAAAATCTTTTAAGTAGAAATACATACATATAATCACGTCTTTATCTCATATAGGGTAGACAGAGTCTAGGACCATAAGACCTTAGACCACCTTTAGCATGATGATAGTTGAAACAGGAAATCAATAGTGATGGGTTGTTAGCCGCATCGCCTATGTGACATTTTATTCAAATTATTAACAATTGACGTCAATAAGTGATAAGAATATCCTATATTGAAAATAAACAATTTGAATTTGAATTTGAACTGAAGACAGAAAAATCCATTTTTTTATGTAAACTTACTTGATCATCTTCCATGCTGGTCTGGGAGAAAAAGAAAAACATAGAATGTACCAGCTGCTTCTCTTCCCGCGCAAGCCGTAAAAGTCGTCTGAGGGAATCGCCGAATGGGGAAATCATGACATAGGCGATGCGGCTAGCAACCCATCACTATTGATTTCCTGTTTCAAATACCATTATGCTAAACGAGGCCTAAGGTCTTATGACCCTAGGCTCTGTCTACCCCGCATGGGATAAAGACGTGATTATATGTATGTATGTATGTACTTACTTGATATACCAACAATACAGATTAGGCTACTCTGTTAGTTTCTATACTCAGTGGCTTCTACGCAGAGATCTTTCGTTTCGGAGCACGCACGGCACTAACTTTGAGTGTATTAAAGTTGTGTATTAACTTATTGATGGACTAGAGTTAGTACGTTGATTTATTTAGGCTTTACTTACTACTAAAACAACTTTGTACGTATATTTGTCTAATCAGTAAACAATTGACTGCTTAACCCAATGATTGACTGATAAACAATGCTTCTAGCATTAAGTATCCCTCTTGTGTGATACAAATTGTTCTTCATCGCTATCAACTACATAGTATAAAACAAAGAAGCTTTCTCTTTCCCTATGTATGCTTAAATCTTTAAAACTACCCAACGGATTTTGATGCGTTTTTTTAATAGATAGAGTGATTCAAGAGGATGGTTTTTATGCCCATGCGAAGCCGGGGCGGGTCGCTAGTTGTTTAATAAATTTTTAATAAATAGAGTATTTTCTACGTAAGAGAAGGCCGATATTTAAATCAAATTTTTTACTATTGTGGGTATAGTAGAGTAGGCAAACAAGCATGCGGCACACCTGATGGAAAGCGGTTACCTGAGCCTATGTTCGCCTGCAATACTAGAAGTATCACGAGTTGAAGATATCTTTGCACGCTTTTTTTTTTATAATAAGGTTGTACTTGTTTTAGTCACTAGGGGAAAAATGTAGCGCGGTTCGAATTATACACGTGCACGTATGTTACGGTATACGTTAAAAAACCACGTTAAATCGTTTCGGCATATGATTTTTTTGTATAGATCACTTTTAGTATTTATGTTAATCGCATTCGTGTCTATGTAAAAAGAAAAGAAAGACACAACAAAATCACAACTAATATTATAAATGCGAAAATGTTTGTTTGTTTATTTGTTGTTTTTAACGCCCTGTCTATGAAACCAATCTTCCTGAAATTTCGTATACACATAGAAGTATTGAGAAGGACATCGGACAGGAAGGAAATTCACGCGGGGGAAGCCGCGGACAACAGCTAGTAATTCAAATATTTTTAAGCCTTTTCTCTGCTTTTATTATTTTAACTAGATAAAATAAAATGATGATCACGGCACACAACCCTAGCAATACAACCTTTCATCATTTAAGCTCCGCGTTTAAGTGGAAGACTTTGTACTAATTAAAGAAATATTTTCCACCCTTTCATTCTGTTTATTTCGCTGTTTCCGTCATTTGTTTAGCAGATTTGTAATTAAAAAGCCATTATTATTCATTCCTCGTGGCGGTTAAATCAATAAATTTTGAATGCGATGCGATGCGGATCAACCAGATGGTGAAGCGGAAAAAAGTTTGTGGCCTGGACACTGCGATTATTAATAAATTGATTATTACCTTAAATGCAATCCTTGACAAACGCAGAGCCGGCGGCGTGATGATGCGGTATAGTTAAATGCGTAATCTTGATGATAACATAAAATTAGATGCGATGCGGGTTTTTCTTTCAATGACAACGGTGTTATTTTTCTCTTAGTGCCGTTACTAAGTTACGTCGTGCTCCTAGTCAGGATTGGCAGCAGTGCCATCTAGCTGCAGTAATATCAATTAATAAATAACCACAGCTATCCAAGAGCACAAACATTCTCCGGCGCCTTGAGAAACGTAGATTTCTCAAAGAAACAAAAAAGCAAATCAATTGCGGAAATTAATTCATTTAAAGGAAAAAATAAATATATAGATGAAATCATACAAAGTAGAAATTAAATGATGTATTAACATAGAAGGATTGTTATTGAGACGGTAATGGACTTAATTTAACTATTGGCCTTTTCAGATGGCCGGAATGCGTTTTAACTAACGCTACACGCGTGACACCATCTGAGCCTGGATAAGTTTTCTCAATAACACCCATTGGCCATCGTAAAGGTGGCGTGTTATCCTCGTTTATTAATACCACAGTACCAACTTTAACATTTTCAGCGTTTTTTAGCCATTTTTGCCGTACTTGTAAATTATTTAAATATTCTATGTGCCATCTTTTCCAATAGGAACGAACCATTTGATCCAATAACGATTTTCGCGTAAGAAGCGGGGTAGTAGTAAGCGGAGCAAGCGGCAAGTACTGCAGAGGCGACGCCATAATAAAATGTGCGGGAGTTAAAGGTTCCGGGTACGGTTCCTCTTGTAAAACACAGAGCGGTCTCGAGTTCATTATACTTTCTATCTGTGTTAATACTGTTATAAGCTCTTCATATGTAAGAAGTTGATTTCCAATGACACGATACAGATGAGTCTTTAAACTTTTTATATTAACCTCCCATATGCCCCCAAAATGAGGTGCCCGGGGCGGAATCATACGCCACTGTATGCGATGATTAATTAGTTCATTCGAGAGTGTATCATTATATTCAGAAGAATTCAAAAGTTCATACAATTCATTTAAATGCGATTTAGCGCCAACAAAATTAGTCCCGTTATCAGAATAGAGACAACTAACTGGACCGCGACGGGATATAAATCTTTTAAATGCCGAAAGAAATGTCGCAGATGACAAATCTGAAGCAAGCTCAATATGAACAGCTTTCGTTACTAAGCATATAAACAGGCAAATGTACGCCTTTTGGCTACGTTGACCCCGGCGCCTGCAAAGCGTAATGTTTATGGGTCCAGCGTAATCTACGCCGGTATGTACAAATGCTTTAGTCTCCTGAACACGAAATGCGGGAAGATTCGCCATTTTTGGTATTGGATGTGTTGGTGAATTTTTAAAACAGAAATTACATTTTTGAACACGTTGTCTTATTATTGACCTAGCGGATAATATCCAATATTTTTGACGAATTAAAGAGCTGAGAAGAACGGCTCCTGTATGACAATTAACGCGGTGAAAATAATCAAATATTAAGTATGTCACATTATGATGCTTAGGCAGCAAAATCGGATGTTTTGCATCAAAAGGTAAGTTTGCATTTGATAACCTGCCTCCTACTCGTATTAAGTTGTCTTCAGAAACAAATAAATCCAACCTACCAAGCGGCGCAGGGGGCAAACTACCCTTTTTAAGATTATCGAACACATGTGAAAAATGAACTGCCTGTATGGCACGGAGCAAATAAATTTCAGCGGTAAGCAAATTTGCGGTATTAATATATTTATAGTGGGGAACTAAACGAGCAAATCGTAAAATGTATACAATAATTCTCAATAATTTATTCCATGATGAGACTTTGTCTGCTACAGAGCAAAGTGGAGAAGATTCAAATGTATAAGAAGCGGTTGTAGCAAATGACTTACTATTAAATTCTGGTAGATCCTCATATTTTTCAGGTTTAAAAGATTCTATCGGCCACTCATGTGTAGGAGTATTTAGCCAAGCGGGATCATTCCACCACAACTCGTGAGTAAGCAACTGTTCGGGCAGGAGGCCACGTGACAAACAGTCAGCAGGATTATGCACTCCAGAAATATGATGGAAGGCTTCGGGATCCAAATATTCATGACATTTGGCTACACGGTTGCTAACAAAAATATTCCATCGATGTGGAGATGAATGAATCCATGAGAGGGCGATTTTAGAATCAGAAAAGGCATAAACCTTTTGTATAGGTATGCGGGTTAAATATGTATCGTAAATTAATTTAGTTAATTTTGACATTAAAACTGCAGCACAAAGCTCTAAACGTGCAAGAAAAACTACTTTGACAGGAGCTACCTTTGACTTTGCACAGACCAATCTTATATAGATTTGACCTGTGGCATCTGTCACATGTAAGAAAATGACACTACCATATGCTTTCATACTAGCATCGGCAAAAGCAACGATATTTACTGTACAACCAAATGTAACAGCAACATGACGCGGAATTTTTAAATTTGAAAGAAGTGGCAATTGTTTTCTAAATTTGTTAAATGTAGCGGTAATATATGCCGGGGGCTCATCATCCCATCCGACTTTTTGCAGCCAGAGTTCTTTTATCAATAATTTAGCATAGAGAATAACTGGTGCGGCAAAACCTAATACGTCCCATAATCTTGCGATTGTTGAAAGTATAGAACGTTTAGTGCATGAGCGGTCATCAATATTAGTTTTAAAAATGAAAATATCTTTCTCGGGTTGCCATTCAAGCCCAAGTATTTTAAGAGATTCGCTCTTATCAAATTCTACTTGCTGTGTAAGTCTAAATGCAGGCGGAATACTCTCAAGCACCTTTTTAGAATTAGATGACCATTTGACCAAATCGAAGCCACCAGCTTTAAACATATTAATTAATTGAGCAGAAGCCTCAACAGCTTCAGTTTCACTAGAAATGGAACTAGCTAAATCATCCATATAAAGTTCTTTCTCAGCTATGGAAGCAGCTACAGGAAAATTATTGCGTTCATCATTACAAAGTTGGCGCACTGTGCGCATCGCGGTGAATGGGCTCGACTTCAGGCCAAATGTCACTCTATTAAATTTATAAGTACGAATTGGTTGAGTAGTATCAAAACGGAAGAGTATTTTTTGATATTTTTGATGCTCATCCGTTACTAATATCTGAAGGTACATTTGTTTTATGTCAGCAGTTATAGCCACTGGGAAAAGACGAAAATTAATTAAAAGTAAAAATAAATCAGCCTGGAGATTTGGTCCGGCGTGTAAAATATCATTTAGGGATACGCCGTTATGGCATTTACTGCTCGCGTCCAGTACGACTCGTACTTTTGAAGTAAGTTTATTCTGTCTAATTACAGCATGATGAGGTATAATATACCCACCGTCGTCCTCTTCAGATGATGGTACAAGTGACAAATATTTATTATTTATATAATCCATAATAGCAGCATTATAGCTTATACGTAAATCATTATCGCAAAGCTTACGCTCCAATAATAATAAGCGGCGATGAGCAACAGCGTAAGAATTTCCCAAGCAACTAGGATCTTTAGAAAATGGCAATGCGGTGCAATAACGACCAGTAGGATCGCGAGAAACTGTAGAGATATACATTTGTTCACATTCTTCTTCAGCTTTACTGAAGAATTTCTTGACAGGGACCTCCTCTAACTCCCAAAATTTGGACAGAGAAGCGTCTATTTTATTGTTTACACAAGTGAAGAAAGATGCGGTAGGCGGACAATCAAAATTAGTAAGATCGCTATGAACTTGCGATGCGGCATTAGCTGCTGTCTCGCCCATAAACACAAAACCGAACACAGTTTCAATAGCAGGCGGAGCAGGCGGGGATATTATTTTTCCACTAAGGAGAATGTAAGGGAATAATCCTGATCCCAGTACTAGGTCTATCTCACTTGGTATGTTCCAGTGCGGGTCTGCAAGCGGTATGTCTACTAAATGACTAATAATATTTTTATCAACATACTCGAATGGAAGTCTATCGGTAATACAATCGATAACTAAAGCGGTTAAATTAAAATAATATTTATTATTTTTTGCGGAAATCTTAAAATTAACATATCCAATGACAGGTCTTGAAGTTAATCCAACACCTTTTAAAGTTGAATTCGAAAGCGGTATAATATCTAGTTTAAGTTTTTTGCAACAATTTAAAGTAATTAAATTATTTTGTGAAGCATTATCTATAAGAGTTCTAATGGTTATTTTAATATTAGAATTATGAGCATAAACACTAGCCGTAGAAAGAAGAATTTCACTACGGTTGACGTGTGACAACGTATCATGCCTTACATTAGTAGCGACAGGCGAACGAGAACAAAGCGAAACGGGAGATCGGTCTACCGTAGTAGCGGATGGCGGTGCCGATTGTACAGAGGTACTCGCACGATCGTTCGTTCCTTTCGGAATGACGACATCCTGCCTGACGTTATTAATGGTCGAAGTTCTGTCTTCAAAACGCGAATTATTTTTATTTTGATTATTTTCTAAATGAAGTAAAGTGTGGTGTGACTTTCCACAATGTTTACATTTGTACTTTGATTGACAGTTCAATGACGAGTGAGTCAAACTAAGGCAGTTTACACACCCTCGTTTGGATTTAATAAAATCGAAACGACTTTTTGGTGACATCGATTTAAAAGCGGAACAACAATAAAGTTGATAATGTTCTGACGTATTACATATAGAACAAGAAGGACGATTATCATAATTATTATTATCGCGGGTTACGAAAGAATGGACTGTATTGCGGGGGCGGATGTTATTATTATTATTATTTTGCGTAATGCGGTTGGTTGAACTATTATTAGTTGTTCTATCTAATATTTTAACTTGAGCGGTAACAAATGCGGAGAAATCGGCATATGTCGGTATATCCATATTTATCGTAGATAATTCAAAAGCTTGAGCGGTACTTAAGTCAATTTTCCGAAAAGCCAAGTTAAATAAAAGAAAATCAAAATTATCCTCAAGTTTTAGTTGCTTAAGTGCGGCAACAGCAGCGTCGAATACTTCAATAAAATTATTTAAAGATGCAGAATTATTCGCTGCGGCTTTTATATTGAGTAAAGTAGAAATATAATGTGAACCTAACGCTCTTTTATCTTGATATTTATTTGTAAGGCTTTCCCATATAGATGAGTAATTTTCACCGGCAGGAATTACACCAGCAATTATTTTTTGTGCATTACCTGTAAGTTTACTCACTAAATATTGAACTCGATGAGAATCGGTTAAATCGGGATTACAGTGTATATTAGCCTTAAATGATTCGTAGAACACAGACCAGTTTTCAATTTTTCCGTCAAAACTGGGAATATTGAGTGGAGCTAGTTTGTAGGGAGCCTTATTTTGGCTCTGCTGAGCGTGCGAAGATAAAGGCTTTACTTCTGTGCTCGAGCGATATCTTTTTATACGAGCAAAAATATCTTCAAAAGATGAAAGTGCCTGGTAGTTCGGTTCGAAATCCGGGTCTATATCAATTTGAATTTCGTTGATTAGGTCCAAATTTCGAATGAACTCATTGCGTAGCGTGTCAATGGTCTCACTCTCAGACATAAAATTTTCGACCGAGCGTAATTCGGTAGTAGCGGGCGATAGGTTTTTACTTGCGTTATATAATTTGGTAACACGTTCAAATATTACCTTATTTTTAGCTTGAAGCAATTTTAATTTCGATTCCATTGTTAAAGATGGCAATGAATATTAAATTGCGTACCTATAATGACGACAAGTTGCGGGATTTTTATAGCAAAATCTTCGTCTCAGTAACAATACCTACTATGTTGAAGTTGGGTAAAGGGAGAAAAGAAATGCTATAACAAGCGATGCGGTATGCGGATAATGTATTATCCGGCTCGTGAAGGACCAAACAAATGGCGGTTAAATCAATAAATTTTGAATGCGATGCGATGCGGATCAACCAGATGGTGAAGCGGAAAAAAGTTTGTGGCCTGGACACTGCGATTATTAATAAATTGATTATTACCTTAAATGCAATCCTTGACAAACGCAGAGCCGGCGGCGTGATGATGCGGTATAGTTAAATGCGTAATCTTGATGATAACATAAAATTAGATGCGATGCGGGTTTTTCTTTCAATGACAACGGTGTTATTTTTCTCTTAGTGCCGTTACTAAGTTACGTCGTGCTCCTAGTCAGGATTGGCAGCAGTGCCATCTAGCTGCAGTAATATCAATTAATAAATAACCACAGCTATCCAAGAGCACAAACACCTCGTATTATGAAACTAAGCTGCTATTTGTCTAAAAACGGGTTGAGAAATACGCTTTGTCATAAGAAATTAAGTGAAATAATTTTTATTTACATTAAACTTAAAAACCAAGTAGGCTTTATTTTTCCACTTTGACCGTGCACACCCTGGTATCGGAGTTATTTGGAACCGCCTCTTGATCTCTGACATGGTTCCTCTAACGACTAGCAGATGACAGCCGGGACCAACGGATTAACGAGCCTTCCATTGACAAGATTGATTTCAAACCATTGACGTTATTTATAGGGACCCTTTTAAAACAAACCTTATATGCTACGAATGTAATTCAATAAAGTTTTGTCGATATCTCTGTCTCCAATATTTGACTACAAAAGACAAAGAAGATTTATAAAAAAGAAAGTAAATAGAAGATCTAAGACTTAAAGAAACTGCAAACATTCCACAAGAAAACGCACAAAAGTCTGAAGAAAGGTGGTAATTACCGGACCGCCCACGCCCGCCCTCGGGTCTCACAAAAACGGGACACATTCACCGCGGTTTATGACGTGTAAGATATGTGGGGTTTAATACAGCCATGGAAAATGTCAGCTGTCCTGCAATTTTGTGGGTTTATACTTTATTCGCAGTTAAGGGGGCGCTTTTGGAGATTTAATGTGATGTGATGTCTATTGTGAAGTAAAAACTTAACGTTAAGTGTATAATATTTTAATAAAGCTATGGAAATTTTATGAGTTTATTTGCAGCAAAGGGGGCGATTTTGGAGATGAAATGTAATGTCTATTGTGAAGTTAAACTTAACGTTAAGTGTTTAATATTTTAATAGAGCTATGGAAAATGTCAGCTGTCGTGTAATTTTGTGGGCTTATACTTTATTCGCAGTAAAGGGGGCGATTTTGGAGATGAAATGTAATGTCTATTGTGAAGTTAAACTTAACGTTAAGTGTTTAATATTTTATTTAATACAGCTATGAAAAATGTCAGTTATCGTGCAATTTTGTGGGTTTATTGGCAGGGCGATTTTGTAGATGAAATATTGAAGATGATATGCCTTTCTGTGTGTTTAGGTGAAACTTTCGGACATGGCTCTGCTGAGATGCTCGAAAATGGTAGTTCTAGAATGCATTTAAGATTTTTAATTCATGAATCGTGGTCACCTATTTTCGGGCCACTATTTTTTTAAACAAACTTCAAAAACCAAATATTCAATTTTCTTTCCTTCAAACTGAAATTCAACCTGAAGACGGGAGCAGACAGGCGCTGCTGGATGCAGGCCGCTTCCAACTGGTCATTTTGGAAATACTTGGGGGAGGCCTATGCCCAACAGTGAACAGCTGAAATGAATGAATGAATGAAAACCGAAAGTTCACGTTTTTCAAATTATGACGATTTTGAAAGAAGTCTTTTTCTCCTTTCTCTTTATCTAAACAACTTTCAAAGGATAAATTGGACCATAGACCAACATGGACTTGATGAAAATACAAAACGTGTGTGAAAAATTATATGCTTAAATGCAACAAGAAAAATTATAAGACTCTCGATTCACGGCTGCTTATGATGTGTAAGACATGTGAATGCGAGGGTTGGTATGGTTTTAATACAGCCACGTCATGAATTAAAAATATTGCAGACTTGTCACTTACACTTTACAAATTAAATTATATTTTTTTGCCGTAATATAAAACTTATGCAAGTTAGGTAAACACATTATTTAGTTTTAAAATGAACAAAAACCTGACCATATCACAAAATTTTTTAAGTAATTATTTTTGTATTTTTACGTTTTTGCTTAAATTGTATAAATTCTTTCGGCACATACTATTTGTACTTATTTGTATTATAGACTTTGATAATAACCGTTGTATTTATCAAACATCTATTAGAATAGAACGTCAAATTGAAGAGAAATCGATATTTAACAACTGCTCTCTAGCGATAACAGCGCACCGACAAGCTACCGAATCTACTCGCATAAGATAGACAAGGAATTCTTCTATACCCTACATATTTTAGCCTTGTGGAAATGACAACCATTCCGCACACGTGGAATACCGTATTTCCGGAATTGGGGATGAAATTGTACAAGGAGGAATACGCATGACATGCATGGGGAATTCTGAATACTTGATATTTCTTTGCTCGACTCCCTCGTATTAAAATTAAAGCCTGTCGTGTGTAATAATCTGCAATGGATATTATATGAGGTAAGAGGTATTTCTTCAGTCGTTTTGTGATTGCATTTCTGTAATTACTCAATCGTTTAAAGTATACGTTGATGTTAAAAATCTATTTACGTTTACAGCATGGAGAGTCGACATAGCTTCGTCAAAGATACCCAACCTTTGACTGGCGAAGCCTCTTAATCTAATATAACCATCTGGAAATAAAGACCCGTCGGCGTCACTTCTACCGCTGTCCGTGCTTTCCCCCTGGAAATGATCTTCCATGGCCGACACGGAAGTCTGATTCTTGACTCGATTGCTCGTTGTTTAAATAAACTCCGGATTGGCCTACGCAAGGACAGCATGTACTGTACAGATGGGGGTACAGCTCAGAGGATACCTGCAGGTGTGGGGTCTCTCCCCAGACCATAGAACATCTGCTAGCTTGCCCTGCGTGCCCAGCCACCTGCTCGCTCGGGGCCCTATACGAAGCCACTGACAACATCTTGTCAGTAGCGGAGTTTGTTTGTTTGTTTGTTTGTTTGTTTGTTTGTTTGTTTGTTTGTTTGTTTGTTTGTTTGTTTGTTTGTTTGTTTGTTTGTTTGTTTGTTTGTTTGTTTGTTTGTTTGTAATATCTTTATTGTTCGGAGTTCTGGTCTTCACAAATATAAATTAGCCAGAGTCGATTCGCTAAGATAAAGAAGCATGTATGTTGGGATATGCGTTGATAAACTAGTTTTTTATTTTTCTAAGATTCGTGTCCTTTGCTATCTTAGTTATAGTCTTACAAATGCTGAAACACGTATTAGATTATTTCTAATAACTAATTTTTCCACCACGTTAGGGATGGAATTGCTAAAAAATCTTTTTTAAATTAGCTAAAATGGAACTCTACTAAGTAGAATAAATATTTCAATTTAATAAGTTTTTAGTTGTTTGTTCCAAAACTATTTTCCTAAAATCGAGTTCTTAAATAATTGTTTTTGCCATAAAAAACCAAACGACTCCAATCGCTCAACTAAAAAGGATGAAATAATTAATAAATTGTTGTTCAAATATGCTTCATATCAAATATTTTGTTAAATCTGAAGTCGTTGCCGATTATTCAAATGAAATATGCTAATTAACGAGCGAGCAGCTAGTTAACGAATTCGTAAAATAGGCACCAATTTCAAATTCGTCGACTAATCTGGTAACATACAAAAAAAAGAACCTGCTCATTTTTTTGACGTCGGTTATAAATCAGGTAGCCAGAGAATTATTTTACCTATAACGAAAAGAAAATTTCACCGAAAAAAATGTAGACATATAAAAGTAATAGAAGTGACACACGGAAACAACAGGGCGTGACTTGTCACTCAATTTGTTTCAATATCTCACAGAGACGCCTCGCGTGGGCTCCCGGATTCAATGCCAACACAATTTTTCATCCTCCGGAACTGAGGATAGTGATTTTTACGTCAATATTCAATAAATTTTTGCAGGTAAGTTGAGGGCTTCTATTTTTCTACGCCCACGCTCTGAGTAACATTTACTATGAAAAATTTTTTTGGCGGTAAGTGTTTACAGGAATTTTGTTACTAATTAAGTGAAAAGAAAGCACGACAGTTTTTATAGTTTACTAGCGACCCGCCCCAGCTTTGCATGGGCTTAAAAACCTTCCCCTTGAATCACTCTATCTATTAAAAAAATCGCATCAAAATCCGTTGCGTAGTTTTAAAGATTTAAGCATATATATACATAGGGACAGAGAAAGCGACTTTGTTTTATACTATGTAGTGGTAGTGATTTGTTCGAGGAAATCAAACTTCAGAACCATTATAATTATTCAAAATAAAATATTTCGATTTGTACAAAAGCGTGTCACGCACGCAGGCGAAGGAGCGAAAAACAGCTAGAAAATAATATATTTATTAGTTTATCATACATACATACATATATATCATCACATCCCATAGGGGTAGGCAGAGACTAGAGATTTCCATTGGCTACGATCCTTACAGACCTCTGGCTTCCTCCACACTCATCACTCTCGTCATACACGCTCGCCGATTTCGGGTAAGTACTCCGAATGTCTCCCTTTTTCAAAAGGTCTGTTATTTGGTCGTCGTATGTTATTAGTTTATCACTATCGGGCTTTTGAACAATTTAGGAAATCCGTTCTTTCCTATAAACCACGTATTAAATTAATTTCTATTTCACACGAATAAGTGACTTCTAGAACTGAAAACAACGTACTTAGCTTGGATAAAAATATTAAAAGATTTATTGCCTAAGAAACCCCCAAGATTATAATACTTTTATTGTAAATGAAAACGTGCCTCGCTAAAAATTCATAGACTTAATGCACACCTGAATAAATTTCGTATCAGTAAAAGAGGCAATAAATCATGTTTATGCAAAGTAGTGCTCAAAAATCCATTAACTCTATAGGCCTTTAAGAAAATTAATGTGAAATAAAAGTGTCCCCGCTATTTTGCATAGATGAAGGCAGAATAAAAATATTTTGTTTAAAAAATCGATTCACTTCTAAGTCTTTTAAGTACTACATCTACGCTCCGAAAGTTTTGATGTATTCAAGGTACAGTGTTTTGAAATTTCTCGCAGCGTAGATTCTTATACAGGAGTAATAGTAGTAGACAAAGTCAAGCATACGGCCCGAAAGAGGCGCGTTCTCCGTAGAATAAAATAGAATAGAAAAACTATTGCACCAAACAATGTATTCATTCATTAATAAGAATCAAAATCAATCATCAAAAATATGAATAATTTGAGTAGCTACAAAGGCGACCTTATCGCTAATGCAATATTTTCCAGTCAACCTTAAAGTAGGCTATCAAACCGTGTAGCCTACGCTCATGACACCTCGAGTGTGTCATTAGTAAGCAGCCAACTTGTGGTCAAGGATATTTCGCCACCTTACCCTATTCCAATGTTTTTCTCACTCTTTAAACTGGATTTCAAGAATGCGATCTCTTTTTGCGGCAGAATTAGGTGAGTTATATGTCACTAGCGCCTGGAATAACATCTTAAATTATCATACTCCAACAAATTAAGCTTATGAAACGTAGTTGGCATATCTCCCGAGATGTCTTCGGGCAGCTAACTCTATATACAATACAAATATTTCTTATTCAAATACGATTAAAGAGGTCAACCGCGCCCGGCCACTATTGTCTCCCAGCTCAAGTACTATCGATTCGCAGATACATCGCTGCAAAACAGTGACAATACAGAAGTTAAGTGCATAGCCTTTGAGTAAGTGATGTAAATGAATAAATGTAGCGTTTTTGACCCTTATTAACGTCGGAGAAATATCTATAAATTTTTTTCTTCGAGCTACGCAACTTCAGTACCGAAAAGGAGTTGCCTTAGCGATATTTTACTATTCCAATCAATCTGGCGTTTTTTTGCGGGGGGAAAATACACACACGTACGGATCTGCATACCTACATACAAAACCTGTGCTTGTTTTGTCACTTGACTGTAATGATGACACTTACACTTTACAAAGTTAAACAAAACGGAACCTTATTTGTGTACAGATTTCACATACTAATACTTTGGGTTATACTTTGACAGAAGGGAACGCAGCATATGGCTACTCCCTTACGATACGGACGCCGTAGTGCTCGAAGGTTTTGATTGAGATTTCATATTACTAAGAGAACTCATTTTAAATTGCTATAGGGTTATAGCATCTTATTAAGCCTATAGCCAAAATGCCTGAGGTAAAGTATATACATAAAATGTCTACTGGAAAATAGGAAGTGGTCTAGTCTGAAACCGGAAACTGTACGGCATTTTATCTCTTTACTGTATATGTTTTACATAACCTCTACAACCACAGACGACGAAACAAAAGTTCTCAAAGACACTCGTTTCCTTTTGACAAATGACTCGTCGAAACGAATAGACCCAAAATTCGCCTTGAAGAAATGAACGAGAAACTTCCAGAATGTTCCCGCTTGATCAGTGCGGGTCATTGCGAACTACCCGCATTTTGAAAGTCGATTGTTTCGACCGCCATTATTTCGCGTAATTTTATGATCGAATAGATTTTTGTGAATAAAAGAATATCTTCTTTGATTTTTTACTTTTATGTGAATAATATGACAATTTTATTGTCTTTTACAACTGTACTACAAATCCTGTGATTTGTAGTACATAACATATACGTAGTATCTCTATTTAGTTTGTGCATAACATAATTGGTCTGTACCAAGGCTTTGCTATAAACAAACAGGATTGAAATTCAAAGTACTTAAGTCCCTATTTTTATGTTAGCTTTACTACATAACATATTTATATTTGCCTTGATTTCTACCTGCCTGTGATGTGTTCGATGTATTACCTATAGCCTATAATATAGACTTGTTAAGCGAGGTACCGGCTTCAAAAACTACTGACTGAGTCTGGACTGGAGACGTCTTGAATAAAACAATTAATCAGGATAGTAGAACTTTATTCTGAGCTTTTGATCTGGTGATCTCTAGATATTGCAAAAAATACTTACATTTACATTTGAACTTATATAATACGCAAAAAATCTCCATAGCTAGTTTGGAAATTGCTAATATGTAAACAACGCCATCTAGATATAAAATTTGTACTAAATATCATATTTTCCCTGTAAACATGTGTTTGTGCTTGAACAAGGCTATTAAAATATATTAAACCTAATAATGGCATATTATGATAATTTGGCATTCTTATTTAGAAATAATTTTAAAAATCAGTTATTCATAATATTCATGGCTAGTAATGTATAATTATAGATTGCGTATATCTGTCGTCACATCCCAACCTTCTAATTGACATCCACAGTTCTAGCCAACCAACATGGCCATCATCACTATGTCGGTCTAGCACTTTGACCAACACGGCTTCCGGAACGGAAGACAGTGAGCCTTAGCGTTATTTTACCATTCCGATAAATCTGTCGTTTAGAACAGTTCTTCATACCTACATACAAAACCTGACTGTAATAATAATACATTAAAAATTGAAACAAAAGAGCAAATAATTTGTGTATAGATTACACACACTAACATATTGCATATGCCGATTAGGCTCATACTTTGACAAAGGGAAAAGCAGCGTATGGCTACTCCCTTCTGGTATGGAGGCCGTGTTTCTCGAAGGTTTAGCAACAACCTAATCATGGAGCTTCACTTATTGTCGCAAATATTATCGCCAGTAAAATAATAGTCATCACAAGACTTAGTCAATATTAAAATAATTTTGAAATACGGATTCGCGCCTCGCCAGTCTTAATGAATTACTGGTAACACTGAATTTGTAAGTAGGGCCATAAAATTTCAATTTCAATTGGGGCTTCAAACTTTTGGGCTCGCCCCGTCTCAGTTCTCCGTCCTTATTGCACTTGGAAACAATTGTTGAAGTTTTGACATGCGATTTATTTTATCAAACGGTAGATCTAAACTTTCAGTTTCTGCGAAAATTATCGCATTACAAATGTATCGTATGCTTATATAAATGCGAAAGTTGGAGAAAATCGATGGTTGTTTCAACGAAGTCGTTCAGTCTTAACAAAATCACAATAAAAAAAAATTGTCAGCAATTTAAAAACAAATATCATAATTTCTCAAAGTTTAGTAAATCTTCATTAGAAAATTTCGACGCTCAACCTATACTTCTCGTCTAGCTACTCGCAATATTAAGTAGTATACCATAGATTAAAAGAAAAAAATTGCGTCACCCGCGCGCGATTTGAACTTCTTTGTAGTATACTATACATGTATACTATCTAAACACATTACTCGCACATTAAAGCAAGAAAGTCGTTACCGTTGTTCAAATATAAAATGAACCAATTTCTAAACGCATTCCTGTCACGTGATAAATTTGCTTAGAAGAGATCGACACTCATTCAAACGCGATACTGAAGTGCTCGTCCCGCCACTCGCAATATATCGACGCAGCAGCATGTAGTAATGGAGAAAGCGTGTTCTGCGTTATTTCCGCGCCGGATAATCAGCGTAAACTGGCGTTAACAGTGCGGATTTTGCCGCATTAGGACGGCTCTGTCTAACTCTTCTGAATGACGTGAAAGGCTATGCTTGTAGGAGTTAAGTGCCTATTTAATTTATTAGGAATATTCTAAATTGAAACATCAAAGTAGCAGAAAATTATTTGTATATATTATTTTTTATTTAATGAAAAAATTTATTGTTTGTTTCTTTGCATCGAATAGGCATCGGAAACTACGGGACAGATTTGAAAAAAAATTTCACTGCATTTTTAAAACATTCAGACAGCTATTCACGTACCTGCACGTACCTAGCAATAACTTTCTCTAAAAAATATTTTTCTAATTTCAAAATATGATGATATGATGTTCAGTACGATAGTTGACTTAGTTCATTTTTAAATCCCCATGGTTCACTTGTACGAAGTGTCTATGACATTCACTCCTCAGCAAAAACAAGCAAAAACGAGCATAAAGAAGTTTTCATTTCAAAAAAAGAATGTCAACAGCCCTCTTCCGTGGCGTCCAATCAATCAAACGATATTGCCGGACACGAGCGCCATCTATCACGCGACGACGGCTATTGAAATGCGCTTGTACTGCTGATTCGGCAGTGTTTTCTAACAGATGCTTGTGAGTTTATTTATAATTAAAACCGGGACCAAGCTAGCGTTTTTTTTTATTTTGAATTATTTTGCACATAAAAAAAATATGTGTACAAATTGTGGACCTAATGCTATATGGTATTCTCTACCAGTCAACCATAGGTCCAAATAGAAAAAAATACATTTTGGATAAATAATAGGTTTTGAAACGCCGTCGCTCATAGAATAAATAGTGCATTTTATAAGCTGTAGCGGTCAAAATATAAGCGCTATTCTGGACCCATTTTGAATACTTTTGTCTCGTTCGTTCACGTCAAATATCGGAAAAAAGAGATAATGTACAGAACTTTTTTTTTACTTTAAAAACACCCAATATATATTTTTTTTTTTTAGGAATAAAGTGATAAACCCTAACACCCACGACGTGTGTATGTATTCGCTTGGGTACTAGCTTTATTCTCTGAATACGAAAACATGTTTTTTCTGTTTTTTTTTTTTAAATTGGAAAAATATTAGTATTTAAATCTAAAATAAAAACTATACTTAAAAATAAAATTAACTACAAATAAAAAATGTACCGCAAATTATTGCCTTCCGGGAATGTTCCCAAAAGGTAGTTTTTTCTTTTTAGTATTATGTACATATTAAAATGAATTTCTTTTAAATAAAATGAATAATGACCTGAATAATGAATAGAACTTAACTACTAAGGAGCATTTCAACTTAATGACGCAGCTGTAAATTACACCTCAAACCGTCATTAGGCCGACCTTCCACTTACGCCCGTGATCATCGCTTTGTCGTTGGATTACCTTGTCTTGTCCCTGATTTCACTGATTTAAATGTCACTGAAAATAGCTCACTGAAAACTATCTTTTTTTTAGTGGCCAGTAACAGTGTTAAATAATCCGACCTACCATAGATAATAAAATATCGATTATCAGATATTTCTTTAATGTTCCTTACATGAATACTGCAAAATCTGTATATTAATTTTATTCAAGCTATAGTACAATATTGCAATTTATTTAATTTTTAAAAGTATTCTCCCACTTGGTTGTCAGTGCTGGAAGGCCTACCTTAGATCACATTTACTACAGAAATGGAAATTCAGCCTTATGAATTATTCTGTTTAATTTTAGCTGCGTTATAATATCCCCGGTAGATCTGACGGAAGCACGCATATACGACGACACATTTAAACTTTGCATATAAATCACTGATTGGTCAGGATGATTAAGTTAGCACCTTTAAACGTCATGTTTTAGTGTTGTTTAAATGTTTGGGAGAGAGTATTCTTATTTCAATATAAGATTCGGAAATTAAAGACATGATGACCGAAAATGTCGATATGATTTGCGTGCAAATGGTCTGAAAACTAAGGTACATTATCAAGGTCATCACAAGACCGACTGAAACGGGGGATACAAAGCGGGAAAGCGGACCTAAGCTCCAAATCAACCCCTTCGGCCACATTGACAACTGACTTTCGCAAGCAGTTGCTAAAAAAATGCCAAAGAAAATAGTCTATTCTCTTCTACCGGTTAGGTAAGCAATGCGTAAAGCTCTAAGATGAATGATATAACCAAAAATGTAGTTAACAATATTGACATCTTTACCAAATCATTTTAGATTATTCTTAAATTAAGAAACAATATTTTAAAAAAATAATTTAGTTAATTATAATAAAGTATCAATTCAACTTATAACAACAAAATCATGATTTGTATCCCAATTATTACATGAATACTACAATAATACCCTTACTCCTTTTATGAAACTTGTAGACATTATTAATTAGGATATTAATATTTTTTTACGATTGAAAGTGTTTACTCTCGTCTCTTTTTCCAACCAAAAATAAATGATTGATTCACTATTGGTAATATCAATCAATCCAAGTCATACCAACCCCGGCTGCCTCATTCTTCAACCTTGGCCCTCAAATGAGTTATTACTAAACCTAGAATGATAAATTTGCAACGTCCTAACATAAATATCGGGAAAGGCCGGTGCCCGTTCGACAAATCTATTAATCATGACTTCGAAATGGTGGGCGCTTTGTGGCAGAGATAGAGTACCTGTGGTATCTCTCGTGGCTTGAGAATAGACTACTTCTTTTTATTGTTTCGTTCCAGGTGACTGTGAGATAAATAGTCTCAATTTTCTTTTACATATGTGTCTTCGTAGGGTTTGCGTCAGGCAGTCCGATTTTAGCGCTACTTACAATATTAGCTCATAGTCTATTGTTGCTTTATTTATTTTTGATTAAAAAAGAAAAAAATCGTAACATTTGTTTCAAGAATTTGCAGAATGTCGAATTTTCGAGATGAATTGAACTGTATTGCTTAAAGTTAAGGTTCAAGTCAATTTTTCGTCTCTCTGTCCATAAACAGTAAAGGTGCGCAAAGCAATAAATGTATATTTTCCGTTTGGCTGAATTTGAATGCATTCGCGGCTTATTTCTGATGTGGATATTTAGGATTGAGAAGTACAATATAATCTTAGATGTACTTAGTTATCCCAAATCTATTTATATAAAAGGGAGTCGTGTTAGTAACACTATTTATAACTCAAGAACGGCTGAACTGATTTGACTGAAAATTGGCGGGGAGGTAGCATAGAACCAGCACTAGGACATTTCGTTTCATCCCGGGAAAAAACACTATTTCCGTTGGAAATTCACGCGGTCGAAGCCTCGGGCAACAGCTAGTAATATTATAAATGCGAAAGTGAGTACATTTTTTTACAACATTTGTTACTGTGCTTTCTCATCTTCTATACTCCATTCTTATTAAATTTCAACCACAATTTAGAGAAACTAATTAAAAAAATTGTATAAGGTAGGACTTGTAATATCAAAGCTTGCTCATGATAAGTAGCAAAAACATAAAACGAAAGCCATTCCATTAGTAGATATCAAAGAAAATATAGGAGACAAAATAAACACATGCGATATTTACCGAAATTCTATTTCCAACAAAAAATAAGATATATCGTCGGTTTGCTCTTCTTGGTGTCTGCTTGAATGGTTTTTTTTTCACGGAGTATTTTGATTGTTTTTATTGAAACTGGCAGTTATATTTAAAAAAGGAAGAAAGTCTATGGTTGAACCACGACTCTTTTTCGCGAGCTTACTTTTTAAAATGAATATATATATAAAACGGCGGCCACAGTAGGTCACTTCAGGCTTATCTTGTGATTATTAGCGAGCTATTATTACAAACTTTAAATCCATTTTTATTGAAATTCTGTGAAAATTACAAATTTTGAGAGAAAAAATGTGTGGGTGTTCCGGTAAAGTTATTGCAAAGCACTTAAAAAAGAAGAAAGAAAAAAATATTTATGTGGAGTACCTACGTGGTAGGGGCGTGTTAAGTTTTGTTTTCGTTTCGGAATTTCGACGGTGCTCAAGGCTCGGGATAAAAGCTATCCAATAGCTTAAAAAATTAAAAAACCCGCCATTTTTTCTTACGAGCGCAACGGGAACTAACTTATGGGTCTCCAATTTTGCCGCCAACAATCGACCTTTAACTCACGACAAATAGACATATTTCGCCGGTAATCGATTGAGCTGGAGATGGAATGACTCGGGAGTCGGGACGTATCGA